>VDFB02058242.1:592542420-593159973 GCA_007258455.2 Sequoia sempervirens | reverse complement strand
ATCTAACTTTCTTTACATGTATCCAACACTCTATTGCTTTATGACCAAATTCATAACATGAATAACAATAACCATAAAAAGAGTTTTCAAACCTGGACATTTGATGTTGTCCTAAATGAAACGATCTTCTAAACTTGTAGTTGTTGGCTTGTACAGGATAATTTTCTTTTGTCTTCTTCTTTTCTTTAGCCTTGGGAGCAATAGAATAATAGTTTAGATCTATTTTCTTCCTTGGTGTTTCTTTGACCTTAGAACTCTATCCTTGCTTGGGATTATGAACTCTTTTGTATCCTTCTTCACTACTATTCTGGTTTGCAAACCCTTTGGGAGTACTTATTAATTCTCCTTGTTTATATATTTCCTCTTTTGATGAGTTTGAATCCATTGGTGTTTTTCCAACATTCTTCTTGGACATTGGAGCATCTTTGTAATTTTTTTTGCTTCATATCCTAACCCAAACTTGTTTGATAGTGACCTTTGACTTAGAATCATTTTCTCAAAAAACTCAATGCTCTATTCATTTTGAAGACTCCTCTTCAACTCTTGATTTACCTTCTCTAGTTATTTTCCTAAAGACAACACTTCAACCTCTAGGTTTTGACAATCTTCCATTTTGGTTTGCAAGTTTATACTAGTGACTTCTTCAACTCTTCTAGACTCTACTAGTTGCAACTTTAGATCCTTAATAAGCTAGTCAGATTCTTCACACTTCACTTTCAGTTTTTATGCTTCTTGAAGGGATGAAATTATTTTGGCCTTGGACTCCTTTTCTTCTTGAAGCTCCAACTCTAAACTCTTATTCTTCTTCCTGAGTTTCTTAACCACATCTAATGCATAAATTAGTTCACCCTCAAGATCAATTTCACATTCATCTTCATCATTCTCTTGTTCATATTCACTCACAAAGCAGTCTCCTTTGTTTTCAAGCACTTACAATAAGTGAATTTAGCAATTTATTTATTTATTATTACTTTTTTGTTTCTTGCAATTAATCATACAATAATATATATTGAATTTATTTTCATAATAATTAAATTATTTAGAAAATGTGATATGACTTTAGTATAGTACTATTGTTATCATATCCTTGCACATGGGAAAATTTTGACTAAATGTTGTAAATAGTGTATGTAGGTAGTCAATGAAAAACATTGCAAGCTTTGACTAAGATGATAGGAAGATCACTATATTTGGAAAGATTAAATAGGGAATAAGTTATGGCATGGGAGAAAAGCACTATCAAATGATAATTGAAAAGAAACACTTCATAGAGGTATTGTCCATCACTTCAATGACCACCCACTATAAACCATTTTAGTAGACAGTGTATCATTGTTAATGACAAGAAGTCTAAATGGTCAGAGAAAAAACCATAACTATCCAAATATAGTATTATTATGTCACTGTAATTGAGATCTACCACTAGATACTATTATCTCCACTGTGCATGAATATCAGAGAATGTATAGATATGGAAACTACTGACAATAACATAAAGAGATACATATGAATTATCACAGTCTAAGCACTAAATCATTGATCAAGTTCCATAACATTTTCTTTAGAATAACCACCTATTGTCACAATAGTCCATTGTCCTCTTCTTTTCCCATGGATTTTATATTGGAATGATTTTCTATACATAGGTTTTCCATTTTCCTCCTAAGTGTAGCCTAAATTTGGTGATAATTTAGTGACATTCCTCCAAACTTGTCAAATTTCTTATCCTTTGCTCATTTTCATACAACAATTAGAGGTTTTTCATCTTGGAAATCAACTTCTCTACAACAATAACACTGTCAACATGATCAAGACAACTATGATATTGGCACACTGTCACAAAGCAATTGAAAGCATAGCACTAGCAATGTTGTCAAGTCAATCATGACACTATTATTGCACTATACCTACAACAAGATGCTTACAAGAGAAACCATCATGATGCAACATTTGTACCACCAATACTACTGTCACAACATATAAAAGAAGATATGACGGTACTTGTCCATATAGTCTATCAGTGTCTTTTGCATGAAGTATTGTGCATAAAGAATAGTTTCTATCTTAGAAAGGAATATCTTGAAGAAATAACTTCCAAAACTATTGATTTACTTGCTCCCTTGAGACACGTATAGAATACAACAAGGCAACTTTGGTAAACATGTCACTATTAATGCAAACCACTATTGATACAACGGAAAGATTTTATCAAGCCAATACATCACTGTGATGATTAATCATAGAGGCACTACTCCTCCTTGGAAAAATATAGACTACCTTTGAGTTCAATGATAAAATACAATGGATAAACTCCCCTTGTGTGTCAAGCAATAAATTGCATCAATTTGCAAAAAATGTACTTTATGAGACCATGTACTCTACTCTGAGATTTAAAAGTCATTGTTTTGATTACATAAACACTTTACTATTAGAACATCATTGTCTTAATGTAAAACACTATATTTTGTTGAATCTATTACATTGTGATATCTTTCCATCAACACCATTTTGACCAAGAAACTTTGTGATAGCCATCAAAGAAAATCATACCACCATGAACCACCATGAACAACATCACCAAAACACCATTACTGAAGCAACACTTCAATCTCAATGAAACAACTCTGTGAAGCATCTCTATCATAAATCTCTTTAGTTCTATCCTGAAGCAAATCTTTAAGATCAAAGAAAAAAAATCAATAAAATTCAACAAACTTCAACACCTTTGAGATCAATAACAATCACCATGAACATGTATCTTTTAAGATCAATGACAAACATGAGTGACAAAAACATCTTTGGAACCAATAAGCATCAACACTATGAAAACATGAGAAAGATGAGAAAGTTCGCCAACAATCATCAAAAAATAAATTGATGCATATCACTATGTTCGAGTCACTATTCTTAACACCTACAAATCAAACATAACAAAACATGGCACCTACAAACTTAATTGTCAATAGGCTTCATGATATGGCTTCATGATGGACTAACAACCCTAATTTTCTTCTTGATGAAACCTCTTTGTTATTGTCTATGGGGTTTGTATGATAAATCAAAAATCAACTCCCCCTCAACTCATGCTATTCCTCATGTAGTTATGAATGTCCCTTGTGCAACATGCACAAGATTTGGTTCTTCTTTCTCTTTCTCTTGTTTTCTTCTCCAAACTTTCCTAGTTCGTGTCTTCTTGTGATGACTAAATGATTCCATTAAATTACTCCTATAGTATGGTTCTTTATGTCCAAACCTATTTTGTCTATAGCATATGACCTTGTTTCTTCTATTTGACCATTCATAGGAGCTCTTATTACATCTAGTTTTCTTTACATTCATCCAACACTCTATCGCTCTATGACCAAATTCATAACATGAATAACAATAACCATAAAAAGAGTTTTCAAACTTGGACATTTGATGTTGTCCTAAATGAAAAGGTCTTTTGAACTTGTAGTTGTTGGCTTGTGTAGGAGTATTTTCTTTTGTCTTCTTCTTGTCTTCAGCCTTGGGAGCAATAGAATAATAGTTTAGATCTATTTTCTTCCTTGGTGTTTCTCTGACCTTAGAACTCTGTCCTTGCTTGGTATTATGAACTCTTTTGTATCCTTCTTCACTATTGTTATGGTCTATAAGCCTTTTAAGAGTGATGATTAATTCTCCTTGTTTATATATTTCCTCTTTTGATGAGTTTGAATCCATTGGTGCTTTTTTTAACATAATTATTTTACATTAGAGCATCTTCGTAACTTTTGTTTGCTTCATATCCTAACCCAAACATGTTTGATAGTGAAATTTGACTTAGAATCATTTTCTCAAACAACTCAATGCTCTGTTCATTTTGAAGACTCCTCTTCAACTCTTGATTTACCTTCTCTAGTTGTTTTCCTAGAGACAACACTTCAGCCTCTAGCTTGTGACAATCTTCCATTTTGGTTTGCAAGTTTATGCTAGTGACTTATTCAACTCTTCTACATTCTACCAGTTGCAACTTTAGATCATTAATGAGCTGATCAGATTCTTCACACTTCACTTTCTATTTTTATGCTTCTTCAAGGGATGAAATTATTTTGGCATTGAATCCTTTTATTCTTGAAGCTCCAACTCTGAACTCTAATTCTTCTTCCTAAGTTTCTTGATCTCATCATCTTGATTCTTGCTCAAAGGTAATCCTTGTACAAAGTCCATACTAATCACCTATCATTTATACTCAAGTATGTCATGAGGATACAATAGCCCTGATGGATGTGCATGTTCATCCTTGACTCACTGACACTCTAAGCATTTGGCTATGTACTCCACTACATTCTTCGTGAGTTTAGGCTAAAAGTACATAATTTTCAATTACTTGATAATTTTGGATACTCCAAGGTGTCCTGAATAAGGTGCATTATGAATCTCTTCTAGAACCAACTTCCTCGGCTCTCTAGAATTTGGAATGTACATTCTTCTCTAGTATCTCAAAATTCCATCTGGTTTGATCTCATACCCATCGAATCAATGATCTGATAGATTCTATGCTAGGGCGCTCCTCACTCTTTCATAGCACTCATCCCCTTGCAAATTTTGTATCACCTATTGTCTCAAATTAGACCTTGTTGAGATCATGGTTGCTAGATGTCTTCATCTACTAAGAGAATTAGCCACTTTGTTCTCTTTTCCCTTTATATACTCAACTCTGAAGTCATACTCACTAAGGAATTCCAACCACTTTCTTTGTCGTGCATTAAGGTTTTCTTGAGTAAAAATGTATCTCAATCCAAAATGGTCTATCTTGAGCTCAAATGGCTTCCCTAAGAGATAATGTCTCCACATTTGCAAAGCATGAACTATTGTGGCCAACTCTAAGTCATGTGACGCATAATTTATCTCGTGTTTAAGTTTCCTTGATTCATAAGCTACCACTTGTCCATCCTGCATTAGTACTACACCTAATCCCTCTCTTGAAGCATATGTGATTACAATAAATTCTCCATTAGGATCTGGGATTATCAACACTAGTGTTGTTGTGAGCCTCTCCTTCAGGAGTTGGAATGTCTATTCACACTTCTCGGTCCATTCAAACCATGTTCATTTTCTTTGGACTGACGTGAATGGAGATGCAATTTGGGAGAACCCTTACACAAACTTTCTATGTATCCTGTGAGGCCCATGAAGCTATGAACTTATAACAAATTTTGAGGCACTAGCCATTCCATGATCACCTTAATCTTCTCAAGGTCCCTTGGCTGAAATAATATGGCCTAGATAGTGCACCATGTCTTGATAACACAAGCATTTGGATAGCTTCCCAAATAGTTTCTTCTCTCTCAGTCATTGTAAAACTATCCTCAAGTGCCTCTCATGCTCTTCAACATAATTTGAGTAAACTAGGATGTTGTCAATGAAAATCAAAGCAAATTCATCCAAATAGTCTTTGAACACACTATCATGAGGTTCATGAAAGCTATAGATGCATTGGTCAAACTAAAGGGTACCACAGCGAACTCATAATGTCCATATCAAGTTTGAAAGGAAGTCTTTAGAATATATTCTTCCTTTATTCTCAACTAATGGTATCCTAACCTGAGATCGATTTTGGAGAACACTGTCGCTCCCTTCATCTGGTCAAACAACTAATCGATCCTTGGGAGTGGGTATTGATTCTTGATGGTCACCTTGTTCAACGTCCAATAGTCTATACATAGACGTAAAGTTCCATCATTATTTTTCACAGATATAACAGGTGCTCCCCAAGGAGACATACTCTCATTGGGTATTGACTCTTGATGGTCACCTTGTTCAACATCAAATATTCTATACATAGACGTAAGGTTCCATCCTTCTTTTTCACAAAGATAAATAGTGTTCCATTCCATGATCACCTTAATCTTCTCAGGGTCCCTTGCCTAGATAGTGCACCATGTCTTGATAAAACAAACATTTGGATAGCTTCCCAAATATTTTATTCTCTCTCAGTCATTGTAAAACTATCCTCAAGTTCCTATCATGCTCTTCAATAGACTTTGAGTAAACTAGGATTTTGTCAATGAAAATCAAAGAAAATTCATCCAAATAGTCTTTAAACACACTATTCATGAGGTTCATGAAAGTTGTAGGTGCATTGGTCAAACCAAAGGGTACCACAGTGAACTCGTAATGTCCATATCGAGTTCAAAAGGAAGTCTTTAGAATATATTCTTCATTTCTTCTCAACTAATGGTATCCTAACTTGAGATCGATTTTGGAGAACAATGTCACTCCCTTCATTTGGTCAAACAACTAATCGATCCTTGGGAGTGAGTATCAATTCTTGATGGTTTCCTTGTTCAACATCTAATAGTATATACATAGACACAAGGTTTCATCCTTATTTTTCACAAAGATAATTGGTGGTCCCCAAGGAGACACATTGGGTCTTATGAGCCCTTTTTTCAAAAATTCCATTAATTGGACCTTCAACTCATAGATTTTGGTGGTGGTCATCCAATATGGTGCTTTGGATCGAGGCTCAACTCCCGACACTAGGTCAATAGAGAAGTTAAATTCCCATAATTTTAGAGGTAACTATGTGAGTTCATCAGGGAATACATCTTGAAACTCCTTAAGAATAGGGTAGTCATCTAAATATGGTTCCTTGTTGTCAAGGTTACTGATATGCATAGCATAAATATCACATCCCTTCTTATGAGCATTTTTGAGCTGCATAGCAGAGATCTGTCTATTTTCTAAGGGTCTTTGCATCCCACAAATCTCAACTGGGTTCCTATAATCATTCAAACAACTAACTACCTTATCCTCGCAGTTCACTATAGACTTATGATCGATTAACCAATTTATCCCAAAAATTACATTGTATGAGCCTAAGAGTTCCACATACGGGTTGACCTGGGTTTGGAAGTTTGGATGCTCTAACTTGTTGCAAAAGAGACAAGTGTCTACCCTTTTCTCTCCTCAGTTTCCATACTCGAATTTCTATGAATTTTCCATGTATCCAGATCTAATAGGTATCTTGGACATTACTCTAGGGTCTATGAAAATTCAGGAGCTTTGGTATCAATTAAAATAGAGGCAGTTTGTCCATAGAGCTTACACATCAATTATATTGGTGAAGCCTAATACTTTGTCTACTTGTTATCCACTATAGTGTGGATCTAATTATGTTGCTCGACTACTGATAGTTTCCCTACCTTTCATGACTTTGACTGCTACAGATAATTTGAGGCATAATGATCACCTCCACTAGTATAGTAGGTCCATCGCAAGGCCCTTTGCAACCTCCTGGCTTGTCCTCTTTGAATCCCTTCTACTTTTGGTCATCTTTTCCTTTGTTACTATTTACCTTCTTGCTCTTTCCACCATTACCATCTTCACCTATCTCTCATGACTCACTTCCCCTCTTGAGATTATGGATTTGATGTAACTCTTGTCTCCTTTATGAAACTTCTTGTTCCCAAACCACGACTTAGGATTTGAATTATTGCGGTAAATGGATAATTGCTATAATTTTTTATTTTGTTTGGTGACCTTTAGGAGACTTCATTCATGGTGAGAGGATCATGCATGTCCACTTCTACTCCAATGTGGGGTCTAAGTCCCAATATGAACTTCTGGATACATAAATGTTCATCTCCTTGATATTGGGGCACATACTTCAGTAGATTGGTGAAATTTTCCCAATAAATTGGGTCACAGTCATGCTGCCCTAAGTTAGGTTTTATAATTTTGTCACCTTCTTGTTGAAAAAGAGTTGTGGTAACCATCTCTTCCTAAAATATTGGAGGAAGAATTCCCAAGTAATCTCACCAGGCTGAAAATTCCTTTCCATCTTTTCATTATCCCACCAAGTAGCTACTTCTCCTGAAAGTTGATATGTAGCCCATGTGGCCTTAGTCTAATTGGATAAATTAGGGAGTCTAAAATATTTCTCCATATCTATGATCCATGCCTAATCTCCTACTCTGATGGCTTTACCATCAAACTTAGGTAGTGCTACTCTTTTGAGATCCTTTCCTAGTTCTTCCTCAATTTGACCTCAAGGGCCTTCTCCTAGATCACCTTCTCCTTGATTGACTTCCACATTCCTATGCATTTGGTCCTTGAGTGCCACCAAAACCTCATGTTCTATGTGGTCCATATGAACCTCTTGCCTATTCAAAAGCTCTAGAATTTATTCCAACCTCTTGTTTGGTCCATTGTCTAACCCACTACCACTTGTCTCTTGCTTGGTGGTCACCATGTTGACTCACACTTGGCCTACATCACATTTCACATCTACCATAACTTAACACTAGGTTCTATTACTAAACATTTTTTTATTCACATACACATGCATATATCACTCATTCATGGAATACATACACATGCATGCATAATAAACATGTTTTGTATTTCTTCACTTGAACACATAAAAAATAACATCTTGCTTTATTTATATTAAGTGTGGGTCAATAGGCCCTTATTTACAAAGGCTTATTTTTACACGATTTAGTTTTGTCATTCTCAAAGTGAGGACACTCTTATGGGTCCTCATCAAAATTTACGTCAATTTTCTCAGAAGGGGAGGGTTGAGCACACAAGCTCTCCTTTTCCTCCTTAGCTAATAAGGGTGCATTTGGTCCACACCCTAGGGGCCAATATTTGATTGCAAAAGGATTCTTAATCTTAGGAGTTATCTTCAACTCCTCAATCTTATTGCCCTTCTCTAGCTTAAGTCGAGTGAGGGCTTGACCTAGAGTCTCATTGTTGGGAATCTTAGGTTGAACCTCAGTCTTGGTGTTTTCTTCAACTACGAATTTCTTGTTTGATGTCCTAATGGTCTTGTACCTTTCTTTCTTCCTAACTTAGACCTTCCCATACCTGCATTCAATCTAGGTTGTTCAATCCTAAAGACATCTCAATTTGGTCAAGGGTCAAATATCCCCTAGTCATGGCTATTGTGGACTCAAAAGGCCTAGAGTTGAACCCTAAGCTCTAATACCAAATGTAATAACCCATTCTAATTATTACTTAATTATATTCTTGCAAATGACATTATGAATATTAATTTTAAGAAGATATAACTTAAGTAGCTATTTTCAATCATAACGACATGTGTCTAATTAAAATAAGAGTCGTAATAATATGTATTCATTTCCAAATGTCAATTACAATACCAAAGATGACTTGGCTCATAGGGCCACAAAGTCAATACAATATACAATTTTACATCAAGGTTACATCATGGTACATCATAATCATGAAAACATCCAAGGTTTCCTCTTGACGCTCACCTCCACTACTGGATGAGAACATGGCTGAAGTAATTTACCACCCACCCATGAAGCTTACGCTTCCCCAATATTCTTCCTACTTGAAGAATGCCCGACCCTACATGGAAAGTTTAGCAAGAGAACAATCTGGAAGGTGGAATCTAGTGCATGCCCAAACATCAACATGCATCTTTATCTATGATTTAGAAAAATGCAAGAACTATGTTAGGAATGGAAAAGAGTGTTATCACAAAGTCCATATATACATAGTGGGCTTTAAATTGCTTGGCCAAGCATAAAAATTTAGTTGCAACACAAAAGATAGGTTTTGGATAAATCAAAAACCTATACTCTTTGTACTCCATTTCGGCACCCGTCCAAAAAGGTAACTTTCAAACAACATAAGTTTACTCCTTAGCAACTATCTACCCTCTAGTAGCATCTACCCTAAGGTGCTCTAGTCTACTTAGGTGTTGCGGTTCTACTAAACAAAGAGAGTAATTTTTACACATAATTCTATGGAAAAGTAACTTACTCTACATATTCCCTTAACTTAAATAAATTCAGAATAATTCAAATGGATTTGTCCAATAAATTAAACATTCAATTCATACACATGTCACATGATTACATTCATCATAATTTAGTATTCATTATGAATGAATTAAACAAATAACTAAAGAAGGTATGTCACAAGTATGTGTATGTACGTAGATGAAGGTCTATGTACATACACATGTATATGTGCAAACTTAAGTTAATATATTTATGCATACATTCTGAAATAAAAACCATTATAACAGATTTCTTTCATTCCAAATTATTGCTACAGACTTTTCATATCATTTGACAGTAATACAAGATGTAAATTTCCTTTTTCGAAGAAATAAGAACAAATCTATTTGAACAGTTTCCACATACTAATGTGCTATTTGTAACATAATAATATTGTTTGAATCATGAAAAATTTGTTTGAATCATGAAAATGATGTTTGTATCAAACAATGATGTTTGTATCAAACAATGATGTTTGTATCAAACAACGATGTTTGTATCAAACAATGATGTTTGTATCAAACAACGATGTTTGTATCAAACAATGATGTTTGTATCAAACAACGTGGTTTGTATCAAACAACGTGGTTTGTATCAAACAATGTGGTTTGCAAAGGTTTACAAGTTACTAAGCCATTATGTCTTGTTAAAATTTTCAAGTTATCTAGTTTAGCATGTAAATATAAAATTTTCTATCATTCTGGTTATGTAAATATTTGAACAGTACTAGTGTTCTTTTTGTGCAAATAAATGGATTGAATGACATGCTTGTCATTTTAAATCACATACAAGTTGGAACATTTATATTACTATTTCGAGATAGGAGAGACCATAATTCTATTGGTGACTACTATGGATATAAGTTCAAGCTATTGTCATTCTAAGAATGACTAACAATCGAATGACTATTTGGTCTCATCACAAACATTATCATTAGTCAAACCATGAAGAATGTTGATTATCGGCTTGCATTGTTCAACAACTTGTTGGTAAAACTTGCTCATAGTGATCATTCTATGGAACAATTTGAGCATCGTTCAGGGAATGATATGTGCATCCAAAACAGAGTAGTATAAAGAACATATGTGAGCATCGCATGTATGCAAAAAGAAATGGGGATCGTTTTGTTGAATGATTAAATCTATGTGCAAATGGTATAGTGCAATCGATCTTAAAGATTGATGCCCACATAAATAAATGGAACGATATATCATTCCAAAATCGTTCGAGATAAATGATGTGTCATGCTTAAACAACAATGACTTATACATATACATCATTCTATGAATGATCATTGAAGCCTTTGCACCCATTTTAGGTGACATACCTGTTTGGCCTAGCCAACAAGAAAAACAACCAAAATTGAAAGATTACAATAGCGATACAATAATTTCCCTTAAAGGAAAATGATAACAATTTTTAAATTGTTTAATACAAAACAATAACTCAAACTTTCAGAATTGTTCAATTAACCATGTAATGGTTATTAAAAGTTACATGCAAGAAATAAATGAAAGAGGTATAATACATAAATCATACAGTGCTTAACCTAGTTCGATTATCATGCCGATAGAAAGAATATGAAAATATATGGTGCATGCAAACATTGTCTAATAAGGCCCTTGCAACATTTTTCAAGAAAATGGTCGATCTCAAATCAAAACGCCCTGGTCCCAAAGCAAAATACACTTGTAGAAAATGGGTATCTAATATTTTTCCACCAACTCAAATGAAAATGACAAAAAGTTAGGGAAATGAAAGTTTTGAATAGTTTTGAATACAAAATTCAAGCATAAACAGTATCAAGTTAGAATAATTTTTATCTCTATTCACGGCTTTTCCTCGATTTTTTCCCTCTTTTCCAAATGAGTCGATTCACTGGCTTGGTTTTTCTTGGTTTCTCATCGCCACTGCTAAACCCCTACTGATTTCTTACCAATATTTTGTGCTACCAAAATGGAAAATACATCTTTTCCTTACATGTTAACAGCGTTATGGGGTCATTTCATTCAAAATTGATATTAATTTGACTGCCCCACTATTCAAATTTGAATATCTTGGCCTTAAATAATAATGTAGGCCACTATTTCATTATGTCTTAATTTAACTATTATTTGAATTTAACAATATGGTTTTGATAATTTTGATTCCATATCAAGCTATATATATATATATATATATATATATATATATTTAAGATATATTTTAATTTTATAGTAGTATAGTATTCAATCTCTTCGAAGCAAGGAATAAACTTTTATATTATTCAAATAATTGTTTTCAAATGAAGTAGTTTTCTTATCCTTCAAGCATTCCTTTTTAATTACATACAAATATGTTTAATCATGCTATCATTCTCTTTTTAATTTTGAAAATATATGATTATAATAAACAATTAAATAAGAAGTCACATGTATAACATTCCACAAGCCTATTCCTTTCAAACATTGGATCATTTCGAATCAAGTCAATATAATTTTCTATATGAAAGTTTAAATGCAATCTATCATGTTGTTTTGTGGTGCATGCATCCAGATTACATCAAGCTTTCCATTCAATTCAGCTAAATGATCCTACTTCAACCATGTTCTTGTCCTTCAACCTATTAACCTACATTTGCACACACTTTCACTTACATAGTTCATCAGTAACATCCAATCATGAAAAGTATGAGATAGTTCATAAGATCACATGGTCAAAAGACAGACAATCAACTTCTTTCAAACATTTCAAAAATATCAAAATTTCCATTCAACTTATTGAATCTCTTCAATAATTTGATTTATCATATAATAATTTAAATGCAATAAAAATTGGGTTATGACACATTGTCAAAAGACAGACAATCAACTTCTTTCAAACATTTCAAAAATATCAAAATTTCCATTCAACATATTGAATTTCCTCAATAATTCAATTTATCATATTATAATTTAAATGCAATAAAAATTGGGTTATGTCCTCACATTCGTCTTTTAAAATGGATTCTCTTTCATGCTCATAGACAACACGTCTTATAATTTTATCATGTCCCATATGTTGTAGTTCTCCTATTAATGTATAAGGCATGAAATTCCATATTAGGGATTGTTTATCTTGTAGTGAAAATTTTGTAGGAAATTATCCTATTCACAGAAGTATGACATGCCAAGTAACTCTTCTAATACCACATTTATTCTAAATAATTGTGTGGTCCTCCATTTCTTCCCCTATTTCTATTATGGATAAGTAATCTGGTCCTTAGTTGTTCTTTCCCAACTTCACCATTATTTTGAAATCAAATTCTTAAAGCAAGAGTAGCCATATACACATCTAGCCTTGTATAATAAATATGTTTATTATGTACTTTAATATTTCATGATCTGTAAAGAAAATAAAGGGTGTAGATAGCAAATAGTTTCAGAATTTTTGGAGTGTACAAACCATGGTTGATGCCTCTCACTCTATTGTAGTGTATTTTTCTCTAATTTTGATAATTTCTTACTTGAAATGCAATGTGATGATATTTTTTTCCTTTAGGTTGAGCTAGTATTGCTCCTATTGTTATTCTAGATGCATCCACATGCACAAGAAATGGTATAATCCAATCTAGAAAGATCAGGATAGGTTCGTCCATAATTTTTTTTCAATGTGCCAAATGCAGTTTGGCATTCTTCATTCCATTTGATG
Source organism: Sequoia sempervirens (assembly GCA_007258455.2). Classification (NCBI taxonomy): domain Eukaryota; kingdom Viridiplantae; phylum Streptophyta; class Pinopsida; order Cupressales; family Cupressaceae; genus Sequoia; species Sequoia sempervirens. The sequence continues at coordinate 593,146,519 of VDFB02058242.1, read as the reverse complement.
TTGCTATTGGATATCTTTTTCAATAGTTCCTCTAATGGTGTACCTTTACCAGCATAGCCTCTTATAATTTTTTGGTGATAACCAATATAACCTAATAAATTCTTAACTTGTGGAGTAATTTTAAGAGGTGGTAGTGTCATAATTAGTGTAACTATAATGTGCTTGACCATCAATCCTTCTTTACAAATAATGTGCCATAGCAGTGTTCCATAGGGTACCACAAACATACGTTTCTTTAGATTTAGTTCTATCTACATACCCTAACATTTTCTTAACATCATCCTAACAACTTACACATGGTCTTTTACCAGTCCATACAATGTCTAATAATATAAGTATACTTCCAAGAAGTCATGTATAAAGTTTTTAAATGCATTTATCATTATCTTGCTAAATATGGAAGGTGCATTTTTAGACCAATGGAATTATGGTATACATATAGGAACCTCATTGTGTTGAAAATGTAGTTTTTGGTTGATCCTCTTCCCTTACTTTCACTTGGTGGTAGCCAAAGAATCCATCAATAAATGAATAGATCTCTCTTCAAGCAACTGATTCAAAAAAAAATTCAATGAAAGGTGTAGGGAAGAGGGGTAAAAGTACAAAGTTGTGTCACACTTTTTTAAAGGAAATGACCAACGTTGATCCAACTTTTAAACTTGAATCACTAAAAAGTGGCATATATGTTTTGAATTTTGAAATGATGTAAGCTAATAAATTATGTATATTTTAGTATAATTTATATTCATTTAAAAATATATATATATATATATTTGAATATAGTTTTTTTATATAAATTGACACTATAATTTAATTGCTAGTGAAATGCTAAAAATGAAGTTACATGAGACGTCAATCTTTATATAGTAAATTTTATTATTTTTCCTTATTTTTTTGTGTGTATTTATAACTTGAAACTTTAGTGCATGGATTTTTTTTTTCAATTTTGATAAATATATATTTTTAAATAAATATTAGAATGTGTGTGTATTAAAACATAGTTGTTTCCATTTGACATCAACTTTCATATTAACTATTTATCTAAAATAGAAAAAATTATACCATCTTGATATAGATTCTTTTATCTAGTGAATCATGTTTTTTTTTGTTTAAATTATAAGTTTCAGTATTTTTCATTGGTATGGTGATCAACCTAATGTTTTGTGTTGATAACCTATTTTTAGTTAAAAAAAAAGTAAAATATCCATTCTACATCCTCTACTAGTTTAATTATTCATGCATCAAGCATTTTTCTAACTCGACTTTGAATTTCATTTCCATGTTTGTCCGAAGTCTATATGGTCTCTTCCTTAATGGTCTAGTCCCTTTTTTTTATTTTTAACTTCATTACTCCTACTTCTTCTTTTATCCCTTTTAAATATGTAAATGTCTTAGGGAGTAATTCTTCAAATTCTAATAGGATCTCTACAACTTGTGTTAATACTTTATATCCCAATAATACCCTATCTTTACAAGATTAGGTTCCCCTTCCTTGATAGTATTTTCTTCCCTAAACTTTTTTTGGTTGGTTGATATTTATGTTTAGATTTGGTAGAGAATTTTACTTCCCTTTCCCTTGATTAATTTATATATCCATGGTATGTGTATCATCATCTTCTTGTTGTGTCAAACAACATCTTATTTTAGTGAACACCGATTCCTTTTGTAATGGCATGAATTAGCACCCACTAGGAAATTCCACATTTACATTACCCTATACCTTAGAGAATTAAATCCAATGATGCAATCCATACACCCGCCACCTTTCCCTATCCACTTGGAAACTCATTTCTATGTTGGTGGGGGAATTTTTGTTTAAGACTCTAGTCTGGCACGTGGCACACTTTTGTCTTGACAGGATTCTTGCCTCTAGAAACTATAGAGGCATTACACTCCTCCATTGGAAATGAAGTGTAACATTTGTTGCTCCCTTGACCAACTTCAAACAACCCTTTTGCTTCCTTCTTTCATTCAAATTTCATAGTATTCCATTTTATTCAACTTCTTGGATCGAATTCACTCTACACACTTGCTCTCTACTTCATTCTTATAACTTTCAACCATCACCACCACCATTCAAGTTGCAAGATGCTAGATTCTTGGCTCCCCCTCTCTATTGTTGTGACATCGTTCTCCTTGGGAAGATTTCAAGCTCACTCCTTCCTCCATTTTCCTTGAGAGCACATGGTTAAGAAGGTGATATCCACCATTTTCATTCACCTTTGCATTATTGTATTCATATTGCAGTGTATTGTTGTTTGTGTATTGCTTGGTATATACATTTCTATACTTTGTTTATCATTTTTTATATAATCATTGCTATCTAGTTGTCTATGGAGGTGGTAACACCAAAGCAAGCAACTGACTCAAGTATTCCTCTAAACACAACCCCAACATTTTCTCATTATTCTATGTTTAGGTACTTCTCAATTGGAGCTTTTTGAAGAATCAAAGTTGCATAAAGTTTGGTACTAACTGGAACCTCTAAAAATGGGTTAGGAGTGTTATCCTATTTTTAAAAAAATAGAGCACACCCACTTCCAATGATTTCACTCAAGGATAACCCTAGAGATCTCAACACAAAAGGGAAAGAGATATCTCAATAGAGCTTTCCTAGGGGTTGAACATAGACTAATAAAGGGTTCACCACAAATTTTAGACTTGGAAAAGATAATAAAATGCAAGATGCGACACTAAACCCTAATTGAATGCAATGCACTATTAAATGACCTAGAAAATTAAATGAAACAACATAGAAAATTGTAGAAAGGAAGGTGTGCACCTAGAAATCTAGAAATTACTGGATGGAGGTCTGGAACACTAGAAATTCTAATTTTAATGTTGACTAGGACTCATTCGCCAAGCTGGGTGAATCAGTCCATATTCTATAGAAAACTGTGTAGGAATAGGAATCTACCAAATGGGTATCCAAATCTACAAAAACATGAAATTTGACTGGAACTGGGACTCATTTTCCAAAAGTGGTGAATCAGTCCAGATGGGCTTTTTTGAAGATTCAATGGTTGATCCTACTCTTCTCTATCTGCTTTATCCTTCCTAAGTGATTTTTGGATCTGAAACCCTGATTTGTAACTTGTAGGTGTTCTCCAAGGCTCTCCAAGACTTGATGACAACTTTGACAACTTTGAATGATTTGACAACTTTTCTCCAATCTTGCTCCTTAGGAAATCTACCACCTAGACCTACAAATCACACACAAAGGAGAGGGAAAATGTTGTTGGGTTAGTGGATAGGGGTTTTCCTTGGTCAAACCCCATTTTGGAAATCAATCCTTGAAACAAAATCCATTAAGAATAGAAAATGATGAATGAACAAATGACAATGTTGCAACTCACCAAACCCTTGCAATAAAGTTGTGCAATTATGCTTGAGATGGTTGCAATGGATGTAGACCTTGACTCTAGCTTGAATGATGTTGATCTTGAATGAAATGTTTGCTTGAACCATAAAATCCTACATCACCATTGTTAGCTCAAATCCAAACATGATTCATGAATTTCTCAACATGATGATCGATGCTTGAAGAATGCTCTAAAAATCTTCATAATCTACTCTTGAAGACACTTGAATGCTCTTGAATTTCTCTTGTCAACTCAACTTGCTATAAGAATGAACTCACAAAAGTCTTAGGTGAAAATGAATGAAAGATCCTTGTATTTATACTCAGTTATGCAAGAATTTCTAAAATTACAACACTACAAACCTACATCAGATCTAAGAGGATAAAATCCCACCAGAAATTTGAATTAATTTTGATTTTGGGCCACACAGGACTCATTCACCCAAGGTGGTGAATGAGTCCCACTAGACCTAATTTTTGGGATCAAATTTAAAAATGCCTAGAAATGTGTGAAACCAGGTTCAGGACCAAAAGATCTAGGTGGGACCCATTCGCCCAAGGTGGTGAATGAGATCTAGATCACTAAATCTAGGCCATTCAAACTTGGAACACTTGAATTATGATTGGGTATTGATTCTAGTGGTAGGGTTATCCTTGAAAAGATGCATTAAATGAGGCTTGCAGATGCAAAATAGGGCCAATTAAAGCATAAGAAATCCCAATTATTAATGAAAAGTATAGAAAAGTGTGAAAGTGTGTTACAACACTCCAAATAAGGCATGATTAAGATTTATTTTGATTAAAAAGAGGTTTATTAGGTTTAGTTAATTAATAAAACCTTAGAAAAGTGTGAAAGTGTGTTACAACACTTCAAAACACTTTAGCAAGGTACAATATAAATGCATTAGTTCACAAGGGCCCAAGACCGAATATGAATGTGTCAACCACATTACAACACTAAATCAAGGCAACATTAAGCCTAATTCACAAGGAGGGCCCAAACAAGCAAGGAAAAGCAGAAGGGATACTTTTTTCATTGCCACATCTAGACCCCACTTTAGTGAGAGGATGAACTTGCTTCAAACTTGCACTAAAGTAGAAAAACACACACATCAAGAGGGGTTCAATTGTACCAATGCCAATAAGACAAGATGGCAATGATCAAGAGGGGTGATCAAGCCCCCAGGATCAAGATCCCATAGCGAACCAATGTAGGTACAAAAGAACACACATGAGAATGATATAAAGAGCAACAACAAATCACAAGCATACACTATCAAAGATGAAAAAGATAAAAAGATAAAGGATTTGGATCAAACTTCAACCATTTTTCCATTGCAATGTGGATCAAATCTAGGTTGTTTGTCCAAAAAATGCATACTCACTTTGTGGCAACAAAACTCCTGATTGTCCACTGGGTGAGAAGTTCAAGAAGGTGAGAAACATACACTCATAGCTAGTATGCTCTCACACACATGTGCGCGAGTGGCTAAGGGAAAGTCATGCCCTCATTTGGCTTCCTGTCAAATAATACCAAAGTTATACCTCTTGATAACTTTGATAAGGTGCCACACAAAAAAAATGATTTTTCAAGCTTCATGAGACAAGAAAAACTTCATATGCTTGGAGCTCATGAACAAACAAGATGGCTTTATAGGCATGCAAGCTATTTTATGTAAGGTGGCCATATAATTACAAATGCAAATATAACAATGAAAATTTTCAAGGGAGTCTTGCTTAGTTCATGCGAGGTCTTTAACTTAGGGAACATTGTGCCTAATGTCTCCAAGAGAGGACCAATCAAAGAATAGAAAATTCATAACTTAGGGGATGCAATGTGTCACATCAAGCCACTAAGAGGAAGAGGAATGCAATATGCTAAGAGAGATCACACTCTTGAAGGAAATCACACCCAATATCACTACAAAGTGGAAAAAAACATCATATAAAGTAAGAAGGTTGCACCATGAGCCATGAAAAGGAAAAAAATGCAAAAGAATAATGCCAATGTATTCCCCCACTTTAAAGAAATTGTTAAACACCATGTTGTGAGCAATTACTTTAAAGTAACAAATGATACATGAAAACAATAAAGAAGAATTGAGAGCTAACATGGAAAGCCCTATGCCAAGTCATATGTTTCCAAGTAAAGCTACATAATGTAAGAGAAAAGAGAGGGGTTTCCCCCAAAATGAAAATGCCAAAAAAATAAGGGATCTATGGATTTGGAGTCAGTATTTTCTTGCTACAATGTTTTCAAGAGAGCTCAAAACTGTCATCATTCCCCAAATACACATAGAACTAGAAGAATGACACAAAGAGAGTGAAAACAAAGAAAAACCTTTCAGGTCAACATGGAAGGGACATGAATGTATCGATGCCTTGTGTCATCCCCAAAAGGAAACACAATACAAAGAAAAGATAAATAAAATCTTTTGGGTCAATATGGAAGAGAAATGAATGTCCCGACACCTTGCATCATCCCCAAAAGGAAACCATGAGACAAATGAAAAAGATAAATAGCGAAAAGATGACATAGAGAAGAATTAAGGTACAAATAGAGGAATGTCACAAAGAGAGAGAACATCAAACAGAACGTCATGGGGGATCACATCATGCACATAAAATCACACAAAAGAAAATGAAAATGAAATAATGCAAAAGACTGGTAAGGCACAAGCGAATCAACTTAAAGTAGGTCGTTCACCTCCCAATCATGTTCCTTGTATACTAAAGATGAACAAATAGCTAGAGGGATAATAGCGAGTGTCGAACTAGGGCACACCAAGTTCAACACTCTTTGTAGGAGATTTGTCATCTAGGTTCATGGAAGAGGAAAACAATATATTCAATTCATTATGCACCTCTTCATCAATTTTAGCAACCTCATCATCATCATCCAAGTTAATCACAATAGGAGGTCAAATGATAATGTCCATGGAAGAGTTCAACTCTTGTTGTGGTTGTTGTATTGGATTGTTTTGTTTTGGGGCAAGGGTAGACCCATCATGCATTGCTTAAATCAAGATTGGTTTTTGATTTTATTTTTTTAATTCTTCATGTAACTTGCAAGCAAGGGAACGATGTCTACACCTTTTCTCTCTAGCACTCTATTTCTTTTGGTTTTGTTTTCAAATTGTGTTTGTGTAGGATCGGGTTGATCAACCATAGGTTTCTCTTCTTCCCTAAGGGTAGGAACGGAAGGAACCACGAGAGGTTGTTTGACCACTTTCTCTTTGACTTTGTAAACCTGTTTTATTCTAGGAGGTGTGGCAGGGTTGTTTACATTGTCTCTTGGTCTTTTATAGGAGGTAGGGGAATTTTTTGTCTTAGTTTGGTTTTGGTCATTTGGAATTTCTTTAGGTTCAAGCATGGTTTTGTCAAGGATAGTAGGCTCAGTGGTGGATGGGGACATGTTTCGAAGGGATAGTTTTGCTATCTTCTTTTCCTTGAACTTTTGATAGGGTAAGAAAAAGAATTCTTCTTGCGGTTTTATAGGTTCCATAGGCTCATGTCAGAATAAATTTAAGGAAAAATTTCCTTTGGAGGACAAAGGGTTAAAGCCATTGTGATGGATGGTGAAAACTTCATTGTCAAATGGAAACTGTAAGCATTTATGGACAACCAAAGGGATAGCTTTCATGGAGCGAAGCCATGGATGGTAGGTAGCTTCACACAAAATTGGTCTGATTACGAGATGATGGAGAATGAAACATCTAATGTTTTCAGTCCTATTTGTAAGGGAAGAGTGATTGATCCCATCGTAGGCTGGCAAGAAAATCCAATATGTGTCTCGATCCATACTTTTGGTTTATTGTATATGTCTTGATAGAGCTCATGCAAAAGTAAGAATTTCTTGGTGATCACATTCTCTCCACGGGTGGGATCTATTAGTATCCCATTAGTGGACTTTTCATAGATACGGCTAGCTATGTAAAGAGGACCATCAGGTGCATGTTTAAGTATATCCTTAGAGGATAAAGAAATTTCAAGAGGATTTTTAGTTTGGCCCTTACAAGGAATGATGTCTATCACTCCTACCATGGCATCCATAGGATCATGTTCCATAGAATCATTTTTATCATCATTTGTGTCAACATTCATCACATCATTCTTTATAGTTTCGTTGGCTTTGAAAAATGAAATAGTATGTTTTGGCATGGGGTTGGTAAAGATTTGCAAGTTTTGGTTAGGAGGAGCAACGGAATTTTTTCCTTGATCACTAAGACCTCCAACGGAAAGATGAACAAAATTAATGAGGTCATGCACAAGATGTTTAAGATGCTTGCAATGTTCCATATTGTGTCCATTTTGTCAGTGATAGTGGCAATAAGTATTTTATCTTAAGCTCAAGAGTAAAGGATTATTAGGATTGGGTGTTTTGATGGGAGGTAAGGTAATCATTTTTTGTTCTAAAATTTGGGACATTGTGTTATGAAGGGTATCAAGTAAGGGAGTGAATTGTCTCTTCAGGTCCCCATACCTAAAGGGTATCGTGGCTTTAATAGTAGCTACTTGGTTGTTGGAATTTTAAGTTGTTTGTTGAGGGGGATTAAATTGAATGAACCCTTTATTCTATTTTCTAAGAGGTTGGGAATTGTTTTGGTTTGTGAACTCAAACTTCTCAATTTGGTTAGAAGTGGACTTTGTATCTCAACTACTAATTCAAATTTGATAATCATGGAGGGTAGTACACAAGTGCATGAAGGATGGGAATTTCATCATGGTAAGCTTGGCTTGCATCTTACTTTGAAAATTTTCTATGAACATCTTTTGAAGGTGAGGGTTGAGGACTTTGACATCAATTTGGGAATAAAGTGATTGATATCATGAGATAAAGTCAGTTATCTTTTCTTCTTATTTTTGCTTGCATTCATCAAATCAGCCAAGGTCATCCTAGGAGTCCTATGCACTTGGAAATGGTTAACAAAAAGTTCATTGAATGAATTATTTGAGTTGTTTGGTAGAGAATAAAACCATTCCAAGGCAGTATCTTTCAAGGACCTAGGGAAAAGCTTAGCCAATAATTTATCATCAAGGACAAAGTCACTACATAAAGCAGTATAAGCCTTAACATGGTTAGAAGGATCTCCCTTTCCTCCATATTTCTTGAATCTAGGCACCTCTACACCTTGTGGCATCGATGTTCATAATATCTCTAAGGAAAATGGGTTTCTTTTGACATAATATGTAGGTGGGTCATTTTGATTTTGTTTGATGGTGGAAACTTGCTTTTGAAGGGATGAAGTGGTTTGGAAGAGTTGATTTATGAGAGGGTCATTACTTGTGTTATGAGACAGAAGTGAAAAGGGTGAAGGGTGTATGTGTTTGAAGGACAAGTGAATGGGATTCTTATAGGTGGTAAAGTGGTAGGATATATGATGTGTGATGCCACAGGAACTAGGGATGCTAGCGAAAATACCCATGGAAGGAATCGCATTACTAACTTGTTGCATTGTTGCTGTGACTTGAGGATTGGTATAGGTAGGTATTGAGGCAATTGTTGTGGGAGGAGGAATTTGAGTTCCTCCTCAGCTTGTGACATTGCTTGTTGGTAAAGTACAACTAGTGGTTGGGGGAAGGTATTTTCCAAAGATTTGAACTATGTTTTTCACAAGGTCAAGCCCATCTTCACTTTCAAGCATGTGGTGAATGCTATCTATAGTAGGCATGTTGGTGGTTAAAATTTCATTTTGGACTTGGTGTTGTAATTTTGCTAATTCCTCATGAATTTGAATTATGTTTTCTTGTGGGACACTATCATTCCTTGTTTCAACTTGCATACTACTTGAAGGAAAAGAGTTGTTAAGGGTATGATCCATACCTAGTATACTAGTGTCAATATTGTTGGAATGTGTTGAGATGATGTTGATTGCTTTTTGTCATTGATGTCAACATATCTTCGTTGTCGACTAAAGTTTTCCTTGGTGATTCGGATTGGCATGGTTCCTGATGTCATGCTATAAAGATCTATATTGGGTTTTATCTTTCCTGGTCCCATTCCTCTTGTCACCCAATAAGATACATTCTTTCGGGTTTGAACCAATCTAGATGTTGGTTAACATGCTCTGGCACATGATTTTCATTGTAACATGTATATATTATTCATTGTTTTTGGATATCATGTAGCATGCTGATTTGAGAAAGGAGGCTATGCTTGGTCCACATTTCATTCCTCTCCACCACGGGAATTTTTTTGTGGTGACCTATTTCAAATTATATTTAGCCAACAAAGAAGATCATGAAATTATGTTTGGCCAACTTAAGAGATTATGGAAGCATGGAATGATATAAGAATTTATTTTCTTTTAGGAAAGCAAGTGTGATGACTGTGAAATTCCATACATTGTGAAGTGTGCGAAAGTGTATGACCAAAGGCAGTATAGAAATATTTTATTCGGTGTTTGTTGTTGACAGTTCTTTCAGTGGTGGATTCCCTTTCATCATTCTTTTATTGGCAGTGAGCCATTTTTTGTAGGTAGTGAGCCTTTCTCTTTTGGAAGTGAGCCTTTTTTGTATCTTTGGCTATAATAGGTAGGCAGTGAACCCAACTGGCAATGAGCCACCCTGTAGTGAGCAACTTAGTAGTGAGCCCTTGTAAAAATCACCTTAACCGATGTCACCTTAACTAGTGTTTTATAATTGAGAATTATTATTATTCATGGTTTTTCCCTTCTTGGGTTTCCACATAAATTCTAGTGTTCTTTGTGCATGGTATTGTTGTGTGCTTCCATATTCACTAATATTTGTTTGATTTAAGTTTTCTTGAGATTAATTAAAGTGAAGAAAATTGTTTTATAATAACTTATTCACCCCCCTCTCAATTATTTAGACTATTCAACAATTGGTATTAGATCTTTGGTTCCCTGAAGAAGAGCTTAACCACTTGGGGTAGATCTAATGGCGCACAAACTGACAATTCATGTATTTGATGGATCTGACTATAGTTTTTGGAAAGTGCAAATGAGAGGTTATCTGATATCTCTAGGATACAAGACTTGGAAAGTTGTTGAGACAAAATATGTTGAACCATCAAAAGGTGTTTCTACTATGGATGAAATTTCAGCCAATGAAGAGAATGAAAAACAAGGTATGCATCTTTAGTGGACTATCTAAAGTTAGCAAAAATTATTTCATTGGGCTCCACTTATGAAGTTTGGGAAAAGTTGAAAGAAATCTATGAAGGAAATGATAGAGTCAAATTATCAAAGAAGTTGATAGCTAAGCACAGATATGAAAACTTTAGGATGGAAGAAAGTGAGGATATAGATAGCTACTTTCAAAGGGTTCAGTGCAGTAAATGAAATCAAAAATCAAGGAGGCACTCTGATAGATGAAGATGTAATGGAGAAGATTCTGATGACCCTACCAGAAAGCTATAGTGATAAGATCTCAACTATTGAAGAAGTTTATGATCCAAAGAAATTCACTAGAGAGCAACTATTTGGCACTTTGACCGCATTTGAGATGAGAAAATTTGGAAAAGATAGAAGAAGATCCAGATTATGAAAGTTCAAATGAGTTGGAAGCAAACTTCACAAGGAAACTGAAGAGAGGTACCATCAAGTACAAAGGTATGTTACCTCTTAAATTTTTTAGATGTGGAAAGATTGGTCATATAGCAACTAAGTGTCCAAAAAAAGGAACAAGGAAATTTTTTTAAAATATTAATAAGAAGGCCTATTATGTTAAAGAGAATATCAACATTTTAGATGATCAATTAGATCAAGAGGATTGTTTATTTTTTGTGGAAAAGGATGAACCTAGATTTGATATCTCTAACATTTGCACTGAAGCTACATTATTTTTTAAAAGAAACAGAGATGAATGGTTGATTAACAGAGGATGTTCGAATATTATGACCAGTGATAAAAGCAATTTTGTGAAGCTTGAAAAATATGATGGAAGTTTTGTTAGATTTGGAGATGATAAAATAGCACAGATTTTTGGAATTGGTTATATTACCTTTGATGGAAAACACAACACTGACAATGTTTAATATTTGAAAATGGCTTATATCATAATCTTCTAAGTGTTGGATAGATATGCAAAAATGGCTATAATGTAGTGTTTTAGGATGATGGTTGTGAGATTCAAAAGAGATCCAAAATTGTTATTGTAGCTAGAAAAAGAACAAGTGGGAATATGTATTATTTGGAAGGAGCTACAAAAATATGCTTAGTATCTCAGTCCAATGAAAATTTTCTTTGGCACTAGAGGATGTGCCACATAAATTTTGACAATTTGGTAAGGATAAGCTCATCAAGAGCACTTAGAGATTTTCCAAGAATAACCAAGCTAGACATCACTATCTACAAAGGATGTCAAGAAGGAAAGCTAACCAGAGAAACGTTCTGAAGAAAAGAAGAATCTTATGTCAGATTGTTGGACCTTGTACACACTGACCTATGTGGTCTAACCAAAACAAGAAGCTTACAAGGTGAGATATATTTCATGCTTTTAATAGATGATTATTCTAGACTAACTTGGGTTTCATTTTTAAATGAAAAATTAGAAGCTCTAGAAAAATTCAAGATTTTGAAGGTAAGGTTGAGAATGAAGTTGACATGAGAATCAAGTGTTTAAGATTTGAAAGAGGAGGAGAGTTTACCTCTAATGAATTCAACAAATTATGTGAAAAACATGGCATTAAGAGACAACTATCTGCCCCGAGAACACCTCAGTAGAATGGTGTAGTGGAAAGAATGAACCAGACAATTCAAGAAGCAGCTAGAACAATGATCATGGAAGCAGGGTTACCACAAATCTACTAGAGAGAAGTGATTCACATAGTATTAATTATACACTCTTAACAAAGTAATATTTCAAAGGAAGTATGGAAAGAAATCATATGATCTATGGCATGGAAGAGCTCCCACAGTCAAATACTTCAAAAAAATTGGAAGAAAATGCTACATCCAAAGAGATGAGGATCTTAGAAAGTTCAACAACAAAGTTGATGGAGGCATATTTTTGGGTTACTCTACAACAAGCAAAGCATACTGGTGCTACAACAAGAGATTGAACAAGATAGTTGAAAGTGCAAATGTGAAAGTAGATGAAGATGTTCAAAGAAGTCTTGAAAGGAATATTGAATATGAAATAGGTGATTTGGACGACAAAGGAGAAAAATATAAGAAAGTAGAAGAAGAGGAAGAAGAAACAAAGGAAGCTCTAGAAACTACAACTAAAACTCCAAGGTATGTATAGAAAAACCACTTAGAAAATTAGATTATTGGAGATAAGAATAAGGGTATCATCACAAGAAGCAAAGTAGATCGAGAGAGAGAATTATTGTGTCCACTATCAGAAATTGAGCCAAATACTATGGAGGAAGCATGTAATTATTAGAATTGGGTGAAGGAAATGAAGGAATCTAGCTTGATCAGATAGAGAAAAATCAAACTTGGGAACTTGTGTCCAAACTAGCAGACAAAAATGTAATCAAAACAAAGTGGGTATTTCAAAACAAGATGGATGAAAATGGAAAGGTAATGAGAAACAAGGCAAGATTGGTTTGCAAAGGTTACACTCAAATCAAAGGTATTGAATTTGATGAGACCTATGCACCTGTTTCCTGGATGGAAGTGATCCAAATGTTTTTGGCTTTTGCAGCTTTTAAGGATTTCAATCTCTATCAAATGGATGTAAAATTTGCATTTTTGAATGGGGAACTAAAGGAAGAAGTTTACATTGAGCAACTAGAAGGATTCAAGTCTGAAAATGACCTGGATGTTATTTGCAAGTTGAATAAATCTCTATACAGTTTGAAGCAGGCACCCAGAGCCTAGTATGGTAGATTAGACAAGTACTTGATTGGACAAGGATTTTAGAAGGGATCTGCTAATAGTAATTTATACTACAGAACTCACTTAGATCAAATGTTGATTGTTGTGGTTTATTTTGATGACATAATATTTGGAGGAAATGATTATATGTGTAGAAAATTTGTAGATGAAATGCAAAAGGAATTTGACATGTCTATGATAGGTGAGTTAAATTTCTTCCTTGGATTGCATGTAAAATAGAACAGCAAAGCAATCTTCATATCTTAGTCTAAGTATACCAAAGAGTTGTTGAAGAAGTTTGGGTTGGAGAAATCTAAACTAGTTTGTACACCTATTGTTACTGGATGCAAGTTGAAAAAAGAAGATGAATCACCTAAAGCTGATGCAAGCATGTACAGATCAATTATTGGAGTATTTTTATATTTGACTGCTACCAGACTGAACATTATGTATGATGTTTGTTTAACATCCAAATTTTAGCAAGAACCAAAGGAATCACATGTTGTTGAAGTAAAAAGGATCTTTAGCTATTTGAAGGGTATAGAAGATATGGGGTTATGGTATCCAAAGGATTCATATTTCACTTTGATAGCTTATATAGATGTTAATTGGGTCAGATGTGTTGATAACAGGTGGAGCACAAGTGGTGGAGCTTATTTCCTTGGCTCCTGGTTGGTTGCTTAGCCAAGTAAGAAAAAATATTTTGTATCTTTATCTACTATTGAAGTTGAATACATTGTAGCATCCTCATGTTGCACTCAGATATTGTGGATGAAACAAACGTTGACGGATATTGGCATATCATTTGATGAACTAATCTCAATTATATGTGATAATACTAGTATAATAAAAATTTGCAAGAATCTGGTATAACACTCCAGAATGAAGCATATATCCATAAGATACCATTTCTTGAGAGAGAAGGTGTTGGAAAATGAAGTAAAACTTGAATATGTATCTAAAAAAGAGCAGATTGTAGATATTTTCACAAAACTATTGAGAAAAGATACTTTTGATTATCTATGGCAGAAGCTAGGGGTTCTGCCCCCTCCTAGTCTACAATAACATGCACTGGGGTGTACATTTGTCCGGGTTATTATACGCTCATTTTTATCTAGATCAATGTTTGGTGGCTTCCTCATAGGGGGAGCAGAGTAAGTTTTTCAAGGAGAGTTTTTCCCTTTGTATTTGATGTCAAAGGTGGAGAAGAAAAGAAGATAAGATGGTCCTTGATGTTGAAATTAAGTTGTTTGGTTTGTTATTGAAATATGTTTCCATCAATGACAAAGGGGGAGATTATTGGAATGTGTTGAGATGATGTTGATTGCTTGTTGTCATTAATGGTTGTCATTGATGTCAACATATCTTGGTTGTTTGACTGCAGTTTGGCTTGGTGATCTGGATTGGCCTAGTTCTAGATGTCATGTTGTAAAGATCTATTTTGGGTTGCATCTTTCCTAGTCCCATTCCTCTTGTAACTCAATAAGATACATTATTTTGGGTCTTAACTGATCTTCTAGTTGGTTAATGTGCTCTGGCACATGATTTGAATTATAACATGTATATCTTATTCTTTGGTTCTAGATATCATGTAGCATGTTGATTTGAGCAAGGAGGTTTTGTTTGGTATATGTTTCATTTCTCTCCATCATAGGAATTTTTTTCTGGTGACCTATTTAAAATTATATTTGGATGACAAGGAAGATCATGAAATTATGTTTCTTTGAATTAAGAGATTATGGAAGCATGGAATGATATAAGTAAGAGTTGGTTTTTTTTTAGGAAATCAAGTGTGATGAATGTGAAATTCCACACATTGTGAAGTGTGCAAAAGTGTATGACTGGAGGCAGTAGACAAAGAGATTTTATGTATTTTTTTTTGTGACAATTCTTTCAATGGTGGATTCATTTTCATCATTCTTCTGTCGGTAGTGAGTCATTTTCTATAGGAAATTAGCCTTTCTCTTTTGGAAGTGAGCCTTTTGTGTATCTTTGGCTATAATAGCTAGGCAGTGAGCCCAATTGGCAATGAGCCACCTTGTAGTGAGCAACTTGGTAGTGAGCCCTTGTAAAAATCACCTTAACCAGTGTCACCTTAACTGGTGTTTTATAATTGAGAATTTTTATTCTCCATGGTTTTTCCCTTCTTGGGTTCCACATAAATTTTGGTGTTCTTTGTGCATGGTTTTGTTGTGTGCTTTCATATTCACTAATATCTATTTGGTTTAAGTTTTCTCTAAATTAATTAAAGTGAAGAAAATTCTTTTATAATAATTGATTCACCCCCCTCTCAATTATTTGAATTGTTCAACAAATACTAGGAGTGAAATAGCTAGACAACCCAAGATCCACAATGATTGTGCTATAGCAGGATGACATGACTCTCGAACTTTGTCTCACTATAGTATTAGCAATAGGACACCAAATACTCATACAAGGGCTACTAAATGCAAATGAATGCAAATGTGATGTAAGCTAAGAACAATGAAATGTTTATAACAAAGATTCTAGAAACTAAAACAAAAGGCAAATAACAGAAAATAGAAAACTCAAAAATAGAGCTTTAAATGCCAGAAAATGCAATTCAAAAAGTGCAGAGGGACTAATTTTCCCAAGGTGGAGAATGAGTCCCAGTAGGGACTTTTTTCAAAATTTTCAAAAAAAATTAATTGGATTTTATGCTTTTTATGTTTTATGATTTGTATGTTAAATGCAAATGTAGGTTTTGTTTGATTTTCAATGAAATTAGATGTAAAAATGCAAGTTGTATGAGCTTTCACTAATGCAAAAAATAGAAACCTTAGAATGTAAATTAACTAATGAAAATCCTAATGCAATGTTAATGAAAGAAAGATCTAGGATGAAAATGTACTCCAAATTAGAATTTTAATATTCTAAATGCAGGTTCACCAAAATGGAACCTCTAAAAATGGGTTAAGAATGTTATCATATGGTTTAAAACATACAGCACACCCACTTCCAATGATTCCAATCAAGGATAACCCTAGAGATCTCAACACAAAAGGGAAAGAGATCTTGCAATAGGGTTGTCCTAGGGGATGAATGTATACTAATAAGGGGTTCATCACCAAGTTTAGACTTGGAAAAGATAATGAAATGCAACATGCCACTCTAAACCTTAATTGAATGTAATGCACTATTAAAAGACCTAGAAAAGTAAATGAAACAACATAGAAAACTGTAGAAAAGAAGGTGTGCACCTAGAAATCTAGAAATTACTGGATCTGGAGGTCTAGAACATTGGAAATTATGGTTTTAATGTTGACTGGGACTCATTCGCCTAGCTAGGTGAGTCAACCCAAATTATGGAAAATTGTGCAGGAACAGGAATCTGCCAAATGGGTATCCAAATCTACAAAAACATGAAATTTGACTAGAACTAGGACTCATTCGCCAAAAGTGGTGAATTAGTCTAGATGGGATTTTCTGAAGCTTCAAAGGCTAATCTTGCTCTTATTTTTCTACTTTATCCTTCCTAAGTGATTTATGGATACGAAACCCTAATTTTCAATCTGTAGGTGTTCTCCAAGGCTCTCCAAGACTTGATGACAACTTTGACAACTTTGAATGATTTGAAAAAATTTCTCCAATCTTGCTCCTTAGGAAATCTACCACCTAGACCTACAAATCACACACAAAGGAGAGGGGAAATGTTGTTGGGTTAGTGGATAGGGGTTTTCCTTGGTCAAACCCCATTTTAGAAATCAATCCTTGAAACAAAATCAAATAAGAATAGAAAATGATGAATGAACAAATGACAATGTTGCAACTCACCAAACACTTGCAATAAAGTGTTGCAATTATGCTTGAGATGGCTGCAATGGATATAGACCTTGACTCTAGCTTGAATGATGTTGATCTTGAATGAAATGTTGAATCATAAAATCCTACATCACCATTGTTAGCTCAAAACCAAACATGATGCATGAATTCCTTGACATGATGATTGATGCTTGAAGAATGCTCTAAAAATCTTGATAATCTACTCTTGAAGACACTTGAATGCTCTTGAATTTCTCTTCTAAACTCAACTTTCTATAAGAATGCTCTCACAAAAGTCAGGTAAAAATGAATGAAAGAACCTTGTATTTATACTCAATTATGCAAGAATTCCTAAAATTACAACACTACAAGCTGACATCAAATCTAGGAGGATAAAATCCCACCAGAAATTTGAATTAATTTTGATTTTGGGACACATGAGACTCATTCGCCAAGTCCCATCGAGCCTAATTTTTGTGACCAAATTTTAAAATGTCTATAAATTTGTGAAACAAGGTTCAAGACCAAAAGATCTAGGTGGGACCCATTCACCCAAGGTGGAAAATGAGTCCTAGATTACTAAATCTGGGCCATTCAAACTTGAAACACTTGAATTATGATTGGGTATTGATTGGTGTCAAGATTATCCTTGAAAAGATGCATTAAATGAGGCTTGTGGATGCAAAATAGGGCCAATTAAAGCATAAGAAATCCCAATTATTAATGAAAACCATAGAAAAGTGTGAAAGTGTGTTACAACACTCCAAATAAGGCATTATTAAGATTTATTTTGATTAAAAAGAGGTTTTTAGGTTCAGTTAATTAATAAAACCTTAGAAAAGTGTGAAAGTGTTTTACAACACTTTAGCAAGGTACAATATAAATTCATTAGTTCACAAGGGCCCAAGATCTAATGTGAACATTTCAACCACATTACAATAGTTAAACCAAGGCAACATCAAGCCTAATTCACAAGGAGGGCCCAAACAAGCAAGGAAAAGAAGAAGGGATACTATTTTCGTTGCCACACTAACTTCTCATCCTTCCTTTTTCAATTCAAGCATATCTAGTTAAATTATTCTTCTTGTTGTACTATGTTTCTATACTTCCTTTACATTCTAGTATAGTATAAATTCTCTTAATTAGGTCATTAATTGCATTTTTAGTGCTTTTGTTTGTCTTAGAAGTCCTTTGTCCGTACAGATGCTAGTGCCCCACTAAGACGCTAGTACACCACACTGGAGTCTATCTTGCATTGTCATCCCCAAGCATTAAGTGGTCTAAGTTGTAGATTAAACTCTGAGAATTGACTCGCTTGACTTCCTAAAATATTCAAGTTGGCAAAAGGATAGTAGCAACCAAATTTCTCTTCCTTTTTGACCCTAAATGCTTAACCTTTCTGAATTAATTAGAAAAAGTTGAGGTAGATCAGGGCATCTTGTTGCTTAGGACCCTCTTGTGACCTAGGGTCTCAGAGCATCCAGTCCCCCTCCTCTATACCTTGATCAACCATTCAATATATTTTCATATCCTCTCTATATGTAGAGTTGGGGAAACAAGTTGTGGTACCACTACATTATTATTTGTGTCTAGGATAAATATTATTTCCTTCATTTTAAGTAATATGGTATGTATATTCTTATCCTAATTGTAAAAATAAAAGGTGTATAGAAAATTCATTTTAATTTTTTTCCAAAATTTAGTTTCTCCTCTTCTTTACATTGGAAAGGGTGCCTCAAACTTACTAGTTAAATATCCATTCAAGGGTTTGTATTTCCTTTCTTCATCAGCCTAATAGAGCTCCATTGGTGAGATCTTGTCCCATGTTCCATCGATGTTCTTATGCTTCTTCACCATTGTGTTCTATCAGTGAGTATTGGCTCTATCGACGAGACCACATGTCCTATCTCACTGATAGGTTGATAGTTCTTACTGTCGGCATAGCACCTTACTATTGGTGGGATCCAAATGGGAGTTTGAATGATAGAATGATATGACTTGCTTCCATCAGTATGATTAAGGGACGATGGAAATATTCACCCTATTCTAACAATGGACTGATGATCCATGGTAGAGCCTGAGCTGACAGGTGGAGAGCGGTGAATGGTGTTGAGCTAGAGGCAATGGAGACCACTTGGAGTATTATCGACATAAATTACTTCTATCAGTGGGAGACATTTTGGAGTCTCCTTGATATGGTGATGAATATCAAATGTGTAAACAACTTTGTGGGACTCGACTACTACTCAGTTGGAAAGCGATAATTGGTTGGTCGAACAGTGTGACCTTTATCAATGTAACGATGTATGATCAGTGAGACATGGTATTTTGTCTCACTGATACTCTGATGATTGTTTGATCTAGCAATATTTTCACTCATCAATGTGACTCAAAAAAATCAGAGGAGGGATGGATGTTGTTCCAACAATAGCCCGATAAGGAAACTGCTAAGTGATGATTTGTCTGTTGTAACTTATGGAAATTGATTTGGTATCTTTCCAACATGGGTTTGGGGTGCTGTCATAATAGTGGTTTACAATTCCTGAGAGGAACGAATTTTAGCTGAAATCACATATTTTTAGAAAATATAATGATTTAAGCCTTAAAAAGGTTCCATTTTAAGGATTCCAATTGAAGAGGGTTTGATCAAATCACCTTAGATCAAACCCCCTTGGATAGAACCTCGCTAGTTTTAAACCATACCTATAAATGCATCTCCTTTACACCTATCAAAATGCTGATAAAAAATCACTTTTGATTTAGATTTTAGGGGATCAAATGAATTCATTTAAAATTTATTTCAAATGATTATGGTATTCCTCAGAACAAGCTATCCAATGAATATAATTTTAATATGTTTTGGTTTTGTTATGTATTTGTTTTTTAAGTTTTATTAAACATAGGGTTTTCATCAAAAATGAATTTCTTTGTTCTTCACATGTGGAAAAATAGAAGATTATCAAAAAAAAAATTGAAAAATATGAGTGCACCGGATATTGAAGTCCTTGATCTAACAAAAAAAAAATAAAAAAATTTGACATATACAAAAAAAGTTACGCGTTATACAGTCGCGTTGTGTCTGAATTGTAATTTGTTTGACTTTGAAACTTGAGTAAGGAAAAAATATTCAATAAAAAACTATCTAACCAAGTGGAAGCACTAGATATCAGAGTTACAAATCTAAATTTGAAATAATTAGAATTTTATCCTTCATGGAAAAAAAGTTATACGTTATACAGTGTGCGTCACTTTTTAAAAATGTTGTTTTCTGAAGAAAAAAATATTTTCGTGGGAGATGGAAAAAGAAGTGCAATTTGATTCCAAAAATTTTGAAAAAAATATTTTTAGAATCTACAGAAAAAATTTGATGAAATTTTAGTTTGCACCATCTTCAAATTCCTCACAGTTTAGCCGCTATAGGTGCCCGAATGTGAAGATTTAGTTAAAAATAATAATTTCAGTGTCCAGTTTGGCCAAAAATTGTAAACCACTATTATGGGATCACCCTTTGATGATGCAGATGATTGAAAAATTCTCTCGGGAAGGAAATTTCCATATATGAAATACATTTTAATAGTGATCAATAGAGAGAGTTGAGTTGAGTCTATTGTGAGGGAACAAGATTGATCTAAATTGTAATGTTGTCTGTATTGAGTGACTGAATTGACATCTGAGAGGGAGAAATTGTGACTCAGTATGTGGACCCTTTGTTCACTATAATACAAAGTGATTTTCCTTGGTGTGGAGGGTTTTTCTCCGGAAAGGGTTTTCACATATTAAATCTAGTGTCTATTCTGTGTTGTGTGAAATTTGTCTATCTGTTTCCTGGTCTAATGTGCATCTTTAATGAACTGTAAATTTTGAAATTTGAACCTTAATTATGCATTCTCTTCTTAGAATTATCATTAGGAAAGTGATTCCACAACTTTTCTTTCCTTACAAGTGGTATTAGATCCTAGCCAGTTGTGTTATCCTTGTGGGTTGGGTAGTTTTGTTGTGCCAATTCTGAAGTGGAAGTCTTGTAGAGTAATCTAGTAATTTCATTTGCATATTAAGATGGAAAGCACATCAAGGAAGATTTAAATTGAGAAATTCAATGTTGGCAATTTTGAGTTGTGGAAACTCAAAATGAAAGATCTGATGGTCAATAGAGATCTTTGGATTGTTTTGTCTAGAATGAAACCTACAGGTATGAAGCAAGAAGATTGGGACCTCATAGAAAAAAAAAAAAAAAAAGTTGATAAGACTCTATTTAGTAGACTCTATTCTCATGAATGTTCATGAAGAGAAGTTTTCATCTTCTTTGTGGAAGAAGCTTGGAGACATTTATCAGGGAAATTCCTTGGTGAATAAGTTATTCTTAAGGAAGAATTTGTACTCTTTGAAGATGGAGGAAGAGGTGTTTATGGCCGATCATCTTAATATGTTGAATATGCTCATTGCTCAATTAACATTTGTAGGTGTAAAGATAGATGATGACGATCGATTTATGCTCTTGTTGTGTTATTTTCTAGACTCTTGGGATCATTTAGTGATGGTGATTGGGAGCATGACAACCAATTTCAAGATGGAAGATGTGGTTGCTTCATTGTTGCCAGAAGAGATGCAAAGGAAATCTTTTGAGATGGAAAAGGAGGCTCTTGTTTGAGGCATATCAAAGGAGAAAGGCAAGAAGAAGGATAAGAATTCTAAATCAAAATTTGAAGGGAGATCAAAGCCTCCTGGAAAGAAGTCCAAGGTGAAATTTTGGAATTGTGGGTAGCCTAGTCATGTCCGTAAGGATTTCAAAGAGGAGAAAAAGAAGAAGAAGAAAAACAACTCTTCAAATAATGATTCTTCTCATAGCGAAGCAAATGTCTTCATTGTAGCCTTGGCGACTTAGGCATCAGATGATGTCTGGCTGATTGACTCAGGTGCATCTTTTCACATGACATCTCATAAAGATTGGTTTACAAAATATGAAAAGTGTGTTGGTGGAAAGGTATATCTAGAAAGTGACTCATCTCTAGAAATTTTTGGTTGCGGAAGAGTTAGAATTCAATTTCCTGACAGAAGGATTAAAGAGATTGATGGTATAATGCATATACCAAGTTTGGCTTGAAATTTACTATATCTAAGTAAGTTGAATGATGATGTCACACAATTTTCTTTTTTTGAATGGTGGATGCAATATGACAAGAGGCTCAATGGTGTTGGCTAGGGGTGCTTGAATTGGTACTCTGTACAAGTTGGACGTACATGCAGTTTAATGCAACAGTGTCTCTCAAAATTCAAGCAAGGTTGTTCAAGTAGAGAAGGAGACTGAAGTTCCTCTAAGGGTGAATTCTTTGGAGGTGAAACTTCCTACAAAAAATACCATGCTTTGGCATCAAAGGCTCGGCCACATTGGTGAGAAAGACTTCAAAGCTTTGAAAAACAAAAACCTGCTTGAAGGGCTTGATGATTGTAACCTTGAGTTCAATTTTTGCAAACATTATATATATGGAAAACAACATCATGTTTCATTTTATTCTAGTCCTCATAAATCTTCTAGTGTTCTGGATTATATTTACTCTAATGTTTTTGGTCCAGTAAATGTTCCTTCACTATCGAAATCAAGATATTATGTTTCTTTTATTGATGATTATTCGAGAAGGGCATTTGTGTACTTTTTAAAAAGTAAATTAGAAGTGTTCAATTAGTTTAAAGATTTTAAAAACTTGGTTGAAAATCAAACTGATAGAAAAATTAAATGCTTAAGGATAGATAACAATGGTGAGTTTTGTTTTGCAAATTTCGAAAGGTAATGTAAAGACCATGGAATAAAAAGGCATAAAATGACACTTTACACTCCACAACAAAATGCAGTTGTTGAAAGGTTGAATAGGACGCTGATGGAAAATGCAAGAAGCATGTTGAGAAATGTTGGTCTGGAGTAGAAGTTATGGGCTAAGGTTGTGGCTACAACATGTTATTTAACAAATCGATCTCCCTCTTCAACACTTGTTTCAACAAAATTCCTATGGAAGCTTGGTTTGGTAAGAATCCCTCTTTAAGACATTTAAGAGTCTTTAACTACAAAGCATATGTTCATGTGTTGAATGAAAAAAATCTAAATTGGAAAATAAAGTTGTAAAATGTATCTTCATTGGCTATGGCATTTTTATGAAAGGATAAAGGCTTTGGAATCCAGTGACTAAAAAGGTTGTGTACAACAAAAGTGTAATCTTTCATGAGCTAAAACCTTCTTCAATGGATTTGCAGCCAAAGATAAAAGAAGAAAACAAAGAAAAGGTAATTGGAATTCCTTGAACTCCAAATAAAGAGGAACTACGAAGTGTACCTGAAATTTAGGAGAGTTCTAGCAGCTCTGAGAGTTCTAATGAAGAAGAACCACAACCTCAGCCTTAGCTTTTGAGGAGGTCTACACATGAAAGGAAGAAACCCAAAAGGTATGGTTTTTCCATGTTGGATGCAAATTGTGCCTATGCTTTGATTACAAGCATTGATGAGCCTAGGACTGTGAAAGAGGAAATAGAAATGTCTATTTCAAATTCTTGGTTGGAAGCCATGAAAGAGGAAATGGCGTCATTAAAAAGAATGCAACCTAGGATTTGGTACCCTTTCCTGAAGGTAGAAATCCTATTGGCTATAAATGGGTATTTAAGAAAAAATTGGTCTCAATGGTAGTGTTGAAAAGTATAAAGCTAGGTTGGTTGCGAAAGGCTATTCCCAGGTAGAGGGAATTGATTATGGGGAAATATTTTCTCTTGTAGCTAAGTTGACATCTATTAGATTTATTTTGTCACTTGCAACAACGTATGACTTCTTGAACACATGGATGTGAAGACAAAATTTCTTCATGCAGATCTTGAAGAAGAAATTTATATGTCCCAGCCTAAGCACTTTGTGGAAAAAGGTAAAGAAAATATGGTTTGCAAGTTAAAGAAATCTTTTTATGGTTTAAAAAAATTGCCTAGAATGTGGTAACAAAAGTTTGAAACTTTTGTTTTGTCATTGGGATTTGTAAGATCAAAATTTGATCATTGTGTGTACTTCAAAACTAAAAATGATCAAGTGCTTATTATTGCCCTATATGTTTATGATATGTTGTTCATAGGAAATAGTAAGACTATGATTTTTTATCTAAAATATCAATTGTAGAGCAAAGTTTGAAATGAAAGATCTTGGTGCAGCAAGGTATATTCCGGGGATGGAAATAAAATAGGATAGAGATAGTAGAAAGCTTTGGCTTAGCCAGAGTAAGTATATAAATATTTTCCTGGAGAGATTATATATGAATTATTGCAAGCAATTAGTTGTTCTAGTGTTGTAGGGAACCAAGTTATCTATTGAGGATTGTCCAAAATCTCCTACTAAGATAGAGGACATGACCATAGTGCCTTATGCAAGTGTAGTTGGTATTTTAATGTATGTAATGGTTTGTACTAGGCCATACATTTCCCAAGCAGTGGGAGTACTTAGCCAATTTATGGAAAATCTAGGAAGACCACATTGGGATGTTGTGAAAAGAGTTTTTAGATATCTAAAAGGTACCTATCAGTACGCTTTGTGCTATCATGGTAACTCGGTTGGGTCACAGAGATCTATCAGCATTTGAGGTTATGTGAATTTTGATTGGGCAAGGGACATTGACAGCAGAAGATCCACTAGTGTATACATCTTCATGTTGAATGGTGGTGCAGTTAGTTGGATGAGCAAGTAGTAGGTTGTAGTTGCTTTATCTACTACGTAGATAGAATATTTGGTAGCAACACATGCCTGTAAAGAAGCTATTTGGCTTAGACATTTGTGTTCTGATATTGGGTTCAATGCAAAGAAAATTACCATTTGTTGTGATAGTTAGAGTATCATATGTTTAGCAAAAAATCCAACTTTCCATGCTATGACGAAACATATTGATGTGTAGTATCATTTTGTATGGGATATGGTGGAGGATGGAAAGGTTAATCTTGAGAAGGTGGATACTCTGGAAAAAGTTGTAGATGCATTAATAAAACTAGTAAGCATAGACAAGTTTAAGTGGTGTGCCAATTCAATGGTCCTTGGGGCCTATGACATTCAGTAATCCTAGTTTTGGATAAGCTAGTGAGTTCTTTGTCAAGTGGGAGCATGTTGAAAATGGTGGTTCAAACTTACTGGATGAATATCCCTCCATAGGTTTGTATTTCCTTTCTTCATCAGCCTGACAAAGCTCTATCAACGGGACATTGTACCCTGTTCCATTAATGGTTCAATGCTTCTTCACTATTGTGTTCTATCAATGAGACCACATGTTTTGTCTCACCAATAGGATGATAGTTCTTATTGTTGGCATAGCACCTTACTATTAGTAGGATCTGAATGGGAATATGAATGATAGAATGATATGACTTGCTTCCATCAGTATGACTAAGGGACTTTGGTGGAACTCTTCACCCTATTCGAACGATGGACTGATGATCCATGGTGGAGAGCGGTGACGTGGTGTTGAGCTAGAGGTAGTGGGGACCATTTGGAGTGTTGTCAGTATGACTTTATTCTATCGGTGGGAAATTTTTTGGAGTCTCCCCGATATGGTGATGAATATCAAATGTCTAAATGACTTTGTGGGACCAAACTATTGCTTAGTTGGAAAGTGATAATTGGTAGGTCGACTAGTGTGACCTTTATCAATGTGACAATGTGTGATTGATGAGACATGGTCTTTTGTCTCATCAATACTCTGATGACTATTTGATCTGGTGGGTGTTTCACTCATCAGTGTAACCCAAATGGATCAGCAGAAGGATGGATGTTCTAGTGACAACCCGATAAGGAAATTTCTAAGCGACAATTTGTTTGTTGTAACTAATGGAGACTAATTTGGTATCTTTCCAGCATGGGTCTAATAATGCAGATGATTGAGGAATTCTCTCAGGAACAAAATTGTTGTATGTGAAATACATTGTAACAGTGATCAATAGAGAGATTTGAGTTGAGTATATTTTGAGGGAATGAGATTGAACTAAATTGTAATGTTTTATGTATTGAGTGACTGAATTGGCATCTAAGAGGGAGAAATTGTAACTCTATATGTGGACCCTTTTTTCACTATAATACATTTTTTTTTCCTTAGTGAGGTGGGTTTTTCTCCCGAAAGGGTTTTCCCACATTAAATTTCGTGTCTATTCTATATTGTGTGAAATTTTTCTATCTATTTCTTGGTAATGTGCATCTTTAAAGAACTGTAAATTTTGAAATTTGAACCTTAATTTTGCATTCTCTTCTTAGAATTTTCATTAGGAAAGTGATTTTGCACCTATGCTTTCCTTACACTTTCATGGTTTATATACCATGTCTGGGTGATTGGTGCGAGTGTTTTTAAAACAAGATGAAAATAAGCTACAATATTAACTTATGTATGTGAATTAAAATAATGAAATTTAGATTACTAAATTTGATTATATTATTTTATTGCACATTCACCATAATAGAAAAACCAACAAATAAATATGATACTAGATTTACATGGAGAAACCCTTTTGAGAAAAAACTCCACATGAGAAAAGAGGGAAATTATATTATTTATCTTCACAAGAGAGATACACCATGATAAACTTCTATGTTGATCTCCTACAACTTAGATGCTTCCATACACTTGCAAATAACACAAGATACAACAACCATCTCATGGCTCCAATTTATAGAAGTTGTGGGAGGTAAAAGCACAATAGTAAACCAAAATAAGAGGTGCAAATACCACTTGATAAAACCCATGCCGCATCCATAGAAAACCAAGAGTCATGATAATAAATTAATTAATGTCTACAAAGATCCAACATGGATTCCTAGCTTATAGCCTCTTCATCTTCTTCCTTTAGAATGCTCCGATGATTGTTAAGCATCCAGGTGGAACACCAATGTCCACCGATTTCCCTCCAAACTTGGGTGCCCCACTCTAGCCCCTTCATATTACTAATGTGGATGCCTAGGAGGGATAAATTGTCTTCTTATGATGTGTAACCTTTACCAATATTAAATTCCCTCTTGAAAACATAATTGTAGTATTTTCCAATATTAAATACATTTCTCTCAGGTCTCATAGGACACTTTCCAAGAAACATGGAGACATACAAATGACATAGATTTACAAGGTTAATGTCACATAGCCTAATAAAGTGTCGAGTAAAATAGTTATGTGTATAATCGCTCATCATACTCATTCCTTGTTCTTCATCTTTTAATACAAGTGTTTAAGTGATCCTCTAGTAAGATATCGCCATTATAGTTTGGTATAACAATGTATTCCACTTCTTCCAATATGTATCTTATTTTATTAGAATTTTGAATTTGGTAAGATTATCCTTATATGTATTATGCTAGCTTGCAGCATTATAAATAAGTGTGTGTTATAATATGTTGAACCTTAGCTCCTCATTATTGAATATTTGTTCTATCTATGTAATATATGATAGCAAATCTCCTATGTTTGAATACTTTGGGAGTTTAATATGTGAAATTCCTTGTGATATGTGGTTTAATTGCAACATTTTCTAGCTATGTTATCCTCATAATATTTGAGGTTGTTACAAATATTGTATGGTGTATTAATATATTTTTTATAGAATACGAAACATCCTCTAGTATCCTCCTTATCATAAATATCCTTTAGAATTTGATAATCCTCTGGCAGTGATTTTTTGGCTCTTCCTGCATCCAACACCTCTTCACTATCTATGTTGTAAGTAGTACTCTCTATTTCTACTTCCTCTTTTGAGTTTGGTTCTTCAAAATTTTCATTTAGGGGTAATTTTGATATTGTGTAAATGTTTTTATTGTAAGATTTGTGATATTCTTTTGTGTTTACTTCCTTTGTGTATGATTCATCTAGATTTTTTCCTAGGGGGATATTGAATATTTTATCTTCATCTACAAATGATATTTATTCTTTTTCGTGAGTCTACAATGTCATTCATGTTGGAAAACCACCTTAGTCAAAGTAATGCATTAAATTAATCAAAAGTTTCTTTGATGGAAACTACCTCAAAGTCTATAATTTTTTACTCTCATAACACTTACTTCTACCTATCAATAGGCCCCTAAGTTTTTCATCCCAATAGAATCTACTAAGCTAACATTATAGGGTGTTTCTTCAAGTTTGGGTTTCCCTGGTTATTCCCAAACTCTTTTAGGGAGCATATTTATGTCAATTCCTAATTCTACCATCCAATTTTTAAGTTTATTATGATTTATGTTAACATTAATCATGATGGGTTTGGTTTTCCACTACTTGTCATTCTTCCATATTGTTCTTATCTTTAGTTATTAGGATTGTTGTTTGTTCTAGTATTTGCAAAACTATTTTATTTTTTCTAATAGGTTAGAGTGTTTTAGCATTTTTATTAGTTGTTTTAATATTCCCATCTCAGAGAACTAGTTATTTTGTTCTACTTCTTTATATTGTTTTTTAGTAACAATTTTCTTTGTTTGTTCTACTATCTATTCATGGTGTTTTTTGGTTGGTTGGAATTCTTCTTCATTTGTAGTGCTTTCTTCCTTAGTTGTTGTGTATTTGTCATTTGTGGTATTTGTTGCTTGTTTGGTAACCACTGTTGCTTTATATTTTTTTGTTTGATTTTGCATGGATCTGATATCCTTCTCTAGAGCTACTTGTCTCAGTGGTTTGAAAGTCAATATGCTCCACTTTTTGACACATCCTAGTTTTTTGATCTAGTTCTTTTAGAACTCTTCTTAGGAGTCCTCCTCCAGAGGGATTTAAGTTTTTTAGTTCATCACTTTTGGATTATGGTGCTGCATTCTTATAATATGTTTGGGCTTTGTCACAATTGAATATATCATGCTCAATACTTAGAAAAATCCTCATTGCTTCTTCTTATCCCCCCAACATTCAGTAGTGAAGTGACCCTGCTTATCATAATTAAAATAGTTGGCGTATATGGGCCTTCTTCTTCCTCTAAGTTGGCCTCTCTCCTTTGAATTTTCCCCTGTCACTATATTGTCCTTGATTTTGTTGATTTTGTAGGGTATTTCTATTTCTTTGGTTTTACCATTTTGGTACTCTATATCCATGTCTTGTAGGTAAATTGGGCTTTCTACCAAGCCTTTTACATATTTTAGTGTAGGAAAAAGTATCCCTTTTTACACTTAATTTGAAAATAATTAAGAATAAAATGAGCCTAATGTTGCATTAATCTAGTGTTGTAATATTTTTTTCATATTCACAATAAGTTTAGGGCCCTTTTAAATTAAATGGACTTAATCATGCCTTATTTTTTATGTTGTAAGGTGTACCTTTACACTTTCACATTAATCTAGGGCTTTTTTAATTGATTGAGGTTAATTTTCATTAATTGGCCCCTTTAATTCAAATCTAAGCCTAATTAAATGCAATTTCAAAGGGATAAAACCTAACATTCATAAATGCCATTACACAACACTTAACTTTGGAAGATGTGTGTATTAGGTAAGTGACCTAAGACCCATTCACCATAGGGCGAATGGGTCCTCACTTAGACCTAGGACCCTAATTTAACATAATGTTTAACATTGAGCAATGTGTGTCCTAGGTAAGTGGGCTAGGACCCATTCTCCCTATGGATAATGGGTCCTCAATTAGACCTAGGACCCCTTTAAAATATGTTTATGGCAGTATTTTAATGATTTCAAATCAACAATTCAATGTTAGCTTATGATATTTGAATTTCAGGAATTAATCTTAAGATATGTATAAATAAGAGGTTATTTCACTATGTTTCATCCAAAGATATTAATCAATTTTCATGAGATCAAGAGGTTTTAAAAAGAGCATTATAGGAGAAATTCAAGAGCATTTCTAAGGTATTCCAGGGCATATTTGTAGAAGATTATTGTAGCAATCAAGATTATTTTCATCATGTCAAAAATTTATTGCATCATGCATGTTTTTTAAGCTAATATGGTGATGTAGTGTTTAAGATCTAATCAAGTATTCAAATACATTGTTTCACATCAAGTTTCATGATCAAGATCTACATTCATTGAGGACACTTCATGCTAGTTTGTACATTTACTAATCCAAGGTTCAAATAAGGTTTGGTGAGTTGTTACATAGATTTGTTCATTCATCATTCCTTCATGATTTTCTATTTCATTTCATGGTTTAATTACCAAAATGGGGTTTGACCAAGGAAAATCCCCATTCACCTAACAAATAACATTTTTTTCTCTTTAATGTGTGATTGCAAATTTTAAATTGAAGATCCTTTGAAGAGAAAAATTGAAGAAAGTTGGAAAGTTGTCAAAGTTACAAGAAAAGTTGTCAAATTATGGAAACTCCTCTACGGGTTTTATTTCTGGTTGTTTGACAATGAACACCTAGAATCTGGGAGTGCAGATCAAGCAAAAGAGAACCCAAAAAGCATTTTTTAGAAACCCTAGCCAAGACTCATTCACCATAGGCCGAATGAGTCTTTAGTGAGCTTCAAAAGGTGACTTTTGGTGAAAGGCACACATTATTTTCCCCTTTCCAGATCTACCTTTTGATTACTGTTTCTATCATATTTGATTACTATTCTTCATTTTCATTTTATAGCTTGCATTTTAGAGTTTGTTTGATACTTTTTATCTTTCTCCCAAAAGTTTTATTTAATTCATAGCCCCATCCTTGCATAGATAGGAAATTTATTGATTCATGCCTTGATTTGACTCACATTTTTGGTGAATAGTCATTTCATTGTTTTGGATCTTATTTCCTTGAGTGAAATTGGAAGAATAGGTTCATCATACCCCTATTTTTCATTATTACATTGTGGTGAACAACATTTTTCTTTATTTCACATATGACATTCCTCTTTCCTTATTATAGTTTCCTTAATTTAGCTCCTCTCTTAATTGAAATAGTTGAGATGGATAATCTTTTGTTTCATGTTCATCCCATTTATAACAAGCTTCACAATAAACTAAATTAATCTTTTTAGATAGCGCTCTTAGATCTACCCTTAATGCATTCATAATTTTCTCACCTATTTATTTTGGGTATTCGTTAGACAAGTGGTCTTCTTGAGAAAAATATATGCACCATATTTTGGGTCCCTATGGAAAAGTGTCATGTTTTGAACTATAATCTCTTGGAATAGTCTTAGTTTCTCAAATTCTAATTTTAATATTTCTATTTTTTTTTCTTTCTCCTTATCAACTTTCCTCCAAGTTTGGTTTTCTATGAACAACAAGCTAAACTAACTAATCTTGGGTATGCATTGAAATTCCTTCCATCTAGGACCATTCTAATTTTTGGTGCCACTCCAGATATGAATTGTTTGATTTTTTTATTTTTAGGTAAGGATTATTCAACCTCCTTGTCATTTCTTTCAATCTTTTATCAAATTTTGCTACTATCTCATCTTCCTTTTGCATGTGAGTTCAAATTATGTTATTTTCTCACCTTCTTGTTGATGATGTTTTCTGCATAGCAACAACTTAGACAAAATATAATAGCCTATCTCTCTTGAAAGGTAAATCCCTATCAGCAAGCCTCAAGAGATAACCCCAAGGCCTATAATGTCAGGTATTGACAATGCATAAACAACTCAGTGATAAATGTGAAAATGTTGGTAATCATAAAGGAACCTTACTACAAGCAAAGACTGAATCTCTAATTTATCA
The DNA here is from genome assembly GCA_007258455.2 of Sequoia sempervirens. Classification (NCBI taxonomy): domain Eukaryota; kingdom Viridiplantae; phylum Streptophyta; class Pinopsida; order Cupressales; family Cupressaceae; genus Sequoia; species Sequoia sempervirens. Next base: position 593,114,965 of record VDFB02058242.1, on the reverse strand, counting down.
AATCTGGAAAGTAATGATACTTTAATCCTGAATCTAACCCAAATGATGAAAGAAATAATAAAATATTAGGGTTTCAGAGAGATTCCTAAGTTGAACACTACTCCTAAGATTAACAATGCAAATGATGAAATACTTGAAATGGACCAATCCCTCATAAACTAATTCTTGCTTAACCTGGATGAATCTATAATCTTACAAGAATAGTGAAATCTTCTAAGGTATTAAAGGTTTTTAGATCATGAACATTCATCCAAGACAACCCTATTGCAATTGAAATGAACAAAAACTCACAATTGAACTAAGCACAATAGATATATGGTCTGGGCTAACTTTGAAAAGTAGCTAACAATCAGCTAGATGCAAAAAGTATGGACCAGAGATCATTGCAAACACTTCAAGCATCAAATTATAAACACCATTGAATCATGTCTAAGTCTAAATCTAACATACATCTAATACTTCCCAAGCAATCTTAAATAATGAAACAACAAGAACCATGCAAGATAATAATAAACACAAGTATGGCACCAAATCACAATGTAATTACTTGCATCAAATTATCCACTAAAGCAACAATTCCAATCTTCTGTTACAATATTTGCTTGGAAAACCACTAACTTCTAACTCTTACTCTACTACTTAATTTTCATCAATATCAACTATCTATTTGTTTCTATGTCTATCTTTAGCCCTCACAAATGAGGCAGAATGCCATATTAATAGAACCCCCAAGATATGTCGACCTAGTTAGGGTTTACAATAATAATTGGCCACAAAACAAGTCGGCCAAGAGAAATTCAAAATAAAATAAACTATACATTAAATGCTTGAACTTCATCCAGGTCGGCCTACGATCTTTGATATAGTTTGAACCAATGCATGCAAAATAATAGGGAAGCACAAATTTTGATGTAGCCCAGCATTAACTACCTTCCTTCTTCGTCTTTATTTTGATCCATCCTATCATGCACCATCAAAAGCACCTTGTCCAAGTCGGTTATGGGAGGCAAAGGCAAAATCTTAAGTTGGCCTTCAATTGACTTAATATTTCCTCTTTATTTCTCCACCGATTTATCCCACTCAACCTTATAGGTCTGATATTTGTCAATAACTACAACATAGGTGGCCGCATCATCCAACTGATGTTTAGTAACAATATCATCACTAGCTGAAGAATATACATCTTGCCACCATTTTTCTCAATTGTTCTAAACTCAAAGGCTTCAATGCAAACTTCTTTCTCCTTGTCATGATCTCAAAGAAATAAATGCATCCATTATAGACATTAGTCAAGGTGTCCTCAATTTTCCTTCTCTACTTAAATATCTTCTTCAGAATGTTTTGCCTTATTTTCAAAGCTTCAAACCATTCCCAAGGTTCAGTAACTCTAGAGGAAGGGAGAATTCCATCATTCACCAACTTATCCTTAGTATATTCCATGATGGATCTAGTTTGCTGCAATAAGAGGTCTACATCCTCCTTATCTTGAGCCAACACTTCTCTTAACCAATCTATTTCCCTCATAGCATCTCCTCCAATTGAGAGAATGTCCTTGATAGCATCATTTCCTTTGGTTTGCATCCCTTGTAGCTAATTTGTTGTAGCAAGAGTAGTAGCCTTCATTCTTTCCAGCTCAGTGATAGTTTCTTGGGGTAGGAGACTTGCAGCAAAGGATGAGGAGCCAATGGATTGCAAAGGTTTCATCAGATCCTCCAAACATTTCTTGAGTCTTTCGATCTATTTCTTCATCTCCTATTTAGTTAGTGCTTCTTTTCTCAATCTCCCCAGGATTACTGCACTAGAACACTCATATTCCTCAATATCCTACTCCATGGAAGTAGGCCCTAGGTTGTGTTATGCCTTGCATAACCACCCCATTTCATTCTAGAATAAAATGGGTCCCCCCCTTTTTTCTTTTTTGCTTTGTTGCCTCTGTCATTTGCTTTTCTCTTGGGAGTTCTTTTGTTTTCTTCATGAGGTTTCCTTCTTGTTTTGTCAAATTTTGGTTCTATCTCAACTTGAGTTGGTTTTCTTCTTGCTAAGAATTCAATGAAATAATCTCAAGCAATAGTGTATTTTATTATGACATATTATATATGCTTCTGAGGACTAATGGAGGCATTTGTTTTGCAGGATTGAATCGTGCACATGATGGTATTCTCAAGGAGCTCAGTTGGGAAGCATTCCCCCAATCCAGTTGGTCATAATTTTCCTCTAAGAAGAAAGTCGGCAAGACTCTGCAGTTGTCTTGCCGACTACCAATGTGTTCTATTCATTTGAAGCTCACCGGTTGTCCAACCATCCCTATCACTGTGAGTCTTTATGTGTCTCGCTGAACAGAGAAGGTCTCACCGAAAATCTTGAAGCTCACCAAAAGGAGGTTTGCATGGCTGAGAAGTCTTCTCAACAAGTGATGTCATGGTGACAAAGGTGGGGGTGATGTCGGCAGGAAGTCTCACCGATCAAACAAGCTCTCCCCAAAGTAAAATGAACTCTCAGAAAAGCAGGGAGACTTCAGTGTAATGTCTTGATGAAAGAAAGATGTCTCCCCAACATGAGATAATATTGGCATAAGCTCTCGCCGATCCATCAAAGTCTCGGCGAAATGGAACAGCGTCGGTAAAGGATTTGGGTTCCGCTGTGAGGTCTGGGAGACTATAGTAAAGTCTCACTGAAACAGGGTGAGCTCAGGGAGAAAAGAAGGGATCGGCATGAGGTCTCACCGACATGGTGGAATCTTGCCGATAAGAGATCTGAGCAAAAAGATTGGCATTCGGCATAAGATCCTGCCAAGGGAGATAACATTTCCATGAAGACTAACTGACCTGATAGAGTCTCACCGAAATGAAATGAGCCCAAGGAGAATAAATGAATTTGGCAAAATGTCCTGCCAATACAACTAGGTATTAGCGAAAGGGGTATGCCTTCGGCATAAGGTCTCGTCGACAAATGAAGATCTCCCCAACATAAGATGAGCTTGTTGAAGGCCCATGGTTCACCATAATGTCTTCCTGACACGAAGGAGTCTTCTCAAGATGGGTGTGCTCGCCAAAGGAAAAGAGGCTCCATATGATGTCACGGTGAAGAAAGGAAGTCTTGTCGAGAAAGGGATGTCATCGAGGAAACAAGGTCCCACTCGCTATGATCTCCTGTTGAACAAGTAAAGTCTCACCAAAAGAACATAATGAACTCGGGAAGAACAAACGAGCTCGTTGAAAGGTCTCGCTGAAGGATTCTTCCCTTGGTGTAATGTCTCACCGACCTGAAGGGGTCTCACCGAAGTGGTCTTAGCTCGTGCAAGGATTTTTTTTTCGCTATGACCTTTGGCCAACTCTGAAGGGTCTCAGTGACATGGCATGAGTTCAAGGTAAGGTCTTCCCGAAATGAAGAAGTCTCCCCAAGATGGAATGTGCTCACTAAGAGAAAGAAGGGCTCACCGAGATGTCTTGGTGAGGGGACTTAGTCTCACTGATATTAAGAATTGTGACTTCAGGGTGACATCTTGCCGACCCTAAGATGTCTCATCGACATTTGTGCACAAGATGAGCTCAGGGAGACTCCTGACTAAACGTCTTGCTTTCGCTAAAACATCTTAGCGAATGCAGATGTCTGGCCGATGATGATTGTCTCGGCGACCATAGTGGATATCTATATAGCTTGTGTAACTTGTCACAACATCTCGCTGATTGTCATATGTTATGCCTATAGCTGCTAGAGGAGACATAATCGCATCGGGGAGACATGATAAGTGTCTCACCAACATGCGATCTAAGGTGGACCACTTTTGACTACCTAGGAATCTAGGGTGGCTTTTGTCCCACCAATCAGAAGGAAGTCAAGGGGCGGACCAGTAACAATTTGACTAATTGACTATTTTGGTAAAACAAAAAAGGGGATCGACAGAGTGCGACTGGTTGATCTGCTCTATGAACAAACTGATGGAGTAGCTCGATGAATAATGGTATGGGGATCTAAATGTGAAATATCATGATGCTTCCAGAAATCATCAAAGTGCAGTAGGATCTAGAGTGGGGAGAAAAGGAAGAAGTTAAGAGGAAGAAGCTATGAGTCACAGGGACAGCTATGAGGTTTACTAGTAGAGGCGGATCAGTATTAATGGAAAAATGCTTTAAGAGCATTCAAAGTAGCTATGCAACGGACTTTGAGTATGGACATGGAGACATGGAGTTAATGCTATAATAACAAAAGATCTAAAGACTTCTCTGAAAGACAAAAATCTTTCACCAACATGGACAGCGAGGACGCCATTCAACGCAGCATTAACTCTATTCAAAAGATTTGAGGGTTGACCCTCCTGCAATCAGCAAATATTTTGTAAACCCTAAGACAAGGGACAGTGCATTATTTTAGGTACACTCTATATAAATGGAATTCTTGCATCTTTGTAGAGGGTTAGAAGTTAAGAAGTCAGAAGTTAGAAAAATAGAGACAGAAAAAAAGAAATAGAGTAGATAGTTCTAGATATGAATTTTCAAGAGTAGGAATTTTCTGAAGGATAGAGGAGACAGAGCTACATCCTAATTCTCCATGATGGGAGTTTATTTTGTCTTCCTGGTTAGAAGTTAGATTTAGAATAGACTATAATGTATTTCTTAAGTTCTTTTAGTATAGATGGGAACAGTCTGAAGACATAGATTTTATGTACACTGGTGATTGTGACAGCTTTGTAAATGTTGCTTATCTGTTTCACTAATAGTAAAAGCAACCAGATCAAAATTTACTTCAGGTTGTGTTCCAGAATGGTGTTTACCTTGACTTAATCATTTGATTTGAGAATTTTTCAAGGAATGAGATCTTATTTTGTGTTTTGTTTAAATGGTGACTTGCAATCAGTTATTGAAATCAGCACTGTGAATGAATGAAACTGTGTTTTAATCACAAGTTAATTTTATTCTATAGTTTTAGTTAACAAGTTCCTTGAAAGGTAACAAGTCTAGTTAAGATAGATGAATTAACATTCTTTTCTGTTCAAAAGCTCTGATCCATCTTTTTCTGTTTCTTTAAAAACCCTGGTTAAAGTAGGTTTTAAATTTATGCTTTATCTTAGAACAATCCAAAAGCTCAATACCAGCAGGCCCCTTGAACATTATAGTTCACATCAATCACTGAGTGAAATCAGCACAGTTGAGAACCAACTACAAGGACCTTGGGAGCTAATATATCCATGTGATCATCTTTCTCTTTTAGGAGAAACAGAATAGCAATATTAATTTTAACTGTTGATATGCCACTTGGAGCATCAATTGAAGCTGGCACTAGAAGGAAGGCCTAGGAGAGCAAGCTGAATAAAGCTGGGTTATCCTCCCCAGAAAGGTCCCACATAGTCCTTCAATCAACCGAAAACCCACCACCCTTGATAGAACTCAAGACCCTAATATGGCATAAGAGTCACAAGACTGGGATAACCATCATACCACCCTTGTCAGCCGCACTCACCCACTAGGTTTTTCACCAATACCCCATTGGGTTCCCATCAACCTGTTACCTAATCCATCCCAATTATCACTACAGCTAGTCCTACCCATACAACAGTTGGCTCAACCACCACCACCACCACCAATGGCATTCTTTCAGAATAATCCCTCTCCATTGGGGACTATTCTTGAGGGTTATCATGATATGCCTAAGAATCCTGAGAAATTTTGTCCCAAATACATTCATGTGGAGAATCAAGGAGTGCTAAAGAGCACATACAAGCTTTTACGGATGCTTGTACCAGAGCTCGGATAGCTCACCATGATGTAGTTTGTAGGTTGTTTCCTTATTCCTTAGGGGATATGGCATACAATTGGTATCTGAATCTCCCTCAGCATTCTATTATGAGTTGGATAGACTTAGAGAATGCTTTCATTAATCAGTTTTTTTTTCTTTTAAGGGGTAAACGCTTTTGACCGGAGCTATGAACCGGAATACAACCATTCAACAATACCACCCCAACAGGGTTTGAACCTTGGTGGCAAGAACAATAATGCCACCTTTAAACCATTACACCATGCCAATACCGGTGCTTTCATTGATCAGTTTAGAATCTACATGGATCCCACCATTTTATTCCATCATTTTTCTACTATTAGGAAGGAGCCAGGTGAACCTTTTCCCTTGTTTAATAGCAGATTCCAACAAATGTATAGGAGACTGCAGGACCCCTACCTAGTTGTTGAGAATAGTGCCATTCAAGCTTACTTTAGAGTTATAGACCCTTTGCTAGGTTTGTTCCTGCAAAGAACTTATCAACCAACTAATATTGATTCTTTATCTAAAGTTTATCATTTGGCTATCAAGCTACAACAGCAAATTAGCTCTCAACAAGGAAGTTTGGGAGGAGGTTTTCCTTTAATGGGGTATCAGATGCCTAGCCCAGCCTCTATTCAACACTATCCTAGGAATATCTCCTTCCCATTATGGACCTATAACTAAATTGCAGACCCAACCTCCTATTCCCTTCTTTGCTAATGGAACTCCTGACTTCTTTCAATAATCACCAGTTCTTCAAAGTCCCCATGGTCATCATAACCAAAATGGAACACCAAATCATGGTGGTCAGCCACCTGTTGTTAAGGCTATTGAAAGTGAAAAGATAGTTCAACTCACAAATGAGGTAGAGACCTTGAAGAAAATGTTGTCTCAAGTCATTAATGATATGGCTCAACTTAGATTGAACCCCTCTCAAAACCAAGGTAATTATCCCAATCAGAGCAATAACAACTAGGGTAATTACCAGAATCATAACAATTATAACCAAAGGGGTTATCAAGGCCAAAACTCCTCCAACCAAGGCTATCAAAATCAAAATAGAGGATACAACCAAAGGCCAAATAACAACCGACAATGGAATACCAGACCAAATAATGGTGGAGTTTCCCATGATTGTCAAGCTAGTAAAGACTAGTCACATACTGCAAATGTGGTTGACCTTAATTTTATGACTAAATGGTGTAGGCTGCATGATACTGCAACTCATTCTGAGGTAAACTACCCTAAAATGGAGAAGTTGTTAAGATGGCACAAGAAGATGCCCACATGTTTCAAGGGAATTGAAACAAAGGAGGTGACTCAGTAGACACAGCAATGACTTATGACCTCTTTGAAGAGTAACCTTCATTCCCAATGCAAAGTGAGAATGAACCAGAGGAAGATATGTATGATGCCCAAGCTTTTTAGACAAAGGGAGGACACTTCCTAAGAAATTAGAACAAGAGTCCATTCACTACATCAGCACCACCGAATCACATGGTGCCTCTGAATCAAAGTGCTGACAATAACCCTCCTCCACCAAAGGGTCCACCTAACTCCCATAACAAAAGTAATTCATCTAGTGTTTTTAAAAGCAATACAAGCTATGACATAGAATTTGATATTGTTTCTGAGATGCAGAAACAGAAAACCTCTTTGTCATATTTTGATATCTTAAAGTGGTGCCCTGCTCAATGAGAGATAGTGTTGAAAGCTTTAGAACAAGCTAATAAATCAAAAGGGAAAAACAAGGTGGCACCTGCTGCAAACATGAACGTAGCCTTGTACAGAAACAAGGTAGGTACTCCACCATTTCTCTTAAATTTAAGAATTTGTGGGAAGAATCTACATAATTGTTTGTTAGATTCAAGGGCTTCTGGCAATGTTATGTCATTTTCTATATGCAAGAAATTGGGATTAAACCTTGTCCAAACAAACAAGAAAGTCATCCAACTTGACAAGACAGAGGTTAATGTAGTAGGAGAGTTGAGAAACATACATGTGCAATTAGGGTCAGACCCTAGGATTCAAACCAATATAGATGTTCAAGTAGTAGACATTCCCGAGACTTATGGTATGCTATTGAGCAAAGATTTGATGAAAGGTATAGGGGGATATTTATCCCTTGACTTTTCACACATGTGGCTACCATAGACGGGGGTGCCTACGCAGATTAGGATTGAAAGTGAGCCTCGCCTCAAGCATGTCATCACTAAATATGATTGTCCCAATGAGGTAGCTTACTTTGAAACTGAGACAGGGTTTTATAAAAGAGAGGAAATTTTAACTTTCTCGGTTCTCAATTCTAAATACATGTCAATACAAAAACTCCCTGACCCCACGATTAATGAAAATCAACAGGCCTTGATTAGGAAGCTACAACAGGATCAACTGGTCTTAGGGGAAAATATTGATCTACAAAGTCTTCTACTCCCTAATTGGTGTAGGGTACATTACCAAAATCATTCTGAATGGAATTGCCAACCCTGCATTGACATTTTCAATCATGTTTCCCAAGTTGAGGAAGCTAGCTTAAGTCACCCCGAGGCCGTTGCAAATCACTTCTCATTTGAAGTCAAAGATGCATTAATGTTAACTAGGGATAACAAACTTTCAAAGGAGGTTCCTTTTCAAATTGAACCTACCCCAAACACATTTCCAAATCAGCATATTAATGAGTAGCAACCCCAAGGTTTGTCTGACACCCTTGCACTCATGAGTATACCAATGCCCAAAGGGATAATCGAAGGCCCAAGTAACTATTAGAAGGATAGCCACACATTATCTCATATGTCTGAGCAGGAATTGGAAATTACACCCGAAGAACCCATTGAACACCTTTTACTAACATTTGGGGCAAAAGATCAAGTAGCCCCACCCATGGCTCATCTAATCCAAGCACCCACAACAACTTCAAGAGAATCAACCCCAACTCATGACAAGATTTGGACCCTCACGTTCAATGGATCCAAGTCCAAAATAGGTTGTGGTGTTGGGATTGAATTAACTAGCCTGAAAGGGAAACCTTTTTTGCTTCTTATAGGTTGCAGTTTGTGTGCACTAACAATGTAGTAGAATATGAGGCATTAGCTCAGGGGTTGATGTTCGCACATAAGGTCACTACCTTGGTGGTCAAAGGAGATTCAGAAATTGTTATCAAACAAGTGTGTAGCCAATACACATGTCACAATAGAAGGCTGGCAGCATATAGAAATCGGGTATGGAACCTAATTGAAGAATTTGATGCTTTCGGGATTGTTTTGATCCCTAGAGAAGAAAATCAAATAGTTGATTCATTAGTTGTTGCTAAAAGTACCCTGGAACCTATGCAAGGCTCCAAGGTTAAGAGATTCTTAGTAGAATTTATTTCCACCCATGTTGTTCTGGATAATGTGAGGAATTTTCAGGTCTTTGACGATGATCAACATATTCTTTCTTTCCTAGCAAGCTCAGATGTTTTCAAAAGACAGATCATTGATGAGTCCAACAAGGACCAAGGATATTAGAACCCTGAAGATTCTAATACAAAAGGGGTCCTCAATTTAAAAGGAAATAGCATTCTCAATGGAATGGCGGCCTTGGAAATAATTTTTGAGTCAAACTCCAGGGCTCGAGAAAAGATATCAGCTAAAGATAAAAGGGGTGAATATAAAATTGTCAACCTAGCTGATTCTAGCCCTGAAAGAAATGTCTACATAAGAAAATCCTACCCTAAAGTAATTAGAAAAGACATATTGCTGGCATTGAAGAAAGATTTTCTACAATAGCCTGGGGATATGAAGACTTAAAGACATTTGATGCTTTTGTAATGACTCATACTATTCCTTTGAAGCCTGAAGTTAAACCATTTTGACAAAAGCAGTGCCCTATCAATGCCTTAATTGAACCATTGATCTTTAAAGAAGTCCCAAAATTGCTTTTTTCAAGGATAATCTTCCCTGTACGCCATTCAACATGGGTGGCTAACTTAGTTCCACTCCGTAAGAAAAGTGGGGAGATTAGACTATGTGTCGACTTCAGAAATCTGAATAAAGCTTCAGAAAAATATAACTACCCACTTCCTTCTCTGGATGAAGTATTGCAGACTGTCAATGGATCTTAGATGATATCATTCTTGGATGGTTATTCTAGATACAATCAAGTAATGGTTAACTATGAAGACAGAATGAAGACAACCTTCACTGCAAAGTGGGGAACATTTGCATAAAGAAGAATTCCATTCAGTCTGATAAACGTTGGAGCAACTTTTCAATGTGCCATGGACATAGCATTCAAGGATCTAATTGGTAAATGCATCATTGTTTACATGGACGACCTGACAGAATTCTCCAAATATCAACTAAACCATGCTACCGACTTAGCTAAAGTCCTTGAAAGATGTATCCAATATGGAATCTCCCTAAATCCCAAAAAGTGTGTATTCGGAGTTTTTGAAGGGAAAATTTTGGGACACATAATCTCAGAAAGAGGAATATCAATCGACCCAAATCGAGTTGAGTCCATTTTGAGGATCACCAGGCCAGGAAGCAAGAAAGAAATGAGGTGTTTCTTTGGAAAGATCAACTTTGTGAGAAAATTTATCATGGGCTTTGTAGAAATCGTAAAACCTCTTAATGAAATGATGAAGAAAGATGCCAAGATAGAATGGACTGATGAGGCAAAGGTCATGTTTACACAGGTCAAGTGATTTATTTCAGAAGCACCAGTCCTCACCAGCCCTGACTACTTGAAGTTGTTCTATATTTATTCCTTTGCTTCTGAACATTCCTGTGTAGCTGCATTAACTCAACGAAGAGAAGATGAAGAGGAGAGACTGATTGCTTTCATGAGCTCTCCATTCAAAAATGCTAAAGTTAAGTACCCACCTCTTGAAAAGCAAGATTTTTCGCTAGTCAGAGCTGTCAAGAAGTTTAGGCACTACATTCTTCAAATTCAAATTATTGTCGTAGTCCCTGATGCAGCTATGAAGTCCCTACTCATGCAGAGCGAGCTAGGAGAAAGAAGACGAAAATGGATGGTCATCTTGCAAGAGTTTGATTTGGAGATACACCCCATGAAACTTGTCAAAGGCATGGGCATGTCCAAGTCCATGGCGAGTGCTAGTGACAACATCATTTGTCAACAATACACAACTCAGTCCTTCTCCAATGACCCTTGGTATGCTCATATCATCAATTTCATACTCAACAATTGATGTCCAGAGGGAATGAATGCAACTCAAAGGAGGATTGCTATACAGGAAGAATTTTGAGGGAGTGTACCTACGATGCCTTAATCAATAAGAGGCTAAGCGTGTAATCATTGAATTTCATGGGAAACATGGCACAGGTCATGGGTCTGCAAATTCATTAGCACATCAGATCCTCAGATCTGGTTATTATTGGCCATATGTGTTCAAAGATGCCCATCAGCATGTGAGAATATGTCACATATGTCATATTTCTACATCAAAAGAATGCCATCCATCCATTCCATTGCAGCCTGTCTATGAGGTAAGGCCATTTTCCCAATGGGCACTGGACTTTATTGGGGTAATTAACCCAAATTCTTCTATAGGCCACAAATTTATCTTGACTGCCACTGATTATTGCACAAGGTGGATAGAGGCTATACCCTGCAAGAATAGCACCATAGAGGTAGTGATTAAGTTCCTCACTGAATGCATCACAACCAAGTTTGGGGTACCCTTCACATTGGTATGTGACAATGGCTCTTCCTTTTCTTTTGTTGAATTCATTCCATGGGCTTATGATCACAAGATTTTCTTAAAATATTCTTAAAATTATTACCCATAAGGCAATGGAGTTGTGGAATCAACCAATAAGAATCTTTTAGGGGTAATTAAGAAGCTTCTAGAGAACAACCCTAGAGACTGGTATACCCAGCTAAGATTCACGTTATGGGCAGATAGAACTAGGATTAAGGATGCTTTCAAGACCTCACCATTCAAGCTAGTGTATGGCCAAGAGCCTGTGTTCCCTATCCATCTGCAAATACCTATCCTTGAGTTCATGCAAAAATTCTACTTTAGTGATAATAGGATAGAAGTAATATTAGCCACCTTCTTGAGATTAGAAGATCAGAGGGATGCCTCCTTGCAGCAATTCTTTAGGCACCAGGCTATTGTCAAATGTTGGTTTGACAAGAGAGCCAAAATCAAGGCTTTTAGGATATCAGACCTAGTGTTGTTATGGGATAAGGCTAGTGAAAAGAAGGGAAGTCACCAGAAATTTGACAAACTCTGGCTAGGTCCTTATCAAGTTGCAGAGATCCTAGGGGGAAATGCTTTCTAATTGAACAGTTTAACTGGAGAACCTGTTCCATTTCCCGTCAATGGACAGTTTCTTAAACACTATTTTGAGTCATATTGTTGGTATTTCTGCTGAGCTATGCATCTGTGTAAATAATTTATGTCTTTCTGGTTGTAAATAACCTCTATATGTGAGTAGTTTTGTTCTCTGTATGTGAATAGTTTGTTGCTCTTTATGAAATAATTTGCTTTTTTGTTTGTAAATAGTCCTGTTGTTGTTTGTTTGATCTTTTTTTTCTATTCTTTCCTTCCTATGTTGTTTGGTTTCTATCTTGCTTTGTTCTTTGGGATTTATCTGTTCTTTCCATTTTGAAGCAGTGGGTTGTTATTCAAGGCATACTTTGGTCATTAGGAGAGAAGTGGTTTAGGTATTTTCAAGCTTTTTGATTGGGTGATTTTGTCCTAAACTTTTGTTTTATGCCCATTGTCAACAAGAGTTGTGGAAATTCTTGAAAGCAAGGTGCAAAGTAAACAACCTTCATTAGCTCCCTCTGAATCTTTTACAAATTATTAATATCATCTCCTTTGTACTGGTATATTTGTCCTACGGTGATAGTGTTGTAAGATTTGAGTGAAAAATCTGATGTCCCAAGTGTTGTTATGAGGTCCATGGTATTTTTCAACCCAGAACAGATGTTAAGCATCTGACATATTGAAAAAAAAGGGTCTCTGAAATATCTGAAACTCAAGGAAAGGAAAAAAATAGAGAGAGAATTATTTAAGAAGAAAAGAGGACTCAATATGAATGGGTGATTCCAGTATCTCTACCGAGGCTATGAACGCCTGGCTAGTAGTAGAACAATGTTGTGAGGTAACTAGAGGTATCTCTGACGGGGCTATGGATGCCTGACTGGCAGCGGAGCAATTCCCAGGATATCATTGGACGATAGCTACAGGGAATCATCTTATGTAGTTCAAATCTTGCACGTTGTTGTCCAAAAGATGAAGAAAACTTTATGAAAGGATGATGCACCATAAAGCACACACATAGATTAAGGGCTAGCCATTGATTAATTTATATATAAGATTATAACTCACCCTTGCTTGTTAAAAATGACCCAACTGGAGTTGTGATGTTCATAAACCAGGAGTTTTGGGTAGCTGAATCCTTCGGTTTCTTGAAAATGGTTAAACCATTTTCCCAGTCGAGTTGCCATTTGTTATGCCTTGCATAACCACCCCATTTCATTCTGGAATAAAATGGGTCTCCCCCTTTTTTCTTTTTGGCTTTGTTGCCTCTGTCATTTGCTTTGCTCTTGGGAGTTCTTATGTTTTCTTCTTGAGGTTGCCTTCTTGTTTTGTCAAATTTTGGTTTTGTCTCAGCTTGAGTTGGTTTTCCTCTTGCTAATAATTCAATGAAATAATCTCAAGCAATAGTGGATTTTATTATGACATATTCTATATGCTTCTAAGGACTAATGGAGGCATTTTTTTTGCAGGATTGAATCGTGCACATGATGGCATTTCTCAAGGAGCTCAATTGGGAAGCATTCCCCCAATCTAGTTGGTCATAAGTTTCCTCTAAGAAGAAAGTTAGCAAGACTCTGTAGCTATCTTTCCGAATAGCAATGTGTTCTATTCATTTGAAGCTCACCGGTTGTCCAACCATCCCTATCACCATGAGTCTTTATGTGTCTCACCGAACAGAGAAAGTCTCACCGAAAGTCTTGAAGCTCACCAAAAGGAGGTTTGCATGGCTGAGAAGCCTTCCTGACAAGTGATGTCTCGGTGACAAAGGTGGGGGTGGTGTCAGCAGGAAATCTCACATATCAAACAAGCTCTCCCTGATGTAAAATGAACTCTCGACGAAGCGGGGAGACTTCGGTGTAATGTCTCGATGAAAGAAAGATGTCTCACTGACATGAGATAATATCAACATGAGCTCTCGTCAATCCATCGAAGTCTTGGTGAAATGGAACGGCGTCAGCGAAGGATTTGGGTTCCACTATGAGCTCTGGGCGACTATAGTAAAGTCTCACTGAAACAGGGTGATCTTGGGGAGAAAAGAAGGGATCGGCATGAGGTCTCACCGAAAGGGTGGACTCTTGCCGATAAGAGCTTTGAGCAAAAATATTGGCATTCGGCATAAGATCCCACCAAGGGAGATAACATCACCATGAAGTCTCACCGACCTGATGGAGTCTCACTGAAATGAAATGAGCCAGGGGAGAATAAATGAATTCAGCGAAACGTCATGCTGATACAACTAGGTCTCAGAAAAAGGGGTATGCCTTCGGCATAAGGTCTCATCGACAAATGAAGATCTCCCTAACATAAGATGAGCTCGCCAAAGGTCCATGGTTTGCCATAATGTCTTGTCGACACGAAGGAGTCTTCTCAAGATGGGTGTGCTCGCCAAAGGAAAAGGGGCTCGATATGATGTCACATCAAAGGAAGCAAGTCTCACCGAGAAAGGGATGTCATCAGGGAAACAAGGTCCCGCTCACTATGATCTCCTATCAAACAATAAAGTCTCACCAAAAGAACAAAATGAACTCGAGAAGAACAAACGAGCTCATTGAAAGGTCTCGCCAAAGGATTCTTCCCTCGGTGTAACATCTCACCGACTTGAAGGGGTCTCACTGAAGTGGTCTCAGCTCGCCTAAGGATTTTGTTTTCGCTATGACCTCTGGCCGACTGCGAAGGGTCTCGGCGACATGGCGTGAGTTCAGGGTAAGGTCTTCCCGAAATGAAGAAGTCTCTCCGAAATGGAATGTGCTCACCGAGAGAAAGAAGGGCTTGCTGGGATGTCTTGGTGAGGGGACTTAGTCTCGCTGATATAAAGAATTGTGACTTCGAGGTGACGTCTTGTTGATCCTAAGATGTCTCACTGACCTTTGTCCGCAAGATGAGCTTGAGGAGACTCCTGACTGAATGTCTTGCTTTTGCTAAAACATCTTGGTGAATACAAATTTCTAGTCGATGACGATTGTCTCAATGACCACAGTGGATATCTATATAGCTTGTGTAACTCACAATAGCATCTCACCGATTGTCATATGTTATGCCGATAGCTACTAGAGGAGGCATAATTGCATCGAGGAGACACGATAAGTGTCCCACCAACATGCGATCTAAGGTGGACCACTTTTGACTACCCAAGAATCCAGCATGCATTTTGTCCCACCAATCAGAAGGAACTCAAGGGGCGGACCAGTAACAGTTTGACTAATTGACTGTTTTGGTAAAACAAAAAAGGGGATCAACAGAGTGCAACTGGTCTATCTGCTATGTGAACAAACTGATGGAGTAGCTCGATGAATAATGGTATGGGGATCTAAATGTGAAATCTCATGCTGCTTCCAGAGATGGCCAAAGTGCAGTAGGATCTAGAGTGGGGAGATAAGGCAAAAGTTAAGGGGAAGAAGCTATGAGTCACAAGGATAGCTATGAGGTTCACTAGTAGAGGTGGATCGGTATTAATGGAAAAATGCTTTAAGAGCATTCAAAGAAGCTATGCAAGGGACTTCAAATGTGGACACAGAGACATGGAGTTAATTTTGTAATAACAAAAGATCTAAAGACTCCTCTGAAAGACGAAAATCTTTCACCAACATGGACAGCAAGGATGCCATTCAACGCAACATTAACTCTATTCAAAAGATCTAAGGGCCAACCCTCCTGCAATCAGCAGATATTTTGTAAGCCCTAAGACAAGGGACAGCACATTCTTTTAGGTACACTCTATATAAATGGCATTCTTGCCTCTTTGTAGAGGGTTAGAAGTTAAGAAGTAAAAAGTTAGAAAAATAGAGACAGAAAAAAAAGAAATAGAGTAGACAGTTCTAGATATGAATTTTCAAGAGTAGGAATTTTCTGAAGGATAGAGGAGACAAAGTTGCATCTTGATGCTCTGTGATGGGAGTTTATTTTGTCTTCTTTGTTAGGAGTTAGATTCAGCATAGACTGTAATGTATTTCTTAAATTCTTTTAGTATAGATGGGAACAGTCTGAAGATAGATTTTTTGTACACTGGTGATTGTGCCAGCTTTGTAAATGTTGCGTATATGTTTCACTAACAGTAGAAGCAACCAAATCAAAATTTACTTCAGGTTGTGTTCCAGAATGGTGTTTACCTTGACTTAATCATTTGATTTGATAATTTTTCAAGGAATGAGATCTTATTTTGTGTTTTGTTTAAATGGTGACTTGCAATCGGTTATTGAAATCAGCACTGTTAATGAATGAAACTGTGTGTTAATCACAAGTTAATTTTATTCTACAGTTTTAGTTAACAAGTTCCTTGAAAGGTAACAAGTCTGGTTAAGATAGATGAATTAACATTCTTTTCTATTCAAAAGCTCTGATCCATCTTTTTTTGTTTCTTTAAAAACCTTGGTTAAAGTAGGTTTTAAATTTATGCTTGATCTTAGAACAATCTAGAAGCTCAATACCAGCAGGCCCCTTGAACATTATAGTTCACATCAATCACTGAGTGAAATCAGCACAGTTGAGAACCAACTACAAGGACCTTGGGAGCTAAGATATCCATGTGATCATCTTTCTCTTTCAGGAGAAATAGAATAGCAATATTTTGTTTAACTATTGTTGTGCCACTTGGAGCATTAATGATAGTTGACCTTCTCCTGTTCCATCCTCTCAATGATAGTTGATCTTCTCCTGTTCCATCCTCACAATGACATGGCACATCTAATTCTTGAACATTCCTGCATGCTTTAATCCTACCACCCTGCTAAGAAGAGTGATGGCATCATAATATTCCTTCTTGAACTTTGCTCTGAATAGCTGTTTGGGTAGTTTTGAATAGTGATACTTAGGCTTTTCCAACCAAGAATTGATGACCCGTTGTGACTTGATAGTCTCCTCTTCATAGAACTTTTTAGCTGCCTCCATGCTAAATGCCACTACATGAGATGTATCTAGCATGTCAAATGTCTAGGCTATAGAGACAAGATTCAAATTTGCCACAATCGTCCCTTGAGGATAGACTATTCTCTAAATACTTTTGTCATAATGCCTGGAACACTCAAGAACCAGCTCATAACATTGCATTTTTTAAGGAAATCCAACTACATGTGCCAACGCTAATTCCAACATTCTTTGAGCCAGCAAAGGAAGATCTTGTGCCGCCATTCTAGCCTTGAACTCTTCATAGTCCCATATTCCAACATTCGTGTTAGTCACTTTTGATCAGATAGAGGTAATCTTTCTCTTCAAGATCCTACTCCTAATTTCCATCTTAATCCTTTATGCATCTGACATGGAAGATCCCTCCATATCACTCTTAGCTTTTCCAACTACCACTTTGCTAGATTCGGCCCTCATCCACCAAATACCAACATAAAAATCCCAATGTTGATAACATATTCATGAAAGTGTTAGCTCAAAATCATAGTAAGATCATCAAATCAACCCTATCACTGACAAGCTCGGGATTTCAAGCTAACCAGGGAAAACCAGTCTGGGAGGAATTTCAAAAAATTCTAGAGCAGGCGGATTCTCTTGAAAAGGCACAGATATCAACCATAGATCATCAAAATGCAAAAAAAATGTAGATAACAGTGTAATCTATCAATTTAGAGCATGGAATGATAAGTATTTGTTATTAAACTCATCCATCTCACCCAATTTTTACGTTTCACAAAGGTTCCCAGGGAATTCAAAAAAATCCAACCAGACCAGAATTCTGCGAAGTCCTCAAAACTCTGAACTTTATTGCACACCCCGGAACATAGAAGATTAGATAGAATCCAAAAAAATCTAGGGTTGCAAAAATTCTGCGAAGTCCTCGAAATCCCAAAAAACCATTATCACGTTTGATTTTTACCTGATACGATCAAATGTTAATGAGCTACTAATCTCTTGAGCTCAACTCAAATCCAATTCATGTTTTCTATTAATTCCTTTGGATCGAGACTACCTAAGGCGCTAAATGATGAATTTTCATCACAAATTAATGATGCCCTAGATTGGATTGTTAAAACCTCCTTCATGGGTGAAAGGAACTGGCTCATATTAAACTTGGATTGAGCTCGAACGCACTCAACAAGGAACAAAACTAGCACTTGGACCTATAGGGCAAGACGTGGAACCATTTATAATGCAAAACATCATTAAAATCAACTGGCTAACTAGGGTGGAATACAAGATATCCTCAAACATCAACGCAACCCTAGTTTGAAGCATTTGATCACTAAACATGCAAAATTGACCTCCCAAATGGACGTAAAAGGACCCCGAGCAACCAATAATTAACACTTCAAAAGTAGGGATCAAAATTACATACCATAAGTAGATCGGATTTGACCACAAGGAAAATACCCAGTGAACTCGGATGCCCTAGCGACCAAATCAACTCGAATGCAAGAAATCCAAGCATCCAAGCAAGAAAATCAATGAATCCAAATTCCCAAATCACCAAATCCCAAATGAAAAAGCAATACACAATGAAAGATGGGAGAAAATGGTGCAAAATTCGCTTAAATTTAACCACACTCATGTCGCGGAGATCGTGCCAAGGTGCATTAATGAAGCCAACAAGACAAGCTGGAGAAGTTCAGAAACTCGACGAGACAATGAACTTTAGGAAAAATCTGGCCCATGTGGAATTCCGTGAAGACTAGAAATTCCTGAACCACCACGTTTAACCGAAATTTGAATGAAATCCGGGAAAATCCGGATGGAGTGAAAAATCCTAAACTAAGGTAAAAACCCAAACTTTGGCCAAGACTTAAGTTTTTCAATGTGCAAGTTAGAGGTATCACTCAAGAAAGCAAGATAAACATTTAAGCTCATGCCAAGGCATGGTAATCCTCAAAATAAAAGGGCCAAAACACCAAAAATCAAAGCAAAAGAGGGTCCTTGCTTTCAACAGGGCGTGTGTGCGAAAACTGCACAACAAATGGCGACTCTGCTAGGAAATGCTCTAGAGCATTTTGATGATGAGCAAGAATCAAGAACCCATAATCTCTGGTTTCGATCTCATTATCAGACAAAGAAATCAAAATGCAAAGATTAAAGAATCAGAACCAAAGGTAGACCAACCCCTCCATAAATTGAAAATCCAAGTATGTGCACATTAGTTCATTTCCCTCCTTGAGCTACCATAGAAACCAAGTTTAGTCAGGATATGCTACATAAAGATTCTAACTTTAAAAGCAACCTAGATAGAGCTCGCTGCCAGTCGAGCATCTATAGCCTCGATGAGGTTATCAATGTGACTCTCCCGAACATAGCTCTATTGCCAACCAAGCATCCATAGCCCTGATAGAGATATTCAAATACTCCTAATAAGTTGAATGCTTTTTTATTTTCAATATTTTCTTTTTCTTTTTTTTTATACTTCTTTTCTTTTCACTTTTCATTTCAACCTGTGAACACTGAAGCAGAAATAAGATTTTTCACCTAACAAGACCTCGCAAGGATCCTATTGCAACCTTAGGATTATTAAGATGAATGAAAGATATAAGATTTCAAAATACTTCAAATTCAAGTCAAACCAGTGACCCTTCCCCCTTAAATCAAACATTTAGACTACTTGATGATAACAAAGACCTTAGCCATCCATTCAAGACATTTGATTAGATTTCATCAATGAAATACTTAGAACAGTCCCAAATAAAGGGTATTTGCCACGCAGGTGCAACACATCCAGAAGAAAAACAGGAAGACCTCAAAAGCAAGAGCAGAACAAAAACACCAAACTGAAAGAAAACCAAAACTAACCAAAACAAACAAAGGAAAAAGCAGAAAGGGAAAACCTACTCTAACCAAAGCAAAACAAAATAGAATAGAAAGAAAAACATAATCTAACTATATACAAGGAAAGAGTTGCAGACAACTCAGGATTGGAAATAATTCTTAAAGTACTGCCCATTGACAGATAGTGGGATGTCTTCCCCAGTGAGAGTTTTTAAATGAAAATAATTATCACCCAGGATCTCAAAAATATGGTAAGAGCCAAACCAAAGTTTGTCAAATTTACCATGCTCCCCCTTACGGTCATGGGATTTATCCCAGTATAGAACCAAGTCAAAGATTCGAAAGGCTTTTACCTTGCCTCTTCTATCAAACCATCTTTTGACTACACCATGATGTTTGGAAAAGTTTTCTAAGGCTTCGTCTCTTTTCTCTTCATGGTGTAACAGTTCTTGCAGGCGGGCCTCACGCCTGTTTTCTTCATCATAATACACATTAATGAACTATAAAGTAGGGATCCTCAATTGAATTGGAAATATAGGTTCCAGACCATACACAAGGTGATAAGGGGAGGTCCCTAAGGAAGTCTTCTATCTGGTACAATTTTCCCACAAAGAAAATCTAAGTTGAGTGTGCCAATCCTTGGGATTCTTCTCTAATAGCTTACAGATGACTACATTAAGAGGTTTTTATTGGAAGACTCAGCGAACCCGTTACCCTATGGATAGTAATTGGATGCAAACTTTATTATAATCCCATGATCAAAGGCCCAATTGGAAAATTTCAATGATGAAAATGCAAGAACATTATCACAAACTAAAGATAAAGGACATCCAAAGCGATTGATAATACCTGATTCAATGAAATCAATTACCACTTCGAAAGTACATTGTTTGCATCCAAGAGCTTCAGTCCATCATGTAAAATAATTAGTAACAGTAAGAATATACATGTGACCCATAGAAGAAGGTGGATTGATGGGACCTATGAAGTCCATCCCCCACTGTGCAAAAGGTTTTACCTTGAAGACCGGTTGAAGTGGAAGAGCTACATACTTCTCTCTAGTTGTTGCAGTCTAGCAAACATGACAAGTTTTGACATGGCTATGTGTATCCTTGAACAATGTAGGCCAATAATAACCAGCCCTTAGAATCTATTTTGTAGTATAATGTGTAGATCCATGGCCAATACCATATCTATCATGAAATTCAGCCATAACCCTTTCAGCCTCCTATTGTCCTAAACACCTTAAGTATATGCCTTCATGATTTATTTTATATAAAATAGCTCCCTTCAGCATGAAACTGTCACTCTTCAAATGCAGGGCCCTTCTTTGTACTACATTAAGATGATTAGGACACCTTTGATTCAATGGATAGTGAATGATATCATCATACCAACCCCCTGGAGAAACATCTTCAAGATTGTAGTGTTGGACTATAAGGTCAGGACCCATTTCTGCCATTGTTCTCGTAAGCCCTTGTCCTTGCACCAACTTCATAGGTTGAATCTCAATATCGTATTCCTACAACATGGTCACCCACTTTGCTTTGTGCTCTCCCAGCTCATTTTGCATCAATAACAATTTGACTGCATGATCAGGAACTATTGCAAACATTTTTTTCTGAGAATATAATGCCTAAACTTCTTTATAGCTCTTACCAAGGCATAGGCCTATTTCTCCACACTTGGGTACCTCAATTCTGCATCTTTCAATGGTGTACTCATAAATGCTATGGGGTGTTCATTCCCTTGGTCAGACTTTTGAGTCAACATGCCAGCACAGGATGATCAGAAGCAAACGAATATATGTAAAACGGTTTCTCATAGTCAGGACTTACTAGTACTGGAGCCTTAGCAATAGCTCTTTTAATTTCTACAAATTCCTCTTTTGCTTTTGCACTCCATTCAACCTTAGCTTCCTACTTTAACATGGCACTCAATGGCTTAACTATTTATGTGAATCCAGTGATGAACTTCCTTACAAAGTTGATTTTTTCAAAGAATGACTTCATTTCTTTCTTGCTAGCTGGTGGCTAAATCTTAAGTATGGTTTCTACTCATTCTAGGTCAATAGCAATGACTTTCTCTAAAATAACATGTCCCAGCAACTTTCCTTCTATCACTCCAAAGATGCACTTCTTCGGATTGAGGGATATACCAAATTCCCTGCACTTCCGAAACACTTTGCATAAGCTTGCTATGTGGTCTCCTCTCTTCTTTGAGAAGACCGTCAGGTCATCCATATAAATGATTATGCATTTACCAATTATGTCCTTAAAATAAATTTACATAGCCCTCTGAAATGTGGCTCCAACATTGATCAAACCGAAGGGCATTCTCCTATAGGAAAAAGTGCCACACTTTGTGGTGAAAGCAGTCTTATGCTTGTCTTCATACTACACCATGACCTAGTTGTACCCAGAGTAGCCATCTAAGAAAGACATCATTTGAGAGCCATTGACAATCTGAAGTACCTCATCCAATGAAGGTACTAGATAATTATCCTTTTCTGATGCTCTATTAAGGTTTCTAAAATCTACACACAATCTGATTTCACCATTTTTCTTTCGCACTGGAACCAAGTTTGCAACCCAAATTGAATGTATGATTAGAAATATGATTCTTGCTGACAACAATTTCTGCACCTCCTTATGTATTATAGGTTCTAGCAAGGCATTGATTGTCCTTTTCCTCTATTTGAAAGGTTTCGCTCCTGGTGTTAGAGGGATAGTGTGAGTTATAATTGGTGTATCGTAAGTTTTCAAATCCTCATAACTCCAAGCTATCACATCCCGATATGTATTTAATACGTCAATTATTCCTTTCCTCTCTTCTAGAGTACATACTTTGTCAATGAAGATATTCTTTACATCCTCATGAGTTCCCATATTATATGTTTCACACTGTCCACTGATGGACTCCTTCTTGGCATCTTGCTCTTGATCTCTGACTTTATCCAAATCAAAAATCCTTTCTAATTGCACCATTCCTCTGGGAATAGTATTGGTCTTTAGATTGATTACTCCTTCCAAATCCATCTCTATTTCTTGAGGTTCAGTTTCATCTCTAATCTAAGAAGCAAAAAATTTGTACTTGTGATAAAATCTAAAATATTCTTATCATCTTCAAATACCTAGAATTTGGTGACATTGTCAAGTACTGAAGGCAGTGGAGTTAACTCGACTATAAACTTCTTCAATCCAAAGAGGGACAAAGGTTTCAACATACTGGCTACCTGAGAAAGGGAGTCTTTTGTCTGATTTTTACTTCGCGGTATCAACTAGATGTTGAAGGCATCAAATCATTCAATAAGGTCCCATACTTTGTGTCTATAATTGGTCATTCTTCTGTCATGACAAGAGTATTGTCTCCTAACTTTCTTGACCACTAACTCAGAATCCCCAAAAGCTTGTAGGATCTTGACCTTTTTCTTTAGTGCCATTAACAACCCATTTACCAAAGCTTCATATTTTGCTACATTCTTAGTGCAATGGAATTGAATTCTATGAGCAACAAAGAAAGTCTTACCTTTTGGACTAATTAATTCAAATCCTACTCCAAATCCTTGCTTTGATTTGGATCCATCAAATCTTAAAGTCCAACAACCAACAATAGTATATTTCCTTGTCGTATTTCTCACATTGTTGCTAGTGGAAGGTTCCTCTGAAAACATCACTTTGTTCCCTTTGGGTCCTCTTGAACATTTTGGATATTAATTTTGATTGTTGGAATGGGGTTGATACATTTATGCACTTGTTCCACTACAGTCTGGCATACACAACAATCCAATTCTGAATGGGAGGCATTATGGAGCCTGCACTAATTGGGAAAGAGTAGTTCTCCAAAATTCATTCCTCTACCCAACTGAACCTGATCTTCAATGCATTTATGAATGAACTCTTGGAAATTATCCAATAAACTAAGTTGATTATCTTTAGGATCATCATCACTTTCAACTAGTTCCACCAAGGCTTCAGTACTACTAGATTTTGTTGTAAGGTTGACAGGCGTTGTGTGGAACATAAGAACTTCCTCTACATCTGACTCATCAAAAGGGGCTGCAAGCACGTAATTGCCCATACTTACTTCTGATATCAGAATTTCATTAGAATTATTCTGATAATATGTGATCATGTATTTCATCTTGGGTTCCCTTTCAATTCTAATTTGATTTGGCACTCCATTCCAAGGAAGCCACATGTGAGAGTGATCAATTGAGACATATCCATTCAAATCCCTGGTAAAGTCCTTTCCTAGAATTAGGCTATATGCATTAGGTATATCTGCCACTTGTATATTGATAACTTGTTGAATTTTGGGGTCAAAAGCAACTTGCATATGAATCATGTTTAATTCCCCTACAACATTAACTTTAGTTCTATCTAGCTGAGTCACCTTCTTTTGGGAATCAGCAAGAATGATACTCAAATCTCTACAGACACCAAAAGGCATTGCATTGGTGGAAGCACCAGAATCTAACAAACAGTTGTGCAGGTTCTTACCAAATATACAAACAGAAATTAGGAATGGAGTGTCTGTCTTCCCTTGAAACAGAGTTAAGGGAGTATCTACTTGAGCAACCTAAGTCCTATCTTTCTCTTTTCCCTTATCTCCAGGAGGGATGTGAACTTGATTATGAATCTATTTTTTCCTTCCCATCAATTGAGAACTAGATGCCTTATTGACACTTTCACTAACTGGTCTATCTTGTGATATGGAATTTACACTGTAAGCTCCTAGAACTGCATTCCTAATTGTCAGAACCCTCAATAATTCAAATACAGAGAGACTTACCTTAAGTTTCTTGAGTTCTTCTATGACATATATGGAAAATTGTTCTTCACTCAGATCAGCAGGGGCCTCTTTTGGGTATTCCACCACCTTGTCTTTGCTTGCTTCAACACTCCTTCCTTTTGACATGTCCATCTATGTTTGTCCTTCCTTTAACAAATATTGCTTAGACACATGAGGATACAATGGATTATTGTTGGCATTACGATCTGGAGATGTGGTGAAGTTGTTTGGAGGGATGGAAGTGGTGAAGGGGCCTCCGACTTGTGGATGTCTATGTGGCAAGTCCCTTAGATCATAATTCTTGGCAGGCCTCTGGAAATTTTGTACTTCTTCAACATAAGCTTCTTCCTCATCCATGGGGCCATTGTTATTTACCAATTTTCATCAAAAAATTGAGTAATCTCATCTCCATTACACACCTGGTTTGCCTCTTCCTTCAACTGGTTCGATTCTTCTTCAAGCACATTTTCTTTACTCTGTGGAAAAGGAGCATGATTTAGGACCAACATTGATGAATCATAGGGAGTAGATGGCACCATCTCCTGACTACTCAAATTGTTCTCCACTTCATACTAGAAGATTGAAGCCAATTTCTGGAACTCTTGACAATCTAATTTAGAATGCTGACTTGTTTTATGGAGCCTACACCATCCTGACAAAGCAGCTTCAGCTAATTATACACCATTAGGAGGCTTCTCTTGATTGACTAGTTTATTGAATGGTTGGTCCAATGGGGTGGGAACTCCTCCATTGTTAGGCCTTTTATTCCAATTCCTATTTTGTCTGGGTGGTTGTCTCCTCTCAAAACCTTGTCCACCAACTTGACCTCTATCAAATTTATGGCTTGAGGATTGTCCTTTATCATAATTTTGTCCTATGTCATTGTTATATCCCATTTTGTTGTTATATCCCCTATCAAAAAAATTTCCTTGTTGATTTTCTCAACTTTCTCTGTTATGATTAGACTGCATATTTTTTTGAGCAGCTTGGAGCTGATTGTTTTGGTTCCTCAAATAAGTCACCTCCATATTTAGTTTCTTCACCTGTTCAGTTAGCTCATCCAATAATTCCTTGTCAGCATTCCTATATGGAGGTTGATTTGCATTTTTTTGGGGATATCCTACTGCAATACTAGTATTCAATGACTAGTTCAAGGCTTTAGAAATCTTCAGATACGAGGGATAACTAGAATGAGATTATGGATGAAGAGGCTAATTCACATTTTGTTGGGGATAGATGAATATAGGTGGCATTTGACTTACTAGAGGCCCTAGGTGAGGGACCATGGGCAACTAATGAATTAGATTCATGATTGGAGTATGATTGGTGAGAGCCTGATTGAGAGCTGGGACCTGTCCAGGGTGAGCAGTGGGTCCTAATGATGGTAAAGGTCCAGAAAAATGTTGTCTTAAGGCAGTGCTAACCTTTATAGCCTCTGCATATGCATCAAGCAAAGTATTAGGAGGATTTTTTCTCCATTTCATGAAGGTGGTTTTCAAGCTGTCAAGACCTTCATAATAGACCTCTAAAGCAGTGGCTTTGTCTACAGCATAGGGGACCTACAATCTAGTATATGCATGATGAAACCTATTGTTAAAGGATGATATGGGCTCATGGACTTCTTGTTTAACATTAGTGAACTGAAGATAAAGCTCATTTGGGCTGATGGGAATCCTAAACTTCTACAAAAATGCAGTCTCTAGTTTAGTCCAATTCTAAATAGATCCAGCAAGAAAATGATTGTACCAATAGAATGCATCTTATCCTAAGGAATAAGGAAAGAGCCTACATGCTACATCCTCATGATTGATTCCTCTATTCTTAAGGCAAGTTTGAAAGATCCTAATATGTTCCTCAATAGTTCTATCGGGGTCATTAAAATGGAACTTAGAACAAAAGTGCTTTGGATTCTTGGGCATGAAATTGTAATTAGAAAAATTCAATGGAGATGGGTTATTGGCAACGAAAGCCATTGGTGGAGGTGGGGGTAGTAATGGTTGATTTATGGCTGGTTGAGGTTCTTGAATGGGAATGTCCTTAGACTCAAATGAAGATGAACTTGATGAAGATGGGGATGATGCAAATGACGGAAGTGGATGGGTGGATGATGATTTGCCCCTTATTTTGGTTCTCCTTGACCTAGTGGGCGCTGAATATTCTTGAAATTCCTCTTCTCCTAGAGTAAATATGGTTCTTCTTCTGAACCTATCAAGAGAGATGGTAGATAGAAATCGATCCATCTTAGCTTATTCAGGCCCTCCTTCTAGCGCCAATCTATTGATGATGTTTTTTGCACAGCAACAACTCAAATAGAATATAATATCCTATCTCTCTTGAAAGGTAAATCTCTATCAACAAGCCTCAAGAGATAACCCCAAGGTCTCTAATGTCAGGTCTTGAAAATGCATAAACAACTCAGTGATAAATGTGAAAATGTTGGTAATCACAAAGGGACCTTACTACAAGCAAAGACTGAATCTCTAATTTATCAGATATGGCAAAGTAATGATACTTTAATCCTAAATCTAACCCAAATGATGAAAGATATAATAAAAGATTAGGGTTTCAGAGAGATTCCTAAGTTGAACACTACTCCTAAGATTAAAAATGCAAATGAAATACTTGAAATGGACCAATACCTCATAAACTAATTCTTGCTTAACCTAGATGAATCTGCAATCTTACAAGAACAGTGCAATCTTCTAAGGTATTAAAGGTTTTCAGATCATGAACATTCATCCAAGACAACCCTATTACAATTTAAATGAACAAACACTCACAATTGAACTAAGCACAAAACATTTATGGTTCAGGCTAACTTTGCAAAGCAACTAACAGTCAACTAGCTACAAAAAGTATGGACCAGAGATAGTTGTAAACACTTCAAGCATTAAATCATAAACACCGTTGAATCATGTCTAAGTCTAAATATGACATACATCTAATACTTCCCAAGTAATCTTAAAGAATGAAACAACAAGAACCATGCAAGATAAGAATAACACAAGTATGGCACCAAATCATAATGTCATTACTTGCATCAAATTATCCACTGAAGAAACAATTCCAGTCTTTTGTTACAATATTTGCTTGGAAAACCACTAACTTCTAACTCTTGCTCTACTACTTAATTCACTTCAATATCAACTATATATCTATTTCTATGTCTATCTCTAGCCCTTACAAATGAGGCAGACTACCATATTAATAGAAACCCAAAGATATGTCGGCCTAGTTAAGGTTTACAATAATAATTGGCCACAAAACAAGTCAGCCAAGACAAATTCAAAATAAAATAAACTATGCATTAAATGCTTGAAATTCATCCAAGTCGACCTAGGATCTTTAATATAGTTCGGACCAATGCATGCAAAATAATAGGGAAGCACAAATTCTAATGTAGCCCAGCATTAACTACCTTCCCTCTTTGTCTTTATTTTGATCCATCCTATCATGCACCATCAAAAGCACTTTTTCCAAGTTAGCTATGGGAGGCAAAGGCAAAACCTTAAGTTGGCTTTCAATTGACTTAATGTTTCCTCTTGATTGCTCCATCGATTTATCCTACTCAACCTTATAGCTCTGATATTTATCAATAACTGCAACATTGGTGGTCGCATCATCCAACTGATGTTCAGTGATAGTATCATCACTAGCTGGAGAATATACATCCTGCCACCATTTTCTCAATTTTTCTAAACTCAAATGCTTCGGTACAAACTTCCTTCTCCCTGTCATGATCTCAAAGAAAGAAATGCATCCATTATAGACATTAGTCAAGGTGTCCTCAATTTTCCTTCTCTTCTCATATATCTTCTTCAGAACCTTCTGCCTTATTTTCAAAGCTTCAAACCATTCCCAAGGTTTAGTAACTCTAGAGGAAGGGAGAATTCCATCATTCACCAGCTTATCCTTAGTATATTCCATGATGGTTCTGGTTTTCTGCAACAAGAGGTCTACTTCCTCCTTATCTTGAGCCAACACTTCTTTTAACCAATTTATTGCCCTCATAGCATCTCCTCTAGTTGAGAGAATGTCCTTGATATCATCACTTCCTTTGGTTTGCACCCATTGTAGCCAATTTGTTGTAGCAAGAGTAGTAGCCTTCATTCTTTCTAGCTTAGTGATAGTTTCTTGGGGTAGGAGACTTGTAGCAGAGGATGAGGATCCAATGGATTGCAAATGTTTCATCAGATCCTCCAAACATTTATTGAGTCTTTTGATCTCTTTCTTCATCTCATGTTTAGTTAATGCTTCTTTTCTTAATCTCCCAAGGATTACTGCAATAGAACCCTCATAGTCCTAAATATCCTGCTCCATGGAAGTAGGCCCTAGGTTGATGGTCAGCAAAATATAATCACTCCCAGTAACCTCATTTCTATTTTTATCCGAAGTAGGAGTTGCCATGTGGACCACTCTATTGTTTTCTTCATCTCTTTCGATCTTCAAAATGACCCTGGCCTTCTTCTTTCCTTTATCTTTTCCTATTTTCGCCAGTAACTCATCCCAATTAGGTGGGGTATCCTCCACAACAACTTGTTTTCTCCTTATTTCTTTATCTAGCCACTCTAGAATAGTGGACTCTAACTATACTTCAATTTGTCCCACTTTTTCTTGTTGATCCTTATGCGCATCCTCATCCAAATCCTGCCTCTCAAGATTCTCATCGACCTTATCTTCCTTTTCTTCAATATGTTCTTCTCTGTTCACAGGTGATGGAACCTTCACTAACTCTTCTTCTCTTTGAGGAGGTCCAACTTCCTCAGTTCTAATAGGTGAATCTTCATATGTAACCAAGGGTGACTGCATAACCCTTTCTACTTCTGCCTCAACATTATAAAGCTCGCCCTCATGAAATTCTTCTTCTATATCTTGGTGATTCTCACCTTCCTGAGATTCACCTGGTTCTTCATTTTGAGCTTCATGGGAAGAAGGGACATCATCATTTTTCTCTACATGAGAAGTAACCAGAGGAGGATCTTTCTTTAACACATTATCCGTAGAAGGAGTTCTTGATTTCCTCGTATATACTTGTGTCTTTTCTCTTGAACTTTCCACATTTCCACAGGTGGATTAACTTCTTCCCCATCCTTGGAACCTACCTTCTATGATATTCTTACAATTCTTCTTCTTTTAGGCACAGAATCACTAACCTCAGGATCTTGCTCTTCAGTTTCCTCTTTTCTAGGCTTCTTAGCCTTTGAAGTATGCCACCTTTTCTTGGCAATAGGCTTTCTCTATTTTTCTGTTTCCTGGGCTTCCTCCACTTGAACACCCTTAATCTTGATTTTAGAAAGGGAACTCTCCTTGCCCTTACCCTTGGGATCCTACTCAGCTGACTCCTCGAAAGTATAATGAGGGTCTAAATCTCCCATCAGATCATAGGTGCATTATACACCTTCATTCTCCAATTCCCATATCTTATGCTTCAGCCACAACTTTGTGTGCTTAATGACTGGATTCATTAACTGTCCTAGATCTATTTTTTCTTCTTCCAGCCAATCTATTTCACCAATTGGCTTGTCCTTTACTGCCTCATAAGCATGCCCCTAAATCAAGTCCCCATCATCCTCAATCTAATCTGGAACCCCCTTCACATTATACAATTGGACTGATTCTACTAGAAGTCAAGAAAACTTCTTCTTTCTAATCTCATATTCATCACTACAATTGGCCCAGTGGTCTTCCAAATCATCATTGTGGCTATATTCCCTACTGGCTTTCTTTTGAGCTTCACCAGTTATGTCAAATCTATACCTCTTGGAATGGAAGGATAAACCAAGAGTACTCATCTCCTCTTTTGAAGCTTGAGTTGAATTAATTGAAGGGCGTGCCTCTTCAGTGCCTATCCTCAAAGGGAAGTCTCCACCAAACCCAGACTTATGTTTGTCACTTTTTTACAATAGCATCAAAGTCACATATTTTCCTAGTGACCTCCAGGAGTAGGATATGATCAATGGGATACCTCAGAAGTCAATATGGAGTCCTTTGACACCCATGAATCCTGATGTATGAGAAGGTGGGAAACTGTTTGAACCAAGCCCCATATTTCTTGATTAGCTCTTTGGCCTGATATGAAGTCCTCATATGCTCTGCACCCTAGAGCAATCTAGTGATGTGCATGGTGAATGCATCATTCACCCTCTTGTAACTTTAGCTCCCTAAGTGCAATTAAGGGTAAACCTCATAAATTACATCCTTCCCAAAGATTCCCTTGGTACTCAATCCTTTGTATGGATGAAATCTTGCAAGTGCATAAACTAAGTAGGAAGTCATCATGAAGGTCTTGGTTTGCAACACATTGCATAATTGCTCATGGATCACAACACTTATGACACCTACCCAATGATAGTTGATCTTCTACTATTCCATCCTCACAATGACATGGCACATCCAATTCTCAAACATTCCTGCATGCTTTAATCCTACCACCCTGCTAAGAAGAGTGATGGCATCATAATATTCCTTCTTGAACTTTGCTTTGAATAGTTGTTTGGGTAGTTTTGAATAGTGAGACTTGGGCTTTTCCAACCAGGAATTGATGATCTATTATGACTTGATAGTCTCCTCTTCATAGAAATTTTTAGCTGCCTCCATGTTGAATCCCACTACATGAGATCTATTTGGCATGTCAATGGTCTGGGCTATAGAGATAGGATTCAAATTTGCCACAATCCTCCCTTAAGGACCGACTATTCTCTGAGTACTTCTATCATAAAGCCTAGCACACTCAAGAACCAACTCATAACATTGCACTGTAGAAGGAGATTCGGCTACATGTGCCAACCCTGATTCTAACATTCTTTGAGCCAGCAAAGGAAGATCCTATGCTGCC
Source organism: Sequoia sempervirens (assembly GCA_007258455.2). Classification (NCBI taxonomy): domain Eukaryota; kingdom Viridiplantae; phylum Streptophyta; class Pinopsida; order Cupressales; family Cupressaceae; genus Sequoia; species Sequoia sempervirens. The sequence goes on along the minus strand of VDFB02058242.1, from coordinate 593,083,610 downwards.
ATTCTAGCCTTGAACTCTTCATAGTCCCATAGTCCAACATTCATGTCAGTAACTTCTAACCAGATAGAGGTAATCTTACTTTTCAGGATCCTACTCCTGATGTCTATCTTAATCTTTTATGCTTCTGAGATGGAAGATCCCTCCATATCACTCTTAGCTTTTCCAACTGCCACTTTGCTAGATTTGGCCTACATCCACCAAATACCAACATAAAAATCCCATTGTTGATAACATATTCATCAAAGTGTTAGCTCAAAATCATAGTAAGATCATCAAATCAACCCTATCACTAACAAGCTCAGGATTTCAAGCTAACCAGGGTAAACCAATCTAGGAGGAATTTCAAAAAATTCTAGACTAGGTGGATTCTCTAGAAAAGGCACAGATATCAACCATAAATCATCAAAATGTAGAAAAGATGCATATAACAATGTAATCTATCAATTTAGAGCATGGAATGATAAGTATTCATTATTAAACTCATCTATCTCACCCAATTTCTACGTTTCACAAAGCTTCCCAGGGAATTCAAAAAAATCTAGCTAGTCCGAAATTCTGTGAAGTCCTCAAAACTCTAAATTTTATTGCACACCCCAGAACACAAAAGGTTAGATGGAATCTGGGAAAATCTGGGGTTGCAGAAATTCTGCGAAGTCCTTAGAATCCTGAATAACCATTATCACGTTTGATTTTTACTTGATACGATCAAATGTTCATGAGCTACAAATCTCTTGAGCTTGACTCAAACCCAATTCATGTTTTCTATTAATTCCTTTGGATCGAGACTACCTAAGGCACTAAATGATGAATGTTCACGACAAATTAATGATGCCCTAGATTGGACTGTTAAAACCTCCTTCATGGGTGAAAGGAATTGGCTCATATTAAACTTGGATTGAGCTTGAACGCACTCAACAAGGAACCAAACTCACACTTGGACCTATGGGACAAGACGTGGAACCATTTATAATGTGGAACATCATTGAAATTGACTGGCTAACTAGGGCAGAATACAAGATATCCTCAAACATCAACACAACCCTAGTTTGAAGCATTTGATCACTAAACATGCAAAATCGAGCTCCCAAATGGACGTAAAAGGACCCCGAGCAACCAATAATTAACACTTCAAAGGCAAGGATCAAAATTACATACCATAAGTAGATCAGATTCGGCCACAAGGAAAATACGCAGTGAACTCGGATGCCCTAGCGACTAGATCAACTCGAATGTAATAAATCCAAGCATCCAAGCAAGCAAATCAATGAATCCAAATGCCCAAATCACCAAATCCCAAATGCAAAAGAAATACACAATTAAATATGGGAGAAAATGGTGTGAAATTCGCTTAAATTTAACCACACTTGTGTCATAGAGATCATACCAAGGTGCATTAATGAAGCCAACAAGACAAGCTAGAGAAGTTTGGAAACCCGACAAGACAACAGACTTCTAGAAAAATATGGCCCATGCAGAATTCCATGAAGACTAGAAATTCCCAAACTACCGCGTTTAGCTGGAGTTTGAATGAAATCTAGGAAAATTCGGATGGAGTAGAAAATCTCAAACTAAGGTAAAAACCCAAACTTTGCCCAAGACTTAAGTTTTTCGATGTGCAACTTAGGGGTATCACTCAAGAAAGAAAGATAAACATTTAAGCTCATGTCAAGGCATGATAATCCTCAAAATCAAAGGGCCAAAACACCAAAAATCAAAGTGCAAGAGGCTCCCTGCTTTCAGCGGGGCGTTTGTGTGAAAACTGCACAACTCTTCCTTTTGCATGAGTTGTCTATGTTTTCTTACCCCTTTAGTGTAGTTTTAGGGTTTCAAATTTTTCTATAATTTCTCGTTTGATTATGTCCCATTCCTTATCATTTTTAGGACAAGTATTGTTGTACCATATAAGGGCACCTCTTTGTAAGGTGCCAATAAAATTGAACAATTTAGTGTTTTCCCTAGTTATGTTTTATCTTTGCCATGTATTTATTTTGAGACAAAGATATGCTCTATGACCTCATTGGCATATGTTTTGAAAATGGGTAACTTATTTAGAGGGATTCATAGATTCCTTTTCTTCACAATCGCTATATATCCCCCATGTTGATATTAAAGTAGTGTGTCCCAAAGAATACCACATTATTTTCCCTGCCTTCTCTTTCTACCAACTTTTGATCACCTAATATTTAATTTATTGCTTCTATGGAAATTCTTCTTGACTTTAATAGAATTAAGGGTGACCCTTGGTTTAGGTTTGTGTCTGTTCAAAATATATTTTCATCCTCAGAGATGTTACTTTGTTGGTAAATGATATTTGATTAGTTAGTGGTGTCTCTTCTTTACATGTTGTGAAGCTCACATGATCTAATTTATTTCCTAATGCATTCTCTCCTCATATATTTATAACACTTCTAGTCACCAATTCATCTAAGTATTCCACATCAAATATTTTTTTTGGATATTTTATATAAGAGTAACCATTAGTAACCAATTCTCATATATCCTTAGTTGAGTATTTTCTCAATTTGAATAGGTAGTTGGTGTTATGGTTATGGGTGGCATCATAATTATTGTAACTTCTTCCTCTAAACTCTTTAGTTTTTCCATAATCCTCATTTTTTTTATTCTATATTTTGTATAAGTTGGCTTATCCTATCCATATTATGACTTATTTATGGTATCTCCTTTCTCATATCTTTAGGTGCACCTAAAATGGCACACTCAGTAGCACCCTTAGTGGCAATCTTATTATCTTCCCTCATAATCTCTACCAATATCTATTCGGTTTGTTCCCTTTATTTCTTTCTACTTCTTTCATTCTTCTAAGGTACATTTCTTTTTTATCCAGGGTTTGTTTAAACCTTCTTTCTTTTGCAAGCATCTCCATTGCCAACTTAATTCTTTCAATAAACTCTATTTTCCTTTCGTTATCTATTTTTAGCATGTGTCTTTTTTATTTGTATTTTTATTAATCCTTATATATCCCATAGTTAGTTTAAATTTTGAACAATAATGTATTTTTAGGGACCTTTTTAGACGCCTTCCCCTTCCCATTTTTCATCCCTTAAGCACCTATGTGGTACCTAAGGTTTGTATCTACAAGTTTTTAAGAATTTTTTTGTTTTGACTGACTATTGTTAATTGTCCTCCACTTCTACTGATGCTTCTTTACCTACCTTGTATTTTCTTCACTATTCATTCTAGGGTCCCGAAAATGGAACCAATGTTGGAAAGAGGAAAAGGGTAATTATAATCTAGAATTGTATGCCCTAATATGCATTATGTAGTCTATTTATACCCTAGAGGATATAGTGAGAGAAAAGAGTAGTTTTTGAAAGTTAAAACTATATCTAACTACATTTCATATGTAACTTAAATAAGAATCATATCCATTCATAACACATATATATTGACCAATCCTTATTTCTCCATATATATATATGTGTGTGTGTGTGTGTATGCATATATATGTATATATGTATATGTATAGGTATACATATATATGTGTGTGTGTATACACACACACACACACACACACACACACACACACACACACACACATATATATATATATATATATATATATATATATATATATATATATATATATATATATATATATATATATATATATATATATATATATGTATATATATATATATATACACATATATATATGTGATATATATATATATACATATATATGTATATATATATATATACATATATATATATATATATGTGTGTGTGTGTATGATGTATACATATACATATATATGTATACATGTATATATGTGTATAGATATAGATATATTATGGTGGCGGGTCTTAGTCTCTACTTTGTATTATCATTCTCTTCTATATTCTTCTCTTCTATGTTATTCTTATATATTACATGTGTATATTTATACTTTATCTCTTAGAGAGACGTGACTAGGTCATAGGTCACCTCTTACTTAGCCTCCTCTTTTTTCCTTATGTTCTGCAAGTCTGATGTGGTATATTGCAATAGATTTTTACACTACACTATCCCCTGCTAATAGTCACTATCATCTTGGAAAAATAAAATTCCAAGAAATTTACATTTCATCTCTTTATGAGTTACATAAGCATTCAATCATGTAAATGCATATCTTCCATGGTATAAAAACAATAGAACCCTACTAAATATAATAACACAATATCCTAATGAGACATATCTCCCATATAGCTTCACAAAAATGTGAGAATACCCCATCCAATACACGTTCTAGTTAGAAAAAGATATTGAAATTAGTTTAAAAATACGAAAATTTGGTTTGAGATTGGAGAGATACATCATAAGATTGAAAATATGCATCTATCCATAACATTTTCTGAAGATTATAATTTTAAAAAATTAAAATTTTATATTCCCATTTTAATGAAGGAATTGAGCCTCCACGCCAAGATTAGTATGAAGATAACTTTATTATAAAAATTCATCTCATAGAAGAAGGGTTTAATAAGACGATGTTAGACTTGGGATGCTCACTCCTCACAAAATTCATTCTATTGGGAAAATGTATGATTCCACAAAATAAAATATGATGAACTTTATTTTCCTACCCTCATCACTAAGATAGAATTATCTTTAGAGGTTCTTCCTTAAATTATAGAGATGTTCAATTTAGAGTATGATCACGAGGGGAGTCAATTATGAAAAGACAAAGGCATGAATGACCAAGCTGATTAGAAGGATGGACACAATGATAAATTAGTAAAATATTTTGATGTCCATTCCAATTTCCTTGGAATTCATGATAAAATTATTATTCCCAAACATGTTTCAAATAAAAGTTCATTAGATTTTGAAGTTGATACTCCAAATAGATTAAAATTTGAAATAAAAAAATACTACACATGGGATGTTTAGGTGGCTTATTAGAAATATATCATCTTAGATAGTAAAAGGTGCATGGTAAAAACTACCATGGATAATTTAATTTTATCACATTCAACACATGTGTTTAACTTGCTTTAAAATGGTAAACGACCCTTAAACAAATGTATTCCCCTACATTTAGGGGAATTGTCACATTCGACAACTATAAAGGAGAATGTATTCAATATGAAATTGAGGGAGGCTCATCTATTTAAAGTTTTATAAACTCATAAAGAGATGAAATACAAATTCATATTAGTTTCATCTCATATAAAATTTAATAATATTTTTAAAAACATAAAAAATCTAATACGCATTCCTCTCAAATGTCAGCGTGCTCTGGGAATTTTATTATGCCCAAAGGATTCCTATATTGTTGTTTTAAATAGGTGTTTTACTTATCTAGTTCACTAATAGGTCCTATTTGCATGTTAAGTCTAGTTAGGACCTAGGTGTTTTTCTAGAAGTCTTACTTGTCTAGATAATATCTTATCATAACTTATCTATTTGGATTTTATGTAATGCGTGTGTCCTAGGTCATTAATGTTGAGGTAGTTGTCTCATTATATATTATTAAGACACATGTCAATATATATTCTAGTCCTATCTCACATTATTGCCTTTATAAGTAATACATCGTATATACATCCTAATCATTCCAATCCAATATCATTGTAATCTTGAGTATTGCATATTGGCCATATTATCTTGCATCCATTACTACAAATTAATGTTCTTGCTTTTTCCTCTTGTAGAAGGTTTTTTTTTGTTTTACAAGTGATTCTAGAGGCTTAAGTCCTTGATTGCCTCTAACATGGTATCAGAGCTTTAGATTTGTAAAACCCCTTCTTATATTTGAGGGTGATTTGGGAATGATATTTTTCTAGGTGTATATTGGGGAAAAAAAACCTCATGATTGAGTCCAAAAAGCCCCAAAACCCCTATTTCTATATAAAATACTTGTCAATTTTATATTACACTCATACAATAAAACATGGCAAGAGAAACCCTAGATAAACTAAAGGCTCCCTCAAGACCTATAGGAATTTATGGAGATGTTCCTATACTTGAATGTATCAAATAAACATAAAATACTATGAAATTCATGAACTTTCTTCTTGAAATGAACTGAATTGATGTGGTTTAAAATTATAGAGCAAACTAACACACACAAGAAACTAGAAATAGCATATAAGAAACCCTTGCACCATGATGAATGAATAAATATTATTTATAGTAACAAGTGCAATAACATCCCTTTACATGTGAAAGTTAAAAAGAGATCTAGAGTTCTAAAAAATCCAACCCATTAATAGTAATGTGTATAAGGGTATTTCATTTTCCCCTAAAACATGCAATTGGAGTCACAATTTTGGCTACAAATATAGGGTCAAACTAAGGCCTCAATGGTGATTGGGGAGTTTTTGGTGTAGTGGGAATAGGTCCTAAGGGTTTATGGTTTGAAATAGGGCCTCAACAAGAAAATAAAGCATTTGAGTGCCTAGGGGAGTCCAAATATGCGATGGACCAATGAACTAACATATAAGAGTGAGTGAAAGGTAGTTGGAAGAAAAGGAATACAAATAAAGTAGATGAAAATTTTGCAAGAACCTCTTGGGTTTGAGGAGTAAGATCATCAGGAAAGAACTTGGAAATGGAACTAAGAAATGGAGTGGGTTAATAAATGGGACTTGGGAAGAAAAAACAAATGAGAACTAAGGATAACTAGGTTTCATGACTAAGAAGGAACTTAGGACCAACAGTAGGATGGGAAAGAAGAGCTTAATTTTTTTGTGAGCATATTATACTTGGCACCTAAAACTCACTACCAAGGTCCAAGGTTTTTTGAAAAGCTTGAGGCCCAATAGAGAGGATGGGAAAGTGAATGTGAAAGAGAAACAAGAATCATGATGAAGGAGACCATGGAAGTCAAGAGAAAGGGGGATTTGGAACCTAGAACATGCTTCTAGAGTTTTGGGTTCTACTATGGACCTGAGGTTTTAGTAGAGGAAGGAGGAAGGAGGAGGGAAGGGAATGGAAACTAGGAATTTGGTCTTGAGATGAACATTACACCTTAGACATGGCGCAAAGGTCCAAAATTTCCCCATGAAGTCAAGGGCTAATAGGTAGCTAGATAATTAAAGAGAATGTAACAAAGCAATATTGAGGCACAAAAAGGAACTAGGACCTCAAAATAATCTCTTAGTCCAATGTCTACTTTGGGACCCACTATTGTACATACATAATATAACAAGGAAATAAAAAAAGGTATAGACTATGGTTATAGAAGGAATTGGAATCTTAGGACCTAAACCTTAGGTTCCAAGTCTACCCAAAGGGCCATAACTCAAGGAACAAAGGAATCACACATAAAATAACACTTGGGAAAAGAAAAGAACACACAACTTCCTCAACATAAGGGAAATATTGATGAAATTCCACAAGGAAAAAATAGAAAATTTTACAAGGACTTCGTTGAATTTTATAAACTTTTGAGGGGGTCCCAAAACCTTACAATGTCATAAACTATAATATTTGACCATTCAAACTTGGGCCCCCATTTTATCTTCATTCTAACATTTAAAATTACTCCATGATAAGTGTACCAACATGTCATAATTCTATTCAAGATTTTATTATGACCTCCCTCCTGCATGCTCTTACATGTCATAAAATATGTCATGTGTAACTCCTTTCATGATGACCTTATACTAAAAGATGCTAACGCATGGTAAAAACATGCCACCTCAAATTTTGGTTCCTATATTCTCATGTGAGGCCAAAAACCCACTAAAGATGAAATCTAATAACCCTTCAAAAGGGATGCTAAATCTACTACAAGAAGACAAAACACTAAAGGATGAAATAGTAAGTGCATGTAAATATATCAAAATTAACATTAGGAATGAAATTTTGAGACACATTTTATCATATTTTACCTTGGGTTGCAATACATATTTAATGCAAAACTCTTGTTCCATTAATTTCCACCTCGTTTATATAGTTTAGATATTGTAGAGACACTTTCATAAATAGAGACCAATCCAAGATATAGTGTTCCAACAAAATTAGATTGTCATTGAAAAAAAGGTCAAATAAACACATAAAAAAGGGGCACCCTTGTTTTAGGTCAAGTTCCTTCATAAAAAAATTATTTGTAAATATTTATCTTACCAATTTATTTCCACATCTTTTGTCATAACTTCATATAATATGGACCATTTCTCTTCAAAGAGGGGTGATTGATCTAGAATAACACACCACTAAATATTACTACAAATATAACTCTTCAATTGATATCCCTTGTAAATTTTTCAATGATAAGATCAAAACATATAACAATAGAAACACTATAATGCAAACTATCAATCTCACAAAAAATAAGATTTTCATGGGCCAAGATTCCATAATATCTAATTTATATGTAGATATAGAGTAAACCCCTGAGGCGAGCTAACAATATATAATAATCCTTATTGAATAATCCACTCCATGCTATAGTATCAACACCCTTATAATGATAATCAAATTATTTATATACACCTCCTCCTAATAATAAAATGGAGGAATGATCCTAATAAATTCCCATTCATCACTTGATATAATTAATTACATAGGTTTTCCACATGACCCAATATAACTAACTTAAGATATGCATGCCACATGTTGGAATCTCCATCCCCTAATTATGTTATAATAACATATCACTAGGTACATAACATTTAATCCCTTATTAACAGATGTTTGGTCCTTGAAACATGAGAAGAAGATAAGTAGTATGACTATAATATGTTATTACAAATATGATACCATGGACAATGATCCAACCATCCATAGCTGATCCATGTAGTGGTTTTTTATTGACCATACCTAGATATTTTCCTTGATCCATATTTTTATACACCTATTTGATTTCATTCCTTATCATAGTAATTCATCCTTTGCTTCTATGAGTATACATTACTTTTATGATACCAATGATTGTTGTAGTTGTTCCTTTGATTTTATGTAGATCAATAGTGAGTGTCTTATTTATTTCTTGTACTATCATGTCTCCATGATGGTTTGCTCCCTGATTTTTTCCTCTCATAATGATGAATTTTCCTATATACTAAACCCTTTGCTATAATTGTAACTTTCTTTGATTATTCACCATATGTTTCCACTTGATTTAATAGGTCCTTAATAGAATTATTTTCCTCTTTCTTCTCAACATATTGTTCATATTTTTCATCTTCTAATGAATTGGTAAAATCCTCATGATATTTATGAACTTTATCTTTCATTACCTTCCTTTTGACTTCATTATGTGTAATATCTTATAATATAATTTTTTCTTCCTATACCAAAGCTTCTTGAACTTATTTTGTAGATTGATGTTTATTGTTCTATAAATTCTAACTAAGGATATAAGAACAATATTGAAACCATCCATATCAAAATCATATTTTTTAAATGTAAAATGTATTCATACATAAAGAGCTTTAAATCTTCAAAAAAAATAATGTATGTATCTGATATTTAACTATCCTTAATATTATTTTCTTGTACATTTAGCTTTTTGGCTAATTTTATGTCGATACATTTATATTTTTTTGTTAGGGTTTATAGAGAAATTAATCTTTTTCTTAGATATAAACTACATGTACCTATGTCCTTCTCTCCTCCTTTTTCTTCATCTTCTCCTCCTTCAACTATGTCTTTTCCTTGTTAATCTTAATTTTCTTCATCTTTTTTATTTTATTCTTCCTCATCTTCCTCTTCTTCTTTTGTATCCCATCTATCTAAGAAATCTTGTTTTATTTCATTCAAAGAAAAAACATCCTTCCACAATGGTGCATACCATTGTTTAGCTTTGACTCTTGAAGATAGTGCAAATTTTACTTTACATAATATACTTTCACAATGAGATATTTAATATTTGAACCAACATTATAATGCATCTCCACATCCATAAAAATTAGGAACCTCCATCATGTTTAAGAATAAATTCTTTCGATAGATTAATCAATTCTACCAAATCTAGTTGACCCAACTATGATTTGATCAATTAATGATACAGTAAGAATCAAATCAAGAAATTGGAATTAATATACCCCTAACTAATTTAAATGAGAATTCTTGAAATGTAAAAAATATAAAAAAAATCCTTGATTTGTGGCCTAGAAAGAAAACTTGTGAAAAATCATAAAATTAAATTAAATCAAATTAATATTTGATGATAAAACTTAAATTTTAGACTATAGCTCCCTTATCTAGTTCTCCAAATTTAATAGAAATATCATAAAAAATTGTATCCATGTAATAAATATAGGTAAATATTTAAAAACTATGGTTTTGTTTACCTTTTTCCAAATAGTAGCTATTATACCACTTGATAAGGTCCAAACATATAATAATAGAAATAACATAATAATGAAGATAGATCTAACATAAAATAAGTGATTTCATGGGCTGATATGCCCTAAAAACAAATATATATAGAAATAGAGTAAATCCTTGAGGTAGGGTAACATCATACAATACTTATGTAAGAGCTACTCCACACTACATCTCCAATAGATCCTAATGAAGGCCAACTCATCACCTAACAAGAGTAATTACACAAGTTGTCCATATTACCTTATATAGGTAACTTCAGCAATGTGTGTCATGTGTTGACATTTTTATCCACTTAGTACATTATAATATCATATTCCTAGGTACATAACAGTCAACAATATCCCCATCATATTTGGCAACCACGTGTCACACCATAGTTCTTAATTTTTTATTTTCATTTATGGAGTGGTTAGGGTTTATTATTAATCAATTTTGAAATAGTTTGATCCTACTATAATTGCATATTCTTTTATATGTTAATGTACATGAGTATTCTTTGGAGTAAGAGATGAGGAGAAGAGGGAAAACACACTTCTATTCTCATAGATATTGTACAAAAATAGCATAATACAACCATGTTATTCAACTCTACATGTGTTGCCAATTATCTTCTATATTTTTACTATTCAATTTACTCTAAATGTTTCTAACCTCTATCATGCATACAAACCATTTCCTCATAAAACATAAATTGAATGTATATATATAACTAAGTTATCCATTGAGATCTCCCTTGGGACTTGTAATAAAGGTTGTTACATTTTTAATGTGGTATTGTTGGTTGGCTCATGGATATATTGGAAATCATGCTACATTTGGAAAATGATAAATAACCCCATAGGATTGAAAATGTTAACTATTATAGTACTATGATAGGGTATAGGAAGGAGATAGAGTGTCTCATCTTTCCTTGTAGGTCATCAAGAGCTTAGATGAGAGGATTCGAGAATTACTAGTGAAGATTAAGAAATATAAAAGATAAAGAAATATAAAATAAATCTTACACATTTGTCCTCTTTCTATTTTGATTGAGGTAAAGTGGAATGCACCATGTTCCACTTGATTTTTTCATTTTAATGAGTGATGAATATTATAATGTGGTTGCTTAATGCAATAATATTATGTTATGATGAGAGTGGACTAGATATAATATAGTATGGCATGTAGTTAGGATGATAAAAGATTAAAATGGAAGCAGAAGGATCTGAAGAAGATAAATTTAATAAATGGGATGAAAGGAATTTAATTTATAGAATTTCCATGGGGATAATTAAGGGACAAGATACAATTTTTAATGAATGGTCAAGGTTACATAAGAGTGAGTTCATTGATTAAGGTCTTAGTCTTGTGATAAGTGGCATAAGGTAGAGGCATGAGAATGACTTGTGTCATGGGTGTAAGAGCTAGGCGTTCTCAAACATGTGTGAGCACACACATATGGAGTATCATTAATGTGACACATGAAAGAGGTAGAGTGGCTACCTTATGACATGTGTAAAAGGTAGGGTGGCTTAACTTGTATGTGTAAGGGGTAGGGTAGGTAGGTTAGGACGCTTTTCATGTGATGTAAAGTTTAGATCTTTATCCATGTATATGAATTAAATAGCTATGAATAAATAGACAAGGATTGAGGGTGAGGTGGAACTAAATATTAGGTCAAATGGTAATGAAAATTAATTATCTTAAATCAATTTATTAAGTAGATTAACTAATTGATTTATTTATAAGGTTTGGGGGATAAGGTTAAACTTAATTAAATAAATATAAATTTATTTAAGGGTGATGGATAAAGGATTAGTTAATTAAATAAGTAATGATTATCTATTTAATTAATGGCTATAATGGAGTAAATTCAAATGTGGTTAGGTATGGAAAAATTTAGATGTCTACATTTCCCCCTCTTTGATATGGTGTCATGATTATAGGAAGTGGAGTTATATCAAAAATGAATAAAATATAGTGGGTAGAAAGGGATGAGGGCTAGTGGAATCATTCCCCAATCATTGGAAGGATGAGAATGAGGGAGTTTGATATGCCCCCTTGAGAGGATATGCAAGTCCAAATAACATTGGTGCATTCTCCAAATGGATGGGAGGATTGAAAGAAGGACAAAGGGACATCAAAGAAGATGAATGGAAAGGAGATAGGGATGATGGAGAGATGGATATAGAGAGGATGGATGAGAATTATTATATGGTGGTATAAGCAACCTAGATTTTATATGATACTTGACATTATGCATCAAGGTATAAAGGGCTAAGGTGATAATCTGCAAAGTACATGATCAAAAGGCCAAATTAAAACATATGCCTTATAACACCATGATATGGAATACCATGATTCCCTTATGAAAATATGGTGCAAAGATAATGTAAATGTAAACAATGATAACACACACATAAGAAACAGGAAAGTATGCATAATAAACCAAAAATAAATCAAGATTTTTCCCTGAGTCAAGCTGAAAACTAATTGATTAACAAATAAGTTTATGATGATGAGGATATAAAATTTTACAATAAGAAAAATGTGTAATCCAAGTATTATGTTGTTAATGATAAGAACAATAATAGTATTGGGAAAGAAACATCCCTATGATGATAATTTGATTAAATTTAATTAATGTACAATTAGTTGATTTAAAGATTAAATCAATGGATGCTTTAGGATGATGGAATAGATTGCATAATTGGATCATATATATTATGATTCATTGCACTTGGATTGGAATACTTTGGTATTTTTGTATTGGATGGATGTAAGGATGATAAAAGGATTAGTTATGACATGATTTCATAGAGGATGTGATAGTTAGGATAGAGGGATGTATAGGAACCAATAAAAGGGAGAAGCAATGCTTGTTAAAAGATGAAAGAATGAAGGGATTTCCTAGATAGGAGATAGAGGGATTAATTTGATGGAGGGTGATAGGAGATGGAGGGTAGAAGTAGAACTCCAAGGACTATGTTGTAAAGGAGTGAATTCCCCAAACTAGATGTAGTGCAATTAAGGATAAAACGATGGTGGTAAAGAGTGTGTAAGATGGGAGGATGGTGTGCACAAGAGATATGAATGGTAGAGGAAGTAAGGTTTGTATTGTCCAAAGAATGTATGGATACTTTACCCCTAACTTGATCAGGATTAAAGGTGGGAAGGGAGGGTTCATTTGGATAAGATGGAGGAAGGAGATAGGGTTAGGTATATGGCATGGAGGATATTATTTCATATGGATAAGATGTGTGTTAATGTGGTTGTTAGTCACACAACATATAAATAGAATTTCTACAACATAAACCTATCTCTCTTGAAATAATTTTCAAATAAAATTTAGAATCATAAGGCTTTGATTGTCAAGCCTTGACACACTAGGTTTACTCAAGGTTTATTGCATTTTATTGTTTAGACAAAGCGACCTGGACATACACACTTTACTCATATAAATGAATAGTCACATATACTTCACTAGACTCACAATTTTTAATAAGAAACTACTTTTCTCAAAATTATTTTTGATAGAATTAGAATGAACATTTATGTAACCTTAATCAATTATTCTGAAACTATTTTCTCAATCCTCAATGTTATAATATTTTCCATGACTTTTTAAGATAATTCACTTACCTTAAATCATAGATTTTTTATTGAATTTTTACTTTGAAGGATTTAATAACAAATAGAAAAAGATGGGGAAAAAATGGAAAGGGCCTGAGAAATTAAAGTTTCAATATCACACACATATATTTCTCATGGAATGTAAATAGAGACCTAACTAATTATACTTGACCAAAATTGCACACATTTACATGCAATACAATGGAAATCTTCAATACAAAGCTTGTTACACCAAGAAATTATTCAAATGTACCTAGATCCAACACAGTAATTTTATATTTCTAAGGAAAACATGTAACAAGTCTACAATAACTTATGATTTACAATGAAGAATGACCAAGTGTTGGTCTCAAACTAATAATACTTTAATGAAAATATTCACACTCTTATTGAGAGTGAAGAGAAATCATGAAGAAAGCAAAAGTTAGCATTTCTCTAACTTAAGTCTGTAAGTAATCAAGAATTTCTCATCCCCTAAATAAATTACTATTGTCCCCTTTTTATTTAATAAGAGTAAAAAGGTCAGTTACATAAATCAATGATTCAAAATCTATCTATTGGAACCAATGGAAATAAATTGATAAGTGGCACATGGGTGATGTCATCACTTACACTAATTGGTGAAAAATGGCTCATCAGAACTTTATGGAATATATTCACATCCTTTTTTCTTATCTAAATAAATTTGAACTTCTTCACACTTTCAAATTTCCCATGTTGTATTACAACCTTAGCACAAGACATCACTACATAACTTGGTATATTACTATGCTAACCATAGCTTTAGAAGTAATCCATTAGTAGGCTTCATTAATTCAATCAAGTCCACACTTGGATTACTTAGCATTTAATTTTTAATTGCATTCAAAATAACATTTGGACTATATCAAGGAATTTGGATACAAAATCCCCAAAAAGACCAAGAAAATCACAAAACACTTCTTCACACTTCATTTGATATGTCTTCTATTAACATTTCCTCACCTTGCCTTACTTTATAGTCATTGTAGGAAATCAAAGTCTTATTTATTTCTCCTCTATCAATATATTTTGTGTATATTTGCTAACATAACATCCCTATTTTTAGTTACCCTTATGGTATTATTCTACAAAAAGTTTCTTCTTCATTACCTTATTTAAAAAATTACCATTCAATCAATTAACAAGATCATCTAATTGATAAGGTAGAAAAGTGAAACCTTGGGACTTCACTTTTGGATTTCGAGGCTTTTTCACAAATGTGGCGAGTTCCTCTTATCATTACACTTGTGCTATAAATGTTGTGTATATTTGCTAACATAACATCCCTATATTTTTTAGTTACCCTTATGGTATTATTCTACAAAAAGTTTCTTCGTTATTACCTTATTTAAAAAATTATCATTCAATCAACTGACAAGATCATCTAATTGATAAGGTGGAAAAGTGAAAATCTAGGACTTCACTTTTGGATTTCAAGGCTTTTTAAAATGGATTTGGGAATGATTTTTGTGGTATAGGTGCCCCTTGGGAAGGCATGCCAAAGGGGTTAACAAACTCATCGTCTTGTTGAAAGTCCATTTCTTTTTGTTTCCTTTATAACCTTGTTTTGACCATATAAAACTTGTAAGAGGGAGGTGAATGTGAAGATGATATGGTATGGTATCTAAGATGACTATGCAAGGATTATGTCTAGGGATGACCAAGGTATGTCTAATACCAAGGTTATGCAACTATGTTTTTGGATTTTTTAAAGTATAGGATATTCCTAAGGATGATATCAAGTTATGGATTCAAAGTGACAAGATGTTGAGATGTCAATAAGATGATGTCACAATGAGGTACACGTTATGGTAATGTCCATGTGATATGACTATTTTTTGGATTTTTCAAGGTATAAATGATGTCTAAGGATGGTGTCAAGACAAGGAACCACAGTGACAATAGTCAAATGTCAAGAGTGCCACAATGAGGTCAAAGTCTTGAGCAATATCTAAGGTATGCCAAATGGAATGCAAGTGTGAAAGGATGATGGTGAAAATGGTAATATGACCTAGGATGATGACTAAAGGTATGGCTATTAAGCACCTTATGGAAAAACCAAAGTAAGGTTACTCAATCAAACTAACATAGCCAAGGTTTCAAATTTGGTTTATCAAGACTTCAATGATGGTAATGACTAAATGACAAGGTTTGACAAAGGTGGTCTCAAACTAGCCTTGTGAGTTGAGGGCCAACCTAAATAGAAAAGGAATAAGATGATGGAAAAAGGTTGAAGTCAAGACAAATATGATTTGGTCACTATGGACTAGTCTCAAGTCTGACAAGTTTCCAAAGCTAGGGTCTATAACAAGGTGAATGCAAGCTAAAGGATGTCCTAATGTTTGACCTATGACAATGAAAATGATGGATGAAATGGATGGATGCTAAATGGCAGTTCTGGAAATTTGCAAGTTTGTGATCAAGGAACCAGGTAATGCTCAGAATTGATCAAAAAATGACTTTGTTTTAGTTTCCCCTAAAATTTTCAATGATAGTAAATTGTGTCATTTTAGGTCTCAATTGTGGTCAATGAAAATCACTTGTTTCTTTCTAGAAATGACAGTTGCGGTTTTCAGTGTCACGATTGTAACGAATGATAGTCAGTTTTGATTCACAGTGTATCTTGCTTGGTTTTACCCAAATTTGGGTGATTTTGTGTAGTTTGGTTTTGGAAAACACAACAAATAGTTTGAAGACACTTTTTTTAGTCTATTTTGAGTGTGTAAAATGTTTAAATGTGTAAGAAGACACTCATAGATAATTCACAACCTAGGATGGAAAAGATACTACTTGTTGAGTCCCTACTTGGATTTCTTCAAACACCTAAACAAAGAAGACAACTAGAGATCTTGGTGACACTAGCTCCCCCTTACATGGCACGAGCACACCAAAATCTCTTACCCCCTAAGATTCAAAAACCTTGATGGATTTCATGTCTCTACAATGAATGGTGGAATGTAGGGCGGCTTCAAAATGACAGTTCCTGCATGAGCAAGTAAAAGGGTTTTTGGCCTCTAAAATAAGTGGTTCTTAACTTATGTTTCGGGGTAATATTGGTGCCTATACGTGAGGAAAGATTAGCTCTATAAAGAGGCCTCCCAATCCCTTCCTTAGAAATGATTTTGATGTATCTCATGGATACTGAGGGTGACACTCATCTATATAGGACATCCACACCAAGTGATTGAAGACTTTGCTAACAATCATGAATATTTATATAGTGGACTAAAACAAAGTACTGCTTGGGTTGTTCCCTCTTTCAAGGAAGGCCCTATAATGGTTAAAAAAATCAAGATAACTATGTTTTTTTTTATCTCCAAGATCCCATGAAGTGTGAGGAGAGAGCTTACACAACACCTTTTTCTCTACTCGCACAATGTTCATTTTAAGTTTAAAACCAAATATGTGGGTGATTATACAAATGCCTAAAAGATGCTTTTGATTCTCAAGATCACCAAATGGTGTGAGAGAAGAGAATACACACCTAAAGGCAAGATGCAAACCACAAAACAATGAAGACACTTGTTCTTTTTAACCCTCAAAGCAATATGTGAAAAAGACACTTGATGCAAGGTTAATTTTAGACCAATGAGTGAATATGCTATTTTTTTTAACCAATGAGTGAAAATATGCAAATTATTGTAAATTTTAACTCCAATGACATGTAAATGCAAGGTTAATTATATTTCCAATGAATGTATGAAAAGAAGACAAGATAGATAGATTATTGATATCAAGCACAAAGTGCCTCCTTTCCACCTATGCCACATGCTAGAAATCAAGTGTCAGTAACAAAAATAAAACCCTAATCTACTAAATGCAAGAGATCTAAATTAAGAATTTTAAATGAAACCCTAAACTACAAATTAACAAGAAATTGCATCATAAAATAATAGTTGTGACTCACAACCAGAAGCAATTGCGTCACAGGAACAACAACTATGTCTTTCTAGATGTCGATTGTGGCTCAAGAAATAAATTGTGTCTTGAGGTTGATATTAGATGTGGTGAATAACAAAGCAATTATGACAATCGATTGTGTCATTTCAACTCAAACCTACAAAACAAAAAAAAATACGGCCAAATCTGAGCAACTAACAGCTAATATCATATGCAACTAAGGTTAACCTATTGATATGAAAAAACAAACAACTGAAATTTTCTAGAAAAATTGAGAGATCAAACAAAGTCAAGATGTGCCCTAGTCTGAAGTAATTGCATCGTTTGGTCTCACGATTGTGGCACTATGTAAAAAGTGATTGCATCGTTTGAGCTTATGGAACTTATGTCGATCCATACTTGCAACCTACAAAACCAAAATTTCTATACAATCTCTGCAATTTTGTCCTTTCACATCAGTTTCACCGATGTAATTAGGGCTAAAATTATCATGGTTAGGAAATATAGAATATAAATCAAACCCCAATAAACAATGGAGTACGAATAAGCATAAAGACATAAAAACATGGAACAATATTACCAAAAGTCTTCATACCACCATTGATTCACCTTCATTGCACTTCTCCATTTTGCTTGAATATAATAATTTCCCTTAGATTTTTGACTATGCAAATAGGATTTTGATAATGACAAAGAAAAATATTGAAGATTCTAATTGACTACCGCATAAGCTTGTGTAGATCTAGATCGCAAGAGGTAGGTCTCAAAATGGCAATGACAAGGTCTTTTATAGGAAAGACAATTTTGAATGAAGGGCTAGGATTAAATATCAATAATCAATAGCCAAGAATAAAAGATGTAGTATGAAATAGGGTTAGGGTAAATGATAAGGATCAATGGCTAAGATTAACTTATAAATAATTTAATCAAGGGTGGAGGTTAATTGAGACATGGATGGATAAGGATCAACACGAATAAAGAGGTGAGAGGAAATTAAATAATAAAAATTATTTAATCTAGGTGGCCAATGAATAATTAAATAATTAAAATAATTATTTAATCATAGAAGAATGTGACAAAGAGGACCTTTTGAATTAAATAATGATTTAATTTAGGAGAGAAGAGGTTAATGGATAATTAAATAATTTAAAATAATTACTTAATTTTATAGTTGAAAGTGTGCAAATAATTAAATAAGAATTTATTTAATTTTAGAAAGAAGGGGACTTAATTAGTGACGTAATTAAATAAATAAAATTTATTTAATTAATCAGAAAGGAATAAAGATAGAAATCAATTAATTAAATAATTTAAAATTATTTAATTAATAGGAGACTTATGACTTTAGGAAATAATTATTGGAGACAAAAAGGGAAATGATAGAGAAATTAGGAGTGCAAGTCTCAGACAATTTTTAGTGTCTGCAATATTTATAATATGTGTTTTTATAGCTAGTTTTTACAACAACAAAAACACTTAATGTATTAAGAGGTAGTTTATGTAAGGATTTTTGATGTCAACCTTACAATTTTATCATTTATATATTATGTATCATATTGATATATTATATTATACAATATATAAATAATGTAATATATATTTATATTCTAGTGAGGAATTCAATTTGAGGGCCTAAACATACTTCTATTCATTTAATAATCAATAATTATATATGTATTTAAGACATCTAGTGTAGGGATTATGGAATGTTGTATGTTCGACCATTGAAGAGCTTCTAACTATTATGATTAATTCTATCTATCCAAGATATGCATGATTTGCATTGATTATAAATTACTGATGTTCATGAATGTGCACATTATTGAATGGAAGATTTCATTTTTTAATCGTGTGTTCATCTTTCATGTCATTGCTAGCTTTAACTTGCAATCATGTACTATTTAATCGTACTGTATTATTGTAATATTACATAAAATTATTATTTATATGCTATTTATTATATCTATATTATACTTCCAATGTATCTAAAAACAAAAGCAATTTAGGTTCAATTAGGGAAAATATTGATCTATTTATTGCATGCATTTGTATAATACACAAGAGGTCAATTGGTAGGCCATTTAGCAAATAATGTTGTTTGTGCAACAAAGGTCCCAATGGAGAAGTGGTAGCTTCAAATCAACTATGCACCACTTATAGGGATTCAAACATAATTGAAATATAATCTCTAAATTAGGAAGATAATCAAGATCCATTACCTACCGATTTGGAAGAGTGAAAAAGGTGTTTATTCATTTTCTCTTAGTTCAAAACATTTTGAAGCAAATATTAGTTTATTTTAATGCTCCAAAGTGAAACATTTCTATGAATGAATGTTCCTTGTAGTGTAAATGATCTAGAATGAAACTTAATTGTTCCTTGATATTTATAAATGCAAAAACAAATGCCTTTAAATAATGACATGAAAAATAATCACACAAATGTGTACCAAGGTGGTTTTTAATGGCTAGTAGGAAAGAGTTGGAATTGGTAATTAGAAATTTTAAATTTTAAATAGGATTCAATCTTGCATCATGTGAGAGCACACTCTAACATAATAAAATTGATATGGGATGGGGAATTTAAAATCTTGAGGTAGGGATTAGATGCATGAAAATGTGAGCTAATGAAAAGGGAATTGTGTAGAAATATTTATAAATAGGGAAAGGATAAGGTTGAATGTATGAAAGTGCAAAAGCTGAGGATAAATTATGATAGATAAGGACCAAGAAAGGAGCCACACCTTATATAACTCAAGAGTTAAATGATTAATATGATATATATAAATATATATAAAAATATTTTCCATTAAAAAACATCTTGAAATAACTTGAATACTGTCCCAAGTCAAATCCCATAAGTTGGGAAAAGATCCCATGATAAGGAAAGAGTAGGAAAATGGATACTTGAAATACTTAACCTAATTGAATGTTAAGAAATAATTTAAAATTTAATATAACTTAAATAAATAGTTGCCTAAACAAGGGTTAAAAATGTATTGAAATTGAATTAAAAGAACAGAAGATATTAAATTTGTGTAGGGTGAGGAATATTTTGTTATCATGTACACTTTGATCTAGTTCATAATTTTGCTATCAAATTTACATTGAAAGGAATTTGGGGGACATAAACATGAATTATGCTTTGTATGGGGTCAAAATCGCCCACTTGAGACTAATTCTCGTATTTATGACCCTATTCCTAAAATTTAAGATCCTACACTTTTGTATGAACCTAATCTTCAAATTTGTAGCCCTAAACTTCTAAATGAGCTTGATATTAAAATTTATAGCCCTAAACTTCATATTTTAAATATTCAAAAAATAATCTATTTATACATGTATTTTTTAATTCAATAATAATTAAGAATAAATATCATACAAATTCTAAACTATTGTACACTAATATTAAAAAAAAAAACTCAAAGTAAATCCAAAACTAAGAAAAAAAAAAAGTGATAGATAATTACTTTTCACCTGTGTTGTAACCATTGAGTAAAAATCCTTTTTACTTGATCCAATCCAAAGCAAAGCACCACAATTAGCTATAGTTCATCCTATTCATTTATCTATATTCTTTCCTTGTCTAGTTTTCCCTCCCTACCAAGTCCACCTTATTCACCTATCCTATTCAAGCTCTCCTTACCCTATAGACAACCATCCCCTCCAACTAGTCCCATAGACCAACCCCAACCATCCTCATCTAAATCCTTAGTAGGTTTCACTCACTTGACCTAGAAGAGGTAGTTCATGGTGATCAAGATGCCTTTAGCATAAGCAGTTCTTAGGAATGTTGTTAAGGAAATGGTAACACTTCATAACATTTAATCATATTCTTATCATGATTTCAACATATAAATATTAAAATTATCACGTTCTAATTTTTTTATTTTCAAACACATTAAAAGGTTACGCCAACATTTGGTATTACACATATGACCTAGATTACACTTAGTTTAACCCATTAGTTATGGCCTTCACTAAGTTCTTTTTTGTAGGTGTTAACATATTCAACAACATGATATGCATGTCCTCAAATTATGTGTTTTAAAAAAAAATTATAATAAACTAACTAGAACAAACTACAACATGTTAAAGCCACTTCCTACACTCACATCCAACAATAGTATATACACTCATAATTATATACACCTAAAATTGGTCAAGACATTTAATTAATTAAATACTAGTTATTTAATTAATATTCCATCTACGTATAAATAAATTTTAATTTATTTATATAGTTCATATCCTTTAATTCTCCAAATCTAAAATCATATTCTTCTAATTTAATTAAATAAACAAATTTTCATAAGCTTTTTTTATTTAATTAAGTTTCACTAATCCCAAATTAGGAATTCAAGCACATGTCTACAAATTTTCATGCCACCTCACCAAGGTCACATAAAATTAAATAATTCTAATTTTTAAATTAGAATTATCTTCAACAGATTTTCAAACACATAGCTTATTCCTCACACACTTCTTCAACAAACTTTGAAATAGCTTATTCCTCACACACTTCTTCAACAAACTTTGAACACACGGTCTTTTTCTCCCACACTTGATTCCCCCATCCATTTGGCATGTTGTCTTTGGTCAATGGAACACCTTATTGATTCTCTCCATCTCCACCATTCATCCCTCTTGTTTGAATCTGGACCGTCGATCGCTACCACATCACAAGATGCTTGGAAAAGCCTATAAATACAACCCTTTGCTATAGTATTTGGCATCCCACATTTGAATAGAGTTATCATGTAGGAATTATCTTTGGAGAATTTGGAGTCTTATAGCATTGTTTAGCATTCTAACAAGTTTGCATTGTAGCATCATGTTTACTTAGAACCATACTTTGCTTTATAGTTGCATTTTATATCATGTTTTGCTTTATAGTTGCATTTTAGATAACCATATTCATAGTTTATATTTGAGCATATAAAAAATCATCCTAGCTTCATATCATAGCATTTGCACCATAAGTTAGCATCATTATCCACTTTGTTAATATCTCAATTATCATATTATCATGGCTTCTATCATATAGTTTCATGTAGGAACTTAGTTTTCTTGCATTCAAGACAATAATCTCATTTCTCAACTTGTCATTTTAACAACCATAGTGCACATACAAAATCTAAGAGCTAATATGGTTTAATAAATCCTTGAGAATAGAGGAAAATGAAATGTTCTTAAAGATCTATTTAACTGCATTTTAAAGTAGTTATTTGATTCGAATCTTTACTATAATATGTCTCATTGGTGTTTGTGTTGATTTACTAACTCTCCCACATTTCACACACATAAAATGGTGCCCATCATGGGGTGCAACCCCATTTATAACAATTTTCTAGAAAATTTCTTGTGAACAGGTTGGACATGATGTTTTAGCGGGACCGTGAGTTCTTTCGACGCATACGACAAATCTTTTAGTGCATACAACTTCTGTTTTGATGCATCTAACCAATCTTTCAGCACATTTGGGGTATGTTACAACACATACGATAGTTCTTTTGGCACATCCAACAAATATTCCTGTAAACATCCAAATTTGGACACTTAATCCAAATTTATCACTTTTCATCTAAACATTCTCTTATTTGAGTTAATTAAGTAATATTATTATTATTTAATTAATACCCTTAATTCTACCAAATCCCTAAGGTATTTAATTAATAATTAAATACTTTACCCTCTTTAATCCTCCTTTCATCAAATAAATTAAATAAATAATACATTTATTTAATTTCTCACATGTGTCATTTTCATCTAATCTTAATCCATCTCCTAATCTCTTCATTAGGGATGTGCACATGCCTAATCCTTGATTAGGATGTGTCACATCCTCCAACTTTTGCAAGTTGGCTTCTAACCCTCATTTATCTTCTAATTACTGATTAATTAAGCCTAATCAGTACTTTGGTCAACTCTTCCCATCCCCCAAGGAATTTTTAATTCCTTTTTATTCCTCCTAGAATCCCCTTTTCCCATGCATCTTCTAGAATCTTTGACTTGTCACATCAAATCACATGTGACAAACTCCCACATTTTGGGAACATTGTCTTATCCACTAGATTCTTCCAATCATTGTGAATTTAAAATTCACTTTTATTCACCCAAGATTCTTCCCATCTCCCAATGTACTTGCAGGGTACTTGTACTTCCTCCACATCATGTACTTCTCTTCCACCTCACTTACACCTCATCTCCTCTTAGCCACTTCACCATCCACATGTCAAGATGTGAGGGCTTGTGAGTGCTCAACTCACCATATCCCTTCATCTTGACCTTGTTGGATGAATCTCAACCGTTGAATTCTCTAGAGAATTCAAATTCTCCTATAAATACCCCCTCCTCAAGGGCATTTTCAACACTTTTTCATTTGAGCAACCTTATGTTGTCAATTTGCACTCTCAAATATTCACTATCATTTAGCCATCCACTTTGATCATCTTGCATTATCCATCTTGCATCTAGTAATATCAAAAGTCATCTAAGGAGCACACAAAGCCATCTAAGGAGCACACAAAGTCATCTAAATCAAGGGCCAACCAAGGAGTCTTCAACAGCAAGGAAGGTATAATTATTTGCCTCTCGTTTTATCTATTTTCCTTCTTGTTTTATCACTCTTTAGGCTAATCATTGAAGTGTTCTTAGTGTTTTATCATTTGCATTTTTAGTTATTTTGCACATTAGAATAGGGTAAAACTCTGAGGTACACATTTTTGGCACGCCCGGTGGGACCCACAAATGGGTTCTTGCATTTAACCTTTGTTTTTGCTAAGTTATTTTGTAGAAAAAAATCACAGAAAGGCAGAAGCACCCTCTGTTTTACCGCAATAAGGTGGAAGCGCCCTCTGTTTTACTGCAGAAAGGCGGAAGCGCCCTCTGTTTACCGCAGAAAGGCGGAAGCGCCCTCTGTTTTATTGCAGAAAGGCGGAGCGCCCTCTTGTCTGTTGCAGAAAGGCAGAAGCGCTCTATATCTAAAAATTTGATTTTTTCTAACAGTTTGTTGCAGTTAGGTGTATACATCATTTTTCTTAAAAGATCTATTCTAACACTTTTCTGCAATAGGGCATACAACCTTTCTTTTTCAAAGTCTTATAACATTTCCTATAGAGGGGCGGATACGCCCTTTCATTTCGAAAGGCTCTTTTCTTCTAACATTTTGCTACAGAAAGGCAAAAGCGCCCCCTGTTTTGCTGTAGAAAGGTGGAAGTGCCCCTGTTTTGCTGCAAAAAGGTGGAAGCACCCCCTATTTTGCTGCAGAAAGGCGAAAGCACCCCATTTTATTGCAGAAAGGCGGAAACACCCCCATTTTACCGCAAAAAGGTGGAAGCGCCCTCTTATTTACTGCAGAAAGGCGAAAACGCCCCTATTTTACTGTTGAAAGGCAGAAGCGCCCTCTGATTTACCGTAGAAAGGTGAAAGCGCCCCTATTTTACCACAGAAAGGCAGCTATACCCCAAAACAACACAGTTTGGAAGGTAAAACAGTCATTTTAGCTTCATTTTTGCTCTCATTTTTTTGCTATTTTCAAGTAGTAACCCTCTAACATTGTTTTGGCAAGGATATTGGTGTTTTTTGCTAACGCTTTGCAACATATTATGGCTTAATTGACCAAGAACGAAGAATAAGATAGCTAACATTTGTTTGCAGGGCCATCTATTTGATCAAATTTTTGAAAATTATCCTTATTTTTTTGGAACATAGTCTAATTAGGGGGAGTACACTTCATTGCTTGTTGTGATTGTTTATTCTTGTGTCACCCAAGGGGGCATTAATTTGTTTTCACTTTCCCCTTGCACTTCGTGTGAGCCTGGGGAGTAGTTGGAAATGGTTGGTGTCTTCTTTCTAGTGGGACCTACTTGGGGATTTCATCGCCCCAAGAGACAATTCCAACCACGTGTACCGGCAAGATATATAAAGGGGGGAGAATGAAAGTTGTACCCCAATCCAGTCACGTCGTAATTGGCGGAGCGTCGAAGCTAGGGTGATACCTAGATAGACGTGAAGAGTTGGTCTGAGCCTTTTAGTATCTCGCTGGGGTTCCCGACTCACGCTTGTGATGGGCTGGTGTTCACGGTTGTGCCTCACGTACTGAGAGTATATCGAGGACTCCATAGAAACCTTGTGCATCCTAGATTAAGACGTTTCTTAGCCATACCCTTAACATTAATCATAGGATTATGCTTGCTTGAAGTGTTTTCTTGTGAGAAACCTGTGAAATCTTTGATACACTGGCCTTATTTTATCATTTTGAGTCCTTGCCATAGCCATTGCCATCAAAACCAAGCTCTGTTTTACTGTAGAAAGGCAGAAGTGCCCTCTGTTTTACCGCAAAAAGGCAGAAGCACCCTCTGTTTTACCGTAGAAAGGCGAAAGCGCCCCTAATTTACTGCAGAAAGGCAGAAGCGCCCTTGATTTACTGTAGTAAGGCGAAAGTGCCCCTGATTTACTACAGAAAGGAGAAAACGCCCCTGATTCACTGTAGAAAGCTGACTACGCCTCTAATTTGCTGCAAAAAGTTGACTATGCCCCTGATTTTACCGCAAAAAGCTGACTACGCCCCTTTAACTTCCCGGGGCCATCATTTACAAACTGTACGTCGAATCGACTTCATCCAAAAACCAAAGTTGCTTAGTTTTTTAAGCTCTATCCAGTGGTACCTTCCATTTCCTCCTATCAAGAATTTGACCATCCCGGGGCAGCCACGCCCCGCATCGCGGGGTGGATATGCCCCTAACTTCCCAGGGCTGTCATTTACAAACCGTGCATCGGATCAATTTCGTTCAAAAACAAAAATTGCTTAATTTTTTGAGCTTTATCTAGTGGTACCTTTTTTTCTTCCTATCTGATCAAAATAATCCATTCCTCTAATCAAATTCATCCAATCATCTAATCAATCCAAGCACACCAATCCTATTAGGTTCATCCAATCACAACTATCCAATCAACATCATCCAATCATCTGATCCTATCCAATCAAACCAATATAGTCCTTTAATCAAATTCATCCAATCATCTACCTGATCCAACCATTCATCTACCCAATCCAATCAATCATTTTCCCCATCCAAATCCCTTGAACATCATTTCAGAAGTTATTTTCCAAATTGACCTAGGTGTTTGAATCCAATCATCATCATCAACATCTACTTAGGATTGGCATCTTCACTTTCAATCTCAAGGTGGATTCAGTGTCGTAATCATCCGTTTTTCTTGAAATCGATCAATCATCAATCAATCTTATCCAATCCAATCCAATCACATCCCTATCCAATCACCTTTGATCCTATGAATTTGGTTCTATCTTGAAGTAGATTTGGTGTCAAAATCAATTCCATCACATCATCCAATCATCCTAATCTGAGCTTTAATCCAATCCTGATCTGAGCTTGACTTAAATCCCAATTTGAGCTTTCATCCATCTCCATCCAAAATCTTTGATCCATTCTATTTATGCTTTCATCATCATGAATCCTTATCCTCCATCAATAGTAGTCAAGGGAAACCCTAATTACGTTGATGACGATAACGAAAGTCTTGTTGATCAAGAGGTATACGACATAGATCCCCTTAACACTATCATCTCTAGTAAGCTTTCTCCACCTACTTTCCAAAATCCAATTACTCCTCTGAGCTATCCCATTATGCCTTCATCCATGCCTAATCATGTTCCTTATGCTACCTTTGACAAGGGGTATCCAATACCTTCCCCTTCCCCATCTACATCATCCTCTTATTCGACATCCACATCCTCTTATCCTAATCTTCCATCACAATATTCCTATTACAATTCCCCATACATGACCCCCTATCCTAATCCTCTTTCCCAGTATGCCCATACTAATCTTACATCCACACCCTTTTACCTTAATCCTACATCCACATATCCTCATCCTAATCCACCATCCCAATACCCTTATTATAATCCATCCCCCACAGCCTCTTGTCCCACTACACCACCTATATCCTCTTGTCCTAATCCACAATCCATGTCCCCCTATCTTAATTCACCACTCCAATATCCTTACCTTAACCCTCCATCCAATCCTAGTCCTCCATCTACTCCTAGTCCTCCATTCAATCCCATTCATCCATCTACTCCTAGCCCTCCATCCAATCCTAATCCCCCATCTACTCATAGTCCTACATTCAATCCCATTCCTCCATCCAATCCTAGTCCTCCATCCAATCCTAATCCCCCATCTACTCATAGTCCTACATTCAATCCCATTCCTCCATCTAACCCTAATCCACCAATCCATAATCCCTCATCCATTTCTACCACCCCAGCCAAGCCAACCATATGCAAATCTCTCATTTCGGAAGTTCTCCAAGGACTCGTAACAAAGAAGCCATCCCCAACTCCACATCTTGAAGTCATGGAACCATGCCATCCCAATCCATCATCCATGATCACTAGTGATGAGACCCTTCTCCATACCACACCTATCATTGTTGTTACCACCCCTAGCACTAATCAAACCATTAAAACCATTGAACCCACTAAATCCATTGAACCCACATCTCCTACTATGAGAGCCACTGAACCCATCGAAGACACCCAAGTCCAATCCACTCCCTCTACTCCTAGATCCACCCAAATCCAATCCACTCCTCCCACCCCTAGTAGCACCAAAACCCATTCCAATGAACCTCATGAATCTTCCATCCCTCCATCTTCCCCACTTGAAGAGTCCCAACAAGACTCCATTATCATGCCTCCCGCACACGATGAGTCATGCCAAGAGCCTAATCCAAAGCATGCCAACATATCCCCTTCTCTAGATCAAGATCCTACCATCCCATCTAGTCTACCTCAAGATCACAGTCTCCCATCCATTCCATCCCATGATCCTCTTGTTATTCAATATTTCACCACTTCATCTCCATCTCCATCGCATGAGCCTACTACCACAAATCCAGATCCTATCATGGCCCCTACTCCCTCTCCTGATGTTGCTATCCCATCATCTCCTTCTCATGATCCCCCATCATCGCCTAAAAATGCTATCCCCACACCACTTGCATACCCCCTTGGTCCTCTCACATTCCTCCATGGTGGTCTCCTCGTAGAAGAAAAACACAGCATATACACCAACCCTCCTCTTCCACCTAATAATGAGTTCACATCATTCTTCCAGAATAATAAAAATCCTATCCTAGATCGAATGCTCAAGAGAATGAACTATCAAGGAAAAGGTTTAGGCCTTCATAAGCAAGGTATTATAGAGCCCATCGAAGCTAAAGAATATTTGTATCCGCAAGGTCTTGGGAGTACTACTCACAACTTCGTAATCCAAGAATGTTGGTACAACCTTCACATATCTTCCTTGATCCTCTTCTAAAAAGATAAGAAGATCCTCCCATAACTCCACTAGATCATTTGCTGCCATCCCCCCTCCTCCATCATATGGCTTCAAAACAACCATCCATATTCCTCCTTCATCCGCTCCATCCATTTTGGGTCCTTATGTTCCCTTGTCCCCCATCACATACCCTTTAGGTCCTAAGTCTATTTTGGGCCCTTATATCCAAAAATCACCTCCTCCATCTCATCCTATTATCCATCTTTCACCTATCCATGTCACCCATCATAACTATCCCAGTCTCATGTTCCCTAATCAGGATCAACAAAGGCATGTACCTCCTCCATCCACATATCATCCTCAAAATCCTACCTCCATCCCTCCATTCATATTCCCTCCATATCATCCATGCGCTCACACCCATCCCATTGCTACTAAAAATACTTTGGATGCCAAAGTACAAATGCATCAATCTAAACACCCACATGAATTTAAAGCTTCCCATGTCCCCTCTAAAAGACATGGTAAAGAAAATAAAAATAAAATCCAATATTAAAATCAAATCCATAGGTTGCAAAGGCCCACCAAAGCAAAAATCACAACCATGTGGATCCCAAAGAAAATAAATGAAGCATCTATCACACCATCCAAAGTTGCTACTCCAAAAGCTAATCATGTAAATCCTCCATCACCTAAATCCATTTTGGGTCCTTATGTCCCACAATTTGCTATCACCTCTCCTCCATTATCCCCACATCATCCAATCATTAATCCTCCTATCCTTTCACACCCCCCACCACATGTGCCAATGTCGGTCCTGAACACACCTCCCCATCATACGTTTACTCCATCATTCCATCCATTCACTTTCCAACATCCCATCCATTATCCCACATATCTCCCCCATCAAATCCCTTTAATACCCATCCTTGCATAATTCCTCCATTGTCCTAACCGTGGTTGTACCAACATCCAACAGTCACTTCAAAACCTATGCTCTTAATACTTCGTATGGAATTCATGCTTGAGTCCTTCACCCATTCCTTATCACATGTCTACTGCATCTTCTTATCCACCTCCCTATACTTATCCATCTCCACCTCCCTACATTCTATCCAAAAATCCCAAAAAAAAAAAATAATATATACAAAAAGCAAAAAAATTTCAAACAAATAAAATAAAATAGTAAAGAGAAATCATTCATCCAATGGTGAAAACTTGGAAAACGAGCACCTTGGATAAGTACCATGATGAAAACCTGGCAAACAGGCGTCATGCATAAATCCCCATCTGCACTTGGGGGCAACTTTCTGATATGCATTCCCTCCATCCCACCTATCTTCCACATCCTACCATCACATCCTTCACCTCGATCCCTCCATCCTCCTTGTGATCTTGATATAGCTAGGAGCAAACATATCTATGCCTTGGACACCTGTTGGCATACTTTCCATTCATCCCTACATTGTCACATTCTTTGTCCACCCATCATGTTACCATACACCTACCCCCTATCCTATTCCTTATCCACATCCATCTACCTTCTTTGTCTATCTGTCATGCTACCATCGGTATCCCTTCCTTATTCAAACATCCTACCTTCCTTCATTAAACTCTGTCATCCACCCATCTTATCCTCCTACAAATATCTCTTTTATCTCCCCATCCACTTATCTTCCATCCCTTAGGCCTCCTCATATATGACATATCTAGAGTGGGGGCATCTGCTTCCTTTGTGACATAGTCCTTGGAGACGCCATCTATCATAACATCCCTTCCATCTCCCCATCCTTATCTTCGTATCCATCTATCCTAGCATCCCTTTCATCTCCCAATCCTCCTATCCCTATCCATCTATCACAGCATCCCTTCCATCTCCCCATCCTTATCTTCGTGTCCATCTATCCTAGCATCCCTTTCATCTCTCAATCCTTATATTCCTATCCATCCAAACAATCCCTCCCATCCCCCATCCCTATATCTCTATCCATTCTTTCATCTTTATCCTCATCCCATCTCACAATCCCTTGTCATTGGTATCTAGCTATAGGCCTCCCCCCATGCACTCTAATTCCATCTATCTAATCACTCCTACTTCTTTTGCACATCATTCTAATCTCCTATCGCTTTTCATCACTCATATATCTATCATATCATCCTCCCAAGTCATTTTAATGATTTGGATAACTATCCCATCCTTGAGCTTCATGACCACCATCATCTGATCCAATCTATTAGGTTTCTCTTGTCTCATCGGTCCCATCATTTACTCCGCTTGTCTAGAGTTATCTTATCATCCTTTGTATTTGGCCTTTGGTCGAACTATGTCACCCCTGCGCTTTCACGTAGGCAAGGTTGATCATTTGATCCGCCCCTAGGGCTTTGTCCGTCTATTCCTCTATCATATATCATTGGTCTTTCTGCTCTCCCCATCCACTCCTTTATCACCTATCATCAACCTTTCTACTTTTTTCTGTCTAGTCTTTGTCATCCATCATCATTCTTCATCATCCTCTTTCCGCTTTTATCCATCGTCAAACATCAGTCTTTTATCGAACTGCAAGGGCTCTGCGATTTCACGTAGGCAAGGCTAATCTTTGATCAGCCCCCAAGCCCCTAGGTCGCTAGGTTGTGTCAGTCTTCTATCTTGTGTCATGTCTCTTGTGTCATGTCGTCAAGCTATGCCCTCATCTAGCTAGTTCTTAACAAACGAGATCCGTTAGTATCAGTAGATCCAATCGGTTTCGAGAATCTCATGCCATATTGATCTTTTAGTATCTATCATCATTGGTCTCAACAGGATGCATCCTTCCTAACAGACCTCATCAACCCCATCCATCCCCTCGATCCTATGGCAAAGGACATTTTGAAATTTGATTGCGATCTTTTGATGCTTTTGGTTTTTGTTTATCATTTGAGCTCCCTATCACACCTCGTCATGGTCACCTTGGTCCATCATACCATGGTGTGTTGTGGTTGGTCATCATAGGGGCATATCTTGATCTTTTATTGTTGTTGTCTGCTAGGTTGTCCCATGTAGTACCCACCAAGATCCCTGTGATCTTGTGTTACATTGGGGCATCCTTTTGTGCTTGTGGTTATCCCAATACCTGGCTCGACCAAAGTCTTTGTCACTTTGGGGTGTTAGGATAGCCTTCTTGTATGTTGTGTTTGTTTTATGCATTAGACATTAATCTGCCTTGGTCCTTCATACCTTGGTGTAACGTGTCTTATGCTATAGCAAAAATCAGTGCACCGACGATGGAAAATTGCATTTAGAATTGCATTTCATTTTCTATTTCATCATCTTGCATGTATCCACCATCCCTTCATCCTTCTTCACAATCCCCCCATCCCTCTATCTTTTCTATCTATTCCCTTTCTTTTTCCCCTCTTCTTCTTTCCTCCCCCCCGCCAGGGCAGCTCCATCCTCCATCCGAGCGGCTTTGCCCGCCAGACGGGCGGCTCCGCCTTCGAGCGGGGCAGTTCAACCCCGGGCGGCTCCACCCGTTGTCGGGGCGGCTCTACCTCGGGCGGCACCGCCCTCTACCTGGGCGGCTCCGCCCTGGGCGACACCGCCCTCTGCTGGGGCAGCACCGCCCTTGGCCGGGGTGGCTCCGCCCTCGAGCGGGGCGGCAATGCCTGCGCACAGGGCGACTATGCCCCTACCCTGCCGGCCTTTGACTCTCGAAAATTCACATTTTTACTGTCTTTTTCGAAAAACTAATCCCGACCCATTTTCTAATTTCCCCCCGCCATCAAAACCCATGTGTTGAAATTTTGAAAAAATTTCAAAAACCATATTTTCGCAGGTTTTGATTTTTACACCGAAACTTTGGGAGGCCATAACTTTTGACTCGGGTGTCCGTTTGAGTTGAAATTTGATAGGTGGTTGCATTATGAGATAACAAGTGGATTCCCAATTTTTCTTTGAAGGTCGTTGGAACCCCTTTTTGCCACATTTTCGGGGCCTCAAACTTTCATCTTGACCCTCAAAATCCCAATTTAGTGTTTTTTTCTAACATTTTGAAAAATTGTTTGCACTCATAACTCGAAATGCATATCTCAAATTTGGGATGTTAGTTGGAAATTCATCCTATCTTAATATTGGGTATTTCTTGGAAAAAATTTGGACTCCCAAACGTGTATCCGCGAGGTTTCCTAAAATGGCAAAATTTGACAATTTTTGAAAATTGCCAAATCGAGAAAAATCTAATTGTCAACACTTTACGTCCTTTAAACCCAGGAACTCAATGTAGAATCAATCCAATCATATCCTTCAATCATTCTGGTCTTCAATCCAATCCTCATCTGAGCTTTTAATTTAATCCCAATCTGAGCTTAACCAAAACCCTAATCTGAGCTTTAGTCCATCTGTAGTCCAAATCTTCGGATATCGAACAAAATCTTAAGATCCTTCTCTCCATCTCCCATATCAATCTTCTTCTCATCTGTTCAATCTCACACAAATCACCTAATCAAATCCTTGGTCTTGTCCCCAATCTCGTTACCAGCCTTGACCCATCATCATCATCATCCATTAGTATCCTTCCCTATCCCTTTGGTGTTGTTTTGGGATGTATCCTTCCCTCATCAACAACACTTTCATCATCATCATCAGGAGGTATTCTTCCCTATCTTTTAGTGGTGTTTTGGGATATATCCTTCCCTCATCAATACCACTCAGTGGGATGTATCCTTCCCTATCCTTGTGTTGTTTTGAGATCCTTCATTCCCTCATTGACAACACTCCATCCATCATTGACCCCTTTTGGCTTGTCTTTTGACTGGGGAAACATCACCTTTTGTCCTAAAATCCATTTGTGCTTCATCCATCTACATATTACTTACTCTCTTACCCATCACATTGCATCATCCTCCTCATCTCCCCTTGCATCATATCATCTATTTCGAGAGCACACACGTGTTCTCTTCAACCCGCATGTCCTCTCGAGGGGGCATCCTTAATCCTCATCCTCATCTTCATCCCCATCATCTTTTTTCCCAATCAATCCTTTGATGACTGGGGCATCTTTCCCAATCTAACCATCTTCTTCTAGGTTCTATATTTTAATATTCTTTGAAATGATGCTACTTCATAGCACCATCTCAAAGAGGGGCAAAATGTAGACATCCAAATTTGGACACTTAATCCAAATTTATCACTTTTCATCTAAACATTCTCTTATCTGAGTTAATTAAGTAATATTACTATTATTTAATTAATACCCTTAATTCTGCCAAATCCATAAGGTATTTAATTAATAATTAAATACTTTACCCTCTTTAATCCTCCTTTCATCAAATAAATTAAATAAATAATACATTTATTTAATTCCTCACATGTGTCATTTTCATCTAATCTTAATCCATCTCCTAATCTCTTCATTAGGGATGTGCACATGCCTAATCCTTGATTAGGATGTGTACATCCTCCAACTTTTGCAAGTTGGCTTTAATCCTCATTTATCTTCTAATTATTGATTAATTAAGCCTAATCTTTGGTCAACTCTTCCCATCCCCAAGGAATTTTTAATTCCTTTTTATTCCTCCTAATCCCCTTTTCCCATGCATCTTCTAGAATCTTTGACTTGTCACATCAAATCACATGTGACAAACTCCCACCTTTTGGGAATATTGTCTTATCCACTAGATTCTTCCAATCATTGTGAATTTAAAATTCACTTTTATTCACCTAAGATTCTTCCCATCTCTCAATGTACTTGCAAGGTACTTGTACTTCCTCCACATCATGTACTTCTCTTCCACCTCACTTACACCTCATCTCCTCTTAGCCACTTCACCATCCACATGTCAAGATGTGAGGCTTGTGAGTTCTCAACTCACCATATCCCTTCATCTTGACCTTGTTGGATGAATCTCAACTGTTGAATTCTATAGAGAATTCAAATTCTCCTATAAATACCCCCTCCTCAAGGGCATTTTCAACACTTTTTCATTTGAGCAACCTTATGCTGTCAATTCACATTCTCAAGTATTCACTATCATTTAGCCATCCACTTTGATCATCTTGCATTATCCATCTTGCATCTGGTAATATCAAAAACCGTCTAAGGAGCACACAAAGCCATCTAAGGAGCACACAAAGTCATCTAAATCAAGGGCCAACCAAGGATTCTTCAACAACAAGGAAGGTATAATCATTTGCCTCTCGTTTCATCTATTTTCCTTCTTGTTTTATCACTCTTTAGGCTAATCATTGAAGTGTTCTTAGTGTTTTATCATTTGCATTTTTAGTTATTTTGCACATTAGAATAGGGTAAAACTCCAAGGTACACAATTCCAATGCATATAAGGAGTATTTTAGCACATTTGGTCTTTCGTTTAGCGCATTCAATATTTGTTATAGTGCATTGGGTTGTTCTTTTAGCGCATTGAGTGGTTTTTATAATGTATAGGGTAGTTATTTTAGTGCATTTGACTGATAGTTTAGCGCATTGAATGACTATTTTAGTGCATCTAGTTAAATTTACAAAATCTTAAAAATCCAAGAACTAATTGGTGTTTTTTGCTTGTAGGTACTTTTATACACTGGTCAAAGACAATCTTATGAAACTATTGATGATTTATGTAGGGGCAGGAGTTATTTAATGCTTTCTTTTGGTTATGATAGGCATCTAGCTTAATTAGAAGGATAAAGAACACCATGTCTTATGTGCTTGATGAATGGTATGCATATGCTCTCCCCTTAACTAGGTGATCAAAAAGCCAGACCCATTCATTTTTATTGTTTTATCCCTAAAGGGTCTACCTTGTGGGAAAAAGTAATCACCTGAGGGAACGATCCAACTGGTAACATTCTAAAGCCAAGCAACTTCCAACTGGGATATAAATGTGGGTACTTGGGGAAAGTTCAAGTATCACGAGGATTGTTTTGACAAGAAGGGAAACAATGGTTTCTTGTCGTATGCATGATCCCCCACAAATGGAATGCCTATACTAGAACCCTTTGTTGTAGCAATGCTAGAATCCTTATTCTATTTACTAGTGTATACCTTGGAATTCCTACTGCTCTAAGAGTGTAAAACTAACTAAGAAACATGAATGACAAAATACCAAGGACACTTCAAGATTAGCCAAAAGAGTGGTTCAACGAAAAGGAATGCAAATAAGATAAAACACAAACACTTTTACCTCCCTTGTTGTTGATACCTCTTTGATTGGCCCTTGCTCGGATTGGTTGTGTGCTCCTTAGATGATGGATTGAGTGACTAAAATGCAAGCTTCAATATGCAAAATGATGAACAAAGATGGTTGAATGATTGAAAAAGGCTTGAGGATTCAAATGGACAGCATGTAGTTATGAGAGTGCAAAGTGTTCGAGAAGGCAAATGGGCAGCATGTAGTTGCTCAAATCAAAAAGTGTTGAAAATGCCCTTGAGGAGGGGGTATTTATAGAAGAATTTGAATTCTCTAGAGAATTCAACGGTCAAGATTACTCCAACAAGGCCAAGATGAAGGGCTAAGGTGGGTTGAGACCCACAAGTCCTCACATCTTGACATGTGGAGGGTGAAGTGGACAAGAGGATATGAGATGGAGTGTGTCAAAAATGATGGGTGGAAAAAGGACATGCCTTGAGGGAGAGAGATTTCAAAAGTTTCTTGTCCCCAAGTGGGAGTGAAAGGGACATTTGAGAAATTTTGGAATTCCTCAAAAATCTACATGGGAAAGTGAAAGGTGGTTGGGGATATAAATGTGAATTAAAAATTCACACTCATAGGATGATCTAGAGGATAAAAGGTGGGCTCCAAAAAGGTGGGACTTGGTCACATGTGGAGATTGTGACAAGTCCAAGGTTGGTCACATGTGGAGATTGTGACAAGTCCAAGGTTCTAGAAGCCTTGGAAGATGGAATGTGAATTAAAAATTCACATATAAAAGAGGGAATCTAGGAAGAATAAAAAGGAATTAAAAATTCCTTGGAGGATGATTAGGCTTAATTAATAGTAATTAGAAGATAAATGAGGATTAAAAGCCAACTTGCAAAAGTTGGAGGATGTGACACATCCTAATCAAGGATTAGGCATGTGCACATCCCTAATGAAAAATTAGGAGATGGATTAGGATTACATGAAAATGACATGTGAAGAATTAAATAAATGTAATATTTATTTAATTTATTTGATGAAAAGAGGATTAAGGAGGGTAAGGTATTTAATTATTAATTAAATACCTTAGGGATTTGGCAGAATTAAAGATATTAATTAAATAATAGTAATATTATTTAATTAACTCGGATAAGAGGATGTTTAGATGAAAAGTGATAAATTTGGATAAATTAAGTGTCCAAATTTGGATGTCTACAACTAGCACAGAAGGTCTAACCTTTGAAGTCATCCCACATTTTTGTGGCTTTTAGTAGAGACGAGAAATATGCCATGGGAGATTCATGAGTATTGATGCTTGGTTGCCCCATAGAAGTGAGTGTTGTGGAGGGGAGCCAATGGGTTCAAGCATCTAATCATCCGCTAAAAGTAGGCACAGTTGGAGTAAAATCCAAGTGGGAGTCCAGTAAATATTATCCTACAAAGCCTTAAGTTGTACATGTTTTATGTGTTTTACCAATGTCTTTTTAAACAAAATTCAAAAAAAACATGATACGTTGAAAGTGAAAACCTTGATTCAAAAAAAAATCCTTTGAAACAACCAAGTATCCAACTAGAAAACCCAAAAATCAAACAAACTTGCAAAAAACTGCGACATTTTCCGAGTTCAGTGCATTTGTTGTATTTTCTAGCACATCCGTGCAATCTTTTAGTGCATCCAACTACTATTATAGTGCACTGTGTAATCTCCCAACACATCCATCTTCTATTATAGCACATTTAGTTAATCTTATAGTGCATTTACCCCTTGTTATAGGGCATATGTTGCATAGTTTAGTGAATCAACCCTTTGTTCTAGCGCATCTAGGAAATCTTATAGCACATTTGTGCAATTTTTTGGAGCAGTTGTCTTTTGTTTTAGCGCATCTATCAAATCTTTGAGCGCATCGGAGCTCTATTTTAGTGCATCCATTAAATGCAAAACTTGAAAATTAAACTTATTGCCTATTTCACATTTTGAGCCAAAATTTAGAATCTTCTTTAGTCCAAAATTGTTCCTCAAGTACAATAGTGTCTAAACTTGTTAAAACTGACCTCTACAAGTGGAATTCTCCAACCTAAACCAAGATCTAACATCTCAAAGTTCCTAAATCATCAAACTTATTACACCTTTGATTATTAAGCCTAGTTTCATTATTAGTATTTGTCATCCTTTCATCACGAAACAAAGCTATATAGTCAAATCAAACTTATTCTCATTACAATTTGTCATTCTATTTGACTTAGTTCTAATCCTTGGCACTCTTCCAAACTTAGATCAAAGTTTAGTGAAAACTATAACACTTGTATGCTCATTGAAACAAGGTTACAAAAACAAAAACTCAAGGAAAAAATACTTGAAACTCAAAATATTGAAAAGTAAAACATCGAAATGCAAAACATTGGAACTCAAAGCATCAAAACTCCAAACATTGAAACCCAAAATAGTGAAATGCGAAACACCATGGCAGAGGCTAAAGAGAATCCTTTCAGTGGAATCAATAACACTAAAGGTGAAGAAATAACTAAGGAAGACATTCAACATGGTGAACAAGATCCTAATTTCCACAAATTATTAGAAAATATTTTTGAAAGGAATGGGGGAAAATACCTACTAATGTTGGCTAAACAAGGTGCCAAATTTCCTGATGACTTTGATGTTAATCAATTAAAAGCACTTCCAAAATAGTCTGAAAAAGAAACCAAACAAGTGGTTTCTCTAACTCACCAAATGAAGAACCTTCAACAATAAATTCTTGAGATGAAAAGGGGAACCTCAAAATGATACTTGATACAAGACATTTATCCATATTTGTTTGATCAAATTATCCATGTGATTCCCTTTCCCAAACATTGTGAATTCCCAAACTGACAAATACAATGAAAAAACCGATCCAATAGACCATGTGAGGGAATTTATAACCATGAGTCTAGAATTCGCATATGAAGAAATGTACTTGATGAGATTGTTTCCATGAAGCCTAAGTGGACAATGTCTTGAATGGTTCTCCAAACTCACACCACCAATCCACACCTTTGAATAATTTGTTAACAAGTTCATCATCCAATATTCTTATAACATCCAACATGACATCACAATGAAATACCTTTGTAACTTGAAACAGAAAAAGGGTGAATCATTCCTTGTATTTTTGCAAAAAATGGAGAAGGTTATTTGCATGATATTCTCGTCCCATACTTGAAAAAGAAAAGATAGAAATCTTCATCGATAACCTAAATGACGAGATGAGCTATAAATTGGAATTACAATGTCCACCTACCTTTGAAAAATTAATTGAAAATGGAATAAAAATCAAAGAGGCTTTAATCAAGAGAGGAGTCATCAAAATTTACAATGAAAACAACACATCAAACTCCTCCAACAATTACAATAGTAGTGACAAACCAAATTTTTGGCAATGAAACAAGAATGTGGGTAACAACGATGGTGCAATTGAAAACCAAAATGAAAAACCTATATTCAACTTAACCACAGCTACCACCAAAACTAATCAGAACAATAACCCACCCAACAACCAAAACAACAACCAAAATGTCAACCAGAGCAACAATCAAGGTAATGTTGGAACTAGAACACCATCATATCGAACGTCCTCAAATCGAAGGAGGTTCACCCCTTTGGGAAAACCATCAGAATCAACATTAAGGGAACTTCTTGAAGCTAACTTCATAATGTTACCAAAGGAAATAAATTTGGAGCACAACTTAAGCCTCCATGGTGGAATGATGCTCATTTCTATGATTTTCATCGCAACAAAGGACATAAAAGCAATGACTACATGCAATTGAAGCACTTGATACAAGACTTAATTGACAACAAGACGATATTTGTAGGACTCCAAACAA
Source organism: Sequoia sempervirens (assembly GCA_007258455.2). Lineage (NCBI taxonomy): Eukaryota > Viridiplantae > Streptophyta > Pinopsida > Cupressales > Cupressaceae > Sequoia > Sequoia sempervirens. Next base: position 593,043,507 of record VDFB02058242.1, on the reverse strand, counting down.
ACAGTGATCATGGGGCATTCAAAAACCCTCTACCCAACTATGAAAAAGGGGAATCTTCTTCTTCAAATACCAAAGGAAAAAACATAAACTATGTCTATGATTCTACCCTTCATTGTGTTGAGGTAGTGGAGAATCCAATCAAAGACATCAAAATTAGGAACCAAAGAAACATTGCTACAATTGAAAATCAACATCATGATATCGACACCACCTCACATCAAATCAATGACCTTGTGCCAATAAATCTGATCACCAACATCATTGCAAATGATAATCAAATCAATGTTATCAAAATCAAAGAGAAACAAGAAAACCCACCAATCAATGTGATCACATGAGGACAAGCCAAGGTAACATTGAAAGGAGCTACCCCTTCCACATCCAAAGCAACTAATGTTGTCCTTGCAACCCAATATAACATAGTTGATTAGTTGCAAAAAAATACCCACACAAATATCCATATTAGAACTTCTCAAGATTTCACCCGCTCATAAGGAAATCTTGGAACAAGCTCTAGTCGCCACCACAGTACCAAACAATCTGGAAGTTTTCCAATTCCAGACTATCGGGGGACATTTGACTACACCGCACTGCTTATCCTTTCCAAAACACGATGATGTATCTATCACCCATCTGCACAACATTGCCCTCCACATTGAGGTCTTAATCCAAAAACACTATGTTAAACGTGTTCTAATAGATGGAAGAGTTGACCTAAATATCTATACTTTGAAACTTGTCCGTGAACTAGGCTATTCAAAAAAAGCTATTGATCCAAGGAAAATCACAATAAAATCATATGATGATGAGGAGAGATCTTCACAAGGGTTGATAGTGCTACCTATTCAAGTGGGACTAGTTGTTAGAGATATAGTATGTAAAGTATTAGACAAGGAATTAACATATAAAATACTCTTGGGAAGGCCTTGGATTCATGACATGTAAGCAATGTCATCTACATATCACCAATATTTGAAGTTCCCTTTCAATGGACATGAAATCACTATTGTTGTTGATTCAAACAACCCTTAATATTGTAACACCCTTAGGACTACCCAAGATACTTTTGTACCACACAATAGGGAAGCTCCAACTCATGGTTCATCAAATGATGGAAAATAGCTAAATACCTTGTCAAAGTGGGTTGAAAAGAAGGACCAATCAAAGGATAAATGTATCAGCGATTTCACTCCCTCAAGTAAAGAAAGTACATCAAATTCTTCATCAAACTAGCTCAAGATAAAGGACCAATCAAAAGAAAAAGGTACCATTAATCCTACTCCACAAGATCAAGAAAGTCAACTTGAGTCCTTATCAAAAAAAAATTCCAAGATGCAATTGAAGGACAAAGGCATGGGGGAATACTCATTTGACCAATCCTTATGTTTATCACAATTTTCATCTTCTCCAAAATCATATGGGTAGCCATCAACATCAAGACAACACTCATCACAACCAACCACACTCTTTGATGACACCTTTGTAAGAGTAGGTACATTAGTCGATGAGTCAGATGAAAATGAGGTTTTAAACTGGTTATACAAAGATAAAGAATCATCACAAGAATCCACCTCAAGTGTACAAACAAAGCAATATGGAAAAGGAAAGACCATCTTGGAAAATATGGGATATGAGGGAAGAGGTCCTATTGGTAAAAGGAAAGAAGGTATCATAGAACCAATACAACCTATCACAATACAGACCAAGGACGAGATAGGACTAGGGTATAGAGATGAATCAAGGGAAGAAACCAGACAACAAGTTGTTGAAAGAATCCTACAACTACAAGCTAGTGATGATCATGAAACTGATTCAAATGAATATGACTGGGATTCGCTATCTAAAGAGTCTTGTCATGACAAGGACATTGATGTGGTACAAAAGTATACACCCATACGTGAGGAGGGTCAAAGTTCATGTTATAGACCACTTGAAATAGGATCACAACATATTGATGACTCCAGTGAAGACGATCAAACTCGAGGCAAAACAAATAATTTGGAAGAGAGTTACCTTATAGACATTGACTTTTCTATTGGACAATCCAAAGACATCACCATCGGGACTCTCACTGCCTCTGACCTTAGCCAATCCAATGATTCATTACCCCTAGTACACCCTAAACTCATAGATTGGGATCAAACTGAGTCGTTTGATATGCCCATCTTTTCAAACGATGATGTCATTGTCAACTTCCTCTGTTTTGACAATCCCAAGACAAATTCCACCATTGAATGTCATAATGAAGCTTCCAACTAGGAGAGTTTCAACTCTTCCAACTACAAAATGAATAATATAGGGAATAGATCTGATGGTGAAAACCATTCAATGGCAGTATCAAATCCAAAAAAAAGTAAAAATAAAGAGCATATCCAACAGAGAAAAAAAAATTGAGGCATTGAAGGATGGAAGATTTGACACACTTCCTAAACACTTTCAGGAACAATCTAAACTATTGGTTGAGCCCACACAGTCTATCAATATCAATAATGAAGAAATAGTAAAGACTATCCATCTAGTAGAATCCTTGACAGATCAAGAAAAACCAAGCTTCATCAAATTCTTCATAGAAAGACAAATCAACTTTGCTTGGTCATATGTTGACATGCCAGGGATTGATCCAAATCTTATCATGCATCACCTATCTCTACCAGCAGGAGTAAAACCAGTCAAGTAAAAGCTAAGGAAAATGCATTTGCATATTGTCATATTGGTAAAAGTAGAACTGAAGAAGTTATTGGATGCAGGATTCATTAGACCGATCAACTATGCCGAATGGATATCAAACATTGTGCCTATTTCAAAACCAAACAAAAGAATCAAGATTTGCATAGATTTCAAATATCTCAACAAGGCTTTCCCAAAAGATGACTTTCCCCCACCTAACATTGATATCATTATGGAGATAACAACAAGACATGCCATGTTGTCACTCATGGATGGTTTTTTCGATTATAATCAAATCAAGATAGCTCTAGAGGATCAAGACAAGACAACCTTCACATGCCCATGGGGAACATTTTGTTGGAATGTCATGCCATTTGGGTTAAAGAACACAAGAGCCACTTATCAGAGCGTCATAATGATAATCTTTCATGATATGATGCACACCTTCATGCAAGACTATGTAGATGATCTGTTAGCCAAATCATACACCAGAGAAGGACACCTAGAGATCCTAGACAAAATCTTTACTAGACTGAAAAAATTCAATGTACAAATAAACCCAAAGAAATGTGCATTTGGGGTGACTTCAGCCAAACTCTTGGGATATATAGTTTCAGAAAATGACATTGAGGTAGATCTTGCAAAGATCAAATCCATCATGGAGATGTCATCGCCCAAGAACATTAGTCAGCTACAATCTCTGCAATGTAGATTCCAATCAATCCAAAGATTTATCTCACAACTGACAGACAAGACCCGTTTCACTCACTTGCTACATAAGAATGTATCTTTTCAATGGGATGATAAATGTGAAGAGGCCTTCAACCAATTAAAACAATATCTAATGAGTCCACCTATCTTAATACCACCAGCAGAAGGAAAGCCACTTTTATTATACATAGAAACAACTAAGATATCATTGGGAGCCTTGTTAGCACAAGAGGATTCAATAGGAAAAGAAAGGGTAATTTATTATATCAGTAGAACCTTAAATGGCTATGAGATCAATTACACCTTCATTGAAAAGGCTTGTCTATAAGTAGTGTTTGCTACCCAAAAATTATGACACTACAAGCTAACTCATACCATCAAGTTAATAGCCAAGATAGATCCACTAAAATACCTTCTTAGCAAAGGTAATTTAACTGGAAGACTAGCTAAGTGGGTCATGATGCTGAGTGAATTTGACATCCAATAAGTTGATAAGAAGGAAATCATAGGACAAGCAATCACAAATCAGTTAGCTGAAGCACCATTTCTAGACAATCATCCAATGAACATTGATTTTCCATATGTTGATGTCCTAACGATATCAACACAACAATGGGTCTTGTACTTTGATGGCTCTTATATACAACATGGATCAAGTGTCAGTATCTTGTTTATCTCTCCACAAGGACATACCATTCTTAAATCATATAGATTGATGTTTCCTTGTACCAGCAACACAACTGAATATAAAGCATTAATCATTGGAATCAAAGTAGTAGCCAAGTGGAAGATCAAAGAGTTACATGTCTATGGGGATTCACAACTAGTCATTAATCAAGCGAATGATGACTATCACACAAAGGATGTCAAGTTGATGCCCTATAAAAGAATAGTTGATGACTTTAAAAAGTACTTTGTGGAAATAAGATTTGAGAAAATTCCTAAAGGCAACGACAAATCTATTAATTTCATAGTGACCATTGCTTCTCTCTTACAAATTCTTGAGAAATGAGCCTGCTATGAGTTCATTGTGGAATAACTATCCAACCCATCCTATGACAACCCAGAATCCCAAGTCATCTACCATCTATCTGAGGTTGACGCTTTCATCTACGGGAAAGTCTATACTTACCTAAAAGACAATACCCTCCCACCCGACCTATCCCAAAATCAAAAATGAAACTTCATTCGTCAAGCCACTTGACATACCCTTATCACGGATGTACTTTATCGACAAGGTCTTGACAGAACTCTCCTCCGATGTCTAGAACGTGACGAGTTTGAAACAACTTTACGGGAAGTTCATGAAGGTGTTTGTGGAACTCACTCAAGTGATTTAACCTTAGCCAAGAAAATCCTCTGTTTGGGATAGTACTAGCTGACTATGGAGAGAGAATATTTTTAGTTTGTCAAGAAATGCCAAAAGTGTCAAATTCATGGCAATCTCATCTACACATCAACATAAGAACTACAACCTTTCGCATCAACATGGCCTTTTTTTCAATGTGGATTGGACCTCATGGACAAGATTCATCCATCTTCATCCAACAGACACAAGTTTATCATCACAGCCATGGAATACTTCACAAAATGGATTGAAGTGGTTCCCCTAACCACCATCATAGGAAAATAAATCTCATCATTCATCTTGAACTACATCATCTGTTGGTATGGCATACCTCAATCCATTATCATTAACAACAAAAAACCTTTCAAGAATTAGGATGTTGAAGAAATTTGTGAGAGGTTTCACATCTAGCATCAGTTTTCTACACCCTACTATCCTCAAGGAAATGGCCAAGTAGAGGCCTCAAACAAAACTATCCTGAAAATCTTGAAGAAAATTGTCAACGATGTTGGACGTGATTGGCACATTCAACTGAACCCTACTTTTTAGGCTTACAGAACTAGAATCCACACCCCGATAGGAGCCACACCTTATGCTCTAGTCTATGGACCAGATACCATTCTACCTATTGAGGTTGAGCTACCATCACTCTGAGTGTCACTAAAGGGGATCATTTCATATGAGGATTACAGAGTGTCTAGGTTACAGGAGTTAGAACTATTGGATGAGTGTCATCAACATGAAGTGGATCACCTAAAATTCTATCAATAGAGGATATCCAAAAATTACAATCATAGAGTAAATCTTAGAACATTTCAGGTTGGTGACTTAGTCCTGAAAGAGAATCCCCGTAATCAACAGGATCAAGAGAAGAAGGGGAAATTTGAACCAAAATGGCTAGGTCCCTTTGTTATTGTATCAGTCTTTAGATCATGAGCATTTTAGTTGTCCACACTCGGGATTTATTTGATGAACCCCTCAATAGCTTGCATCTCAAGAAATTCTACACCTGAATCATCTAGTGCATTGGAAAAAGTCTTGAAAAAATATAAAAACATCAAAAAATGTCTTGAAGAAATGGATGCCTTGATGAAAACCTAGCAAATAGGCATCTTAGTAACAAAAAAAAAAGAATAAAAAAATTTAAAAAGAAAAAAGAGAAAAATACAAAAAAAAAAGTGAAATCAAAAAAATCAAAAAATCATTTTTTTTTGAAAAAGTGCAATAAAAACTAGTGAAAACTTGGCAACAGGCACTATTTGTGATAGGTTAGATTTTCCATATATTTGATCATGTCGACCCTTCGCTTTCGCCATCCATCTGCCTATCATTAAAAAGCTTCATGTCAATATCCTGGCAACGTGGTCGTGTCTCACCCTAGACCAGGGGCAAAATCTTGAACTCACTGGAGGCAATAAACTTTGAGCTTGAATCGATAGACAAATAGAAATAGTACAACACAACCCAAAACAATTATCATAGTGCAACCAACCATTTAACATCAACCACCATCAAAAACACATCAACCATCCAAATCAAACAACCAAATCAATCCAACCAAAAGCACACTTCAAATGGATGATTGTTCTTCTGAATCATGGATTTATTATTGTGGCATGAATGTTCAACCATTGAACTTTGATTTTTTTATCATATCTCTAGAGCACCTCAATGATGTATTGAACTAGAGGAGCTAGGAAGGAGTATGATTTTTCTTTGTCTGTTGTTTGTGAGTTGATCATTATTACTGTACAAATTGTCGCGAGACATGCTCTACAAAGTATCACTAATGACATTCCAAATTTGCATAGGAAAACAATTAACTCTTGTTTGTTTATGCAAGCAATATGTTGGTATTTTCCATTGCACCTAAGAAATATCTAAGGAATAGCCAGTTCATATACTCAAAATTCTTGTAATGAATGGCCAACTAACAAGATTCAATGAAAGACTGAGATCTTCTACACTTTAGACTCTATGGGACCAAGGTGGGTATTCCTATTGTTTTCATTTTGATCAGTACTTTATAGAACACTTCATTCTTCGTAGATTAATTCTAACAAAAAGGTAATTATGTAACAGATTACTACAATACTAGCTTATCTTCAAGTACTTGCTACCCATTCATCAGAGTATAGTCTCCCTTACAACCATCATTAAGTAAACACTCCCAGAGTTAAAGAACTTTAAAAATGAATATGAATTCTAACTTCAAGTTAGTCACCAGGTGAACAATTGATAAACTCTTTATGTGATTATTTGAAATAGACCAGTGCCTAGCTATATTGGGCCATGGAGTCACATACATAAAGAGCATAAACACATAAATGATTTTAACCCTGGTAAAATTGACTATTCTTATAATGACTTTTCCTTATAGAACTCATGCTCCTAAAACATAACTCCTTATCAAATCCTTTAGAAATTACTATAAACTTATGACTCCATTCAAGCATTTTAATCAATTAATTTAATCAAAGCAAGAGCAAAGACATACATTCAAACAAATGTTTGAAGATAGATGCTAATATCATTGATATTTCATTTAAAATTTACAATGACTTACACCAAGAGAGTTAATGTATTAGAAATGTACTTCAAATCCTATACCAGTCATTACGATGAAACTAATTAAGAAATTTACATATATTCATCAGGGCTCAAAACTAGACAAATGCCCTATTCACTATCTTCTTATAAACCTAGTGTTCAACCCAGAAATTCACCCACCCTAATATTTTCAGAAAAATCCCCTTAGTAAATGAGCCATGAGTTCCCTTTTATAGACAAGGGAGCGAACAAGCCACCAGATCAAATGCAATTTCATAACAAAATTTCATTTTGTTCCCAATTTCAATCTGCATTTAACAACTCCATGTACTATCCCTACATGAACACATTGAAAATGAGGAATAACCAAAATTTGTAGCCGCCAACCAAAAAGGGAAATTGCAAAGGCCTACAAAAACTTCCCTTTACCACCTTGCATGCACTGAATAAAATGTCCATATCACCATGAGGGCACACATTCATCACAAACCCAAAATGTAATTGATGCATATGACAAAGAAGAGACTACCCACTGCAGTAACACATCAAAGCCAAAATTTTCCATCCCACATGGCAATTCTTTATTAACCAGCCACCTTACCTTTACCAATACCAAGACCATGATACACACACCCGCTCCAAGTCATTTCAAAAGAGGGAGATGAAACCTTAGCTTCCTCCTCATCTTTGTTTGTGTGCATCACAATGTCAGTCTGCCCACTTGAAGTCCTAACGACCAGTGGAGGGATAGAAAAAACCTCCTCACCCAATGCCAGTGCTTGGCCCAAATTCGAGAGATATTGTTGGTAATTGGGGTCTGTCTCAGTCTCGCTATCTGACTAGCTTTTCCCTAAGGTTGATGGGCGAGTTTTGAAAGCTGAAGGAGCCACGCCCATATCTTATCTTCCTATCAACACCCATAATAGAATGCACCGGTTGCTTTCCTCTGCCATCTACCGGTTGAGTAGAAATGTCCTTGAATTGTAGCCTCCTACTAAATCTAGTGGAAACAAGCTTGGGCTTGTTGACTGAGGCACCTTCCTGAATAGTAGAGCCGAGCTTTTCAGAGCTCAAACGAGTAGACCTTCTCACTGGCTCACTCATCTTCTCTGTTAGACAATCCCTCAAACTCAACCCGAATCGACTCAAATTTCTCTAACTGCTAAAACAAATAACACAATTATAAATTAATTTCTCCTATATTTATTGTGCAAGGAAATGGCAACCATCATCAATATTTGGTATGTACTATCACCGTTTAACTCTAGCTACATGGGAATCTACAGATCACCCTTCATGATTGCCAACAATTACATCTCCACACAAATTGAGATCAACTTGATCACACAAGCAAGGAACAATTCATTAATGCTTCACTAGTTGCAAAATAAAATGACTAACACGTGCCATTTTCCAACTTCGAATATTACCCATTAATCTCCTGAAGAGCTAGTAGATCAAACGGTTCTCCCTAAGTTGACTGGGTTTAAACTCCAGTGAAGCATCACTGGATTGTCCAACCAATAACATTAATCCATCTCAGATACCAACTTCCTCATACATGGGTCCCATGCCTCAAACTAGAAGATTCAAGCCACGTGTCACAATCTTGCCCACCTCGCAACTTTTAACCAGCCTCCATCTTCCCCCAGTGAGCTAGTGAGGAACGGTGGTGATTCACCCTTGCTTTCAATCTCAGTCGTTAGTCTAAAACCATGGGCCACGAGCTTGGTAGTGGAGGTTGGGCCCCACATCCATATGGGACACGTCTCCATTTCGTTGACCTCACACTAAATAACTAGCTGACACCTTAAGTTTGTGAGTTGGCAAGGTACAATCAAGATCTTCTCCAATATCCTCAAATCTCAAAAACCTACATACAACATGGTTAGCATTTAATAAAAAACTTTGGCCAAGATGTCAGCGACATTGTCATGTCCCTGATATTATAACACCAAATATGAAATATCAAGACAAAAATAAATAAACCAAATATCAAAATAATAACGATGTCTCAAATAAATAAAATAAATAACAAAACATATATATATAAGTAATTTTTATTATAATTATAAAGATAATATTAAAATATTAACAGTTATTATAATCATTTATTATAATGATACTATGATATAAATATAAATATAAATAAAGATATTATAATAGATAATGTTATAATTATATTTAATCTCTATTTATCTCCTATATGATAAACTAATAAATACATACTTCCAAAGAAAGAAGTAAAAAGATAAAATAAAAATAAAGTCAATTACGAAAGAAGCTGACCCTTATTTGGTTCCAAACAAAATGCATATGGAAGGTGATGACCCTTTTAAAGAAACGTATCTCTTCATGGAGATATAATAAATATAATTGGTGAATAGAGGTGCGGAGGACATAAAAAAAGAGAGGAAGAATCTATTCCTGACAAGGGAATCAATGAGGAAGTATTGAACATAGAAGGAAGCGTGACTGCATAAGAAAATCATAATCTGGAACAGGAATACATCTGGTTTATATTCAGAAATAAAAAAAGACAGGGAAAACACAGATCGGTGAAGGAAGTAATATTACTTCTGTTGCAACACAGATTCGTAAGTAATGTATTTTTGGTGGTAGGAACCATATGAGGAAAATAGGAGATAAAAAAGGCATATAAGAGAGAGGCACGGGCTACTAACAAGACAAAAGGTAAGTCATTTCTGTTATTAAATAAATAACCACCAATTATGTTGAAAACTATTCAAGAGTAAGTAAAGATAATAGATGAGTGAATTAGGAATGTAGTAATAGTTGGAGTTTAATATATATATTTATATGATAAATAAAAATATATAAAATATAATATGTTTTCTATATATAATTCATACGTTGGTAAATATATTTTGTGGTAATGGATAATTATATATATTCAAGTATATATATATATATATATATATAGGATAGGTGGTGGGCATATACAATATATACATATAGTATATATAATATGTTATTTACGATTATTCAATAATGATGCTTGCAGCAATTATTAAGCCTTATAGATGATGACTCCATTTATTCATTATAATGTTAAAACGGTATAATAGAATTCCATCTATGGGATCTCGAAAGATGTTTAATATTTAATGTACTCATGAAATATATTATAGAGGCATCAGTCAGAGTAAGTAATAGAGAGGAAATGAGTAACCGTTTGACAAGAATGAAACATTTGTATCATCTTTGATCTTATTAGATATTATCATTGAAACTTATTGATCTTTAACATTTCTAATGTCTCTTTGAGATACACTTTGAGTGCAAGATTCAGATTTAAATACCTCCACAAAAAGGGGTCATTACAAGTGGTATCAGAGCAACTTTCCTGCCATCTTATGAAAATAATGTATACAAACCAAAGGAAAAGGTATGTTCTATAAACATTCTAATCAGGTATGTCGTGTAACCATTGAATATAATTACTTTGTTGTTGGCATTCATCATAGTTAAGATATATATATACTTAGAATATGATGACTGGTAAAAATATAATAGGTAATACAATTTATGCATGAAAATGATTGATTGATGTTATCTATTATCATACTGCTAAAACAAATAACACAATTAGAAATTAATTTCTCCTATATTTATAATGAATAAATGGAGTCATCATCTATAATGTTATCATTGAAACTTATTGATCTTTAACATTTCTAATGTCTCTTTGAGATACACTTTGAGTACAATATTCAGATTTAAATACCTCCACAAAAAGGGTTCATTACAGACATGACCCCTGTAGACTGATGACTTATGCTTAAGTCATCAGGAAAATTAAAACCTCGACTTAGGAAATTGGTAACTTCGGTGAGCAAATTGAGTGATCGGTAATCTAACCAAAGGGGGTTGGTAAACAAATGTAAATAATGGCTTGAGAAGTGATTTAAAGAATTGAGAACTACTAGAAACTAGTCAACGCTAGATTAGAACATTTGAAGGCTCAAGATGCTAAACCCTACTCACTTATGGGGACAAGGGTTTATCTAAAGGCAGACTAGGTCCATGGAGAATGAGAAAATTCACTAGAATTTTAGAAGCTCCAACAGCAACTCATGCTCTTGGATGCATACCCCTAGTGGGTATGGCAAGAAATAGAATCTCAGGTGAAGTAGACCAGGGTAGAAAATCGAAAGAGAAGCTTACCCAGATAAGGCAAGCAGACACAACCAAAAGAAAACAAACCAAACCCTATATACAATATTTACAAAAATACATTGTAATCCATTTCAAAATCCTCATATGAACCATTGGCTTTGATCCTCAAATTGGAGACCCCTAGCCCACCAAAAACTTAGGGGCTATTCTTTCCTCTTTCAAATACCTTAGTGTGTTTCATCGATAGTGAATTTTCATGAATGTTGTGACATTCCAAACAACTAGCCTCATCACAATTAGTATTGCCTATAACACCTAAAATAACACTACTAAAGTGATCCTTCACCATCATGGATTTGTCAAATTGTACCCAAAAAAAAAAAAAAAAAAACTTTCATAGTCTACACCATAATGAGGTGTAACATCATACCCAAGTTTTTCATCAAATTTAAAAACCTCATAAACACTATGGCTTACATATGGGGATTCTTCCATAAGGTCAGGGAAAAGGAAAATAGAACCATACATTCCCTCCATGTACCTATCATCAGCATTCTCTTTAGTGGGTGAAAGAAATTCCATAATCATATCAAGAAGGTAAGGAGCATCTGCAAAAAACTCAACTACAATTTGATACTGACTAGCATAGTCCCATTGATTATCTATATTTCCATATTGCTCATCATCTGGATCAAATGTATGTGCTAGATCAACATGATGCTCCTCTTTAACATGACATGATGCCACTTGAGCATTCATGCACTCAATCTAATTAGTCATTTGGTCACTAAAGAGGAGGATTTCTTCCATATCCTACCCCATACTGCTATGTAGATCATAGACTGGTGGTAATCCAACCTTCTTTTCAAACACATTGTTAATCGTTGTAATAGAGTAATTACAAGCACCTATATCTCCATTGATAGCAGTGTCACATTTAACATTGTCATCATAGTTCTTTTCAATACATGAGACATTACCATCCTTGAGTGCCAACAAACACGAATTAGCTTTAACATGCTCATTATAGGCCATTTGTTCAACCCTATGTTGGCAGACAATCCTCTCAATATCTATGTGGCTGGATTTTCCTTTCAATTGGAAAATAATAAAATCAAGCCTAACATTTTCAAATGCAGTATCACCTTGACATCTATGTATGTCCCTTCCAACATATGTGCTAGTATTATCTGATAAATATTCATTAGAATTGTTTTCAAACAAAGGATTACTTCTACACCAATAAACATCATCCTTTGTACCCTTAATTTTAGATGTGGACTCATTGGATAAAGAGTTTTGCTATATCTTGGAGATAATTGGATGTATCTCATCATCTATATCATGAAAGATCCCTTTACTTTGGCCTTCCAAGCATTCAAAATTAGTATAGTCACTTGAGGAACAAAGGGAAGCACATTCATTGTCCTTTTCATCACTTGTGCTTATAACAATTGATCCATGCTTCATTTATCCTTCACATGAGGAAAATTGTTCACTACCTAAAAAGCAGATCTCTTCAAGGATATTGACATACCCATTACTAGAAGCCATGGATTCTATCTCTGGTTCATAAGAGGAATCATATTCAATTAAAGATTGTTCAAATTCCATCTCACCTCTCTGACTCTCTACTTGTGCCCTGTCATTAACACCAAGTGCAACCCTATTACTAGGTGACACAAGACTGATTCCAGTAGAATCCATTTGTGCATTTTCATGTATTTCCTACATAGGCTCATGGCTCAAGACATCTAGAGGTAAGTAGCTAGATATGACCTCCTTGATCTCACATTATGTTCCTTCACCCTCATCACTACTAGGTGCATAATTTGTTTCTAGATTGTTTGTGAAATGACAAAATTCAATAGTTAATTGTCCAAACAATAATGCTTCTCTTTGATCTATTAATGTTAATCTCTGCTTTTCCTCACTACTACAATCATTATTCGCATTGTGGGAGACAATGGGAGGCAGATGACCATGCTTAGCCTCCTTGACCATACTTATCCAGTCTACTACCTCATCAATGCTTTGAGGCTTCACATCCTTAGGCCATTGGATTGATCCTAATGTGTAGGCTTCACAAAATAGGTTAATGCACATCAACTCATTAGGCCTAAGACCCGTGGGAATTTCCATCAAAATATCCAAAAATCTTGAAAACAAGTCATATGGTGACTCATTTATATGTCTATTTCATACAATTTCCCAATAGATAACATCAAGTCCATCTTTCCCCTACATGGCTAACTAGAGGTTGATGCTTGATCTTACTGTGCATCTCTTGAAAATGATGTAGGTACAATATCTAAAGATTCCTTTTCCTGATAAACATCTTTATTTTTAGTTTGACTTGGTTGAATTTCCTGAATACTACTAGAGCTAGCTGCACTAGTCACTACATGTCTCCTCATAATTGAGTACTTCAGATTATTCTCAATATTTACAGCTTCCTGGTAAGCTTGCTTTAATGTAACTGGTTCTTTGTTCCTCAACTAAAGCTCATTTTTTATCAAACGCTCCCAAATATACAATCAAGCATTTTGCATCATTTGGTCTTAAATATTCAGGAATTTCCCTTATAACTTTGGAAAATATGAGATTGAAGGTAGGGACCAATTCCTCTTTATCTTTAGAGATTTCCATGAAATTTCTCTTCGCCATACTTGGGTTGATCCTTTCACCAAATTGCTCCACGAAAGCAGCCTTAAGTTCACTCCAACAATGTACAGAGGCAACAAGTAGAAAAGAGAACTAGTCCCTTGCATCTCCCTTCAGTGATTGAACAAAAAGCTTCATCACCACATCTTCAAAGTTAACTTCATAATCACCCATCACATCTACAAATTCTTGCACATGCTTATTTGTTTATTTTGATTTCTCACCACTGAACTTTGGTATCTTATCCCTGATCTTGGGTGGCACAATATTTAGATAGCCACAAATATTGTCAAAGTTGATAGCTTTGTACCTATCAGTACAAAATCCATCCTAATGAGCCCAAGACTACTTGATTTGTATACCTTTTTCCATATTTGTACCAGATGGCACAAATTGACAACTCACCCCTAATTCTTGAAAATGAATTTTAAAAGATTTATGCAATTTATACAATACTACTTCAATTCCCTTTACAAATATGATCCCAATCTCCTAGCATAAGTATTCCATACAAATGTTGCCTAAGATCTACAATATGACATGCTTCTTGTACTATAATGCATAAATTTCAACTTACATATGAAGCATGCTAAAACATCTTGAATATTCCATGATCTAGTGCTAAATCACTTATTAGGGAATCATTTTTATGTCGAGCATTGGAAATTTATTATGATATTATCCATAATATGCTTAAAGTTCCCTCAAATTCTATAAGAGTACCTGTATATTGGTAGCAATGAAGTGTCTCTTAGCATTAATGATAGAGATTTGAGAGATTGATGTATGATTGAACATGTTCTTTTGAGTCAGAGTCGCCACCTCTCTTTGTAGAGGACTAAACTTCAAACAACATGAAGTTCTTTGCAAAAACAAGACATGTTCTAGGCTATCTTCCACAATAGAGTCACGTTCAAATCCTTCATTGCCTATTGCATTTAGATTGTATACCAGGTTCAAGAATTTGACAATATCTAAACTAAATGTTCAAATCTACATCACCATTTGACTCTAAATCTTGTATACATGTCTTTGGAGAATGAGAACTCCCTAGCAGAGTCACCATTTTGTTGGTGTTTTCCACTGCACCTAAGAAATCTCTAAGGAATAGCCAGTTCATATACTCAAGATTCTTGTAATGAATGACCAACTAACAAGATTCAGTGAAAAACTAAGATCTTCTACACTTTAGACTCTATGGGACCAAGGAGGGTATTCCTATTGTGTTCATTTTGATTAGTACTTTATAGAACACTTCATTCTTCACAAATTAATTCTAACAAGAAGGTAATTATGCAATGGATTACTACAAGACTAGCTTATCTTCAAGTAATTGCTACCCATTCATCGAAGTATAGTCTTCCTTACAACCATCATTAAGTACACACTCCCAGAGTTAAAGAACTTTTAAAATGAATATGAATTCTAACTTCAAGTCGATCACCAGGTGAACAATCGATATACTCTTTATGTGATTATTTGAAATAGACCAGTGCCTAGCTATATTGGGCCACAGAGTCACATACATAAAGATCAGAAACACATAAATGATTTTAACCCTAGTAAAATTGACTATTCTTATAATGACTTTGCCTTATAGAACTCATGCTCCTAAAACATAATTCCTTATCAAGTCCTTTAGAAATTACTGTAAACTTATGTCTCCATTCAAGCATTTTAATTGATTACTTTAATCAAAGTAAGAGTAGAGACTTACATTCAAACAAATGTTTGAAGATAAATGATAATATCATTGATATTTCATTTAAAATATATATTGACTTACACCAGGAGAGTTAATGTATCAAAAATGTACTTCAAATCCTATACTAGTCATTACTATGAAACTAATTAAGACATTTACATATATTCATCAAGGCTCAAAACTAGAAAAATGCCCTATTCACTATCATCTTATAAACCTAGTGTTCAACCCAAAAAATTACCTGACCTGATATTTTTAGAAAAATCCCCCCAGCAAATGAGCCATGAGTTCCCTTTTATATACAAGGGAGCAAATAAGCCACCAACTCAAATGCAATTTCATAACAAAATTTCATTTCATTCCCAATTTCAATCTACATTTAACAACTCCACATACTACCCCTACATGAACACATTGAAAATGAGGAATAACCAAAAATTGTAGCTGCCAACCAAAAAGGGAAAATGCAAAGGCCTGCCAAAATTTCCCTTTACCACTGGCATGCACTGAATTAGATGTCCATATCGCCATGAGGGCACACATTCAACACCAAACCCAAAATTTAATTGACACGTACGCCAAAGAAGAGACTACCCACAGTAGTAACACATCGAAGCCAAAATTTTCCATCCCACATGGTAGTTCTTTATTGACCATCCACCTTACCTTTATCAATACCAAGACTATGATACACACATCCGCTCCAAGTCATTTCTAGAGAGGGAGATGAAACCTCAGCTTCCTCCTCATCTTTTTTTTTGTGCATCATAGTTCTATTTTGCCCACTTGGAGTCTTAATGGCTAGTGGAGTGATGCAGAGGGTCAGGGACTTTGAAAGAAACACAAAGTTCTCAAGGTTTGCAAGACATAATCTCAACCACTCTTCCAGGCACTTTGATGGAGACAAACCTCAATAATGCACCAAATGACTTATTTGCCTTCCTTATGGACCCAAACCCTAGGAACACTCTTAAGAGACCCAAAAAAACTTGTTTTGAATTATTTCAAAGCCCAACCCTTTGACTTAGACACAAAACCAAATTTTCACCTTAACTAGGCTACTAGCCAACTAGGCCTCTAGCGAAGGATTTTTGACTTTGCACTCAAACTTTCCAAAGGAACCTCCAAAATAATGATTGAACCAGATGTGGTTTGTGATGATACATAACATAATAGATTCTTGATGGCACTTGTTTTGGAGCACACCAATCAAAAATCTGTTGTTTCCTCCAATTTAGGCCTAATTAGCCCTCTTTTTCAAAGCAACCCCCATTTAAACTCAACCCCTAACCATGAAACTTTCAGAAGTATCCTAAAATGACTCAAAACCAAGGATTACAAGTTTTTAGGCCTCTATGACACCTCTAACATGCTCCAGCACAAAACCCTCCTTAACTTGCCTCAAAAACTAGGGCCTCTTGAAAACTAACCTTCCAATCACTTCTAGAACTTTCTCATTGACTCTACACCATTAGGAAAACATATTTAGTCTATCCCAACTCAAAAACATTCCCCTCATTAAGGCAGATCTTCTGCTGCTATACCCTAGCCTCCAACTTCAAGCACTTTGCATTGTGAAATCTTGGTGTACACCTCAATATCCTTCTTCCCTGCACATTAGTTTGTTAAATATGTATGTTACATATTATTAATGCTCCATTTCATAGGTCACAGCAGCATTATACCTTGAAATGGATCAATCATCCATGAAAACCACCAAAACTAGTGAAAATTTTGTGTTATTCTTGAGGACAGTCAGCAATATGTTACAAAAACTGATTCCTAATGTCTATCAAATCATTCAAGAGGTTAATTGAAAGTAAATACAGGTTCTTAAACCATACAATTGATTAGAAATTCAAAATGAATCAATAGATCATCAAAAAGACTCAAGAAAATGCAAGAAAACTGTGTTTTTTCACTATTTCCTGTAGCAGTCCGTACAGTCACTTCTCCAAACGCCCAACCTCCATAAAAATGATATTTTTGGGGTTATAGAACCATTCCCCAACTGATCCAACCAATTTTCATTGATTAGGTTACATAAAAATGATTAAAACTCACAAAACTCATTTACCCGCCTAAAGTGAAATTCAAAAATTTGAATTTACAAACTTGAAATTTATTAAACTCCACAAACTAAAACCTATTGGATCATCAATATCCAACCTTATTGGACCTAACTAAAACATTAGATTACTAATTAAATCCCTATAACATGATAATTCCAATTACATAGCATTTTGGTCCTAGGGACAGTTGACTCCTTTCAAGTTCTTTCCCATTTCAAAAGCCATTATAGGCTTTAAAAGATTATAATTGATGTTTTTATTTAATGGAAAGGTCCTCTTGACCCCTGCACACTTCTGACCTCTCAAGTGTTCCTTGAAGGGCTTGGGTGCTCCTGCACCATGGAGGGACAAACATAACCTCCTCACCCAAGGCTAAAGCTTGGCCCAAAGTCAAGAGATATTGTTGGTAATTTGGGTCTGTCTCAATCTCACTATCCGACTGGATTTTTTTAAGGTCGATGGGCTAGTTTTGATGGCCGAGGAGCCACACCCATATCTTATCTTCCTGTCGACAACTATAATAGAACACACTAGTTACTTGCCTCTGTCATCTACCAATTGAGTAGCAATGCCTTGGAATTCTAGCCTCCTACTACATTTGGTGGACACAAGCTTGGGCTTGTCGACCGAGGTGCCTTCTTAAATAGTAGAGTCAAGCTTTTGAGAGCTCAAACGAGCAGACCTTCTCACTGGCTCGCTCATCTTCTTTGTTAGACAATCACTCAAACCCAACCTGAATCAACTCAGAAAGTTCTCTAACTTCTTAAACAAATGACACAATTAGTAATTAATTCCTCCTATATTTATCATGCAAGGCAATGGCAACCATCATCAATATTTGGTAAAAAAACACGCGCAAACATGGCCATATGTACTGTCACTGTTTAACTCCAGCTGCATGGGAATCTATGGATCACCCTTAATGCTTCACTAGTTGCAAAATAAAACATCTACCACGTGCCATTTTCCAACTTTGAATATTACCTGTTGATCTCCTGAAGAGCTGGTAGATCGAACGGTTCTCCCTGGGCTGACTGGGTTTGAACTCCAACAAAGCATCACTAACTTGTCCTCAACGAATAACATTAATCCATCTCAGATACCAACTTCCTCGTCAATGGGTCCTATGCCTCAAACTAGAAGATTTGAGTCACATGTCGCAATCTTGCCGACCCCATGGCTTTTAACTAGCCTCCATCTTCCCCCCACAAGCTAGCATGGAACAATGGAGATTCATCCTTTCTTTCGATCTCGATTGTTGGTCTAAAACCACGAGCCACGAGCTTGGTAGTGGAGGTTGGGCCCCACATCTGTATGGGACACGTGTCTATATTTTGATGACCTCACACTAAATAACTGGCTGGCACCTTAAGTCTATGAGCTAGTGGGGTACGATCAAGATCTTCTCCAATATCCTCAAATCTCAAAAACCTGCATACAACACGATTAGCATTTAATAAAAGACTTTGGCTAAGTCGTCGGTGACATGACCCCTGTAGACTGATGAATTGTGCTTAAGTCATTGGGAAAATTAAAACCCCAACTTAGGAAATTGGTAACTTCGGTGAGCGGATTGAGTGACTGGTAATCTAACCAAATGGGGTTGGTAAATAGATGTAAATAATGGCTCGAAAAGATACTTAAAGAACCAGGAACTGGTAGAATCTAGTCAATGCCAGATTAGAATATTTGAAGGCTCGAGATGCTAAACCCTACTCACTTATGGGGACAAGTGTTTATCCAAAGGCAGACTAGGTCCATGGAGAATGAGAAAATTCACTAGAATTTCAGAAGCTCCAACACAATACTCAGGTCATCTTGGTTTAATTATACTTAGATGCTTGTGTTAAATTCAACTATCAAACATCATGAAAGTAGTACTTAGGTTATCATGGTCTAAATATGCCATTGATGCTTGTACTCACTTTCAACATTTTAAAGGCTCAATGATGATAAAAAAACACAACAAACTGGCTGTTACAAATGACATCTACATATGAGATTTGCATGGTTAGAGTAGATTGCATCCATGTTAGTTTGCATCTGTATCTATAGGGTTTCCAAAGTTGCAACAATTTCACAATGAGGTTATCTCTCTTATCAATGGATTAAGTACACTTGACATTACCAAAAACACATCATTTTCATATAGTTACACATCAGTTGCATCATCATTTGCATCCACAACATATCATATCATCATCATGTAGAACATTACATTACATAACATATATACTAGAAATTAAATGCATCCATAACAGATCATATCATCATCGTCATATAGAACATCACATAGCATAAATAATGGAAATCAAATACATCCATGATAATCATCATGATCATCATATAAACATCATATGGACACATAGATCATAATCATCACCACATATCATATAACCTCAAAATGATAATGTCAAAGTGTACAAGGATATCCAAAGGTATAAAGAGATACATCAATATCAAAAATGGTAGTGTATCTTAATGTCTAAAATCAAGAGGTACATCATCAATGTCTCAACTAAATAAAGAGGTATACAATCATGTCCAAAGTACATCAAAAAATCATAACTAGAGCTATGTCGTGCTTCCCCCAGACAGTGCTGGCATCACATGACCAATACCTCCTCCACCTAACGAACCTACACTAGGATCTCTCCTATCTCCAGGAGGTAGTTGTGTAACACCCATGCTAACAGTACAAGACTGGAACCTGCCAGACTGAGACTGTGCAAAGCTCTCTCGCCACTCTGGAGGAACTACATCATGATATCGACCTCTATAGAACTTGGCCTCTTGTGCAGTATGGTGGATCTCTCTGAAATAATATGAAGTACTAGCAGTTGATGTAGCCTGTTGTAGCCTCTCAATGATTCCCTTAGTCTACTCCACCCACAATCTCAAACTATCCCTCTCCACAGTAAGTGTGACAACTGTGCCTGTACCTGTCCCTAATCCTGGGATTGTATTTGTGCAAGTTGGGCCTATACATGTTGTACCTACTACCTAGCTACATCTCTCTTTGTTGTCAATGTCTGGATCTGTCCTTGTCCCTGTGTGAGTAGAGCATGAACCTTCTCTAGCTGACCCTGCAGTGTTTGAACCTACACATGTAAAGCAACTATTTGCATTTGTTGATGCTATGATGGTAACCTGATCTCCACACACTGTTGTGATGGGGCAACTAATGATCTCCTCTTGTGAGAAACTCTCATTTCTGCAACATTTGGACCTAGTCATTCACCACCCCCTATCACTCTCATCACCATCTCTGTCCTCACTGCTATCCTCCTCCTTCACTTCCTCTCTCTGTTGTCTCTGCCTATGACCTACTACTACCTCCTCCTTTAACAATGATGCTAGCTCATCTAGGATGGTGATCTATGGGAAGGGATGTAGGAACATGTACTAAGCATACTACTCTGATATCAAAGCATCAGTGATATCTAGATGAACATCCCAACGGACGACCTGTAAACCTTAGAAATGTTGAATTGCTACATCATAAGACAAATCAATTCCCCACTCTATAACATCTTGTCGTCATTGTGCATAATGGTCCACTCCCTATGGCATGCCTTGAACCCTTTCGTACTGCCTTAGTACTCTTAGTAGCAAAAATTTCTCAATAATAAGCTATGTATGACTAATCAAATATACAGACTAACACAAAAATGGCATCTTGATGTCGTCCTCTAGCCATTGCTCACAATCAAGATATGGTCACCATACCACAGAATCTAGATCATCCAGTGCCCTCCTCCAATACTCTAGTTTTCCTAGCATAGGTTGAGCAAGTCAACTAACATAAAGATGTACATATGGATTCATCATGGGACATTGTCTCTCTCCCACTGGTCGTGCAATTGATATATGCTCCCAAGCCTAGACTTGAAGCAATGTGACTCTTGCTGATAAACTAGCCCCTCAAAGGTAGACCACCTGGCGTAGATCATAGTAAATATGAGCAAGCATACAACAACCCCATGCATATCTCGTCCCTTGAGCAATCATGCTCTCTAAAATCTGCCCCCACCCAACTGACAATCCCTTTGACTTGCGATCAGGACAAAGGAACCCTCCAATAAATCCAGCTAACATAGAAGGAAATTTGGCATAATTATCTACCATGTCCCTCCACAAAATCTCATACCCACATATGGTATCATCCTTGAAAACTTGACACAGTGCATCAGTCTTGCCTTGCTCTTGTGAATCACATATGACAAGCTCCCCAACAACAAGTTTCTGTAAAATCTGGTGGACATCCTCAGGAGTAACTATAATCTCACCAGTGGGCAAATGGAAGGTGTTATGCTCACTATGCCACCCCTCAGCTAAGGTTGTCAACAACCCCCTATTGAACCTAATCTAGAGCATATCAATAAGAGATGACAAATCGCATCATGCAATGACAACTACCTCAAGTGGTGTCATATGGTGAATCAACTCCCATGTCTTGGGAAACCGCTCCTAATCTATAAACTCATCAAAGACTCCTATCATCACAAAATCGTAAATCAATCAATCAATTAATCAAACTATCAATATAATCCACTCTAGGGAGACTTTGATCAAATCTTGTGAACATCAATCTATCATTCAACCTCGCCTATCATGAGGTTTATCAAATCAATCAATTCAACCTCACCTATCATGAGGTTTATCAAATCATTCAATTCAAGCTCGCCTATCATGAGGTTTATCAAATCAATCAACGCACCTCACCTATCATGAGGTTCATCAATCAATTCAACCTCGCCTATCATGAGGTTTATCAAATCAATCAACCTATAATTGATCCTCACCTAAGGTCAATTATCATCATCCTATCATTGAATCTCACCTATCATGAAATCAATGGACATCTAATCTATCAACATTATCAATAATCATCAACATAAAGGCTAACACAATTAAATATCATCGACATCGAGGAGTCTAATCAAGAAAATAATCAATCTTGTCTAAAATATCATCAATGTGCTAGAATAGTCTTTCCATGCACTGGAAAACCCTATGCGCCAGAAAAATTCATCAATGCACTAGAACAAAGGTTCTATGCACCAAACTGTCAGATGCACCATTTCATTTGCTCAATGTGTCAGAACAAGGTCTCGATGCACCAATTCACCCTATGCACTAGTTCATCTCATTAATGTGCTAATCTAATTACCCTAAGTGCTAATCTACCCTATTGACCACAACAATTCATGAATGTGCTACTTCAATCACCCTAAGTGCTACTTTATTCTATGCGCTAATGCATCAACCCTATGCACTAAATCGCTAACCCTACGTGATACTTTACTCTATGTGCTATAACAGATGCTCTATGTGCCATTGCAACAACCCTATACGCTAAAGTAATTAAAATCTAAATTTAAAGGAAAACAAGTGGGAAAAGGAAATGCACAAATAACAAGGCAATTTTTAGGGTACTTACCGGAGGTCCATATGCTGCTAGGCAATTGTGTCGTCACACGTGCTCAAAATGGTGAGTGTGGTAGGGGATCACCATTCTGCTCCAAATTTGCACAAATCACTCACTCACAAGTTTTCAAATTGCCAAATGCTCAAATGAACTTTCTAATCACACTTTATAAACTTTTAAGGTTAATTAAGTGGCATTTTATGGGGATGTTTTATTTTATTTTTAAAGGGATCTTAATTAATCATTTCATCACCTGGTGGCTTAGACATCATTTACCGGGAGATAAATCATTTTTGCATTGTAAAATTTTGAAATCATCACCAAATCATCGAAAAATCAACAAATTTTCAAAATTTTCAAAAATTCCAAAAAAAATCCTAAAATTCACCAATTTATCTCTCGAGGGAGCATATATCCATCATCACCTGAAAATCAACATCTGGGGCATCGATTTTTTTTTTCTTGGCATCATTATCAAATTTTTCTTTGAAGCAACGTGTAAACACATTACTTCAAAGAGGGGCAAAATGTATATACCTAAAATCGGTCAAGACATTTAATTAATTAAATACTAGTTATTTAATTAATATTCCATCTACATATAAATAAATTTTCAATTTATTTATAGAGTTCATATCCTTTAATTCTCCAAATCTAAAATCATATTCTTCTAATTTAATTAAATAAACAAATTTCCATAAGCTTGTTTTATTTAATTAAGTTTTGCTAATCCCAAATTAGGAATTCAAGAACATGTCTACAACTTTTCATGCCACCTCACCAAGGTCACATGAAATTAAATTAGAATTATCTTCAACAAATTTTCAAATGCGTGGCTTATTCCTCACACACTTCTTCAACAAACTTTGAACACATGGTCTTTTTATCCCACACTTGATTCCCCCATCCATTTGGCATGTTATCTTTGGTCAAGGGAACACCTTCTTGATTCTCTCCATCTCCACTATTCATCCCTCTTGTTTGAATCTGGATCGTCGATCGCTGCCAACATAAAAAAATGCTTGGAAAAGCCTATAAATACAACCCTTTGCTATAGTATTTGGCATCCCACATTTGAGTAGACTTATCATACAAGAATTATCTTTGGAGCATTGGAGCATTTGGAGTCTTATAACATTGTTTAGCATTCTAACAAGTTTGCATTGTAGCATCATGTTTACTTAGATCCATACTTTGTTTTATAGTTGCATTTTATATCATGTTTTGCTTTTTAGTTGCATTTTAGATTATCATATTCATTGTTTATATTTGAGCATATGCAGAATCATCCTAGCTTCATATCATAGCATTTGCATCATAAGTTAGCATCATTATCCACTTTGTTAATATCCCCATTATTATATTATCATGGATTCTATCATATAGTTTCATGTAGGAACTTATTTTTCTTGCATTTAGATCAATAATCTCATTTCTAAAGTTGTCATTTTAACAACCATAGTGCACATACAAAATCTGAGAGCCAATATGGTTTAATAAATCCTTGAGAATAGAGGACAATGAAACATTTTTAAAGATTTGTTTAATTGCATTTTAGAGTAGTACTTTGATTTGAATCTATGCTATAATACATCTCATTGGTGTTTGTGTTGATTTACTAACTCTCCCACATTTCACACACATACTAATAATTCCAATATAGTTAGTCCTATACCCCACTTTACTATCCTAGGGGCTCCTCAAAATATCACTCTAATTTTCATTCAAGGAGCTTCTCCTCCACATGATGATTATCATTTATAATAGGACATACTTATGACACTAGAAAAAGTCAAATTAATACTAAAAAAAATACAAATTTCACATCCACCACCATCAATCTTGTCCCTACCACATGTCCCCACTAGAGAAAACAAAAAATATTATATCCTTAATAACTTCAATCGATTAATAACTTCAATTGACACAAGAAAAAATATCCCTATGATATTTGTTAGAGACCTCTCCTATTCATTAATATATACTTCAAAAGGAATTACAAAAGATCTTCATGCAATGTTTAATTTGACCAACACAACTTATCTCTTATAGATCATGCAAGACATCTCATTCTTTGAAGCTAAAATCCTAGCTCAATCAATCATTTCAAAATCTATTCCTTTAATCATTATTATAGGATACAAAAAGAGATGAGTTAAATTTGTTCTTATTGATAATGGTTCATGACTAAGCATTTGTAGAAATGATTTCCTATGAATGATTAACATTAACTATTCAAACTCTCGATGGATGTTTCCAATTTCTCCCGCCCAACCAAGATTTTGAATGTGTCTGACCTGGGTACCTCCCACTTGGTTGTGCAACACCTGTTGTTTGGATGCAATCTGGTCGTTGACCTTAGTACTGACTCTCCCCTTCTTGAGGTTGTTTCTATAGAGGTTGTGACTAGGGTTTTGACGTTACTCCCTGTGTAATGTGTCGAGGGTCCTTCAACTATCAAGATTGGCTCTGTTTAGCCCACGCTTGGTGTTGCAGAGTGAAATATTAGTTTTAAGGTGGCTGTAGGTTCTATTACAGATGTCATGGCCCCTTCCCCAACTGTAGATGTTGTTGTGGGTGTAGTTAGGGCTTCCACGAACACTCCTAGGGGGTTGAGTGTTCGTCTTGGTCCTCTGCCTTCATTTGTTGATGTTTTGAAGTCTAAGAGGCTAAGGGAGGGCTCTGTGCATCCTTTGCAGTGTGCAGATGATGCTCTTGTTATCTTTCTTGGTAAAGAAGTTGCTAAAAATATTGCTTTTTACTCCAAGAATGCTCTTATTTGTATATTTTTACACTTGTGGCCTTTCCTCCCTAATTTGCACCTTTGGATCACCAACCATTGGTCTCCTCTAGTTGATGGTTTGATGGAGATCTACCCTTCTGCAAGGGGTTTTTTGGTTGTGGTTTTAAATTCTCCAGAGGATAGACATGCTATTTTAGACTATGGTTTGTGGGTTTAGGATTCTCATCCCCTCTCCATTAGACCTTGGGTTCATTATTTTAACCCTTTGAATGAACCCTTAGATGTTGTGCCTGTTTGGGTAAGATTGCCTTATCTTCCCTTACAGTTTTGGTGCTCCTCTGCCTATGAGGGCATTGGTAATGCTCTTAGTAGATTCTTGAAAGTTGATAAGCCTTTTAAGAATTTTACTCACACCTCCTTTAATAGGATCTTGGTGGAGGTTGATCTTTCGAAGGATCTACGTGGTGAAGTAGTTTTGTAGGTTAATGGTTGGTCATGGTCTTAGATCGTGGACTATGAGGGTCTTCCTTTTCACTGCAGACGTTGTTTTATAATTGTTGGTCACTTGGCTTGTGACTATTCTCATGGCTCTCACCCTATTTCCTCTTCTACTTAGTGGAAGAACTCACTCCGTGAACACTTAATAGTGCGCCCTGCTGCTGATTCTACTTCTTTTGATGAAGATTCAAGGCCTCTTCCTTCTATGGGGAAAAATAATATTGATGTGGCGGTTGTTGCTCCTCTTGTAGATTCTCCTATTGCTCCAATTCTAGAATTTTTTCAAATCCTCCTGTGTAGGTTCATTCTTCTCTACATGATTTGGTTGTGGTGGTTGCTTCTCCTCCTATGGATACTGCTATGCAGTCTCTGGATATGGTTGTTCTTAATGCTGAGTGTGTTGCTTCTCTTTAGGCCCCTATTTTGGAGAATGTTGTTGTAAATCTTGTTGCTTCAGGCTTGGTTTCAAATGCTTCACCTGAAGTATTGGTTGTTCCTCTTGTCTGCTACTTTGGAGGGGAGTCTACCCCTTCTAATCAAAATTTCTCAATTTCAATTTCTGATTCTCCTTGGACAACAGTTCACAAAAAGAAGAAACATTTTTCTAAGAAGGTTACAATTTCGTTTAACTCGCCCTTAGAGGCTTTTCTAGGTTCAAGCTTTGTTTCTTGAACAATTTCTCTCTAACTAGTCTTTTGCTAGTAGCTCCTTCTTTGCTACTAGTCAGTTTTGTAGTTCTTGTTGTGTTGTTTCTCTCTAATTGGCTGTGTTTGGCTAGTTTGTTTTGCTGAGTTGTTTGGCTCTAATTTTTCATTTTGTAAGGGATCAGGGCCCTTCCTTGCTTATCTAATAAAAAAAATGACTATTCAAACTTAGATAAGTCTAATGTAGTATTACATGGATTTGACAATGGTCATAGAGAGCCCCTAGGCATTATAACTTCACCCATCATAGTTGGACCTCTCACTATCAATACCTTATTCCATGCCATTATCAAAATTTTATCCTATAGTTTGCTCCTAGAATGTTGTTGGTTACTTGCATACTCACCAATCCTACATATTGTATAGTGATTAAACCTCATTCCACCGTTGTCAAGCCACTCCCAAAGAAGTCCTTTCACATTTGGTTGAAGTACTACACATTTAAACCCTCACTTCACAGGTTACAAGTTACATAAGATTCCTTGAAATAATTGAAAACCCTATCCCATTCCATTCACCAAAACCTCTATTGACATGTAGGAAAGAGAATCCTCACCTTCTACACTCCTTTATTGGAGATGATTGAAGACCATTAGATTCCAAATCATCATACATAAGAGAATACAAGATTAATAAAAATTTCCATGTCCCTACATTACAAGCAAGCCCCCACAAGCATGGTAAACCTCCACAATACTTCATATCACAACCAAATAGTAAGCATTAAACATAGAGTGCAATGGGAAGCTTTAAATTTATTGTACAACACCTTTAATAAATCCTATATGAGTGGACACTACCCATTTTAAAATTCAAATTCCATATGCATGAAACTAATATCAAAGTTAAGCAAACCCAAATAGTTCAAAACTTTATAACTAACAAGTAACTGCCATTTTTTCAATATACAACATTTTAGTCATCCTAAAATGATTATAAATCATTGGTTAGCTTGTGAGTTTTATGATGTTTTGAAACATTCCTATAATAATTTGATGATCTAATTAAACAGTGCTCAAGGGTTTATAAATTAATAAATGAAAATAGGTAATGAATTGTAGCAATAGAACATCCATTAATGTAGCCATCTTAGTTTAAAAACTTAGTCATATAAAGGGGTCCTTTATATTCAAGAACCTCAGTGAAGTACATAAGAGCACTTATATGGTCCAAATGAATGCATCATAGAAAATGAAAGTACAATAAGTCAATCAACTTGTTATCTAGAAGCATTAATAGAGACAAAAGAGCTTGTATTTCATTGATAGCCTTACAAATGCGAAATTATAACATAGCTAATGTTGTTAGTGAAATCCTCAATTTTGGATATATTTGAGAAATCAACACCTTCATTCAACCAAAAACATATACTTCCAAAATTAGTTTACAAAATGTAAAAGCTATTATCATTTCCCACCTCTAAACAAAAGAAATTGCTTTAGAGAATAATAATTATCCTTCTTCAATGTAAAAAAAAAGAAGCTTTTTCACTTTAATTTGTGTAGAAAGAACTTTGTATTGACTTTTTGTATTTATATAGCCAAAAATTACATAGGCATAGGAAGCCAAGATTAAATAATGAGCGACGAGCAGGGGAATTTTTGTTTTTGTTTTTTTGGTTAAAATATATTGAATCTTCTAATGGGTTGCAAGGGTGTGTGGTGGCATTCTACAAAGCAGTTCATGTGCTTTGTCTCAACAACCACATTTTGCATGCATACATAGTAGGGAGCTAAAGAATCTAGTAGCTCTAAAACACCAATATTTTTAGATCTACTTTTTGTTTATTGTGAATAGATTGAAGCAACAACTATGGAGAGATTGTCCTGCAAACTTTGCCCATTTTTCTCATTGGCATTGTTGACCGCATGAGACAATTTGCTTAGAATCTTGAGGTAAGTTGCTTGCCATGATGTGAGAAAGTTTTTCTTTTATGAATCTACACACGACTAGATCATTTCTAGTTATTTTTTTATTTCATTCGAAAACAATTTTGTTGTTATGTGCTAAATGAAGATGGTTGTTATGTGCTAAATGAAGATGGTTTGACCTCTACTATTCACTATATGTGGAGATAACTTTGACATCGATTACTTTTACAACATCAATAGTAGCTGGTAGTGCTAATGTTACCATCCATTAGGGAAATGGCTCCAAACTAGTTTTTGTTCGACATTCTCCTTGTTTTACTCGGGTGCTTCTCATTGTATTTTGTTATAATAAAGTTTACTATCGAGCTCAATTAAGAAGGAGCTCTCTAAGAAACTAGTATTGTTTTATCCAGTGGTTGGAAGGTTTATCATTGGCCATAAGGGTGAGCCTAAGATAGAGTGCAATAATCAAGGAATTCCCTTCACTAAAGCTAGAGTAGACGTTGTCATTAAGGATCTTGATTTTTCTCAATCAAGTTTATCTATAGCTAAATTGACTCCTTGAGACACCTTCTCCAAGGAGAATCCCCTCATGTTTCTGTTATGGCTGTACAGGTAAGTATGTAATTACTAACTACTTACGTCCACTAATTCAATCAAGGATATAGTACAAAAAATAACTATTACTTTAGAATACTCATGATCATTTTATGCTAAGCAAGCATGATTTGTTTGCAAGTGACGATGATGAAATGTGGCAGAATTGTAGTGGGTTGTTGTTTTGATCACATAATAGTAGATGAAATAAGCAATAGTATTTTCTTTCAAGCATGGATGAAGGCCACTCAAGGTCTGTCGTTCTCCACCATTACACCTTGCTTTAAACACTCACAAGTATATCCTCGCTACCCTCTCAACATTCTCTGAGACACTAGTACTATTGGGTGGGTGGCTATCCCTCTCTAAGAGCGCCTTCTTAGTCATCTCCACTTTCAATTTTTTAAGAATTCATTGGAAATTTTTGCAAATCCTGAAAACATAGAACATATTCTGAAAACCAAATATGAAAATTACTTAAAGGGAGGCACTTTACAACTATTTTGCAAGAATTATTAGGGTGAGGGATTTTCAATGTCAACAGGGAGTTGTGGGAGATGTAGAGAAAGACCGCTTCGATAGTTACCTAAATGAAAATGAAAAACCATGTGCAACGTCAACGTTGTGGATTTGGGCTATTTGCAGGATAGTCAAATTAGCTGGTGGGCACTAAAGTGATGAATGAATGAGATTGCTCTCATCGTCTTACACCTTTCTCCAACACTGCATGCCATTAATTGCCAAACCCAACTTGGTTGTTTCATAGAGAAAACGCCTTGATGTAAATGCCAATCTATTTTTAAATATTATCATCAAAATAAAATTGAACCAATACATATAACTAGTTACAACTTTTTGATATAAATAAAACATAAAATTATAATAATTTTTTACTTTTAATCATTAAATAAATAATATTTAAATAAAATAAAGATATTCTTACAATTAATCATACCTAGAACTAGAGTGATAATAATACCTCTTTCCCACTCTTTTCCACTTATGTCACGTCCAAATAACATTTCTGACGTGACGATGAAGATAAGCACGCAGATTTTTTTGGTTCCGTGGGGTATACGTTTACCTCGAATTCGATACCTAATTCTCTTGTAAATTTGAGGAAAGTGGAGAACCGCGTAAAGAAGTATCGTCTTGCCTATGTCCTCACGCGTTTTCGTGACAGAAAAGTATATTTCGCAATGAAATTCGTACAGAAAATTCATTGGTCTGGTTGACACTTATGCCTGTCCTTGAGCGGTTTGGCGAACTTTTTCCCCGCTCTTTCCCCGCCTCAGCTCTTCCACCCACTATTTGTACCCATTTGCTCACTATTTCACATTATTCACTAACTGTGTTAACAGTATCTTTATAATCTCTGTGTCTCTCTTCTTCAGATTTTTGGCGTCGCCCTTCTGATTAG
The DNA here is from genome assembly GCA_007258455.2 of Sequoia sempervirens. Taxonomy (NCBI): domain Eukaryota; kingdom Viridiplantae; phylum Streptophyta; class Pinopsida; order Cupressales; family Cupressaceae; genus Sequoia; species Sequoia sempervirens. The sequence goes on along the minus strand of VDFB02058242.1, from coordinate 593,012,386 downwards.
TTATCTGGCAAAACCTAAACCTACATCTATACATTAGCCTTGATTGTGTGACTTCCTCTTCCATTTTATTCCAATGGCAACAGCTATGCAGATTAGCAATGTTTTTGAGGGAGTTGCACCGCCATCCACATCCGCCTCAAAGAAGGTCCGCTGCGAAGTGTTAATTAATCATCGCGGTCCTGACACCAAATACACTCTGGCCTCTCCTATTTACAACACCTTTCCTGAGAAGGGACTAAAATTTTTTTATGTATGTAGAGGAGCTTGAATTGGGCGGTTCCATAAATGACAGCTCAGCCAAACACCAGGGAGATTAGGCATTGGCAGTGAAAATATTGCAATATGTAGAGATGAACTACGCATGGCCTCTCTATGCGTAGTTCTTCCTTCATATTGCCATATTTTTACCTAACTATGCCTAATCTCCCTGGTGTTTGGTCGAGCTATCATTTATGTTCAAAATCGGCTGCACGGTCATTCCTGTCTTCTACAATGTTGACCCCAGTGATGTCCGCTAGGGTTTTCATGTAGTCATGTAGTCATCGCCTCCACCGATCAATTAAGGCTCAATGACGATAGAGCAGGGTTGAAGAAATTAAAGCCTACATATGATGGAGGAGGGATGATGAAATTGAAGCAACCTGACGACGGAGTTGTGTTGAAGAAATTTAAGCTGAATGACGATGGAGTAGGCTTCAGGAAAATGAAGCCTCATGACAATGGAGAAGGCTGAAGAAATTTGAGTCTAATGACGTTGGAGAAAGCATCAAGAAATGTGAGCCAAGTGGCGATGGAGGAAGTGCACATTTTTTCTCTGTTTTATGATTCGGAGCCCTTGAAGAAGAAGATGAAGAAAGAAAGTACGGGGGAACCTCAGGACAGTGAGAGGAAGATGTTGGCAAGCCATGAGCCTCTCAAGAAGAAGAGGGGTCGGTCATCTCTTAAGGACGAGAATCGAGATTGGAGGAACAATGCTGATGAAGATCCTGCTTTTTCTGCAATGCTCAAGACGGCAAAGGATTTTATCAGCAGAGTAAGTTTTAAATTTATCAAAATCCGGTGCTTTTCTTGTTCTGTCTTAATATTCTTGTTTCAACAAGAATATTGAGTTTCCAAAGTTTAAATCCTCTGCGATGAATTCTTTTCAGTAAGATGAGTTATGAATTTCTTAAAACCGGGTGCGTTTCTTGTTTTGTCTTCGCCTTATGTTAACAAGAATATTGAGCTTCCAAAGTTCAATTCTTCTGCAGTGAATTCTGTCAGTAAGGTGAGTTTTATATTTCTTAAAAACAGATGCTTTCCCATTTTAATGTGAACAAGAAAATTGAGCTTCCAAAATTTGAATCTTGAGCAATGCTTTCTCTCAGTAATGGAGGTTTTCGATTTCTTAAATTCTATTGTTTCTTCTGTTTTTATGCTAGCAAGAAAATTGAGTTTCCAAAATTTAAATTTTTAGCAATAATTTTTCTTAGTAAAGCAAGTTTTCACAATAAGTTTTCTTCTGTTGCTCCTTCTGTTTGTATGTTAATCAGAAAATTGAGATTTCATAGTTTAAGTTTTAAGGAAATAAGGTGAATTTTTATGTTTTGAAAAACAATACCCTGTTGTTTTGCTATTTATATCAACAAGAAAATTGAACTCTGATCATGGTAAAACTTGTTATGCACAGGAAACTGCTCATTCGAAAAATAATTGCTCGAGTAAGGTGAGCCTAAAAACTTTTAAAACTATGCCCTTATGTGTCGTGGTTTTTTTTTTTTGGTCTGTTAACAAGAAAATTGAACAGCAAAAGTTAAATAGTTAAACTTTTAAGGAAGTTCTGATGTTCTGTAAAACCCTGCACTTATATGTTGTTCTGTTCATCTTTTTTTTTATGCAAAAAGAGAATTGAACTTAATAAGATTTACCTTCTACAACGTTTAGATTGGCACAGAAGTTCTGTGTCATGTGAACTTTAGTGTTTCTGAGAACCTTTCCTTTTTGTTTTGCCTTCCTTTTTCATGATATTTTCTAAAATAAGGAAAATTTTAGATTTAGTGAAATCTTGCCTTTCTGTTTTGCTCTTATTTTACGCATCAGCAAGAACAGGGGACTTTTAATCATGATAAAATATGTTTATGCCTAAGAAATGGTCCAATGAGTAAACAATCCTCTATGTAAGGTTTTTTTATGTCTCTTAAACCGCTGCTCTTTTTTTATGTCTCTTAAAATGCTGCTCTTGTTCTTTTTTGATGGCATTCTTGAAGTGCAGTGAATTTTATTTTTCCTAAAATTCTGTCCAATTGGGTTGACATTAGTGTTATGTTAGCAAATAGATTGAACTGCAAAAGTTTTAATTTTGAAGACATTTTTAATGTATTGCAAAGCCCCACCATTGCCTTTTGCTCTTGTTTATGTGATGACAAAGAACAAGTAAATTGAACCGCCGAAGTTTAAATTTCCTAATTTTTTTAAACACAACATGAGTTTTTATTCATTGCAAAACCCAACCCTTGTCTTTTGCTCTTGTTTATGTCTGCAAGAAAATTGAATTCTGATCTTTGTAACATTTGTCATTTGTAGGAAATGGCTCAATCAGAAAAGAATTGTCTAAGCAAGGTGAGTTTTGAGTTTCTAAGAACTCTGACATTCTGCTTTTCCCTTTTATCTTTTGTCAACAAGAAAGCGAACCTTAAAAGTAAATTTTTTAAGGAAATTCTTATGTTCTGTAAAATCCTGGTATCACTTGTTTTTATGTAAAAAGATAATTTAATTGAATAAGATATATCTGCTTCTGCAATGTTTAAAATAGCACATAATTCTCTCAGTAAGGGGAGTTTTAAGTTCCTTATGCCCCACCCATATCTTTTGGCTGTGTTTTCCATGTTGTATTTTTCTTATTTTATAATTCGACAAAAGCACTGATCCAATATGTTATGTGGATGCCTAATAAATATTCCAATTGGCAAAAAACTATCTGTGTAATATAAGTTTTCTTATTTCTCTTATGTCTCTGCCCTTCTGCTTTGCCCTTCTTTTTACATTAACATGGAAATGGAAGCACAAATATTTAAATATTCAACACATTTTTGAAGTACAACTAATTTTAGGTTTTATAAGACATTACCTGATCGGATTGCTGTTGTTTTTATGTTAACAAAATTTAAACAGGAAAACTTTAACTCTTGAAGATATCTTCAATATAAGGTTTTGGAAAGCACTGCCCTTGTTTATATGATAGCAAGACTATTGGAGCTCAAAACTTAATTGTTGGTCTGAGAATTTGTGATAAAAAGGTTGTAATTCGCAAATCTGGAAAGATGGTTTGCGTGCCAAAAATTAGAGCAATTCTGGTTATGTGTGGAGAAAAACTTTGATGAAGCAAGGTTCAACGAATATTGGCCTTTGGCGTATATCATCTGCCAATTGCATTTCATGAGGTCATATTTCTAGGAATTCTGAGCAAATCTTTTGGTGTTTATGTAATCATTTTCCCAGTTTGCTGAATGAGTCTCAAGTTCAAAATTCTGAATTCTTTTAAAATTTGATTGACGGTACTGGGTGGGTTTTGTGTGTGGAGAAATTGAGAAAGACGGGGTACAAATAGATAAATGGATATTTGGAGCCAATATTGGACTGCAGAGCCGAATTTGCAGAGAGTCAACCTTGAAAGGGGGACTTTCAACCCATTGAATACTTTGTTGAGGAAGTTGTTTCGAACTTTGATGAATCTGACCTCTATCGGACATGGATAAAGGCGTATTTTCCTTCTTTGTTTATCCTTTACCAAGCAATCTATTGTTTTATCCTTTACAGAGCAATCTGTTGTTTTAATAAAGCCATTAAATTCCTATGAGAGGATTTTAAGGGTTTCTTCAATGCCTTTTCATGGGTTCGTATGGGCATAAGGAATTTAAGATAAACTGTGTTTGTAAGCTAAAAATCAGTCTGTTTTGTTATGAGGATTTGGAGCTGGATTGGATGGTTTAATCAAATTTACTTTCTTTGCTTGCAGGTGGAGGCCATGCAAAACACCACGAAATGTAACATCAGATTGGAACATATGTACTGGAGGATTTGGTACCTGGCACGTAGAAAAAAATAGGTACTGAAAAACTACTGACATACACTTATTTAAATGGCTAAAAGTAGTTGGGGGATGACAGAGATTCATTCCAAACAGTTTATAATGAATCTGGACCTCTCATACAGCATGACCATAAATAATAATTAATGAAAATTTGGAAACCAATTTCTCTTTGGATTTTAATTTATGCAGTATCCAATTTGAAAGAGGCCAGGTTAAAAATTTCAATCAATGGTGCTGTCTGTTAGATAAAGGATGGGAGACGATGCAAATGCATCTGGCTGTTCATTATTGTTGGTATGATTTTCTATTGTTTTTCCATTTGTCACATCTTTTCACTGGAATTAACTCATCACGTCCCTCCATGCATTCTATGCCAGCTCTTGCTTTTTACTTCCTGCAATATCACCATTCTTCACATTACCTACATCAAAACCCTCATTAACCCCTCTTTCCGAATCTCAGGATGAAAATGACGCCCTGTTCAAATTCTTCAGAGCCCACTTGTGCCCCCACTTCACACCCAATGATCTCCTGAGAGTCCTGAAAAAATGCAGTTCCACCAACATTACAAAACATATATTCCTGAAGTCTTCAGCTGGGCCAGTGGCAAGGAAGGTTTCAAGCATGACCACACGACATACGAGTGCACAATAAGGATCCTGGTGTTGCAGTATTGATTCCCACAGATGCAAAACATCCTTGCCAACATGGCCGTGACATTGTGCTCATGCTCCCCAGGTATTTTTGCATGCTGCAGGATAGAGCCCATTTATATCTCTGTAGTTAATTCTTACTCTAGGGTTTGTAGGATGGAAGAAGATATCCAGACCTTCGAGAAAATGAAGAAATTAATTGATGGGAAAGCTCCTGTGGTTGTGTATAATATTATCTTAAATGGGTTTGGGAAATCAGGGCAAACTAAGAATGCATTTGGGTTTTATGAGGATATGATTAGGTTTAGGGTTTTGGCAGATGCTTATACTTTTAGATTAAAATTTCCAGGGGACTGTATGTTGTTTTTAATTAGTTTACTGTTAGATAAGATGTGATCCAATCACCACACTTGCATACTGTGCACGGTGCTCCCATTCTTATCTTTGCATAGATTCAATTTGAAGTATTCGTAGGCAGCCTTGATACCAGTAAAGTAGAGCAAGGGATAATTCACAACTGACGAAGAAATTTTGGACTTTGCATCATGTCTCTCAATTGAGAACTATTTTCTACCAAAATGATTCAGGTATTGAGGATTCAAAGGTAATCCATTCATCATTTGCATCACCGTGAAAGTTGGATGTGAAAGAATTTAGATTCCATTATGTCCATGGTGTGAATTCCCTATAACATTGACAGAATCAGAGGAGTATTTGCATTTAGAAAGACAGTTGTATGAACAAAAGATTGGTAGAAAGTGGACTCCACTTAATCCAAGCTTGGACAGTTACATAGCTGAATTCGCAATTGCAAAATGTGGAAGCATAGACAAGGCATGCGAGCAATTTGAAATAATACCTTGAACAAATGGGTTGCATGGAATACCACATTTACAGTATTTGCAAGGACTGGGTTTGATGAAAAGACTTAAGAAATTTTCAAGTGAATGCAACAGGCGGGTGTAAGATCAAAATCCACTACATTTGTCAGCATCCTTCTTGCTACTATGTAAAATAGGAACTTTTAGGATTTATAAATAAAGAAATAAAAATTTGTAGGAGTTACAAGGATTTTTTGTATTTGGTCACATTGTCACTGGTGAGATGATATATATACAGACCTGGGGTTGAAGCATGTCTTCTAATGCAGGATATCATTCCATTCACCACCATATCTACTGGAATCTGAATATTTCAGAGATATTAATGATATCAAGTTTTCATAATTCATATTATTGTGAATGTTGTTTCTGGATTTGATTGCTTAAGTGTTCTTTTATGATATTCTTCACTGTTTTCCTACTACTTCTCAATGCTAGTAAGACCACTTTGAAAGGTTCACTCACCGCATCTATTATCAAGTTATGAGCTGCTGGAAACCTTGATAGTTGTCCCTTACCGTATGCAATAATCAGTGGATCAACCATCCTTTCAACCAGGAAATCATGGTTTATGGTTAGAGATTTTAACATGAGAAGAAATAAAGTTGTACCTATTGGGGAATGAAGTCCATCTGGGAATTTTAATCTTCCTAGTTATAAATTGTCCTGCAGAGTATTTAATTCTTGAAGTGCAACTAAGATTGAAAATGGAAAAGATTTAGTCAAGGTAATAATGGGTGTACCACTGTCCTTCAATTCACCCTGGAAAGGGCTCTGACAAAGTGCTTTCAATTATGTTGGGATGCACTATAGCCATTGGGATATGGCCTCTGAGATGATCCACCATCATCTCTGACATTGCTTTTGTGAATATGTAAGCATTTGGCCAACCGAATTTTCTTGCTCTAAGAATTGATAGTCCCCACTTCATTACATGTTTTACATTCAAAAGATTTGTACTCCAAAGAAATTGGGGAAAAACCTGTGTACAATAGAGAATACCTATTCTTGGGATGCACTATAGCCATTGGACTATCGCCCCTGAGATGATCCACCATCATCTCTGCCATTGCTTTTGTGAATACGTAAGCATTTGGCCAACCGAATTTTCTTGCTCTAAGAATTGACAGTCCCCACTTCATTACATGTTCTACATTCAAAAGATTTGTAGTCCAAAGAAATTGGGGAAAAACCTGTGTACAATAGAGAATACCTTTTCTCTGCAAGCTCTTCAAGCTCTTTCATTCGATGTTTCTCTATCTTGTCTTGTGTGGAATTTAGAGTTATAATTTCTCGAGTGTTTTTCTTATGAATTCATATTTAGAATCAACGTCCCCTGGTGAAGGCATGGTTCCACCTTTCTTGGAGAGCCTCTCTCCACTTGTCAGTGCTTCCTCTCTGATTACCCCCGACCTTCCCACGTTAACATAGGCTATTCAAATCGAGAAATGAAAATACAATAGGGGAGAGGGCCTAGTAGTCATGCACCCTAACTTCGCGCTTCTAATTATCCTACGTCGAAATTTCAAATCACTCCCAATTTTTTACAGCAGCTTACTTGGCAAGTTCTCTGCTTCTAACTAAGTTTTCAGGGCCACATCATCAAATATGATGCCACATCAGCATGCGTTTTTGTCAAGGTGTCGAAAAAGGCCCCAAAAAATAGTGAGACCAATTCCCGTGCATTACATCATGAGTAGTTGAGCGCTGATGTGGTATCACATGATTGGTTGCTTTTTAGATCAAAAGCATACATTTTGTTTAATTATGGGCAGTCAAATCACAACTATTGGACATTATATAAACGACTATTGGGTATTATATTTACGATTGAGTGCGTGACTATTGGACCCTGCACGACTATTGGGCCCTCTCCCCTATTAGTAATTTGCCATAAACAGTCTGGCAACCAACCTAAACAGAGGCTGCTTAAGGTCCTCAAACGTACCTGTTGAGACATGATAGATAATCTTTAATTTAGAGCAGCTTTTTCCAAAGCTCACAACATTAGTAGCTCCCACAGTATTCACATTCAATGCAACATCATACCTGAATATCAGAATAAACAGAAACATAATTTCAACCTTGTAACTAAGATAATTATATAGAAGAAATATTGTAGTTTTACAAGCCTTCAATGTAGTCAGACCTTTATTAAAAGCTTGTAGTGGCTGCAGTATTCACAATGATATCAACTCTTTTGGAGAGCTCTTCTCTAGTTTTTTCCTCCATCCCCAAACGATCACTTGTCACATCTCCAACAACAGGGATCAATTTTTGCTCCATGAATCTGCCATATCCACCCCTGTAATGTTCTCTTAGAGACTTAAAAAGCTCCGAGGAAAACACCTGTATAGAAACAATGATTGAAAGGTGTGTGTTCTTTGTTATTTTGAAAGCCAAAATTGTGAAAAAAATTATGATTAATTGCAAAGCACTACAGTTCCTGATTCAAATCAAATTTCACAGATGCTTAAATTTTGTGTTCCCTTTTCTCAAGTTTCAAATCAATTTTTACATTTTTTTATCAATAACACACACACACATGAATGTACACTCATGCACATTTTCTTGTTTGAAAAACAGTGCAACTGTTTTTCAAATCATCTATCCTCAGTATCTTTCCTTGTTTAAAAGCTAAAAATTTATTTAATTGATATTTTCCAATTCCCATTTCTTCTGATAATTAATGCTAGTTTATCTTAGTTGATGCTTATTTTGGGCATACATACCATTGCAGAAGCCAAAACTTTTTCCTCAATTACTAAAGGTACTACAATGGCCTTTTTTGTTTCATACCTATTTTTCTTGGTTGAAATGAATTTGGAGAAACATTTTTTTTTATCAATTTGTGTTCTGTTATATTATGATTGGGAGTGCCAGGCAAATGACAGTTACAAAATTTTTAAGTTTCTTGAGACATCTTGTTGGAGCCAGAGGATTGGTAAATCAAATCAAGGAATTAGTCGATTATTAAAACTTATTTCTGATTTGGATCACATTAATTGTAACAGTGCATGTTATGATTTCCATGGGATTTGTCTGAATAATTTTACATGTTACTATTTAATCAATTTGCCATTTGTTGACCTCTTTAAGTGGCTTACTTGCAATAATTTGATCAAAATAATTTATTGTATATTTATGGTCTAATCAGAAAGGCACCATTAGTAAATGCAACAAGTGATATACACAAGGGCAAAGAATATAATAACAGGTTACAGTAAATAAGTCGAGCCATTCGACTTACTTTTGCTTTGCTAGATTCTTTGACCTCTGCCCACTATTTACAAGCATTGTTTGTAGGCAAAAATTGTGTTTTTATCTGTACAAAAAAACACTTACAATTGTAACTTGCAATCCATATTACCTATCAGCTAACCCACCCACTGTACCTCTCAAGGATGAAATTGTTTTCAAATTAAATGAAATTAAGGACGCGTACATAATAAAAGAAATGAATTGATTCAGACAGAAACGCTTTTTCAAAACAATCCAATTAATTTCAATGACAACTATGGGCATATTGAAAAAGAAATGCCGAGTGTTTACTCAGGGAACAAAATTTATATGTATATCAATTGATGTGATGATTGTGATTACTGGATATACAATTTTCCTTTTTTTTTTGAATAATTTTGCACATTGCACATTATGTGGCATATTTTTTTTTTGAACACCACATTATTAACATTATGGGTTGGATTTGTTTTGGTGAGGAGGATTTGAACTATACTATGCAGATTATGCCAGTATGTGGCACCCTTTATTCATGGATTTATTATGTTCATTTAGAACACATCTGCCAGCCAAACTGTAAGTGGATGCATAGCTGATTTGAAACTATCAGTTCTCCATTAAGACCTTGTTTGCACAAACATCATTTGCTAAATGGTCTGCCCATTGACTTCATATACTAGACAAATGTATGCAAAAAAATGGCCAAATTTTTTCCGAATTAACCTTCCACACCTCTTCGGCATATCCATTGCACATTGAGGTGCAATTGCTAGTTATTGCGTGGATTTTAATTAATATGTTGAGAGACGTTCTACAATGGCATTTGGGTGTGTTAAGAAAAACTCTACCTTAAATCAAGAAGAGTTCTGAAATCATCATCCTTAATTTTTTTTACATAAATCTTGATATTTGAAATAAATTTGGAAAATAATGCCATAAAAATAAAAGTAATGAAATGAAATTCAATAATATGCTCCACCAACAGAAATTCTGGTGTTATTTATAATCCACATCGAATGTGCGAATACAAACTTAACTGCCGCGCAAATAAAGAGTAAAGAGTACTTAATAAAGAGTAAACATGCCCATAAAGACTCAACTGTTGGGCGAATGAAGAGTAAAACATGCCCAGTAATTAATAACTGTCCTATTGAGGGCTCATATTCATCACTTTCTACATGTAGTGTTTTAGCAGTGGTTTGGTTCGCAAGATCCAGTCACACATAATTTCAGCGGTGGATTGAAAATGAGTTTTTTTTCAGAAACCCTTTAAGGTGCGGTATCGCGAAATTTGCCGCTCAAAGTGTCTTGTTACTTGTTTCAAGTCGTTCAAATTGCAAGATTCACTTTCTGTCCACAAAATCTCTTTTTTATTCTCTTGCACTGCCCTTGGAATCCAAACCTGTTGTAAACCAGACAAAGGTGCTTGGATCAGCATCTCTGCCTCAAGGTCAGCCTAGAAAATCTCAGGTAAAAAACCCTCATTCTTTACTTCCTTCCAAATGATGAAAAAAAATTCTGCAAATACTTGGTCAAAATTGAAGGGTAAAAAGCTGGATTTTTCGCCTCTTAGAACATGCCAAACCCTTGGTGAGAAACTCTCAACCCTAGTGCCAAAATCCAAGAGTGGGAAACCCTCGGTTTCAAATTCTTGCCGTGTGAAATCAGATTCTTTTGCGGAAGATGTAGAACTAAGGCATGTACAGGATCAATGCACGTTCAACTCGGAGGGTGATATAATGGTTGTCTCAAGCCCCAATGATATAGTTGCGATAACTTCTCTTGTGCCCAAGATGTCTAATACAGGTGGCAACAAGGCAGATGATTCATTAAAGAAACCGCCATCTGAGACCTGTACCTCTTCAGCATAGAGGTCACTGAAGCGCAAGCACTCTTTATTTTTTCTAACTTTGGATTCATAGTCCAGGGAAACTCATATTCAACAATTTCAGCAAGAAATTGAGTCGCTGTTAAAATATTTCAATGAATCTTTTGAAATGATTGGTTCTGTAGACGAGGAAGAAGTTGCTGACATGGGGAATGCACCTCCAAATGCGATCATTGCACGCAATTTGGAGGACAGTAGGCTTTCTTACACAAAATTAGTGGAGCAGATCCATGAGAAATTGAAGAACAAGTTAGATCAGAATGGGGTGGAGATTAGCTTGACATTTGTGAAAAGTTCAGTGCTGCTTATTGGGCAGTGCCCTTTGTATGGCATTCCAAGCACCACACCTCTTTTAAGGAATTTGACTAAAGGCACTATGCTTTTCCTTGTACATGAGGTACCTACTGACATCCTTAGAAAGACTCAGATTCAGTTATTGTATATATATATATATATATATGAAACAGAATTCAATTGCAATTATAGGGCTTATGTGAAATGATATTAAAGGTAGTCAAACTATAAAAGTAGTGGGTAAGCATTTGGTCTAAGAAACAAAGCAAAAAGCAGAGACATTATTGAAATCTGTTCATATTCTCTTAGCAAAACATCTTCACAGGATGTATTGGGAAGCATACCAATTTAATAATAATAAAACTATAACTAATCAAGCACTAGGATTTGAATTCAAAAGAAGTATTTTGGGTTTATCTCATAAATACTGTATGAATGTTTTGTAGGTGAGAGTGGTTATAAATGAGGTCTTGAGACTTTAGACATTTGTAGTGTTAATGGAACTTGGAAGGCTTTCAATTCCTGTAGGCACTCAACTTGCGCTTACAATACTGCAATCCACCATGAACCTGCTTTGTGGGGAAATGATGGCAACGATTCCAACCCAGGGCAGTTTAGTGAAGGAATTGCAAAGAACGCAAAGCATATATGGTCTTTGGATCAGGTCCAATTATATATGTGGATCGGAATTTTGCCTTGTCAGTAGCCAAATATGGTGTCTGACAATAATTTTGCAAAAAAAAATTATTTTGTCACTTCACCTTCATATACTCGTGCTCCTATGCTTTTGCTTTGTGACTTGAAAAATGGAGCTCCAGCTAGTCTCCACATGGACTAATATCCAAGAACAATACTATCTAGAGACTCTTCGTTTATTGAAATTTTTATGTCAATAGAAATCTACTGTAGTATAAGTCTACCACCAAGCCTCAAGAGTACCTCAAAAAGTGTATTCTGGGATTTATGCACTGTTTAATAATAATTAGTCAATGAAAGAGATAATATTATGCTGCACATCTCCGTGCCCTTCTCTCAAGTTATCAAGCAAAACTAGCACAAAAATAATACACAACAGAAACAAAATACAAAGATTTGAAAGACAATGAACTGCAGTAATGAAAAATGAGAGTTATATTGAGAATTTGCAAGCTTAATGAAGCATGTCAAAGTCAAGCACACCATAAAAACTAACCATCTTAACCTATCATTACAAACACCAATGGTGCTCGTGTGCTAGTATGCATTATTGCCAAGATCACCCCTTGCAAGTTGGAAGTGATAAGAGTTGATTGCAGTGCTATGCACAACATACTATATATATGTGTGTAGGGGGAAGCAACTAACAACTGCAAGTATGCTATAAAGGTAGTTCTTTAATTGTGACTAAACTAGCATATATATATATTATTTATTAATAATATATATAAAAATGCCAAGAGATTTCCTTCTCAAGGCGTTTATTTTTAGTCAATTACTCACATAAAAGTGCAATAGATGTGTAGAGAAGGATATCCCGACGTTTATATATATATATATGCTAGTTATTATTTGCAGTCAGATTTTTTTTAGAGAATATGTTTCAATGGTTTTGGATGTTAGGGTATTGAAAGTTGGATCATTTTATATGATTTGCTAGAGTTTTCTTTTATTAGGCCAGTTTTCTCATATTGAAGTAGAAGTTTGTTGTGGAATTTGTTTCATTCAGTTGATCCATCCATGTAGGTGAGCAAAGCGTAGGAAAGTTGAGTGAGCCTCATGGGTAGTGTAATCCCTGCAAGCATCAGATAGAGAAGCCTCCATCTCCAACCACCCTTCTCCGCTGCTAGAAGGACATGCTTGATCGACAATCACATGCCTAGTATGATCCTGGAACTTGGGGCTAAGTATGCGGACAAAAGGCGGCAAAAATAGTCATTAGAAAACGACACCTCTAGCAATACACCACAAAAATCTTCCTTCTCGTATACCCTAACCCTAGAAGTGTTTTTGTGCAGATCTTGATACAAACCCTCGCTCTCTTTAAATAGGTTCATGTCCATTTTCAGATCCTGTTGTGAAGTCTGGTAGTTTTCTCTTAACTTCTTTCTTTTATTAGCTTGGTTCTTTATTTTATTAGCTGTAATGCAACTTCTGATTCTTTTGCTGATATATTATTGAATAAGATAACTAAGCTCCTATATTTATATTTATATTGGAGTTAACATAATTATGAATATTTTAATTGTTCAATCTATATGTTATTTATTTATTTATTTATTTTTATTTTTTAATACTATAGGGGTGTCCCTGCGACCCATAAATTTATCTAACTTCAAGGAGGTTAGGGGCAAAGTCCATTCCTATACCTTGGGTTAGTAGAGCAAGAATTGACACACAATATAATTGACCCTTGCCTTCGCCTTCGCCTACAATTGTTCAATCTATATGTTATTAGTTACATTTAAAAAAATAAAAATTATAATGTTTTAATTTTTAAATTTACTATGTTTATGAAATCTTATTGTTATATTATTTATTAATCTAAATTTGTAATTAAAAAATATTTATTTTTAATAAATAAATTTATATAATTTCAAACATGAGTTATTGTTATTTTTTTAAAATTGATTTTATTTTTATTTTTTTCAACTTTATCAAAGATTATTTTTGTAATTTTGTATAAATAATTTGAAGTGTCCCATTGAATCTTATAAAAGAAGTAATGAATCTAGAAGTTCCTAGTGTGCTTTTTACTAGAAAATAAAAATACATGAAAAGAAATATTGTAAAGGAATTTAAAAGTTCTTACATTGTGTGAGAAGTGTATTATGTGTAGAAAGAAAAAAAGGGCTAACTATGAATATGCTAATCTAAAATGCAACTATGATGCAAAGGATGACATAAAATGCAACTATGAAGCAACACATTACTCTAAGATCTAACTATGATGCAAAACATGATATAAAATGTAACGATAAGACTCCATAATGCTCCTAAGCTCAAAAAATATTCCTGCATGATAACTCTATTCAAAAGTGGATGTGAAATACAATGCCAAAGGGTTGTATTTATAGCCTTTTCCAAGCATCTGGTGAGGTGGCAATGATCAACGGTCCAGATTCGAAGTAGAAGAATGAACAATGGAGATGGAAAGAATCAAGATGTTGTCCCCTTGACCAAAGACAACATGACAAATGGATGGAATAATCTCTTGACCAATAGGAAACATGACAAATAGATGGAAGACTCAAGTGTGGGAAGAAAAGACCATGCATTTGAAAATTGGCGGAAGTGTGTGAGGAATAAGCCATGTGCTTAAAAATTGGTTGAATATAATTCTAATTAAAAATTAGAATTATTTAATTTCATGTGACCCTGGTGAGGTGGCACAAAAATTTGTAGACATGTGCTTGAATTCCTAATCGAGATTAGTGAAACTTAATTAAATAAACAAGCTTATGGAAATTTGTTTATTTAATTAAATTAGAAGAATATGATTTTAGATTTGGAGAATTAGAAAAGGGTGAACAAGATAAATAAATTGAGAATTTATTTATACACAATCTAATTTTAATTAAATAACTAGTATTTAATTAATTAAATGCCATGACCAATTTTAGGTGTATACAACTTGCACAATAGAATAAGACGATATGAAGTATGCTACAAATACTTGATAATAATTGAGAATAACAAGCCACTTTGAGAGGGAAAACCTCCAAATATCTCTATTGAGAACAAAATTCACAATATGCTCCTAAAATAAGACTCACAACCTCCTATATATCCTATTTATGCCTAGGATATCACCCAGAATGACCTATATACCCCTATATAAGCCCTAGGCTTCCCTAACTAACTAAAGGATAATATAATAATGATAACATGACTTAATTAGGAGAAAAGATAGCCGCAAGATGACTATTCATAACCCGATGTATACTAATATTAAGGGAATTGCATGCCATCCTTATTCAAAGAAGCATTGTCCTCAATTCTAATCAAGTGTGGATTCTTCTGAATGAACTCATCTTCCCATGTGGCATCTTCAATTGGTAAATTCTTCCATTGGATGAGATACTCAATGAGTGTTCTAGTCCTTAGCTTCTTTGTGCATGTTTGACGAATGCACTCTAGTTCCAAGATAATTCTTCCTTCTTCATCAATCTAAGGTAATCATGTACAAGTAGGGATATTATTCCCAATAGCCTTCTTTGAACAAGAAACATGAAAAACTAGGTGTATCTTTGTTGGAGGAGGCAACTCCAACTTATAAGCGACACTACCTATCATTTGTAGGATTTGGTATGGGCAATAATATTTTTGAGACAACTTATTATTCTTTCTTTTTTGCTTCAATGAGGTTTGCTTATAAGGTTACAATCTCAAAAAGACCCAATCCCCAACTTCAAAACTTCTTTCACTATGATGCTAGTTCGCATGTTGTTTCATTTGATTTTGTGCCATGGCTAAATTCTCCTTGAGTCTTGAGAGTACCAATTGTTGATGAAGTAAGTGGTCCTCCACTGCCTGAACTCTTGGTGACACCTTCAATGATGATGTGATGGAAAGAGGTTGATATCTGTATAGTGCCATAAATGGAGACATTTTTGAAGAATTATGAAAGGAAGCGTTATACCTCCATTTTGCTAGTGGTAGCCAATCTACCCATTGAGAGTGTTTATCTAAACTGAAACAGCGTAGATATCCTTCCAAACATAAGTTTAATTTTCCCATCAAATTGAGGATGGTATGAAGAACTATGAGCCAATTGAGTACCCAAACATGAGAATAAATCTTTCCAAAAGTGACTAGTGAAAATAGGATCACGATCACTAACAATAACCTTAGGTGTACCATGTAGCTTTTGTATGTTATCCAAAAAATATTTTTCCACTATACTTGATGTAAAAGGGCATGATAATGCAATTAAATGTTCATATTTAGTGAGGTGATCTACTACTACCATGATAACATTATGACCCTTAGATTTTGGAAGCCCTGTGATGAAGTCCATAGATACATCTTCCCAATGTTGGCTAGGAATAACTAAAGATTGCAAGAGAACCAATGTCTTAATTTTCTCCCCTTTGTTTCTTTGACAAACCAAACATTCAACCACAAATTTTTTATCACCTTTTAGCCCTTCCCAAAAAAATCTTGCTTGACTTGATGGTATGTCTTCAAAATCTTGAATGACCCCCAACCAGAGACCGATGAAGTTCTATGAGAATCTTGTTTTTAAGAGTGGAATCCTTACAAAGATACAATCACTCTTTATACCACAAAGCATCTCCTTTCCAACAAAACTTATATTAACTATTAGGATCACTCTTTAATTATTGAATGGGATTACTTGTAGAAACATCATTCTACCACTCTGCTTTGGCTTCAACCACCCAATCTACTTGTAGTATTGAAATTACACACAATAATGTTGGCCCACAATTATTGTTGCACCAAAAGATCAACCTATTAATGCCTAATACAACTGTCAAAGTTAATGGATCCATAGGAGGGGGTTAGTCCATGTCACAAATATCAAGGGGAGCTGACCAACTACCAACAATCTTCCCCTCAGCATTACTCGAGGGGATTTGAACCTATCACCTTTGGCCCTGATACCAATTGTTGGCCCATAGTTTCCATTGCACCAAAAGATTGACTTGTTAATGCTTGCTACAACTATCAGAGTTAATGGATCCATGGGAGGTGGTTAGTCCATGTCACGAATTTCGAGGGGAGTGTTGACCAACTACCAACAAATAAAGCTTCATCTTTCTCATCCTTCCTAAAAAGTGCAACCTCTACAACATTTTCCTTTCCTTTTTTATATACAACCTCAAAGTCATATTCCAACATATTAGTGATCCATTTTTTTTCTCTTTAGAAGATAATATCTTTTCCAAAAAATATTTTAGGCTATCATGATCTGTCTTAACCTTGAAGTGTCTACCCATTAGACAAGGCCTCCATTGTTTTACTACATGAAGAATAGTTAGCATTTCCTTCTCATAAATAGATTTGAGTTGATTCTTACCATTTAATTGATGACTCTCAAAAGAAATTGGTTGACCCTCTTGCATGAGAACTACTCCTATCCATTTCCTGAAGCATCACATTCCAAAATGAATTCCTTGGTGAAGTTGGGAGTGGAAAGCATTGGAGTTGTACACATAGCCTCCTTCAATATCTCAAACACTGTATTAGCATAATCAATCCAATGAAAAGAATCCTTCTTCAATAAAGTAGTTAGGGGTGTTTCTATACAACCATAATTCTTCACAAATATTCTATAGTATCTCATCAATCCCAAGAAACCCCTCAATTTCTTAATGGTTTTGGGAATAGGCCATTCCATGATAGCCTTAATTTTGTTAGCATCCACCTTTACCCCTTCATGTGAAACTGTGTCCCAAGTACTCCACCTCCTTAAGACCAAAAGCACACTTGGATGGCTTAGCATAGAGTTGATGATCTTCAAGAAATTGTAATGCTTGATCTACATGCTACAAGTGTTCTTCCCATGTCTTGCTATAAATCCATATATCATCAAAGAACACTAATACAAACTTCCCCAAGAATTTATTAAAAATAGAATTCATCAAAATTTGAAATGTAGATGGTGCATTTGTAAGACCAAATGCCATCACCAAAAACTCATAATGAACCTCATGAGCCCTCAATGATATCTTACAAATATCCTCTTCCTTAGTTAAAATTTGATGATAACTAGATCTAAGATCTAACTTAAATGTAAAATACATAGCTCCATTCAATTCATCTAGCAAATCATCAATGACTGGAATAGGAAACTTATCTTTGATGGTGTACAAGTTGAGCCTCTATAGTTTGGGAACATGCACCAAGTTTCATCCTTCTTACACTTCATCACCATAGGTGAGGAGCAAGCACATTGGCTATGCTTGATAATTCTTGCCTCTAGCATCTCTTCAACAATATTTTCTATAGCACTTTTTTGTATATGTGGGTACTTGTAGGGTCTAATATTGGGTGGTTGGCTCCATGGATCTAGTTGTATGGAATGATCATGATCCATCTTAGGAGGAATTCCCTTAGGAATGTCTCCTAAAACCATTGAGTGATGATCAATTATTTTGTAAATATGGACGTGGGAGCCTTATATTGAGATACTTTTAATGAACAGGGAGAGACCCAAGAGAGAGAGTGGGGGAGCCTGAGAGGGAGGAAGATGAGGAGAGAGGGAGAGAGAGGGAGAGAGAGAGGGAGAGAGAGGGAGAGAGGGAAAGAACTAAGAGGGAGAGTGGGAGAGAGGAAAAGTGGGAAAGAGGGAGAGAGGGAGAGGGAGTGTGGGAGAGAGGGAGAGAGAGAGGGGGAGAGAGGGAGAGAGAGAGGGGGAGAGAGGGAGAGTGGGAGAGAGGGATAGAGAGAGGGAGAGAGGGAAAGACCTAAGAGGGGGAGAGAGAGAGAGTGGGAGGGAGAGAGGGAGAGAGAGGGAGAGAGGGAGAGCGAGAGTGGGATAATATATATTATATATTAATATAATATTGATGTATATTATATATTAATATAATATTGATGTATATTATATATTAATATAATATTAATGTATAATATATATTAATATAATATATAGATTAACATATAATATATCATAAAAAATAATAATTCTTGAACACCATATTAAATTGAAAATAATGGCGAGTTGGAGTAGTGTGGGTGGGAGAAAGAATAGAGTGTGCATTTTGAAATCTGGTGAGGAGGACTAGGGAGAGGATGATGGTGATGGAGATGGGTCTGCTTGTGTCCTGTGTCTCATTTGGTGTGTTTCTTTGCAGGATTTTTCATTCGAGGTAAGGTTTTACTTGGCTATGATTTCTTTGGCTCTCTTGGCAACTATTGGTGTTGCTCAAGAGGTGCTTGAGGAGGTTTTTCTCTCTTCTTTGGACTTGGTGCTTCTTGGGAGCTTCCTTGCTATGGGTTTCTATGGTGGCCTTTTTTTCTCTAGCCATGTTTTGATGGAAATGGTAGTTTTAGATCTATTGTATTGGGCTTTCCATACTTGTTGTGTGCTCTTCCTTAAGCCTGGAGTGTTGAGAGGGTGTAGGCAAGGGGGTGGTAGTTTGATTGCTACCTTGAATGAGGTTGGTGTTACTAACTTTATTGGATCTTAACTAGCATCTCCTCTTGCTTGTGTGGTGTTGGGAGGGTCTGGCACTATTTTGTGGTGAAGATTTGGTGTTGACAGAGTGGGGAAGTCTAGATTCCCTCTGGTGTCTCTTCGCTTTCTTGTTTTCTATTATGGTCCCATTGATTCTTAGTGCGAGGATCTTTCTTTGGCCTCAATTTTTTTGCTAGATCTGTGGAATGATTTTACGGGATTGGTGCTCCTTGTTCTATTCAGAGAGTTGGAGTGACAAAGATTGTCTTGTTTGCAGTCCTTTGGGTTTGCTTGTCTTTTCGAGACTTTCTATGCTCTGCTTTCCTTTTCCCTTGACTCTCCTATTGTGGGGGTTTGATGCAGTTCTTGTTACTTCCTTGGTAGTGCTTTGAGGACTTCAATGGTGTGTGTCTGTGGGGGTTCATTGGTGGATTGGTTGGAGGAGTGGCTTATTCTTGGTCCTATTCAATGTAATGGGATGGCTTGGGGGCTTTCTATGTTGGCCTATTTTCTAACTAGTTCCTTTTGGGTTTCTCTTAGCCCATTTCTAATGTTCTTTTGGTGGTGCTATGGTGGTATTTATTTCCTTGGGTGTGTAGCGCGTGCTCCTAGTTTTCCTATTTTGGACTAGTGGTGCTTCCCCTGGGTTGGCTCTGTAGAGATTTGGCCTATCTTTGGCCTTGACTGGTGTGTTGGGGAAGCTTGGGAGCTTTATGGTTTGGTAGTCTCCTAGTGTTCTTGTTGGGGCTCCCTCATCCCTCTTGGGCTTGGTGTGCTTTTTTTATCCTTGGGCTTAGATCTCTACTCATTATGGTTCTCTCATGTGCAGATTATGGTGTATCTGTAGTTGGTTGGGTTATGCTTATGGTGTTATCTTTGAGCCTAGTTGTGTGCTCTATTTTTTGGGTTCCCTGCTTCCTCCTACTTGTACCTGATGCTAGGGCTACCTTGGGATGTGGTGTCTTCCCTCCCTTCTGATTTCACTTTTTGCTAGGATCTATAGCTTGAGTCTTATTTTAAGGGGGAGACTGTTCCTTTTGAGGTGGATCCTTCTTCTTTTGAGGTGGAGTTGGGAGCTATAATTTTTCTCAATATATCTTCTCCTTTATGTTGGCTCTTATTGAGGTGTTGCTTGTGTAAGGAGGGGAGTGGTGTTTTCATAGGTTTTGGGTCACATTTTATCCTCTCTTTTGGAGGTGAGCCCCCTCCTCTGGTGGTGGAGGTTGGGTTGGCATCCTTGGTGGGAAGGTGTTGTTGGGAGGCTAATAGATTGGTGGGGTGTTGCTACAAAAATGTTGATTGTATGGGGATGTTTTGTTCCTTGGCTCAACCTTGTTCTTCTCATATTGAGGTTGAAAATTTGGATGAGTTGTTTACTTTGATTGGGAACTTTGGTTGCCCTTGTTTTAATGGTTCTGTTGTGAGTTGGAGTTGTATCAATGATGTCTTTCTTGAGCAGATGGTTCATTGTTGCCTGGCTGGTGTAGGCAGGTTCAATGTTCACTACATCCATATCAACTAAAGGAGTAAATAGATTTTTACTCATTAAATTTATATTTCTCCCTAGATTAACTTTGCATTGTCTAGCCCTATGACCAAAATTGTTACAAGTATAACAATAGCCATTAGAATATGATGAGTACCTGGTCATGGTGTATCTTTCAGCTGGATTAGGATATCTTCTTTGTTTAGGTCTCCTTGGATAGTGTACTCTTGTGAAACCATCATTGTTATTTTTCTTAGGATTCTGCTTCTTCTTTTGTTGATCTGAAATTTTTCATTTAACCTTCTCGTCTTCACTTTGTTCTTTCTATTTAACAAATTTCTCAACTATAGTTAACTTGTTTTCCTCTCCAGAAGCATCTTCTTTGTTATATTTTTCATTCTTGGAAACTAATTTTTCTTTTTCTATTTATATTTCATAAAGCTTTGCAAAAGTATCAAAAAATGAACTTTTTCCCTTTTCAAGTCCCAAACTGGATTTTCCTTTACTAGCTAGCTTTTATGTACTTAGCAATTCATCTAGGATGTTAGTACCACCTTTCAAATTCAGACTTTTAATGACCTTCTCATTAGTCTTGTCCAACTCTTTTCTTAGGGAAACCGTTTCTACCTCAAGTTTTGAGCATCTCTCCATCTATTTTTGCAACTTAAACTTCATAACATCTTCAACTCTTTTGAGTTCTTCTACATGAACTTTTAGACCAACTATCACCTTATTATATTCCTCAAGTTCTTGAGTTGCTCTGTCAATCTCTTTTTTAGCATTCCTTTTCAATTTCTTGTTTTCCTTCTTGAGATCATCATATTTATCTCTTAAATCCTCAAGGTCTTCAAGAGCACTAATTAATTCTTCTTCAAGATCAACAATTTCTTCATCTTCCTCCTCATGTAAGTCCTCAACCAGTGTATCTTTTTGGTCCTTAGTTTCCCTAGCCATAAATAGAAACTCTTTTATGTTTTCTCTCATAATAAGGGAATGGTCATGATCCTCTTCTAAACTATCACTAGCATCAAAAACTCTACTTTCTTCATTGATATACAAACTCTTCTTATTTCCAAAAAATCTTCATTTTGCTACCTTCTTCTTGCTTAGAACTATCCTCTTTACCATATGGAACCTTTGAAGCAAATGAACTATTCTCCCACAATTAAAACACTTAAATGGGAGGTTACCTTTGTACTTACCGGACCCTCTCCTTAGTCTCCTTATGAAGTTAGCTTCTTCCTCATCAGTTTCATCATGATCAGATACAATGATAGTAGCTTTGTCTTTCTTATCAAATTCATCTTTCTCTTTCCTTACCACCTTAAATGCAAATTTTCTATGGGATGATTCAACATTAGGCATTCTCATGTCATATGTAGTAATTATTCCATGCACCTCATCAAGAGTAAGTTTATCAATTTATCTTCCTTCTTTGATAATAGAAATATCAACATCATATTTAGTTGTTATAGACCTGAGAAATTTTAGCACAACATCTTCCTCTTTTAGATCTACACCATATCCTTTAATGGAATTTACCATATCATCAACTCTTTGACGATAGTTTGCAATATTCTCTTCTTTGGTCATCGTCAAGCCTTCAAATGTTTCTCTCAGCACTTGTAACTTTGCTAACTTCACTTTGGTGTCACCTTCATAGATCTTCTTCAGTTTTTCCCAGACATCATAAGTAGTTTTACAATGCATAACTTTGGTACGTATAAAGTCAAAAAAATTATTCATAATAATGAACCAAGCTTTCTTGTTGTCCTCATGATTTTTTTTTTTTTTTGAATTAGTAGGAGTTGTAGAAGGAATAGTATATTGGGTCTCTACAGATGCCCATACTTTAGTTCCAAGAGAAACTAAGTATCCTTCCATAAATGAGCTCCATTTAGCATAGTTTGTTCCATCAAATCTAGGTGGCTTGTTTGAAACTTTGTGAAGAGCCATCATGTTCACCTATCCAAGACCAACCCAAGCTAGTTAAGCTTCTCCTAGGGAACCTAGGGCTTCGATACCAATTGTTAGAAAAAACTGATCTATTGAGAGGGGGATGAATCAGTAGATTGTAAATTTTTAAACCTAGAGTGACCTTTAGCATAATTAAACTTAACAACTCAAATGAGGAATTCAAAGCATAAACAATTAAAGTAGGCACAATCAAGAGAGAGACAAACACATAACACAAAATGTGCGTGGAAAGCCCAATATGGGAAAAACCATAGTGAGAAATGGTGCTAGGATCTACTGTCCTAATCCAGCCTCACAAGCATCAAAGTTCTGTTACAGGTTTTAAGGGCTACAACCCTAAGGAAGCTTCGACTACTTGTTTTAGAAGCATCAACTTCAAGGATGTCACAACACCCTGAACTGAGCTGCAACTTAGTTCTAATAGAGGCTACAACCTCTTACAAAGATTCTCAATCAACCAACTATGCATAACATGGTTCTACTCAACTTATGATGCATCTATTCAACACATTATACTTTTTTCTTTTTTCGCTCTCACACTACTATAATCAAATTCTTGTATTTTTATGATTCTTCTTCTCTGTTATAGTTCTCTCCCACTTGATTATTCAAGCATGAGCATACACCTTTCTAACTCATTCCTTCATATATTTCATATGAGTCAAACCCTCTCAAGTTTTTTCACTTGCAAACTACATCAGCAAGTGTTAGATCATCGAGCCACCCACATACTGTTCTATCGATTAATGATGGAATCCAATCAAATTTTCCATATCTCACATCAAGATACACAACAATCAACCTTGTTATCAATAACTTACCAAATTTAGCTCTCCTTTTTACCCCAAAATCTGATATGCATGTAATTTCTTCTTCTGTTCATTCAATCAAGTTTGATCTTGATCAATCATGTCACCTTTTCAGTTCCATATTAATTAAATGTTCACATGTTGGTCAGTTAGGTGATTTGATTATGTTCACATGTCGATCATCGACTTGAAACCCTTATTCACATGGACCAAACCATATGTAAACATTCAAGTGTGAATAGTGGCCATCAACCATCTTGCAGACCAATCAAAAGGTAGAAACATGATCATGAGACATCCACAAGCTCATTATAATCACCAAGAATCTCAACACAAGATCTGACAACATTATCTATAGGATTTATCAAACTAGAGCACTTTAAACAACACTATCATAAAGAAGAAATCACTTCCAGATCACCAAAACAAGAACCATTTGAGTTGAGGGAACATAACAATATTAAAAACCTAATTCCATAGTTGTAGACTAGAAAGCTTAAACGTTGAGGAATGAAGAATAAAATACATTCTCCTGGTCATCACCAAATGTCCAAAGAAAGCAATTTTCACTCTAGTGAACATAACTCACTCAAATCTTCATAGCAAAGGCTCAAACTTGGAACATACTATATTTTGAAATTCCTCTAAATAACTTCAAATTCATAGACAAAGATATTCAATATGCAAGAAATGCGAAGCAAGCTACTGGACCATTCTTACTAGAGGCTCACTCAAATATTCATACCAGAGTACCAAACCATGCACACTCTTGAATGGACACATATGACACCATTATAATCCTTCTTCCAGATCCACAAGACTTGAAAAAACCCAGCGGAGGACTGCCGAGTAGATACATTTCTCCTAGTCCACAGATAACCAACTCTGTCACATTAGTTCACAAATTGGTGACCAAAAATTTCACTCTTCATGAAAACAAAAGTTGTAATCTAGGATATATTACCCAATGATGTCCTTAAACAACACTTCAAATCCACAGCAACACAAGATCAACACAAAAGAAATGTGGAGCACATACCAAAGCACAATTGATACTAATGACAATATAGATATGTTGACAACAATGATAACACTGGTTAGACACATATTTGCAACAATATCCCCCTTTTTCATTGATGGAAACAAATGATGTGAAAACCCATCAAAGAAAACATCCATTCCATTCCAACATTCTCCTTTATTTTTTATGATTAGACTACCTACACAACTTCTCCTACACTTCGTTGTCCTTGCAATATTCTCTCTTTCATGTGACTTGCTCTCCCCCTTTTTCTTAGATTAGAAAGAATACATAAAATTTCTTGCACTCCCTCTCCCCCTTTGAAATCAATGAGAAGGGGAACATATTTGCACTCTACTACTCTGATCAAACTGAAGGTGCACTTGCTACTCTTGATACGAAACCCATATTAGTAATATCTAGCTACTCCCTTTGAGGGGTAGCCTTCAGGAACCATAGAACTAATGCAATCCCATGCATCCCACCAATTGGAATCCCACACAAAAGCATGGAAACTCCCTCTAGGATAGACACCACTTCTTGAATTAGCAGGCTCCCTATTTGTAGTAGACTTCTCGATCCAGTCTGTGAAAACATGTAATATTTTGCTAGTGATATCTCTTCGGATTCAAAACCAAATTATTTGAATTTTGGATATGATGTAGATGAATATGTCTAGATGCTAATTCCAACTCCACAACCTCTACCATGCAAATGTGGTCAAATATGGTATTCTTCAGTGTTGCTCACTTCAGTACTTTGCAACAAAATGTTCACAATCCCAACTAATTGGAATCTTTTGGATGTTCTTGCATCACTTTGATTTTACATGACTTGATAACATAGTCCTTAACCAAGGTCAAATGAATTATCAATGAAACCCCCCTGGATACATGCCCTATCACTAGATTTTAGTGATATGAAGTGGGAGAAACCACTCCCAACTTCTGTCTCAAGTATTCAAACTGTTCGGTGGGAAGAGGCTTGGTAAATACATCGACCACTTGTTCCTTGGTCAAAAAAAACTCTATGCCAACTTCCTTATCTGTAACCTTTTCTCTACTAAAGTGATTCTTGATTGAGATATGCTTGGTTTTGGAGTGCATTACTAGATTCTTTGAGATATTGATGGCACTTGAATTATCACAAATAATGGATATAGGCTCATTGTATTCCACTTTGAGGTCTTTTAATGTCTGCTTCATCCATAATACCTAAGTACAAGATGCAGCTGCAACAAAATATTCTACTTCTACAGTAGAAAGGGTGACATAATCTTGCTTCTTACTCATCCAAGAGACTAGCCTATTACCCAAAAAGAAAGCTCCTCCACTTGAACTCTTCATGTCATCCACACTTCCTATCTAATCTGCATCTATGTATACTATAAAATTGAAATTTTTTCTTTTGGGATACCATAAGCCATAGTCAATAATACTTTTGATGTATCTAAATATTCTCTTGAATTCATTGAGATGTGATTCTTTAGGTTCTTCTTGAAACCTGGATACCATACAAATCACTTGCATTATATCAGGCCTAGATGCAGTTAAATATAGTAGACTTCTAATCATATATTTGTATGTAGTCTGATTTGCATCCGGTGACTCATCAGATTTTCTCAATTTGTAGCTTGTGATCATGGGTGTACTAACCAGTTTATAGTCTTCCATGCCAAAATTCTTAAGCATTTCTTTTGTATACTTGGTTTGAGATATAAATATACCTTTATCAACTTGAGTAATTTTCAAACCAATAAATAAACTAAGTTCTCCAATCATGGACATTTAAAAATCATCTTCCATGGTTGTAGCAAATATTTTGCACATTACATCACTACTACCACCGAATATAATGTCATCTACATATACTACAACAATGATCATATGAATACCTTCATATTTGAGATACAGATTGCTATCAACACAACCCTTCTTGAATCCTTGTTGTTGTAGATATTGATCCAACCTTGACTACCAAGCCCTTTGGGATTTCTTTAAACCATACAATTCCTTTTTCAATTTGTAAAGATAATCATTATTCTCTAATAGTTGAAAACCTTCTAGCTGCTCAATATATACCTCCTCTTCTAGGTTTCTATTCAAGAAGGAATATTTTTAATCCATTTGATATACCTTGAAGCCTTTTTAGACTAAGAAAGCAATAAATATTCTTATCCCTTCATCACATCTTGACTCAAAAATTCCTAAATCCTCAACACCTCTTTTGATATAGCATTTACTGCCAAATACTTTGAAGTGCTTGAATGAGGTAGGCCTACCAAACCATAATTCATATGGAGTTCTACCACTGTTAAATCTGATAAGAGCTTTGTTTTGAATGTATACAATAGTTTGTACTGATTCTTTCCAAAATGTATCCATTAAGTTTTCCCCATTCAACATGGCTCTAGCCATCTCCTTCACAATCTGGTTACTTTGATCTACCACACCATTTTGCTGTGGTGTTCTTGGGGCTGAATACTAGTGTCTAATTCCATAATCTTCATAGTATTCAATGAATTCTCTTGACATGAATTCTATACCTCTATCTGATTTAACACATTTGATTCTTCTACTGGTCTCATTTTATACCAACATATTGTAACCTCTAAATGCTTCAAATTCCCTAGTGTTCTCCCTCAAGAACATGACATATGCCATTCTAGTATAATTATCAATCAACAAAATAAAATATCTTTCTCCTGGAAATGCCTTTGTTCTTATTGGTCTGCATAGATCAGTATGAACTAACTCTAGAGGTTTTGTAGTTGAATAGTCCTTAGTGGGGAATTTAAAATTTGTATGCTTTCCTCGCTAACATCCTTAACAGATGATATTATCATGCTTTTCAATCTTAGGCATATTTCTAACCAATCCTTTTGAGCTTATCTTCAAGATGTTGTCAAAATTTACATGTCCTAATCTTCTATGCCACAACCAACTTTATTCTGCTTGACTTATTAGACATGTTTGGCCTTCCACTTCACATAGATTATAGAGATTACTATCATTCTTAACCCCTTGAACAACTATTTTACCATTCATTCTTATCTTGCATCCTTCTTAATCAAATACAACTTTGTATCCATTATCACACATCTTACTACACTAAGATTATGTTTTAGGCCTTCCACATAGAGCACATCTTTAGTTTTGTTCTCCCCATCTATACTTAGAATTCCTTTACCACTATGATTAGGTGAAACCTCCTAGTCTAGATGATGCAAAAAAAAGTGCAAAAATGAAGGAAACAACACCTAACACTTCAAATATTAGCCTAGTTGAACTCAAAACAAAATAAAGATAAAAGAAACCAAATTTTACCTTATGTTGAGTTGATCCTTGGTTGGCCCTTGGATTTTTGATTTTTGTATGCTCCTTGGATGGAAAGATGTACTAAAAGTGAATTCAAAATGATCTTGATGAAATATAGATTGAAATGAGATATGTGGGTAGTTGAGAAAATGAATGCAATAGATGTAGTGAAAGATTTAAAAATGGAGGATGGAGAGCTTGAGAATAGAATTTGAATGAAAAAATGCATGTTGTGTTGTTGAAGAATGAAGGAAAATATTTTATTTTATGAGAAGAAGCCATATAGAAATGGACAGTTGAGATCTTTCCAACATGGGAAAGATGAAGGGATGTGGTGAGTTGAGGAATCACAAGCCGTCACATATTTCCATATAGAGGATGAAATGTCAAGAGGACATGTGTTGTGGACAGAGTACAAGTGAGGTGGAGGTACTTGCAAGTACCTTAGGATGAGGGTGATGGTGACAAGTGAGAGGACCATGGGAATGAGAGAAGTGTTGGGAGAATAAAAGTGAATTTAAAATTCACATGATTGGGAGATCTTAAGGATAAGACAAGGTTCCCAAAAAGGAAGATGAAAAGTACCTTGGATAAGACAAAGTCCCAAAAAAGTAGGACTTTTACCCATGTAAGTGATGTGACTTCTCAATGATCACATGGGGAAGAGGAGATTTTTTGGAGGAATAAAAGTGAATTTTAAATTCACATGGTGAAGACAAAAAGGAATTAACAAATCCTTGGGGAATGAGAGGGTTGAATAAGATACTGATTGGATTAATTGATCAATGATTAGAAGATAGTTAGCAGTTAATGAAGATTAAAAGCCAACTTGCAAAAGTTGGAGGATGTGACACATCCCAATCAAGGATTAGACATGTGTACATCCCTAATGATGGGATTAGGAGGTGGATTAAGATTAAGCCAAAGGTGATGGAGGATGTGACATGTGAGGAATTAAATAAATGTATTATTTATTTAATTCTTTGAGGAAAAGGGAGATAAAGGGTAAGGTATTAATTATTAAGAGGATATTTAGATGAAAAGGGACAAATTTGGAAAAATGTGAGTGTCCAAATTTAGGTGTCTACATTTTTCCCCTCTTTGAGATGGTGCTATGAAGTAGCATCATTTCAAAGAAGATTAAAAGATAAGACCAAGAAGATGGTTAGATTAAAAAAGATGCCCTATTCATTCAAAGTAGTGACTAGGAAGAAAGATGATGGGAGTGAAGATGAAGATTAGGGATTGAGGATGCCCCCTCAAGAGGATATGTGGGTTCAAGAGAACACATGTGTGCTCTTGAAATAGATGAATTGATGAAAGGGGATAAGAGGAAGATGATGCAAAGTGATGGATGAGAGAGGATGACAAACGATAGAAGATTGGGAAGCACAAATGGATTCAAGGACAAATGTGATGTTGCCCCAGTCAATCTACAAGCCAAAATGGGTTGATGATGGATGGAGTGTCGTCGAGGAGGGAATGATATATCCTAAAACAACATGAGGATAGGGAAGCATACATTCTGATCATGGTGATGAAAGTGTTGTTGATGAGAGAAGAATACATCTCAAAACAACACCAAAGGATAGGGAATGATACATCCTGATGATGATGATGATGATGATTGGATCAAGGCTTGTAGAAAGGATGGGAACAAGACCAAGGATGTGATTAGATGATTTGTGCTAGATTTGATTAGATGTGGATTAGATGGAGATGTGAGATGGTTGAAAATATGCTTACAATAACTAATCTATATTGTTCTAAGAAGATTGAAAAGAGGATGAAATGATGGGTGAGAAGAGATGGGGGATACATGCAATGCAATGGGATGGAAAATGAAATGCAATCCTAATGCAATTTTCCATTTTTGGAGCACTAATTTTTGCTATAGCATAAGAAACCAAGTGCCAAGGTATGAAGAACCAAGGTGGATTAGTGTCTAATGCATAAAATAAATACAACAAACAAGGAGGCTCTTCCAACACCCGAAAGTCACGAAGACCTTGGTCGGGCTAGGTATTGGAATAACCACAAGCACAAGAGGATTCCCTAGCGTAACAAAAGACCTCAGGGATCTTGGTGGGTATTATGTGTTGGAATATATGCCTCAATCCTTATTGACATGAACCTCCTTGAAGGAAAAGTCGGTATGACATCATGGATGTCTGGCCGACCAACTATTATGAAGCTTTTGAAATGTTCATATCACTGTGATAGGGTTGATGTCTTGATGACAAGTCTATAGCTGTGACCTTGTGTGTTTGCTGTGACCTTTTGGCGAATGGAGACCGTTGGGCGACAGTGTGATCTTATCGGGTGTTGGGGAGAAGTCCCAGCAAAGGTGAAAGTCTCACCAACAACATCTGGTCATCAGGGAAACACATGGCTCTCAGGATGAAGTCCTAGCAAATGGAATGTCTCGCCGACTGATGGATACTTTGGGGTAACACAAGGGTCACGGGGAGAAGTCTCAATGAAACCAGAATGTCTTGCCGACTACTGGATTCTTCGAGGTAACACAAGGTGCTTGATATGTGGTCTTGGCGAAGACAATGTCTTGCCGACTTGGCAAGACATGGGTGCTCGGTATGTGGTCTTGGCAAAGACAATGTCTTGCCAATTGGTGTTTGGAGGGATCGGTATGACTTATGACTTCGGTATGAAGTCCTGGCGAAAGCAATAAGTCTTGCCGACTCTTGGACACTTTGGTATGACATGTTCAGCCGGTGTAAGGTCTTACCGAGAGACATAGGTCTTGCCGACTTGGTAAGACTTGGATGAGCTCAGTATGGAGTCTCGGTGAAAGACGAATGTCTTGTTGATTATCAGGTGTTTCGATGAAGCTTAAGGAGACTCGATGAGAACTCTTTGTGAATGGGAAGTCTTGCCGATGGAAAATTGGAAATTGATAAGACTTGTGAGCATTGGTAAAACATCTTGCCGATGGAGGAATCTCTTGCTGGTAGAAACAAAATAGATGTCGATGGATTCGGTATGACTCATGGCACTCGTTACGTCTTATCAACTTGTGGAAGCTATGACGATATCAATATGAAGAATTTGTGGCATTGGGGAGACACTGTTAGTGTCTCACTGATATGCCAACAAAGTTGAATGCCCTTGACTAGATTGACCATTCTATGTGGAGCATCGTGGACCAATTAGAGGAAGTGATTTTTGAATGGATGGCAGTTAGATTTTTTGCAACTGTTGCGATGTTGGAGTTGAACAACATGCAGGGAAAAATCAACGTTCAAGTTGAAACTTTCTATGATGAGGCAATGGCGGATAAGGATCAACAAGAAGATAAAAATCAAAATGTGATAAGAATTATGGAATGAGTTTTTTGAGTTGTTGAGAGCATTGTCTGTATCAGATGAACAGTGAATGAAACTACTGAGAACTAATACCAAAGAGTTGTATCTCAGATTGTATGTAATTGTTGTTACTATAATACAAAGAGATTTAGATTGGTGTGGTGGCTTTTTTTTTTCTGAAAGGGTTTCCCACGTAAATTTGTTGTTCAGTTGTCTTTGTGTATTTGTTCTATTTCTGTTAATCTTTCATGTGTGTCTTTATTAGATTGTAATTTGAAAATTAAAAGCCTTGCATTTCATTCTTCCCTGTGGATTTGGCGTTAGGAAAGTGTTTATGCACCTTTTTTTTGCTTACAAGTGGTATCAGAGCCTGGCCAGTTGTGTTATCCTTGTGAGTGGGTTGGGTTTTTTGTGTCAATTCTTTTTCAGTGGGAGTCTGGTAGAGGTCTGATAATTTAATTACAGATTAAGATGGCAAGCACATCCAGAAAGATGGAGATAGATAAATTCAATGGTAGCAACTTCAAGTTGTGGAAACTCAAGATGGAAGATCCGTTAGTAGACCGAGATCTTTGGAATGTTGTGTCTGGAACAAAACCTCAGGCCATGAAGCAAGAAGATTGGGACCTGGTAGATAGAAAATAAAAAGGGTTGATAAGGATCTCTTTAGCTGACTCTGTTCTTCTGAATGTGCATGAAGAAAAGACTGCAACCTCTTTGTGGACAAGACTAGGTGCTATTTATCTGGGCAAGTCCTTGGTGAACAAGCTATTCTTGAGGAAGAAGCTATACAACTTGAAGATGTAGGATGGAGTTGGTGTTGCTGATCACTTGAATGCTTTCAACAAGCTGATTGCTTAGTTAGCATCTATTGGTGTGAAGATAGAAGAAGAAGATCGTTGCATGCTATTGTTATGTTCTTTGCCTAATTCGTGGGATCATCTGGTGATGGCTATTAGGAGTACAACATCTTCATTCAAGATGAAAGATGTTGTTGCTTCTCTATTATTAGAAGAAATGAGAAGAAAATCTTGTGAGATGGCAAAGGAGGCTCTGGCTGTCAGAGGTAGATCAAAGGAGAAAAGCAAGAAGGAAAAGAAATCGAAATCGAAATCATAAAGGAGATCAAAGTCTCTTGGAAAAAAGTCCAAAGTGAAATGCTGGAATTGTGGGAAACCTGGTCATGTCCAAAAGGATTGCAAGGAGGAGAAAAAGAAGAAGAAGAACTCTTTTGGAAATGATTCTTCTCAGAGTGATGTAGATGCCTTCATTGCAGCTTTGGCTACACGGGCATCGGATGATGTCTGGCTGATTGATTCTAGAGTATCTTTCCACATGACATCTCACAAAGATTGGTTCATGAAGTATGAAGAATACAATGGTGGAAAGGTGTACCTAGAAAGTGATTCATCTTGTGAAATTGTTGGCCGTGGAAGAGTCAAAATTCAATTCCTTGATGGAAGAGTGAAGGGAATCAATGATGTAATGCACATACTAGGTCTGGCTCCTAATTTACTGTCTGTAAGTAAGCTGAATGATATTGGAGTGCAATTCATGTTCTCTGGAAATGGCTGCAAGATGACTAGAGGCTCTATGGTGTTGGCTAGGGGTGCTCGGATTGGTACTCTGTACAAGCTGGATGCACTGGCTGTCCAATGCAACAGTGTCTCTAAAAAGCCACTTAAGGCTACTCATGAAGGAAAGAAGGAAAACATTCCTGATGGTGTAAATTCAATGGAGGTTAAACTTCCAGCAAATAAGACCATGCTCTGGCATCATAGGCTAGGCTACATTGGTGAGAAAGGTTTAAAAACCTTGAAAAAAAATCTTGGTAGAAGGGCTTGAAGATTGTAACCTTGAGTTCAATTTTTGCGAACATTGCATATATGGAAAGCAACACCGTGTTTCATTTTATTCCAATCCTAAAAAATCTTCTGGTTTGCTTGATTATATTCATTTTGATGTGTTTGGTCCAGTGAATGTTCCTTCTTTTTCTAAATCAAGATACTATGTCATTTATTGATGATTATTCAAGAAGAGCATTTGTATATTTTCTGAAAAGTAAATCAAAAGTATTCTGTCGGTTTAAGGAATTTAAAAACCTTGTAGAAAATCAGACTGGTAGAAAAATAAAATGTCTAAGGACTGACAATGGCGGTGAGTTTTGTTTAGATGAATTCAAAAGGTACTGTAAGGACCATGGGATTAAAAGGCATAAGACTACACCTTACACTCCACAACAAAATGGAGTTGCTGAAAGGTTCAACATGACAGTAATGGAAATTGCATGAAGTATGCTGAGCAGTGCTGGCTTGGAGGAGAAGTTCTAGGTTGAAGTAGTCTCTACAACATGTTACTTGGTAAATCACTCTCCTAACTCTACTCTTGTTGAGAAGACACCCTTGGAAGCATGGTCTGGAAAGAAGCCCTCTCTGAGACATATTCGTGTCTTTGACTGTGAGGCATATGCGTATGTGCCATTTGAAAAAAAAGATTTAAATTGGAAAACAAAGCTGTAAAGTGTATTTTTATTGGCTATAGTGCTGGCATAAAAGGATACAAGCTTTGGAACCCTGAGACTGAGAAGGTTTTGTACAACAAAAGTGTTATCTTTCATGAGTTGAAGCCTTCAACATTGGATCTACAGTCAGAGAAGAAATTAAAAAATGAAAAGGATGTAGCAGCAATTCCTCTGACACTAGATAAAGAGGAATTGAAAAATCAAAATGTACCTGATACTGAGGAGAGCTCAAGTAGTTCTGAAAGTTTTGATGAAGATGAAGAACCACCTCAGTCTCAGCTTGTGAGGAGGTCAACTCATGAAAGAAAGCAACCTGAAAGGTATGGGTTTTCTTTAATTAAGTCTACTTGTTCCCATGCTTTAATTTCTAGCACTGATGAACCTAGGACTATGAAAGAGGCATTCAAAATGTCTGATGCAAACTCTTGGTTGGAAGCCATGAATGAAGAAATGGCATCATTAGACAAGAATGATACCTGGAGTTTGGTGCCATTGCCTAAAGGCAAAAAAGTTGTGGGCTGCAAATGGGTGTTTAAAAAGAAAATAGGTCTAGACAGTAGTGTAGAAAAATATAAAGCAAGGCTGGTTGCAAAAGGTTATTCTCAAGTAGAGGGAATTGACTATGGAGAAATCTTTTCTCCTGTAGCTAAGCTAACATCTATTAGATTTGTTTTGTCACTTGCAGTAGCGTATACTTAGAAATTGAGCAGATGGATGTGAAGACAACATTTCTTCATGGTGATGTTGAAGAAGAAATTTATATGTCCCAGCCAGAGCACTTTGTGGAGAAAGGTAAAGAAAGATTGGTTTGCAAGTTAAAGAAATCTCTGTATGGTTTAAAATAGTCCCCTAGAATGTGGTACCAAAAATTTGACACGTTTGTTTTGTCATTGGGATTTGTAAGATCAAAATGTGATCATTGTGTGTATTACAAAGCTAAAAGTGATCAAGTCCTTATTATAACACTCTATGTTGATGATATGTTGTTCATAGGCAATAGTAAACTAATTATTTCTGATCTTAAGTTTCAGTTGTCTGCAAAGTTCAAAATGAAAGATCTTGGTGCAACAGGGTATATTTTGGGAATGGAAATAATTAGGGACATGAAGAATAAAAAGCTTTGGCTTAGTCAAAGTAAGTATGTCAAGATTGTTCTGAAGAGATTTTGTATGACTGATTGCAAACAACTAGTTGTTCCAGTTATGCAGGGAACAAAGCTATCTATTGAGGATTGTCCAAAATCTTCTTTTGAGATGGAGGACATGACTGATGAGCCCAAAATATGTTCATAATTTGGGTATCATGGTGTACTTTTAATACCCTTACTTTTGTTGTTCATGGTTGTTTAACTCTTTAAGAAACCTTTTATTGGGGGATATCCTGTAGCAATACACTTTTATATTCTTGCAGCCTATCATGTTGATATGTCTATATTTATTACCCGATTTGACTCCCCAAATGACTGGTATAACGCATGTAGTTTTTGAATGATGAAATAGATTTAAATATGTGATTAATGAATGAATATCGTGTATTTTCCATGCATATTTTCTTTCGCATCTGTTACCTTGTGTTTTGCAGGTTGTTGAAGAAAGTATGAATGAGTCAGGCACAACTGATTTCGGCCTTGCAGTAAAGTCCATTTCCTGCATGACTTCGAGGAAGTTCTGGTGAAGAATCTTTGACCGAAATTGTTGGGAAAGAATTTAAATGTCAATTAATCTAGAAAGAGTGGAGCGCTAGATTCTCTCTAGATCGGGTTGAACAAATAAACTCATTTATGAAGTCTGTTCCTCGATTTCGGGATACATTTTACATCCACGTCTTTCTCTATTAGGGTTAGTTAGTTAGTTGTTTTCCTGATTTAAATAAGTGTTCCTCCTGCACGGGTGAAGAAGAAGAAGAACAGGAAAAAATAAAAGATAGATAGAGAAGTAGATTATGTAAGAGTTAGAGTCATAATAAGAATCAAAGTTTTTGTTAGTTTTTTAAAGTAGAACAATCAATGTAAATAATTTCAAGTTATGAATAGAAGTTGATGGATTTCTGAGTACAATCTTTTGTGTAAATTAGTTGATGCTTGCTAAGGGGGCCCACTTAGTAAGTATATGTAGGTGAGTAGTTGTTTATCCTTTGATTAATTTGAAGTTAGATTTCATTTGGAAAGTTTCAGTACAAGCTCAGTCTTATACTATTCTTGCAGCATCAGGAATCCATCCTTGTGTTTGTTCTTGTAGCATAAGGCCAATTTAGAGTTTGTTTCTTAGTCGTAGGTGTTATGATTTCTACTTTGGTTAAATTATGGTTGAGTTAAGAGAACTT
Organism: Sequoia sempervirens; assembly: GCA_007258455.2. Lineage (NCBI taxonomy): Eukaryota > Viridiplantae > Streptophyta > Pinopsida > Cupressales > Cupressaceae > Sequoia > Sequoia sempervirens. The sequence goes on along the minus strand of VDFB02058242.1, from coordinate 592,976,463 downwards.
TGCATTACCTTCATGTAGCGTAGGTATAATTTCTTTACAAGTATTTATTTTTGATAGGTTGTGACTGAAACTGGTTCTTAGTGCACATACAGTGCTGCTCCATTTAAAGTATACATTCCCTTGTTTAACAAGTAAATGAATGACCATGAAAAGATATTAGTCGACTGCTGGAATGTCCAATTCCCAGGATAGGTTTTTTCGTGATTTTCATATCCTTTTGTGGGTGCTACCAATGACTAGTGTACCTTATGCAAGTGCAGTTGGTAGTCTCATGTATGCAATGGTCTGTATAAGGCCAGACATTGCTCAAGTAGTGGGAGTTCTTAGCAGGTTTATGGCTAATCCTAGGACACATTGGGATACTATGAAAAGAGTGTTTAGGTATCTGAAGGGCACTTTAGACTATGCTTTGTGTTACCATGGAAACTTGGTTGAATCATAGAGGAATCTTAGTATTCATGGTTATGTGGACTCTGATTGGGCAGGGGACATTGATAGCAGAAGATCCACCAATGGATATATTTTTATGATGAATGGTGGTGCAGTGAGTTGGATGAGAAAGCGATAAACTGTAGTCGCTTTGTCCACTACAAAGGAAGAATACATGGCAACAACACATGCCTATAAAGAAGCAATCTGGTTAAAACGTTTGTGTTCTAACATTGGTTTTGATGTAGGAAGAATTACTATTTACTATGACAATCAGAGTGCTATATGTTTGAAAAAGAATCCTACTTTCCATGCTAGGACGAAACAAATAGATGTATAGTATCACTTTGTACGAGATATGGTGGAGGATGGGAATGTCTCTTTGGAGAAAGTGGATACTTTGGAGAATGTTGCAGATGCATTGACAGAGCCTGTGAGCACAGACAAGTTCAGGTGGTGTGCTAGTTTGATGGGCCTCTTGGCCCATGAATTTTAGTAGTTTTATTATGTTCTGGAGGTGTCAGTAAGATCTTCGTCAAGTGGGAGCTTGTTGGAATATGTGCCTCAATCCTTACTGAAATGAAACTCCTTGAAGGAAAAGCCAGTGTGACATCATGGATGTCTGGCCGACCAACTGTTCTGAAGCTTTTGAAATGTTCATATCGTTATGACAGGGTTGATGTCTTGCCGACAAGTCTATCACTGTGACCTTGTGTGTTCATTGTGACCTTTTGGCGAATGGAGACCGTTGGGAAATAGTGTGATCTTATCAGGTGTTGGGGAGAAGTCCCAGCGAAGGTGAAAGTCTCACCGACAGCATCTGGTCATTGGGGAAACACATGGCTCTCAGGATGAAGTCCTGGCGAATGGAATGTCTCGCTGACTGATGGATACTTCAGGGAACACGAGGGTCACGGCGAGAAGTCTCAACGAAACCGGAATGTCTCGCCGACTGCTAGATTCTTCGAGGTAACACAAGGTGCTTGGTATGTGGTCTTGGTGAAGATAATGTCTTGCCGACTTGGCAAGACATGGGTGCTCGGTATGTGGTCTTGGCGATGACAATGTCTTGTTGACTGGTGTTTGGAGCGATCGGTATGACTTATGACTTTGGTATGAAATCCTGGAAAAAGCGATAAGTCTCATAGACTCTTGGACACTTCGGTATGACATGTTCGGCCGGTGTAAGGTCTTAGTGAAAGACATAAGTCTTGCCGACTTGGTAAGACTTGGCTGAGCTAGGTATGGAGTCTCGGTGAAAGACGAATGTCTTACCAATTTTCAGGTGTTTGGGTGAAGCTTAAGGAGACTCGATGAGAACTCTTGGTGAATGGGAAGTCTTGTCGATGGAAAAGTGGAAATCGATAAGACTTGTGAGCATTGGTAAAACGTCTTGCTGATGGAGGAATCTCTTGCCGGTAGAAATGAAATGGATGTCGATGGATTCGGTATGACTCATGGTGCTCATTACAACGTCTTGTCGACTCGTGGAAGCTATGGCGATATCAATATGAAGAATTTGTGGCATCGGGGAGACACTGTTAGTGTCTCACCGATATGCCAACAAAGTTGAATGCCCTTGACCAGATTGACCATTCTATGTGGAGCATTGTGGACCAATTAGAGGAAGAGATTTTCGAATGGATGGTAGCTAGATTTTTCGCAACTATTGCGACGCTAGAGCTAAATAGCATGCAGGGAAAAATCGATGTTCAAGTGGAAACTTTCTATGATGAGGCAATGGCGGATAAGGATCAACAAGAAGATAAAAATAAGAATGTGATAAGAATTCTAGAATGATTTTTTTGAGTTGTTGAGAGCATTGTCTGTAATAGATGAATAGTGAATGAAACTATTGAGAACTAATACTAGAGAGTTGTATCTCAGATTGCATGTAATTGTTGTTACTGTAATACAAAGAGATTTAGCTTGGTGTGGTGGGTTTTTTTTCGAAAGGGTTTCCCACGTAAATTTGTTGTTCAGTTGCCTTTTTGTATTTGTTCTATTTCTATTAATCTTTCATGTGTGTCTTTATTAGATTGTAATTTGAAAATTAAAAGCCTTGCATTGCATTCTTCCCTGTGGATTTGATGTTAGGAAAGTGTTTCCGCACGTTTTCTTTCCTTACATTATGTAGGACAACCAATAAGACAACAACAAACAAAAGAAATCAAGATATGCCCCTATGTTTACCAGGAAAAGCACACCATGATATGATGGATCAAGGTGACCATGATGAGGTATGATAGAGAGATTAAATTATAAATAAAATCCAAAACCATCAAAAGATCATAATCAATTTCAAATGTGCTTTTCCATAGGATCAAGGGAATGGATGGGATTGATGAGGTTTGTTAGGAAGGATGCATCTTGTTGAGACTGAAGATGGATACTAAACTAAAATATCGATATGATGCAGGATATTCAAAATTGATTGGATCTGATGTTACTGGTGGATCTCATTTGTTAAGAACCAACTAGATAAGGGCATATCTTGATGACATGACACAAGAGAAACAAGACATGAGACTGAAACACACTAAAGACCTAGGGGATCGGGGGACGATCAAAGATTACCCTTGCCTACGTGAAAGCACAAAGCCCTTGTAGTTTGATAAAAGGCTGACGACTAACCATGGATAAAAGTGGGAAGAGGATGATGAAGACTGATGATGGATGACAAAGACTAGACGAACAAAAGAAAAGTGGACAATGAATTCTAATGATAGATGATAAAGAATAGATGGAAGAAAGGAGCCCAAAGGGTGGATCAAATGATCAACCTTGCCTACGTGAAAGTGTAGGGGAAACATAGTTTGATAAAAGACCAAAGAAAAACAATGGATAAGGGATCATGATAAGATAACCCCGATAAGATGATAAAAAAATGAAACCGATATGATGAGATAAGATAGACCTAGTGGATAGGATAGGATGATGGTGATTACGAACTTGAGGGATGGGATAGTTATCCAAAGCATCAAAAGATGAATTGGGAGGATAATACAATGGAGAGATGAGTGATGAGAAGCGATAGGAGATTGGAAAGATGTGAAAAAGAAGCAAGGGTGATGACAATGAGATAGATGGAATTGGATTGCATGGGGAGAAGCCTATAGCCAGATGCCAATGACAAGGGATTATGAGATGGGATGAGGATAGAGGTAAATGGATAGGTAGAGAAGGATGGGTGGATAGGAAGATAAGGATGGGGAGATGAAAAGCATTGTTTGGATTGGTAAGGAGATAAGGTTGGGGAGATGAAAGGGATGGTTATCATGGAATGGATAGGAAGATAAGGATGGAGAGATGCAAGGTACACTATGATGGATGGATAGGAAGATAAGAATGAGAAGATGTAAGGGGTTGTTTGATCGATGAAGGATGTATCCAAGGAATATTTCACAAAGAAGAAGATTCCCCCACTCTAGATATAGGAGGGATGGAAGATAGAAGGATCTAGGAAAATAATGGAGTGAGATGGAGATGGCTATAATGCATGGATAAATAAGGGAGATTGATGGTAGCATGATAGGTGGACAAGGAAGATAGATGGATGTGGATAAGGATTAGGATAGTGTACAAATGAGGGGAATGGATGCCAAGAGATGTCCAAAGCATGTATATATGTTTTCCCCTATCAATATCAAGATCAAAAGGAGGATGAAGGGACTTGGATAAATGGGATGTGACAAGAAGGATGTGTAGGATAGGTTGGATGGAGGAGATGGGTGAAGGGGAATGGAGTTTCCCCCAAGTGTGGAAGTAAATGGGATGGGGGATTTACACATGATGCTTGTTTTTAGAGTTTTCATCATGGTGCTTATCCAAGGCACTTGTTTTCCATGTTTTCACCATTGAATGAATTATTTCTCTTTACTCTTTTTAGATTTTTCTAATTTTTTTTATTTTTTTGGATTTTATGTAGTGGGAGATGGATAAGGATAGTGATGTGGATAAGTGGATTTAGAAGATATGTGATAAGGATATGGATGAAGGACTCAAGCATCAAGTTCCATACGAGGTATTAAGAGCCCATGTGTGAAGCGACTATTGGATGTTGGCACAACCTTATTAGGATAAATGGATTATGCAAGAGGATGAAGTAGACGGATTTGATGGGGGAGATATGTGGGATAATGGATGGGATGCTGGAAAGTGTATGGATGGAATGATGGGGTAGGTGTGTGATGGGGTGATGAGTTCAAAACCAACATTGGCACATATGGTGGTGGCTATGAAATGGTAGAAGGCTTAATGGATGGATGATGTGAGGATAATGAAGGAGATGGGATAGTGAATTTTGGGACATAAGGACCCAAAATATATTTAGGAGATAGTGGCTGAGAATGATTAGCATTAAGATTAGCAACTTTGGATGTTGTTACAGATTTTTCATTTGAAGGCATTGCATCTTTTTTCTTTGGGATCCACATGGTTTTGATTTTTCCTTTGATGGGCCTTTGTGGCCAATGGATTTGATTTTGATTTTGGATTGTATTTTTTTGCACTTCAACATGTCTTTTAGAGGGGACATTAGGAGCTTTAGACTCATGTGGATGTTTAGATTTATGAATTTTTACTTTAGCATCCAAAGTACTTGTAGTAGCAATGGGATGGGTGTGAGTAGATGGATGATGCGGAGGAAACATAAATGGAGTGATGGATGGAGGATGTATCGGTATGTGCCTTTGTTGATCCTGATTAGGGGACATGAGAGTAGGATGTTTATGATGGGTGACATGGATAGGAGATTGGTGGATAAAAGGGTGAATAGGATGAGATGGAGGAGGTGATTTTGGGATATAACGACCCAAAAGGGACTCAGTAGCTACAAGATGTGTGATGGTGGATGGAGGGACATAAGGACCCGAAATAGATGGAGTAGATGAAGGATGGGAGATGGTGGATGGAGGGGTGTAAGGACCTAAAATGGATGGAGCAGATGAAGGATGAATGTGGATGGTTGTTTTGAGGCGATACGATGGAGGAGGGGGGATGGCAACAAATGATTTGGTGGAGCGATGGGAAGAGACTAGATTTCTTTTGGAAGAGGCTTGTTGAGGATGTATAGAGGTTGTACCAACATTTCTAGATTGAAAGTCTTGAGAGATACATCCAAGACCTTGCGTAAAAATTTGTTCTTTGACTTGGATGGGCTCTAAAATACCTTGCTCATGAAGGCCTAAGCCTATGCCTTGATAATTCATGTTTTTGAGCATTCGATCCATGATAGGATTTTTTTTATTCTAGAAGAATGTTGCGAGTCCATTATTAGGCGGAGGAAGATGGGTGGTATATAAGCTTTATTTTTCTTCTACAAGGAGAACACCATGGAAGAATGTGAGAGTACCAAGGGGATATAAAAGTGATGTGGAAATAGTCGATTTAGGCAATGATGGAGGATCATGAGATGGAGATGATGGGATGGCAGCATCTTGATCAAGACAAGTGAGTGGTAAGGGATCAAAAGAAGGACTAGGGGAGATGATAGGATCAAGATTTGTGGTAGCAAGTAATAAGGGCACATTGGATGGAGTAATTGGATCATGGGATGGAAGGGATGGTGGATTGTGATCTTGAGGTGGACTAGATGGGATGAGAGGATCTTGTGGCAGAGAAGGGGATATGTTGGTATGCTCTGGATCAAGCTCTTGGAATGACTCCTCGTGTGTGGGAGGAATGATGAAGGAGTGTTGAAGGGACCCCTCAAGTGGGTGAGATGGAAGGATGGAGGATTCATGAAGTTCATGGGGATGGATTTTAGTGATAACAGGACTAGGAGGAGTGGATTAGATTTGGGTGTCTTTGATGGGTTTGACAACTCAATGGGGAGGAGGAGATGGGGGTTCAATGGATTCGGTGGGTGTGATGGTTTCAATGGTTTGAGTGGAGTTATGGGTGGTAACATCAATGATAGTTGTGGTATGGATAAAGGTATCATCACTAGTGACTGTGGATGATGGAGTGGGATGGCATGGTTCCACGACTTCAAGGTGTCTAGTTGGGGATGTCTTCTTTGTTATAAGTCCTTGGAGAACTTCTGGGGTGAGAATGGTGCATACTCTAGGCTTAGATGGGGTGATGGGAATAGATGAAGGATTAGGGATTGGTGAAGGATTGGGATTATAAATTGGTAGACTAGGATTAGATAGGGGAATGGGATTGGATGTAGGAATAGGAGTAGATGGAGGATTAGGATTAGATGGAGGGTTAAGGTATGGATATTGGAATGATGAATTAGACTAGGGGGAAATGGACAGTGGATTAGGACAAGAGGATACTATTGGTGGATTGTAATAAGGGTATTGAAATGGTGGATTAGGATGGGAAGATTGAGATGGCAGATTGAGATAGGGAGACATGGATGACGGATTAGGATAAGAAGATGTGGATGTTGGATTAGGATAGGTTGATGGGGGTGTACGATTAAGGTAAGAAGGTGTGGATGTAAGATTAGGATGGGTAGACTTGTAAGGAGGATTAGGATAGGGGGAAATGGATGGGGGATTGTAATAGGAGTATTGGGATGGTAGATTAGCATAAGAGGATGTGGTTGTTGGATAAGAGGATGATGTAGATGAAGGATATGATGAATATGCAGATAGGGAAGATACTAGGTATCCCTTGTCAATGGTAACATAAGAAGCATGATTAGGCATGGATGAAGACATAACGAGATAACTTGAAGGGATGATTGGATTATGGAAAGCAACTGGGGAGATTTTACTAGAAATGATAGCATCAAGGGGACCTATGTTGTATACTTCTTGATCAACAAGAATCTCATTATCATCATCGACGTAATTAGGGTTTCCCTTGACTACTATTGATGGAGGACAAGGATTCATGATGATGAAAGGATAAATAGAATGAATTGGAAGAAGATGGAGGTATGGATCCTAAGATTTTTTTCGATATCTTGAGATCTTGGATACAAACGGACTATAGCTAAGATTTGGATTTAGGTCAAGCTTAGATTGAGATTGGATTAAAGCACAAATTAGGATGATTGGATGATGTGATGGGATTGATCAGATGATTGGATTTGATTATCAAAGGATGAATATGGTACCAAATCTATTTTGAGATGGAAGTATATTGGTTGGTGATCGGATAGGGATATGGTTGGATTGTATTGGATAAGATCGATTGATGATTGATAACATTGAATGATGGATTGGATAGGATGATGAAAGGGATTCTAAACCAAGTTCAGAGATTACCCTAGGTAACTTAGGATGATAATTAAATAGATTAAAGGAAAAATGGATGATTGCGGCACTAAATCCACCTTCAGATTGAAAGTGGATTGATTAGGCCATTGACGATGTTAACTAACTCAAAACGGATGAAAATCCTAAGTAGATGTTGACGATGATGATGATCGATTTTAGACACCCAAGTCAATTCAGATAATAACCTGAAACAAAGTTCATAGGATTTGATTCAAGAAAATGGTGATGGATATGTGAATTAGGGATGCTCTAAGGTGTGCTTAGATGACTTGGCTGATGAATAGATGATGCAAATGGATTGAAATGCAGATGACTGATGAACAAAAGATGTAAATGACTAGAGGAAGGTCAGGTTCGCCTATAGAAGGTTAGGTTTTCCCATTCAAGGTCAGGTTCACCCATTGAAGGTCAGCTTCACCCATGCAAGGTCAGGTTCACCTTTTCAAGGTCAGGTTTTCCCATTCAAGGTCAAGTTCGCCCATGCAAGGTCAAGTTCACCCATGCAAGGTCACATTCACCCATGCAAGGTCAAGTTCGCCCATGCAAGGTCAAGTTCGCCCATGCAAGATCAGGTTCGCCCATTGGCTGGGCAAGGTTAGCCTATCTATTGTAAGACCCTTCGAATAGGGAAATATACTATTAGAATGGGTAGACAGACTCTCAAAACAGGGAGATGGATGATTGGATTGGGGAAACAAATGATCAAAACAAGGAAATGAATGATCGGATCAGGGAAATGAATGTTTAGATTGAGGGGATGAATGCTGAGGATGGATGAACTGGAGGCTTGAAATGGATGAATGTTTACTTGGAATGAGTGAAAAAATGATCGAAACTGACGAACAACTACTTGAAACAAGTAAAGGATTGCTCAGAAAGGGAGACTGACTCTCAGAATGAGGCGACAAGAAATCATAATAGATAAAAAAATTACTCAGAACGAGTGAATGGATGATTGAAATAGGAGACTGACTCTTAGAATGAGGAGATGAAGGCTCAAAATGGATGAATGAGTGCTCAGAATGGTTCAATGAGTGCTCGAAATGAGTGAATGGATGAATGAATACTTAGAATGAGTAAACGAATGCTTTGAATAGATGAATGACTCTTAGAACAAGAATATGAAGGATGAATGAGTAATTAGAATGAGTAAAAAAATGCTCTAAATAGATGAATGACTCTTATAATGATGAGATGGAGGTTTGGAATGGATGAATGAGAGCTTAGAATAGATGAACAAGTGCTCAGAACGAATGAACAACTCTCAAAACAAAGAGATGGAGGTTCAGAATAGATGAATGAGTTCTCATAATGGATGAATGAGTGCTTATAATGGATGAATGACTCTTGGAACAAAGAGATGGAGGTTCAAAATAGATGAACAATTGGTCAAAAAGAGGAAATGATTACTCAAAAGGGATGAACGATTGGTCAAAATGAGTAAATGAACAATCAAAATGGGAGACTGACTCTTGGAACGAGGAAACAAATGCTCAAAATGGATGAATGATTACTCGAAATGGATGAACGATTGCTTAGAACAAGGGAATGAATGTTTGAAATGGATGAACAATTGCTCAAAATGAGTAAATGATTGATCGAAATGGATGAACGAATGCTCAGATGGGGAGAATAACTCTCAAAATGGATGAAAGGATGCTCGTAACGGGAAGAAGGGTGCTCAAAATGAGGTGAAGGATGCTCAAAATGTGAAGAAGGATGTTCAAAATGACTGAACGAAGGGTGAAATCAGCTATTTGAGGGGAAGGTTCACCCAAATTAGGGAAGGTTCACTCAAGTTAGGGTAGGTTTACCCAAGTATGGGGTAGGTTTTCCCAAGTTAAGGGCAGGTTCTCCCAACTGTTGGTCAATGTCACCTATTCAGTGAAAGATAGGTGGGAAACAGATGCTCAGAACAGGTAAATGGGTGCTTGGATTAAGGAGACAAATGCTTAGATCAACGAGAAAAATGCTCAAAATGAGGAGATGGAGGCTCGAAATGGGGAGATGGATAGTCAAACTGAGGAAATGAGTGTTGAAAATAGGAAAATGGGTGCTCGAAATAACTGAATGAAAGGTGAAAATGATTATTTGGAGGACAAGTTCACCCAAGTTAGGGCAGGTTCACCCAAGTAAGGGTAGGTTCACCTATCCTAGGGTAGGTTTGCCCCTGTGTAGGGCAGGTTCGCCCCTCTGTGGGGAAAGTTCACCCAACTACTGAAACAAGCTGTTTGACTGAAGGGAAGTAAAAATTGACTATTTGGAGGGTAGGTTCTCCCCTCTGTAGGGCAGGTCAACCCCTCTATAGGGAGAGTTCACCCCTCTATGGGGCAGGTTTTCTTGTTCAGTAAAATGTTGGACAATTATGGCAAAAATAGGCTAAGGAATGACTAAGACAGAGGGTAGGTTTGCCCCTCTATACCAAAACTGAACTTGAATTAGGTCAAAATAGCTATGGAAAAGGATAGAAAACACTACAAACAACAAGAAAAAGGTAAAGGTTGACTTGACTAATAAGATATCCACTGGTTTAGCACAAAGAATACAATTCAAGTAACATAGTCCTAAGATTAGTGGATTAGTGAAGAGGGTATGGTCAACACAGTCCTCTAATCTAGGCTGAATAAGTAAACTAGGGAGTCCTCAATATACGCTTAGTACATGAGGCACAACCGTGAACACCAGCCCATCTACAAGTGTGAGCTAGGAACCCCAACAAGATACTAAAGGCTCAAACCAACCCTTCACGTCTATCTAGGTATCACCCTAGCTTCGATGCTCCGCCAGACACCATGTGACTGGATTGGTGTACAGATTTGACTCTCCCTCCTTTGCATACCTCATCAGTATGTGTGGTTGGGATTGTCCCTTGGGGTGATGAAATCTCCAAGTAGGTCCTACTAAAAAGAGAACACTAACCCCATTTTTGCCTACTCCCTAGGCTCACACGAAGTGCAAGGGGAAAGCTTGAACAAAATAATGCCCTCTTGGGTGACACAAGAACTTTGAAACACAACACACAATAGATTTGACTCCCCCTAGTTAAACTATGTGCCTAGATTAATAAGCAAAGATGATAAACGACTAAGCGAACAAGCTAGAAATGATTGATTTGCAAGGAAAGTGCTAGTAGTTTGATCCCCGTTCTCCGATAAGCATGAGACAAGGTACACAAATGTTAGGGAAAAAGTAGACACATTGACCAACAGATGCAATTAAGGGGGTCAGTAATAATAAAAAACAACCAAAATAGAGTATGAAAATGAAATTTACTCATTGTTTTTACCTTGCAGAAGCCTCTATTCAGGGTAGGTTCACCCCTCAATAAGGGCAGGTTCGCCCCTTTGTAAGGGAAGGTTCACCCCTTTGTAGAAAATAGTGAGAAAACAAACTAAAATTAAACTTTTAACTGATGTTCTACCTTTGTTAAGGGTAGGTTTGCCTCTTTGTAAGGGTAGGTTCACCCCTCTACAAAAAATAGCGAGAAAACAAACTAAAATGAAACTTTAAACTGTTGTTTTACCTTTGTTAAGGGCAGGTTCACCCCTCTATAAGGGTAGGTTTTCCCCTCTGTAGAAAATAATGAGAAAACAAGGGGTTCTGATGCTCAAAAGGGTGACTTTGCAAGGTAGGTTCACCTAAGTTGGGGGAGGTTCACCCCTCCCAAGGTCAGGTTCACCCAACTGTGGGTGGGGTCGCCTTTGTCTTGGTTGGAATCACCTCTTTGCAACCTAAACTTGCAAAAACTTAAACAATAGAAAATGTAAAAGATAGGGACCTATTTATGGGTCCCATCAGGCATGCCAAAAATGTGATTAGGTGAAATCTCTTAGTCTAGATGATGCAAAACAAAGTACAAAAATGAAGGAAACAACACCTAACACCTCAATGATTAGCATAGTTGAACTCAAAAAAAAAAAAGATAAAAGAAACCAGATTTTACCTTGTGTTGAGTTTATCCTTGGTTGGCCCTTATATTGTTGATTTTTGTATGCTCCTTGAATGGCAAGATGTGCTAAAGTGAATTCAAAATGATCTTGATGAAATATAGATTGAAATGAGATATGTGGGTAGTTGAGAAGATGAATGCAATGGATGTAGTGAAAGCTTCAACAATGGAGCATGGAGAGCTTGAGAGTAGAAGTTTAATGACAAAATGAATGTTGTGTTGTTGAATAATGAAGGAAAATCTTTCATTTTATGAGAGAAATCCCTAGAGAAATGGACAATTGAGATATTGCCAACATGGGAAAGATGAAGGGTTGTGGTGAGTTGAGGACTTAGAAGCCCTCAAATATTTCCATGTGGAGGATGGGATGTCAAGAGGACATGTGATGTGGAAAAAGTACAAGTGAGGTGGAGCACTTGCAAGTACCTTAGGATGAGGGTGATGGTGACAAGTGAGAGGACCATGGGAATGAGAGAAGTGTTGGGAGAATAAGAGTGAATTTAAAATTCACATGATTGGGAGATCTTAAGGATAAGACAAGGTTCACAAAAAGGAAGCTGAGAAGTACCTTGGATAAGACAAAGTGCCCAAAAAGTAGGACTTTGACCCATGTGAGTGATGTGACTTCTCAATGATCACATGGGGAAGAGGAGATTCCTTGGAGGAATAAAAGTGAATTTTAAATTCACATGGGGAAGAAAAAAAGGAATTAAAAATTTCTTAGGAAATGAGAGGATTGACTAAGATGCTAATTGGATTAGTTGACCAGTGATTAGAAGACAGTTAGTGGTTAATGAAGATTATAAGCCAACTTGCAAAAGTTGGAGGATGTGACACATCCTAATCAAGGATTAGACATGTGTACATCCCTAATGATGAGATTAGGACGTGGATTAAGATTAAGCCAAAGGTGATGGAGGATGTGACATGTGAGGAATTAAATAAATGTATTATTTATTTAATTCTTTGAGGAGGGAGATAAAGGGAAATGTATTAATTATTAACCAAATACCTTATGGATTTAGGATTATTAAGGGTATTAGTTAAATAATATCAATATTACTTAATTAATACAAATAAGAGGATATTTAGATGAAAATGGACAAATTTGGACAAATGTGAGTGTCCAAATTTAGGTGTCTACAACCGTGAATCTTTACTTAGGTCTCCTTGGATAGTGTACTCTTGTGAAACCATCATTGTTAGTTTTCTTAGGATTCTACTTCTTCTTTTGCTGATCTGAATTTATCCATTTAACCTTCTTGTCTTCATTTTTTTCTTTCTATTTAACATATTTCTCAACTATAGTTAACTTGTTTTCCTCTCTGAAAGCATCTTCTTCGTTAGATTTTTCATCCTTAGAAATTGATTTTTCTTCTTCTCTAAATCTTTCATAAACCTTTGAAAAAGTATCAACAATCAAACTTTTTCCCTTTTCAAGTCCCAAACCATATTTTTCTTTACTAGTTGGCTTTTGTGTACTTAGCAATTCATCTAGGATGTTAGTACCACCTTTCAACTTTAGACTTTTACTAACTCGCTCATTCTTTCTCCAACTCTTTTCTTAGGGAAACTATTTATGCCTCAAGTTTTGAGCATCTCTCCATCTCTATTTGTAACTTAGACTTCATAACATCTTCAACTCTTTTGAGTTCTACATGAACTTTCAGAACAACTATCACCCTATTCAATTCCACAAGTTTTTGAGTTGTTCTATCAGTCTATTTTTTAGCATTCCTTTTCATTTTCTTGTTTTCCTTCTTGAGATCATCATATTTATCTCTTAACTCCTCAAGGTCTTCAAGAGAACTAATCAATTCTCCTTCAAGATCAACAACCACTTCATCTTCCTCCTTATATAAGTCCTGAACTGGTGTATCTTTCAGGTCCTTAGTTTCCCTAGCCATAAATAGAAACTCTTTTCCATTTTCTCTCATAACAAGGGAACGTTCATGATCCTCTTCTGAATGATCACTAGTATCAGAAACTCCACTTTCTCTAGTGATATACAAACTCTTCTTCTTTCCAAAATTCTTCCTTTTTGGATAAGCCATTTTCTTCATTTTTCTACCTTCTTCTTACTTAGAACTATCCTCTTTAAAATATGGACACTTTGAAGAAAAAATCCCTATTCTCCCACAATTGAAACACTTAAATGGGAGCTTACCTTTGTACTTACTAGACCCTCTCCTTAGTATGCTTATGAAGTTTAGCTTCTTCATAATCAATTTTATCATGATCAAATGCAATGACAACAACTTTGTCTTTCTTATCAACTTCATCTTTCTCTTTCTTGACCACCTTAAATGCAAATTATCTATAGGATGATCTAGCATCAAGAATTCTCATCTCATATGTAGTAATTATGCCATGTACCTCATCTAGAGTAAGTTTACCAATTTATCTTCCTTCTTCGATAGCAGAAATCTTGGCATCATATTTAGTTGTCATAGATCTAAGAACTTTCAGCATAACATCTTCTTTTAGATCTACACCATATCCTTTAATGGAATTTACCACATCATCAATTCTCTGAAGATAGTTTGCAATCTTATCTTCTTCGTTCATCATCAAGTCTTCAAAATTTTCTCTCAACACTTGTAACTTTGCTAAATTGACTTTGGTGTCGCCTTCATAGATCTTCTGCAGTTTTTCCCAAACATAATAAGTAGTTTTACAATGCATAACTTTGCTATGTACAAAGTCAGACAAATTGTTCATAATAATGAACCAAGCTTTCTTATTATCCTCACGAATTTTCTTTGTTGTTAGATCAATAGGATTTGTAGCAGGAATAGTATATTGGGTCACTAAAAATGCCCAAGCTTTAGTTCCAAGATAAACTAAGTACCCTTCCATCAATGAGCTCCATTTAGCATAGTTTGTTCCATCAAACCTAGGTGGCTTGTTTGAACCTTAATAAAGAGCCATTATGTTCACCTATCCGAGATCAAATTGAGTTGGTTAAGCTTCTCCTAGGGAAATTAGGGCTTTGATACCAATTGTTTGAACTATGGACAATGGAAATGGAGTCACAACTCTTATCCACACCTAAAAGGGGAATGAAGGAAGAGGAATCTGATTTCTCAAAGTTCACACTCAAGAACAATTATGTGAGATTCCAATGTAATAAAGATTGAAATCTGTCAAGGGAGATTGCTCCTAATGTTGGAAAGTGATAAAGAAGATAAATTATGGATGCAAAACTAAGAAAATGCAAGGTGTTTGAAAACATTATGTGATATGAAAAATGAACTAAATATGCAAGTAAACCATAAGAACTTAATGAGATTGGAGAGGTCCACCTAGAAACTAGAATGTGATGCAGGGAGGATCTAGAATCTTGCTGAATTTGTTGTTGAAGCCAATTGGGACACTTACGCCAAGCTAGTCGACTTATTCCTATTTCAAGGAGATTCTGCCAAAACATGTTTTAGGAAAAAGGGTATCCAGAACTACAGAAAAAAATTTTCAGGCTTGGAAGTGGGACTAATTCACCACTGATGGTGACTTATTCCACCTTCAGCTTTTGGGAATTTAGAAGATGTAATTTGTAGTTCTCAGTTTGCACTTCAGTTCTTGATAGGTTTTCAGATCCAAATCTACAAAATTTGGTCTATAGGTAATCTCCAATCTTCCTTTAGGGTTTTGTTGACTTTGAAATACTTTGATGAATTGATGACACCTTTTAACACCTTTTTCTTTGAAAAATCTCAATACAAGACCTACAAAACACACATGCAAAGAGGGGGAAAAGGGTTAAGGGTTAGTGAATAGGGGTTTGCCTTGGTCAAACCTCGGTTTGGTAATTAAACCCTTGAAAATGAAATGAAATGAAAAGAGAATGATGAATGAAAAAAATGCAATGCTACAACTCACCAAACCCTTGAAGTAGAAATTTGAAGATATGCAAGTAATGGCACCAAAGTGCTTAAACACAAAATCACTTGATTTCTTGGTGATTGCTTGAATGATTACGTGAATGAATGGGGGTGAAAATGAGAGGAAAACCTTATATTTATACATGATTATATAAAATTTCTTGAAAATACTACATCACAGGCCGACCTCAAGGTTTAGAAAATAATATCCTGCTAGAATTTTGAAATAATTTTGATTTTTGTGCCGAGTAGGACTAAGTTGCCCCTAGTGGCGACTTGGTTCCACTAGGGAAATTTTAATGGGTGTTGGGAATTAAAGTGTATTAAATGATGTTTAGTGATATTATTCTCTAAAACACACTTATGTAGGGCTTGTAAGTGTATAATGGGGTCATTCAAACATAAGAAAGGGTCAAATTATTGATGACAAGCCTAGAAAAGTGTGAAAGTTTGTTACAACACTTTGAAATAAGGCTTGGTAAGTGATAAAAAGAGGTTATTTAAGTGAATTATAATAAAAAGGTCCTAGAAAAGTGTGAAAATGTGTTACAACACTTTACAATACATAAGTAAGGCACCACTTGAATTCTTTTAATTTGCTAGTGACTAAGACCTAATGTGAATGTTTTGACCACATTACAACATTAAATCAAGGCACGAATAGGCCAAGCTCACAAGGAGAACCTAAAAGAGATAGAAAAATTAGAAGGGTTACTTTTTTGGTGTCCACATTTAGCCCCCACTTTAGTGAAAGGATGAACCTGCTTTAAACTCTTACTAAAGTAGACCCATGAGAAATCAAGAGGGGTTCCCATGAACCAATGATAGCAAGATGGGACAACAACAATCAAGAAGGGTGATCAAGCCCCTAGGATCAAGATCTCATAAAAAACTAACATAAGTGCAAAGGCAACACACATGATATCAAGAACAATGACAAGGCATAAGCACTCAATGTCAAAGATGAAAGAGAGAAAAATGAGAGAGGTAATGAATGAATCAGATCAAGATTTGATCATTTTTCCACCATGATGTGGATTTGATCTAGGTTGTTTGTCTAGAAAAAGCATACCCACTCTAAGGTGACAGAACTCATGGTTTTCCATCGGGTGAGAAGGCCTAAAAAGGTGAGAAATATACACTCATGGCTGGTATGCACTCACACACATACAAGTGGATATGGGGAAAGTCATGAATCAGAATGGGCTTCCCACTCAACCATACCAAATTTATACATCCTTATAACTTTAATAAGGCACCACAAATGAAAATGACTTTTTGAGCTTCACAAGACAAGCAAAACTTTATATGCTTGGAGTTCATGAACAAACGTGATGGCACTACAAGCATACAAGTTGTGTTATGCAAGGTGGCCATATAACAAAAAATGCAAAGAAAAAAATGCAACATGCAAAGGACATTCAAAGGAGTCTTGCTTAGTTCATGTGAGTTCTTTAACTTAGGGAACATTGTGTCTAATGTCTCCAAGAGAGGACCAATCAAAGGATAGAAAATTCACAACTTAGGGGATGCAGTGCATTGCATCAAGCCACTAAGAGGAATTTAATATGATAAGATAGATCATGCTCATGAAGAACATCATACCTGATGTCAATGACAAAGCGACAAACGCATCATATGAAGTAACAAGGCTGCACTAAGAACCAAGAAAAAGGAAAAAAATGCAAAATGATAATGATAATACAAACGTATGCCCCACTTCAAAGGAATTGCTACAAATTGTACTGTGAGAAATTACTTTAAAGTAGAAAATGAAAGATGCAAACAAGAAAGAAGACATGAGAGCCAACTTGGAAAGCCCTTATGCCAAGTCATATGTTTCTGAGTAAGGCTGCATCATGTGAAGGAAAGGAAAAAGAAAAGAAAGGAAGGGGTTTCCCTTTAAAATGAAAGCACCAAACACATAAGGGATCTATGGATTTGGGGTCAGTATGTTTGTTTCTGAAATGTTGTTTAGAGAGCTTGAAACACAATCAAGAGACATCCAAAAACTCATTATAATCACCAAGAATCTCAACACAAGCTCTAACAACATTATCTATAGGATTTATCAAATCAGAGCACTTTAAAAAACACTGTCATAAAGAAGAGACAACTTCCATATTACCAAAACAAGAACCATTTGAGTTGAGGAAACATAACAATATTACAAACCTAATTCTAGAACCACAGACCAAAAATCTTAAATGTGGAACAAAATACATTCTCCCAGTCATTACCAAATGTCCACAAAAAGAAAATTTTCACTCCGGTGAACATAACTCACTCAAATATTCATACTAGAGGCTCAAACTTGAAACATACTATCTTCATAAATGCCTCTAAATAAATTCCAATCTATAGAAAAATATATTCAATATGCAAGAAATTTGGAGCAAGCTACTAGACCATTCTTACTAGAGGCTCACTCAAATCTTCATATTGAAGCACCAAACCATGCACACTCTTGAAGGGATAGATAAAACCATTATAAAGCTTCTTCCATATCCAAAAGACCTGAAACAAACCAATAGAGGACTATAAAGAAAATGCATTTCTCCTAGTCCATAGATAACCAACTTTGTTAGATCAGTTCACAAACTGATGACCACAACTTTCACTCTTCAACAAACCAGAAGTTGTAATCCAAGATATATCACCCAATGATGTCCTTAAGAAACACTTCAAATCCAAACCAACACAAGATCAACATAGAAGAAATGTGGAGCATATACCATAGCACAATTGATACTAATGATAACATAGATATGTTGACATCAAGGACAACACCAGTTAGAAACATATTTGCAATAGTTTTAATGGTTCAAGTGCGAGTTGGAGTTGGATAAGTGATGTCTTTCTTGAGAAGATGGTATGTTGTTTCCTGGCTAGTGCAGGTGAGTTCAATGTTCACTTATGGTCTCTGGGGTCTAGTTAAAATTTGGCTGTTTAGTGATCTTGTCCCTCTCTTGTTATCTGATGTAGCTTGTGTAGTCACGTCTTCTTGATAATCGTTGTTGTTGTTTTGCTGCTAATTGTATGTGATTTATCTCTTCTATAGCTTTCCTGCCTTGGAAAAGGTTACCAATCCCTTCAAAACTAGTTGTAATGGGTTTTGGGGGCCCATCAAAACCTACTTTACCTCTAATAAAAAAATAATAATTCTTAAAACTCAAGGAAACAATATCCATTGTAAATGGATATCTATTATGAATGGATATTCATTTTGTTTGTTATAGGTTATACACTTGCATGAGCAACAATATATATTAATATTAATGTATTATATATATATATATTGATCAGTGAGCATAGGGAGACCCTACATACATTTTATTAATTAAAATAAATCGTACAAATATGCATCTAAAGACATTCCAATATCCTACCTTGACCTTTTATCTAGCAGTAGCATGAAACTTCACTGCTAAACCATTCCAAACCGCCTATGCATGTTTAACTATAAAGAGTATTGATCCTATGATGTATCTACAAAGCTTAGCATGATCACCATTTATCTTATACCAACACAATGTAGATTTAGCAACATCATCCCCAATACTATCATTTATCATGCCACACCATACCCCTACCTCCATCTTAAACCATTGAACACCATGCCAAATATTGAGACCTTCCCAATTCTGTCATAGCATTTACACAATTGAGACATACTTCAAACCACCCTTTCACTTGAGACACCTACTCTGGATATGCTTCGAAAGTGTAAGACTTGGCTATGGAGATAGCCACCCAAGATCTAAAGGCCTATGGAAAGCACAAAATACTCGAAAGATTAATATGATAAGAATAAACTATATTCCTATCAACGAATGCAAAAAGGGTCAATGAAGTTATATAACCAAGGTGATATGCAAGATGCCATAGGATTATGACAAGTGTCTTAATATTATGATATGAGAAAACTTGACAAACCTACCTAGGTCACATGTGTTAGTTGTCAAAGGATAAGATAACAACTAGTGACAACTAACACCTTCTAGAAAGAATCTTAGGACCTAAGTAAACTTAACATGTGTGAATATGTCCACTACGTCCCTAGTAAGTGAAATAACTAGGTACAAGACAATTATTCACACCAACAAAAAGTCTTCCCAGATTGTCTTCCCTTTGTCAAGACTGCTAGCCACTGCCCAATTTGCTAGACCATTAGCTACACTATTACCACTATGGTAAGTATGAGATATCTTGAAGTTTTGAAATTCCTTCAGCTTCTCATTGATTGTCTTAATAAATTTATTTATTTTCCATACTTGTGAGCTACCAATTGAAACTGCATTGATTATGATTTGCGAATCTCCCTCCAAATGAAGTATCTTAATTGAATGTTTTAAAGACAAGTTTATTGCTAGTAAAGTATCTTGTGCCTTTTCTTCATTTTTCATCCCCTCCTTCAGCTTTTGTGCACCAAATAACAACATATTTCCATGTTCATCTTTGAAGATACATCTAACACTAGATAGACCTAGATTCCCTTTTGCTATGCCATCAAAGTTTTCTTTTAACCAACCATCTTGCAGTTTGATCCAGGCTATATTTCTCTCAACTCCCTTTATGCTTTTAGCACCTTGTGAGTGAAAGGATGGTGGTACTTTAAGCAATGGCCACCATTTTTGCAAAACATTATCAACTTGACAATAGGGAAACTTGACTGGATTTTGCCTCAATGCTGCCATATTCACCACTTATGATATTTCCCTTTTTATCTTTTCTAGTAAGGATTCAAGGCTGATTTATTTTCCTTGGAAAATTCTCTTGTTCCTTTCCTTCCAAATTTCCCAAATTAGAATCGAGGGGCTAGCTTGCAATATACTAGAGAAGCAAGACTTCTTGAATTTTGTTGTCTATCCTTGAAACATTTCCAGTAGGGTAGCTAAACAAGGTGCATGCCAAGTTAATTTCCATAAAAGATGCTTCCAACAACTATTTACAAATTCACATTGCAGCAATAGATGGTCTAGTGTTTATACACTTTCCTTGCATAATACACATTGATTTGGGCCATGAAATCCAAGCTTCATAAGTCTATCACCTATTAAGATACATCCACGTAGTGCTAGCCAAGCAAAAGAACTAGCTTTAGGGAGGCAGTTCTTATGCCAACATAATTGTTGAGGCCATCCCTCTTTGACCCAAGCATCTTCCAAAAACTTATATCCAAATTTAACACTGTATATTCCACTCCTTGAACCACACCAAATCAACTCACCTTTACTCCCTGTTATAAATTTTTTTCCGCTCTTCCTGTGTCTTTCTCAATACAACTTTCTAAGCAACCTAAAAATTGAACTCTTCAATGTCCTTCCATTCCCATACTTCTTGCCCATAAACAACCTTTAAAATTAAAAAATATCTAACCTTATTCCCCCATTTCTCCTCTGAAATTCTTTGTATTTCTGACAATCCATCAATGTATTTTAATATCAAGAAACCTTCCCAAGAAGCTTCCCAAAATTCTGAATTTTCTCCTGTACCTACTTGCCATGTTAAGTGATTAGTAATAACCTTTCGACATGATAGCATAAAATTCCAGATCGTTGATCTTTTAGGTGGATATTTAATGGTAAGAATCCTCTCTTTCTCCATATTATCTGAGTATTGGCTTTGTAAAATTTGATCCCATTCTTGGTTTGGTTTACTAAACATACTCCAGATGAGTTTTGTCCCCATTGCTTCATTCATTAGGCTCCATTTATGAATCCTTGCTCCTCTAGTAGATTTTGGTTGAAAAACTTTGTCCCATGCTAACATTGGAATTTTGTCTTGTTTGTTGTTTCCATTCCAAAATAATTTACACATTTTTTGTTCTATCAAAGATATAATCTTATCTAAGGTAGCTTAAAGCACATCATAAAATAAATTGGGAGAGATGATATGTCAAATTTGATCATTAAAATGTGCCCTACTGATGTTAACCATCTCCCTTTCCAACCTTCCATTCTCCCCAATCTACCAAGGGAGACCACAAATTGAATATGCATACACTGCCAAACATTGGGGTACCCAAGAATTTCCTAGGCGACTTTCCAATTTTGGTTCCAAGAATTCTTGAAATTTCCATTTGCTTATCCATCTTTGTATTGAAAAAGAAAATATCTTATTTTTACCAATTGATTTGTCGGCCTGAAGCCAAATAGTAATTTTATAAGGAGGATCATATAACACGTGCTTCCCTTAATGTAGATTCCCCCATTAAAATCATGTCATCAACAAATTGTTGATGTGTGAATGCTTCCACACATTGAGATATTTTGACTCCTTTCCATTGACCCACTTCACATGCTTTACCTATGTATCTTCCTAGAACTTCAACCATAATGATGAAAAGGAAAGGGGAGAGTAGGTCACCTTGTCTTATCCCTCTTTTCATTGCAAAAAAGCCTTGGGGCTTCCATTAACCAAAATTGAGTAACGAGGAGTCTCAATGCAACTTTTAACCCATGAAAACAAGGGGGAACTAAAACCAAATTTAACTAAAACTTTCAGTAGAAAGGCTCTATCCACTTGTTCATACACTTTCCTCACATCCAACTTTACAAACATCCTATCCATTTTCATCTTTCTAATCAAGTGAATTGCCTCATGAGTGATGACAATCCCTTCCACAATGGAACTTTGTTGAAAAATCCCACTCCACTCCTTTGAAATGATGTAGTTTAGATCTTTCTTCATCCTATTTTCTAGCACTTTAGAAATCACCTTATAGATTGTACTACACAAAGAGATTGGTATAAAATCATCAAAAGAAAGAACTTCCTTCCTCAAGTTGAAATAAGAGCAATAAGAGTATTGTTTAGGTCCCTTAAGATATAAGAGTGCATTAGGGACTCTTCCACCACACTCCACAAATCCTCCTTAGTAATTTCCCAAAATGTTTGATAGAAGCTCGTTGGAAATCCATCCAGACCCGAAGCTTTATCACGCCCCAACTAAAAAACTATTGCTTGTACTTCATCCATTGACACCTTTTTAATTAGCTGTTGATTGTGATGTTCACCTAACACATTTGGAATGAAATTTAACACCTCTTCCATGTGTTCCCCCCTTGGATCATTTGTAGCATTTAGCAAGTCTTGAAAATGTTTAAATGCTGCATTATTTATTGTCCCTTGATCTGTAAGTACCTCTCCAACATTATTTTTAGTTTCATAAATCTTTTTCCTATTGCATTAAACCTTCACCGATTTATGGAAAAACTTTGTGTTGAAATCTCCATCCTTTAGCCAGCATTATCAAGACTTTTGACACCAAAAGATCTCTTCCCTTGATAATATCTCACCATACTAGCTATTCAAATATTGCTCTTTCTTGAAATCAAAATCATTCATTCCTTGGATAAGAACCCTTTCATACAACTGTTCCAGTTCCATTTCTATTCTCAACTCTTCCTCAAAGATATTCCTAAAATGATTTTTATTCTAGTCTCACAACTTAGACTTGATAAACCACAACTTGAAAAAAATGAAAGCCTTGGTGTCGACATTGAAAGGAACTGACTTCCACCAGTCTTCTATTAAAGGTTTTAGCCCCCCATCTCTTAGCCACATGTTCTCAAACTTAAAATGGATTATTTATATAGCTTTATTTGGTATGAAAGATAAGGAGATGGGATAATGATCAGACCCAAACAATGGGAGGATAGAAGACTCCATTACTAGTGAGTGCTTCCACCAATTACCTACCAAAAGAAGTGATCTAATTTTTCTGCTATGTTGTTAAACCCCATACATCTATCTATCCAGGTAAAATTCATGTTCTTTGTAATCACTTCTTGAAGACTATTTACAGTGGAAAAATGTTGAAAATGGATTTGCACCATACTTGCATTTTTTCTCCCCTCTTTCTTCTTCGATATTGATCTGAATTAGGATCTAGGACTATTGCTTGTGAATAATAACTTTCACAATGATTAAGTTGAAGGTCTTGAAAATGTAATTTATTAATTACAAGGCTTCAACTGACAAAGTGTTGAGTCTTTTAGTTACAAAGAGTCACAAAGTTCTTCTCCTTCAAGTGTGACGAAATAACACTGCTCCAAAGCATAGAGTTGAACATACAAGACTCCAAGAAATTTCTCTCACAAAATCACAACCCATTTACCCCCAACTCTTTCACTCTTTCCCTCTTTTATACATAAAGT
Source organism: Sequoia sempervirens (assembly GCA_007258455.2). NCBI lineage: Eukaryota > Viridiplantae > Streptophyta > Pinopsida > Cupressales > Cupressaceae > Sequoia > Sequoia sempervirens. Next base: position 592,952,805 of record VDFB02058242.1, on the reverse strand, counting down.
TTACTCATTATGGTTAAAAACCATAAGATTACAAGAATATTAAATATCTCCCTTTTCAAGTATAAGTTTCAACCAATTTCCCCCATTTACAATAAAAACGATATTAAATCTCCCTCTTTTATACAAAATCATTTAAAAATCCCCTTAATTATCCTTTAGATAATCTTCATTATCCTTAAAATAATCTTTTAATATCATGTCATTTTATTTTAGCCCTTTATGTTTTATATTCTTGGGCTTATAATATTTAATTAAGGTTTATTGTTTAATTTTGGGGATTTTAAGGTTTAAAATATTATTTATAAACAACTCGCTCCCTTTTATTTCGCCAACTGACTCATGGCGTAGTGGTGGAGAAGCTTTGCTATAGTTAGAATGTCGGCGGGTCGAACCTACCAACCTTATTTTTTGCCAAAATTTCCTATACATATGTCAAAACCAATCAAAGCCATCATATGGTTGAGAAATTTGTGGTGGGCTACCAATTGCCCATGGGAGTAGCAATGGGGTGGTCTTGGGTTTGACCCTCCTTGATATTTTTTGAACAAAAAAAATATAGGCATTGGTAGAGTTTTGTCGAGGGGCCACGTGGCACCATCTAATTGGGCCATGTGGTAGCTTCTTATTCCTTGAGACAAAACACATGGTTCCTAGTTACTGTCCAATCACTGCTTAGTTAGCAACCACATCACCTGCAATGTCAACACCTGGTTATCACAAAATGCCATGTGTCAAATGCTGATTGGTCCATGTCACTGTACGACAATTGATTGTTTTGATTGCACTTTGTTGATGTCATCAAGTCAACCCATTTTTCTTGCAAACTTTGACCATCCGTAACTTCGTCATCTAAGCTCCATTTTCAACAAAATGAACAGTGTTGGACTCATGGTGATGAGCTCTTCGTCATGATGTTGATTTCAACAAATTTAGAAATGATCATTTTTTTCACCTTTCTGATTGACCCCTAGTTCCTGTTTAACCCCAACTTTGACTGGCCATAACTTGAGCATACGAGCTCTTTTTTCACCTATTCAAGTTGTGTCAGGTTCAAATTTCCAAGCTCTTCAAGTGATACTAAAATCTAGAGCATGTGGAACAATTCAATTTTTGACAAGTATGCACTTGGATCAGTCCTCCCCACTAGAGAGCTTTTAGACATCCAAAAGTTACATTTATTGAGAATTTAATTAAGGGCATGGTGATGATCCTAGTTTTTGGTCAAATTTTGGCTAGAATTTATATTCCATTTGTTGGCAGTATTATGAACTTTAGTAGCTAAGAGTTAATATTTGCATAATGTCTCCCTTAAAACATTGACTTTGGGTTTAACTCCTTCGTGAAGTTTTAATGACATCAACATATTATGTGGATTATTTATATCAATTTTGTGCATGGTTGATGAATTTTCTTTAAGGTGATTACAGATGTGCAATTATTATGTGTACTGACATACATTATTTTGCAGGATACCATTTGTGGATGCTAAGTTGAGAAAGGAAACCATTAGATGATCATGCAAGGGAATCATTCAAAGGAGTCAATTGAGTATGGTGGTGGATTCCCCATGATAGTAAAATGAAACCACCTTGTATTTATGGCATTCAACAATTGCGGGCATTACTGTAGCGTTGAGTCCACATTTGGACATGCATGTCTGACTGGATTCCCTACAGATGTAATTGCTCTACCACTCTTTCCTTGCTTTCCCTAAATGGCGTCCTCTCAGTTAGTGGGAGTTGACTGTCATGTTTAGTTGGTAGAATAAATAAGGATTTGAATCTTAGGGATTCATAGTTCTTGATTGTTGTTGCAAAATGACATTGATAATATATTAAGCATTCTCTACTTTTCAATATAGCCATGTTGTTACTATGTTTATACATTTTCCAATGAATGCGATGATAGTATGAGTTTAAGCATTTGAGTTCACATTAGTCTTAGTGGATACTCATCCAAGGGGGGCCACTTGGTGATTAATCCTTTTCTTAGAGTAATTAGTTTAATTATAATTTTTTGTTCTATACTGAGTTGGAAATCTGGCATCGATTGTTCTTGCAGCCACTAGAAGTCCATTCTATATTTGTTCTTATAGCCAAAGTAGACAGAGTAGTTCTTGTTTGTTGCTCAGATCTTTTATTCCTGTCATGCATTTTAGTTTGGAATAGTTGTTGATTGATGTCCAATATTTTCTTTATTTCTATTCTGCAATTTACTTCTAGTATTGTGTTTCTTAGCTATAGATTAGAAATGGCTACTTAAGAGTTCCTAGTGCACATACTGTGCTGGCCCATTTCAATTCATGTCCTTGGGTTGACAAAGTAAATGTACCTTAATGATGATTAAGGTAGCCATTCAGATTAGATGTCCAATCTCTGAATCATGGTTGGAAGGGTCTGGTTATTGAAATCATTGTAGGAGGCCAAATTTTTTGGCGTCATTGCTAGGGATGGTGTCAAGCTAGGAAGTCCTTCAAATTCATTGATAGTTTCTCTATTTTTGCACTTTTCTTAGAATATCCCTTGCTTAGATGATTAATGATTCGCTATTCTTTTTCCCATTCTTTGTGTGAGTGAGCTAATGCTGAGTTGATACCACATGCTTCCTTCTTAATGATTTTGATCCATTTCAACTAGTTGAGCTTCGAAATCTGCCTAGAAATAATGGAGAGGAACCATTTCCCTTTTTGCTGATACATATCCTAATCTGATTAGTTTTGAAGCCTCCACTAAAAATCAAAACTAGATTGATAACCTTTTCCCTGGAATCCACCAAGAAGACATGGGTGATTCCTTCTTGTTTGAATACAATCTACTCTACCAAGATTATGACTACACCACTGATACTTCTGGGCTTGAACTATTTCCTACCACTTTAAAAGAAGTTGCACTAGGCTGGTTTATGAGCCTAGGAAGAGATACCATGGAAACTTGGAGGACTTGAAGACAAAGTTCCTTGGATAATAAAAGGAATATTGTGGGGGTAGTAATACAAAAGGAGATGATGTCTTTAGGATGCAACAGAAAGAAGATGAGAACTTGGAAGATTACATTTCAAGGTTTTTGTTTTTCTTGCAGAAATCTCCATATCCTACACCCAATGAAGAATCAAATAAGCTAATTTTCCTAAGGGGAATCAGTGAGAGTTGCACTAATGCTTTGGACCTGATGGCAGGAGGAGATATCACTCAAGTTTCTTGGGAAAATATCAAGCAAATATGTCAAAACTATTCCAGAGCAACTTCAAAAGAAGAGAGAACTTACCAATCTTCTATGGGTAAGTCATCTACCAGTGGGATTTTAAGGATGGAGATCACTAATCTGTTGGCATATTTCAACCAAATTGTCACAAACAATCCAACTACTCAACTGGATATACTTCAGGCTAGAGACAAGCATGAGGAGGGGCAACACTGACAGAATACTAACCTCATTGCATACAAAAGAAGAAGAAAGACTACAAATGCAAGATGATAACTAACATTGACAGCTAGATTCCACTTGAGTTCAAACCACTACTAACTAAGGAAGATCAATTCTACCTTGTTGCATAGAGGAAACCCTGGGTTCCAAGACCAGGTATGTTACTAGATCCACTATCCTTTTTTGGGCCAAACTAGGTAATCAGTTGCATGCAACCATCTTCTCAATCCCAGTAGCTTGCCATAACACCTCCACCTGCTAATTCAAGCTCCAATACACTTCAGCTACCAGCTTAGCCCCTGCCTTACCCAAATAATACACCACAACCATAGCTAATATACCTTGTTGATTTAAACTCGTGTACTATGAGTATAAGTGATATTCCCTTGCGTTCAAGAACTATTGTATTAACTCCTTCCGCATCACCCATCATTGAGATACCCGTGGAAGAGGAAGAGGAACCTCTGAATGATCTCATTAAGCCTATTGTACCTAAAAATATTGAACCAGTTCTAGCCAGGAAAACCGCACAAGAGCCACCATTTCCTTAGAGATTGGAAGTTTCTAAGAATGAAGAAGAAAAGGAGGATACTACTTTTGATATCCTAAAGCATATATGTGCTCAAATATCCCTATTTCAAGCCATAAATGATATTCCAATCTATGAAAAATCTATCAAAGAAGCTTGTCCTAAGAAGCCAGGTACAAAGAAGAAAGTCCCAACCTTAGTTTATGTGGTGGGCCAACTCACTAATATCATATTTCCCAAGAACAATGACCTGGGTAGTCGTGAGATGGCAGTTGTTATCAACGAAATCCAAGTAAGGAATGCCTTGATTGACTTGGGGGAAGCAATCAATATGATGACTAAGGACACCCTGCAACAACTAAATGTTGCAAACATAAGACCTACTCCTACTGTCCTGCAACTTGCTAATAGTTCTACTATGAAGCCCGATGATCCTATCATTCTTGGAAGATCATGGTTTGCAACAATATATGATTATATTGGGTGTTTTTTAGGATATGTGACTATTTCTAGTGGTAGGAATACCAAAAAGTGTGTTCTTTATCTTCCTACTCAGCCAACTTGTAATGAAGAGGGTTGTGTATGGTCATAAGTTGGTGAAGAGGTTGAGGAAATTTACCTAGTGGTGCAGCTCATGATGTTAGATATAAATAATTTCTTGGAGTTTCAAGACAAAGATGAAATGTTATCCAGTATAATTTAGAACCATTATGAGGTGAAGGAAGCATCATCTTCTACTTCGGTGAGAACACTCCTGCCTGTTCTTCCTACAACCACTATTCCTCTAGATGTTCTTCCCACAAATGTCATTCCTACAGCAACAGACTCACTAAAGTCTCACCAACATGCATTTTCTTGGGGTTATTATGATATGAAGGCATTGGATAATAAGTCTTGCATCCATAGGATCTACATTAGAGATTATTGTCAACTAGTAGGGCAGCCTCAACAAAGAATATACCCTGCATTGACAAAAACGGTTAAATCAGAACTACAAAAATTGTCAGATGATCTATCTATCTTATTTTAGATAGCTAGTGGGTGTCTACACTAGTAATTGTGCCAAAGAAGAAAGGAAGATGGCCAGTTTGTGTTGATTATAGAAAATTTAATGTTGCCACCAAGTAGGATCACTTTCCTTCACCCTTCAATGACCAAGTTTCATACTCACTTGCAGGAAAACTTTAGACAAGGTGGTTAGGACTATACAAAGTTGCTGAAATATTTCCTAGTAAAGTTGTTCAACTCACCATTATTGACCCTGCTAGGTTTGAGTTACTTGAGCCAGCCTCCAAGGAAGACCTCCTACAACAATTCACCCAACATCTAGTACAAGAGCTTCTTGCAGCCGAAAAAGGTGGACTTAGTATCCCACCTTTTGGCTAAATTAAGTTACATACTTTCATAATAAATATTTCCACTTTAGTGGAAATCCATTTCTTCACCCATCTACCCATCCATCCATCTGTATCACCTTTCTCTCTCTTCCATCATTTCATTTCACCTCACTTCAGTTTGCATAACTTTCATTAATTTCTCAATTATTTCTAAAAAAGGCGCAATGGTACTTTCTCTCCATGATCTTTGTACCACATCCTTCACACACTCAGGTATGTAAGTGGTAATTCTCTTCTTAATTACCTTTGAAATGCATTTATTTAATCATGGCACACTACTATAGGTGATTACATGATATGTCATTATGTCTTGTCAAATCATCACTCCCTTCTCACATGTGTGGACACATGTCCAAATTTAGGTTGTGGGGGGAATAAAAAATGCAAATATACTACCTATGTGTCAAATCATAATGTGGCTACGTCAGAAAATTTAAATAAGTCAATTTGAAAATTTGGCTCGCATGTGTGAAGTCATGTTAACTGAGCTACAAATTCTTTCCATTATCACTCTCATTTCTCACCTCTTTTTCCACCATAATTCCTTAATTGCCCTGTTGTAACCTTGAGTTATAAGTAGTAAATGGTAAAAGCAGAGGCATAGAAATAAATTCAGTTGGCACTAGTAGTAAAAATTTACCAGAAAGGTGGTGGTTTTTAGAACATAAATTGTAGAGGAAAAAGATTTTACTGAGTGGCAGTAATTTTAGACAATGGGAGGTGGTTTAATTTGGAATGAGTCCTTAGTTCATGATGTTTTGCTGCAAGATGCATAATGCCTGGAAAAATTCCAATGTTATGGATGGTTTGATTATTTCATGAGGTTGGATGGCTTTGATGAAGGCATTTCCCTTGAAATTTCCCAGACATTTTCAGAAGGAAAAGCCATCATAAAAGGATTAGAAGTTGTGGCAACAAAGGAGAGAATTGCAGAAGTTTTAGGGTTACCTACTGATGGAGAAAATTGCCCTTCCTCTAGGGATGCTAGGTTAGCCAGAGCAGAATTTATAGTACATGGCAACCCACCGATTAGCATTGACAAGCAAGGTGCAAAAAGAATGTCTCTACCTAAACCATGGAAGCAAGTAGTTGTCAAAATTATAAGGTATATCACCTATGAGGGACGTTTTTCAAGCTTACATTCAGTACATTTCCAGCTCTTGAGCCACATGAGGTATAGGAGGAGGATGAATGTGCCCAATTTCCTATACAATCTTCTCTCGATCATGGTAGTTGAAACACTGAAAGGTAGGGATAATTCTGTCTCCCACCATTGCTTAATAAAATTGCTAGTTAAGAAATCTTTGCATGGTGCTTCTGGAATGACTTGGGAAGAATTTGTTCAAGTTAATCAAAATTATTGTTAGGAAAGTTTGTCAATGTTGAGCATTTTCCACCTAGGGCTATACCTCAATATCATAGGTCTAGCAGAAGATTGGGCATGGCTGAAGTCACCCTTGGTGCTTCAACTTTTGGTGTTGTTCCTAGTGTGGATCCTCCTACAACAACAAAATAAGCCATAAAAATTTGTTCCTCTAAAATAGAACAATTAGAAAAAGAAAACTCTTTATCCAATTATGATGATGATGTCCCCCTACAAACCCTAATGGGAACTAGGGCATAGAGAAAAGAGGTTGAAACAAGAAAAGGAAAGGAAAAATATCAAACCTAGCCTATAGAAAAAGAGGTGCTGAGTGCTAGGAAGAGAAAGGTTGACCCTATTCATCCTATAGCCAAGAGAAAATATACAGGCACCTCTAGGAAGTCAAAACTAGCTGGGCCAACCTTTTGTGTAACTTCCCAAGAAAGCCACGGGCCTGATAAGATACCACATGGGGACACCGAAGTTCCAATAGAAGAAGAGCATGTTAAAGAAAAAGAAAAGGATATATTTGGGGAAGCAACATAAGTAACATTGGTAGACCTTGCCAATATTGCAGAAGAATTTGAGGATGAGCAGGGATTCCAACAACAAAACTTGCAAGGAGGGGGAAAAGAAATAGCATTCCTACAGCCATAGACAATTGGATAGCCAAAGGATATGTAGATAGTGTTGTATGGGGATCAACCATCAACGAAAACATTGGTAGGAATTCATAACCCTCCTGATTTTACGATGCATGCAACAATTTTAAATTTTTGGAAAGAAATAGAAAGGAGGGAAGGAGAATTGAGACAAGAGAAGAAGAAACTAAAAAAGGAAATCCAAGAGAGGGATGAGATTATTGAGGAGAAAAATGAGGAAATTGCTACTTTAAAGAAGAAAATAGATGAAATTGTGATCTTGGTGCCACAAATTCTTGAATGCAGAGCTCCTCCAAGGGTTTATTCCCTACATTTGAAACAAAAATGTCTCTCTTTTAGATTTTCAAAAATTATTTCAGATTTTTATCCCTCCATTGAAACCCCTACCAAATTCTTTAATGCTTTCAGGATTCCTTCCCCTGAGATGAAAAATATGTTATGTGAATTTTATTTGCACAATTATGTTGTTACATAGGATCATGATTGGAACCCACTGCTATATGTTTGGTATATTCATATGAGAGTATTTATGTCCTAGGCACAAAATAAAATTAATTGGGGTGACCAAAACAATGCTTATAGGAAAATGGAATCCAATATCCCCTTACCCATTAGGGTTGAATCAAGCAACCCAAAGGATATACACATAAAATGGTTTAGGACACTTCTTAGACCAAGCTATGGTAACAAAATTATGCCCTGGATTGAAGCCATCTATACTAAGTATGAAGTTAAAACAACAACAAAAGAGGAGCTTGTAATCTAAGGATATCTAACTTCGTGATGGGATAGTCTAACAGATGAGTTAAAGAAAGCCGATCCCCATTCTATTCACAACTATGTTGCAACATTGAAGAGAAGTGACAGGTACATCCATATTGGTAGAATAGAGGGAAGATTTTGGCTTCCCTTGACTTTCCAGCCACCCATTCTCATGTGGCTAGTACCAAATTATAGATTTTACCAATATGATATTGTTGGAGAAAGCCAAAGATGGAACATATTTTATAGATTGGGAGGATTTTACTGGGATCCAGACTCATGTACTATAGCAACAGATGTTGGGCAGCTTGTAGTTGCAAATTGCAAAGCCTTGACCAAGCAAAAGAACAACCCTTCCTTTGTTGGAGGACCACCAAGACATTAGGTTGGGGGGATGATGAGCCTAGTTTTTGGTCAAATTTTGGGTAGAATTTATAGTCCATTTGTTGGCAATATCATGAACTTTAGTAGCTAAGAGTTAATATTTGCATAATGTCTCCGTTAAAACATTGACTTTGGGATTAACTCCCTCTCTGTGAAGTTTTAATGACATCGACATATTATGTGGATTATCTATATCAATTTTGTGCATGGTTGATGAATTTTCTTTAAGGTGATTATAGATGTGCAATTATTATGCGTACTGACATTATTCTATAGGATACCATTTGTGGATGCTAAGTTGAGAAAGGAAACCATCAGATGATCATGAAGGGGAATCATTCAAAGGAGTCAACTGAGTGTGGTGATGGATTACCCATGAAAGTAAAATGTAATTGCCTTGTATTTATGACATTGAGCAATTGTGGGCATTACTACAGTGCTAAGTCCACATTTGGACATGCATTTATGACTGGATTCCCTGCAGACGTAACCGCTCTACCACTCTTTCCTCGCTTTCCCTAAATGGTGTCCTCTTAGATAGTGGGAGTCGACCGCCCTGTTTAGCTGGTAGAATAAATAAGGATATGAATTTTAGGGATTCATAGTTCTTGATTGTTGTTGGAAAATGACATAGATAATGTATTAAGCATTCTCTACTTTACAATATAGCCATGTTGTTACTTTGTTTATACATTTTCCAATGAATAAGATGATAGTCTGAGTTTAAGCATTTGAGTTCACATTAGTCTTAGTGGATACTCATCCAAGGGGGACCACTTGGTGAGTAATCCTCTCCTTAGAGTAATTAGTTTAATTATCATTTTATGTTTTGTACTTAGTTGGAAATCAAACATCGACTGTTCTTGCAACCACTAGAAGTCCATTTTGTGTCTGTTCCTGTTTGTTGCTTAGATCTTTTATTCCTGTCATGCATATCAGTTTGGCATAGTTGTTGATTAATGTTCAGTATTTGCTTTATTTCATTTTTGCAATTTACTTCCAATATTGTGTTTCTAAGCTATAGATTAGAAATGACTACTTAAGAGTTCCTAGTGCACATACTGTGCTAGCCCATTTCAAGTTCACGTCCTTGGGTTGACAAAGTAAATGTACCTGCATGATGATTAAGGTAGTCATTCAGGTTAGATTTCCAATCTCTAAATCATGGTTGGAAGGGCCTGGTTATTGAAATAATTGTAGGAGGTCGACACATGGCCTCTCCACTTGTCTTGTATCACCTATCCATCTGTACACCTGGCTCAACACCACAATTAGGACTACAATAAAATTTTTGAACATATTCATCATTCTATGACTTCCATAAGCATCTACATCAACTATTACAACCATAAACTAATAAACATTGATTAATATCAAGTTGAATAACAGTGTAGATACAAAACAGAATGAATCAATAACATGTCTATCTTTCACAACAGGAACTTTTTTACCCAAGGGAATCTCCAAATTCTGAAGCAAAAGTTGTGAATGTAGATCATCAATGCTTTCATTTACTATTTCCTCATGTTGTACTATTGGTGTATCCTATGACATCTGATCATGATTACCCTTGCTTACCTTAAGTTCATGTCTAGAACCAACTAAATTGATAGATATAAGAGACAAATCTTTACTTGCATTAATCACCCTTTTTAACTACCTTGTGTTTCCAAAACATTTACTAGTGTTGATCTTGTGAGAATGTACAATATACTTGATGCCATCTTTAAACAAATGATAATGATTAAATTCCTTATAGAAAATAGCCTTTTGACCATACAAATATGGGATACCCAACACTATCCAATAGACATCTAGTGGAACCACATCAAACTACACTTCATCAACATACTTACTTGTGATTATGAATCTTAAAAGATATTGCCTTGTTACTTGCAATTCATTATTTTCGCAAACCCAACCTAGTGGATAAGGTTTTTGATGCAGTGTAGTTTTCAATCCCAAATTCCTTATAACATTTTCTGACATTAAGTTAATTTGAGATAAACTATCTATGAGAGTATCAATTTTAGTGTGCTTAGCAACAACCCTTATGTGTAAAAGCTCATTTCTTTTCTTATCTTTAGGGACAACATGGACTTGAGAAATAGAAGCACAACTAGCAATAGAAACATTGGTAATAGAAGCCTTACCTTTTAAGCCCATTGGTGTTATCTTAGTTTCATCTTCAGACTCTGAACCAAGATCGATAACAACATTTTTAGACTCCTTACCTTTTTGTTTATGAGCCCATTTTGGCTTCAATTCTAGATGCGATTACCAGAAATGATCTTCATCATGACCTTTCATGTCACAATGAGAGCATGTGAGCTTATCATCCTTCTTCTTAATTGTAGTTGTCTTCTTACCCTTTCCTTTATCTTCAGATTTACCTTCAGGCTTAGATGGCTTCTTGTCAGACTTATCAATGAAAGTACCCTTACCTCTTGACTCTAAGTGTGTGGCTTGCACACATACTTCATCTAGATTCCTAGGATTCAAAACCAAAATGGAGTGTCTTAGATAAGAGTGACGACCACCTATATACTTAAGCAATGTATCCTGGGTGTACAATGGGACATTTAATGCAATAGCCCTTTTCTTGAATTCATGGGTGTACTCTTGGATAGTTTGACCTTTCCATTGTATAAAAGTTTTCCAGTTCATCATTAACTGTTGCATATGGCCTAAGGGATAAAATTTATTTTTAAGAGCATTAACAAATTCTTCCCAAGTTAAATTGACTCTACCATGTTGTGAAATTTCTACCCGAGTTGTACTCTCCCACTAGGTGAGATCTATTTCTCCCAACTAAAGAGTAGATAACTGGATCCTAGAAGCATCATCTAAGAGACCTTGAACTCTACAGTAAACTTCTACTTGTTGAACCCAATCATCTAATTTCTCAACATTTAATTCCCCACAATACTTAGGTAGATGAAATTTTACATCCAATTTAATTTTAGGCATATATGCAACCTTGAAAGGATTAATAGAAGTAGAATCAATAGAAGAAGGAAAAGACGAAGAAGAAGGAGAATATGGAGAAGAAGAAGTTTCTGGAGGCTCATCACCACCTCCTAGTCTTTTCCCTTTGTCCTTTCGATCTTCATGCCTTTCTTGCTTTGACAAATCTCCTTTTTCATGATTCTTCCATTCTCACTTTTCCTGCCTTTCTTGAAAAAGAACTTCTACCATTGCCTTCATTTCGAGAAAATATTTTTTAAAACTCTTCTCATCAAGCTCTAAACTTTTTCCAGCTTCTAATCTTTCCATCCTTGGCAAAGTTCTTCATTTACCGATCTCAGGATTGCATTATGTAAGCATGCCTTCACCTCGCTATTTCCTGGATTGTGTTATCATTCACCTCCACAAAAACTAGTCACAACAAAGATCTAATACCACTAGATCTGAATTGGGATCTAGGACTGTGGCTCGTGAATAATAAATTTCAGAACAATTAAGTTGAAGGTCTTGAAAATGTAATTTCTTAATTAAAAATGCTTAAACAAGCATTCAATGATTACACAACCAAATTAAAGTGATGAAAATAATAGAAGAGAGAAAGGAGATAGAAGACAAAACACAAGTTTGTAACAGAGTCACCAATAAGGCTACGTCTCTGGGTCCCTCTCCAAAGAGTGACTGATCCTCGATTATGCTGCAAGCAGATTACAAGGCTTCAATTGACAAAGTGTCGAGTCTTCTGGTTACAAAGAGTCACAAAGTTCTCTCCTTCAAGTGCGGAAAAATAACACTACTCCAAAGCACAAAGTTGAACATACAACACTCCAAGAAAATTCTTTATAAAAATTATACTCATTATGGTTAAAAACCATAAGATTACAAGAATATTACATATCTCCATTTTTAGGTATAAGTTTCAACCAATTTCCCCCATTTACAATAAAAATCATAATAAATCTCTCTTTTATACAAAATCATTTAAAAATCCTCTCAATTATCCTTTAGATAATCTTCACTATCCTTAAAATAATCTTTTAATATCATTTGTCATTTTATTTTAGCCCTTTATGTTTTATATTCTTGGGCTTATAATCTTTAATTAAGGTTTATTGTTTAATTTTGGGGATTTTTAGGTTTAAAATATTGTTTATAAGCAACCCAATCCCTTTTATTTCACCAACTGACTCATGGCGTAGTGATGGAGAAGCTTTGCTATAGTTAGAAGGTCGGTAGGTCAAACCTATTGGTCTTATTTTTTGCTAAATTTTCCTATACATATGTCAAAACCAATAAAAGCCATCATGTGTATGAGAAATTTGTGGTGGGCTATCGGTTTCCTATGGGAGTAGCAGTGGGGAGGTCTCAGATTCAAGCTTCCCTAATAGGTTTTGAAAAAAAACTATAGGCACTGGAGGAGTTCTGCTAAGGGACCACATGGCACCATCTAATTGGGCCATGTGGCAAATTCTGATTCATTGAGACAAGACACATGGAGCCTAGTCATTGTCCAATCACTACTTAGTCAGTAACCACGTCACCTACCACTATGCCAGCTAGTTATCATATGGAATTTTATGTGCCAAAGGTCGATTGGTCCATGTCACTCTATGATTGTTGACTATGCTGAATGTACATTTGTGAAAATCATGAAGTCAACCCATATTTCTTGCAATCTTTGACCATTCATAACTTTGTCATCTGAGCTCTATTTTCAATTAAACGAATGATGTTGGACTCGTGGTGATGAGCTCTTCATCATGACACCGATTCTAATAAATTTTGAGATGATCATTTTGTCACCTTTCTGACTGGCCCTTAGGTCTTGTTTGACCCCAACTTTGACTGACCATAAATTGAGCATATGAGCTCCTTTTTCGCTCGTTCAAGTTGTTTCAGGTTCAGATTTCCAAGCTCTTCAAGATGATGCTAAAATATGGAGCATGTGGAACACTTCAATTTCTAACAAGTATCCACCTGAATCAAATACAGATAAAATTTCATTAAAATCACCTCCAATCACCATTAAAGCACTACCTAAGCTCTGAATTATAGATGAAATCTACTTCCACACTACTCTTTTCTATCATGTTCTTGAGGGAACATATACATTAAAGAAGAAAATTGGAACCTTGAAATAAGGTGCTTGGATTTCTAAAAGTTTTCAGTGCCTATTCTGCGTTATTTCTTCCACTTTTACATTATGAGGGTTCCACAGAAACCCCATACCTCCAAATGTCCCTGTTGCTTCCACAAAAAAAGCATTTCCAGTGTTTCCATTGACCCATAAGTTTGTTTGCATTCTCCTTATCCAATTCAGTCTCTTGCAAAAGGATAAAATTTGGGTGCGTCTGATCAAAACACCTCTTGATCATATGCCTCTTGTTAGAAGCATTGCAACCCCTGATATTCCAATCTTGATAAAGCTTTCATGGCAACTTGGGAAGGGTGAATCCCTTCCTAGATCATAGTTTCCTTTGGCCTTTCACATTTCCAGCTAATTCCAATTTGATCCTATTTGTTTTTCTCCCCCACACTTTTTTCTCTCCAATCTTGATCTTACCATCTGTGGAATCACTCTACCTGATAGTTCACTTTTCCATAATACCCTCTTCAGCATCATAATTTTCACTTTCTTCATCATTTGAAAAAAAACTATCCACACCCTCCTTATCCCTAAAAATTGGTGTTTCTAAGTTCCCATTTGTGTAGGTAACATACCCTTGGAAGTCAATGTTTGTGAGAGATTTTTCCCTTTCTATGCTAGCCAGATGACATGTATTTGTTGCATGCTCCCTCGCATCCACACCTATAGTAGATTTGGGTGTGATTTTACTCAAGCTTAATAGTGTATTTTCTGTTATTCCAGTCTCTCCTATGATGGTACCCTCACACCTATTAGAATTATGAGGACTACAATTTCCCCTAGCTGTCTCACCATTTTCTACCTCTTCTTCCCATCTTACTATTGAAGTTTGAGCTTCTTGCTCCTTGGTTTCTAGGGGGATATCCTCAAGGGTTTTCTCCAGATAATCCATTACTTGTTCCTGCACATGAGGATGTGTTTCTTTTAAAGTATTGAAGTTTGGGGCCCAATCTTTAATATAGAACCCCATGTCATCCATAACAAATGGACCATTGTTTAGTATCCATCTTTTGGTTCACTCATAGTCACATTCCACAAAGTAAAACATATTTGCCATGGTTCTGAGCCTAATGCCAAAACCCCAATTCACATCACACCATGCAAAAATACGAGAGAAATCTAGCCTCTCATTTTCCCATTTCATAAAAGGCCCACTCTCTACACTTAAAATATTTCAGACCATACATTACTTCCTGTTTCAAAAGAAATAAATCTGTCCTTTTGGACTTCAACATGCACCTGGGTATTCTCCTTGCACATAGGAATCTCAACTTCCTTTTGTTTCCAAACTTTTTTTCACACCTCTTCGCTTTGTTGCTTTTCTCCTGTAAATAATCTTCCAAAACCCCATCAAGAAAGCGACAATGAGTAGCAGGTTGATGAAAGGGGCAGGGTCTAAATTTTGGATCCTCCCACCCCCACACAGGTTGACCACCTCTCCAGTCCCTTATGTTTTAGGAAAACCCAGTTTGATGAGGCACCTGATATGGATGAGAAAATCTCCATGGCACAAACCCTTGCCTTCCTCCACGACGCAACATTGCAGATTTTCGTTATAGTCCTTCTAGTGGATATATATTATATATTAATATATTAATATGTACTATATATTAATATATAGTATATAATATATAGTATATAATATATAAAAATATATATAATAAATTAATATAGTATATTAATATATAATAAATATATATTATGACATATTGTAATTTATAACATTAAAGCTAACAAATATCCATTTTAAAAGTTATACAAAAAACAAAAATGGGACCGTTTTGAGTATTTAATGGTCCCTACATTCTTTCTGTCATGAAATTATCGTGCTTTCAATCTGCATCATAAAAAAATTAGCTTTTGAAATATTCTCTTACACTTTTTTTATAATTACAATCATTTGTGTGTGTTTTTTAGTTTGTGCAATGGCGAGTAGCAGTCACTGTAAGAGAAAAGGTAAAAGGAAATTTACAATAGATGAAATTGAAGCATATAGAGAAAAAGATAGAGAAAGACATAGGAAAAGAAGACAAGGTATGAAAAATATTCAAATTGAAGCTTCTTCTGCACCGTTAAATGTTAATTCAAGTGAAGATGAAATAGAAATTGAAAATATTGAACATCATAATGAAATTGAAAATAAAAAACATTGAAATTTAAAGAGTGGAAATTGAAAATGTAAATGTGAACAATATTGAGAATGAAAATGTTGTTGAAAATGTTATTGAAGATGAAATTACAAAAACATTGCAAAAACAATATTAATTGAATAAAAACATAAAAAATCAAACATACATTTGAAATTTGATTGATTTTGAGGAAAATGAATCACTGGGAATGGATATTTGAGTTGGGAAGTAGAGAAATGAGCACACAATGAGCTAAAAATGAGCTCTCGGGTTTTTCTTTTATAAAACAAAAAACAAGAAACAGGTATCCATTTCAAAATAGATATCCGTTTTGAAACAGATATATGTTTCCTACTTTATACTTTTTTAATATATGGTTAGGTCTGAGACCCAACCATATATTAATTGACGACATTTTTTTTGAAATGTATAATATAAAATTATATTATACATAATATACATTATATATATTATATTATTATAAATATAATATATATTGTATTATTATATAATATAATTATATAATATATTATTATACAATATATAATTAAATATTATATTATTATATAATATAATTATACAATATATAATTAAATATTACATTTTTATATAATATAATATAATATATATCATAATATAATATAATATAATATAATATAATATAATATAATATAATATATATTATAATATAATATATATATATTATAATTTGATTAAAATGTTATTGAAAATGAAATTGAAAAAACATTGAAAAAATAATATTAATTGAATAAAAAGACAAAAATTCAAACATACATTTGAAATTTGATTGGTTTTGAGGAAAATGAATAACTGGGAATGGATATCCGAGTTGGGAAGTAGAGAAACACACGCATAGTGAACTAAAAATGAGCTCTTAGGTTTTCTTTTTTCTTTTTTATTTTTTATTTTATAAAATAAGAAAAAATGGGTATCAAAATGGATATCCGTTTTCAAACAAATATCTTTTCCTGATTTATACTTTTTTAATATATGGTCAAGTCCAACTATATATTAATTGGCAACATTTTTTTTGAAATGTATAATATAAAATTATATTAAAGAATAATATAATATATATTATACATAATATACATAATATACATTATATATATTATATTATTATAAATATAATATAATATAATATATATTATATATGGGTTGGGGCCCTAGCTCGATTGGCTAAATCTTTCCTGTTGCAGGAGGTTGGTCACGAGGTCTAGTCTCCCCCACCCTCGTTTATAGGGGGTCGTGCTACCCGATTCCTGCAGTCTAAATATATATATATTATATATAATATATTATTATACAATATATAATTACATATTAAAGGTAATTATATATTGTATAATAATATATTATATAATTATATTATATATAATATAGTATAGTATAATATTATATTATATTATATTATATTATAATAAAATATAATCTTATAATATATTATTATAATGTTTTTTAATTTAATTTTCGTATGATATGATAAATTTATTAAAAAAATTGTTATATATATACTAAAAAATTATTATAATATATAAAATAAAAAAATTGACCCAATGAAATTAAAAATTATGACTTAAACTACACAAATATCGGTTTTGAAATGGATATTTGTTTTGAATTGGTATTTGGTTTGACACTAGTACTTTCCACCCAAGCCTGCAAAAAGTCAAAGTGAAAATTTTGCATTTTTGGACGATTTAAAAACATCTTTTTTTCGCATTGCCATTTTTTGGACCCCCATGATCTTGCACAAACCCTCATTCTCAAGTAATAATTAAAATTTAAAAAATTATTACCTAATTATTGATCCAAGTGGATCTTCAGAACCTGAAAATTGAAGTGTACCCATTTCTCTCGGAAGCAATGCCATGGCATAGATCTCAGAATATTGAATCTGGCGCAACTTGAATAGGCAAAAAAGGAGTCTGTTTGCTCAAGTTATGTGCAGTCAAAGTTGGGTCAACACTTGGACTAGGAGGCCATCAGAAGGCAAAAAGTTGATGGACTCAGAATCAGCCAAAAGTGATGTCACTTTGTAGGGTTTGATGACACGAACCTAATGATGTTCGTTTTGTTGGAATTCGAGCCTGTAAGTGCGAGATATTGGCGGTCAAACTTTGGTCAAATGCCAGTCAACTCAGCTATAGGGACAAGAAAAAGGATGAAATTTTGACATCATAAAAAATGATCAAAGGCAGTGTCATCGCGAAGGTCTCATTGTCACGATTCCAATGGCATTCATTTTGCGCAAATCAGAGCTCATATGCACTAATTATAGCAAGTCAAAGTTTCAGTTGACCAAGGGTACAATTGTTGACGTCAACATGATGTCATCGTTCTGACTTGGAAAACATGTCATCGTACGGAAACTAACATGGACCAATAGCGTCTTGACATGTGGCAGGATGTACGGGTGACTGGGAGGTCAAAGTGTTAGTACGACTGATGACATGGGCAAACCGGTGTATAACACATGGCGATATAGTCATCGTCAGCAGACACATCAGCATGTGAGTTGGCAAATGACGTGGCAATCTATGACAATGTGGATGGTGACTGGGTCCTGGCGAATCAATTGATGACATATGGACCATGTCGGCGACCTCCTCCCTAGCTTGATAGTGTTTGAATTGTTGTATTTACTAATAAAAGGAATGGGCAGGGGTCAAACCCCAACCCTTCATACTCCGATGGACGCGGGCAACTGTTATGCCACACGTAGTGACTTCAACTATATACCGATGGGGGTTTGTTTTCAAGTATTCCAAAGTTGGGAATGGGGTTTAAATGGCATCAATGGGATTGGAACCCCCGACCTTGCAGGTTCAAAATAAATAAGCCACCGTTTACCGCTTGGACGATTTAAGATATAAATGGTATGGGTTTTTAATAACCTGTAAAGAAAAAGCCAAACTCTCAAACAAATAAACAATAAATGGTTATGTGGCAATTTTTTTTTTTAAATAAACAAAACAATCCCTCACCTCGAAAGCCCGAGGATATGAATGAGTTAAGGGCTTAGAAACAAGTTTAATTATTTTATTAAGGGGGTTATTGTTTTTATTATGTAAATGGGGGAATTGGTTTTTTTCCATTTAATGGGAAATTCCAAGTTGGAGGTTTCTATCCTTATATGTGAACTCCTAGTATAAAAGGAGGAGCTAGGAGGCTTCATAAGGCATCACTTTCTGAGTTGATCATCCATCAGTTGATCATTCTCCATTATATCCCTTTCTCTTGGTCTTTGAGAGGCTTTTGTGAGAGAATTCTTAGAGGGAATTAGGAGAATTTGAGTTGTGATGTATTGATGTACTGAGTTTGTAGTAGGTCCTTTAGGTAGAGTGAGTTTTCTTACTCTTTGTTAATCATCTCTAGCCTTGAGAGCTTTTGAGAGGGGTGTGAGTGAGAGACTTTTTGTATGACATTGTGGATGAGCTACAAGATATTGTAAAGTAGTGTTGCAAGAGGCTCCAGTGGAGATTGTACTACCATTTTGAACATTTCAATAGATTGGTCACTCGATTGAGCTCGGCCTAAAGACGTAGTCACATTTGTGGCAAACTCTGTAATCAAATCGATGTCTTCTTTACTCTCTCTTGGTTCTATGTTTTGAATTCTCTCTATTTAATCTTCTTTCTGCTCCATTGTTGATGTCTTTACACCTTTGTTCATAATCACTTAGCAACGTTTTTCATAGATCCCTTCTGCTTTATGGATCAAGTGGTATCAGAGCCTTGTTTGACTAGTTTTGCAGGAGTGATTGTGAGTCATTTTGCTACAGGTGGACTTTCAGAGTTTGGAGTAGAGATGGCATTTGAGAAGGGTGAATCTTCAAGGCTGACATTGACTGCATCCATGGTGGATGATTTCATGTCAATGAAAGGCACGGTTGAAGAACTCTATCGAGACCATCGAGAGAAGACTGATAGGATGCAAGAGTTGGAAGAAGCCAATCGACGCCTGCAGAGAGAGAATGCAAAACTACAACGGTTGCTGGAGGAATCCAACTCAGAGAAGGAAAGACTGCAAGTGTTGTTGTAGGGAATCTTAGAGGAGCAGAACAAGAGAAGTCCTCCTATAACAAGGAGTGCACACATATGTGGTTTATGTTCACATTCTGAGGATAAATCATCCTCATACTCCCCACTTACCCCACCTGATAGTACAAGAGCTTCTTCAGTGATGAGGCCCATGGCTAGATTTGCTTGTGGCCATGACTAGGCTAATTCTCCTGGTGCAGTAAAGTGTGCTTACTGTCGATAGATAGAGTACCTTCAGACTCTTAATCTTCCTGATAGTGACAGTAATTATCTCGAAGCCTCTTCTTCCATCAAACAGAAGAAGTCAGCAGACGATGTGCAAGACTCTTTTGCACACTTCGAGAAGCACACAAGAGGCATAGGATCAAAGTTGCTTGGAAAGATGGGTTACAGAGGAAAAGGCTTTGGTATTTCTACACAAGGCATCACCAATCTGATCGAGGCGAAGAAGCAACCACGGTACCAAGGATTGGGATTCAAAGGAGGAGTTGGACAATCCTCTAGAGCTCAGAACTTTTGCAACCACTGTGGCATCAATGGACATTAGGAGGAAAAGTGTTGGAAGTTGCATCCAGAGCTTCATTGTTGATCAAGGTCTACTTCGAACCCAACCACCAAGAAGTTGAGGAAATGAAAGCGGAGCTGGCAATAGCTACCACTTTTGACCTGCAGTCCCAGGAGAAATTCAACCATAGCCTGATCAACCTGTGAAAGAGAGTTCCTTTGAACAACTTCGTAGGAGCTGGGAACAACGCTCATCAAACTAGTATATCAGCTTGTGTGTGTCTTTTGTAGTGTGATGAGTATGTTGATAAGCTAGTATTGTTTTGTGAGAATCAAAACTTTAAATAAACTTGTTTGTAACAGTTTTATGAAGTTGTAATTCTCTAGAAGTTGAGATTTTGTAAGGCTCTTGAAGCCACATCTCTTGTAATCTAGAAAGGAGAATACTTTGTAACTTCTTATTGCAGGTTTTTAAGGACTTGTACCTATAGATTTCGAGTGCGAAGCTTCAGTTGAAGAGCACTTTTCAATGTAAGAGTTGCCAAGGATGGTCAACAGTGACCTTGCATGTTCTCAGCTTGAAGACTCAGTTGAGGCAATTTTGAGGATAAGTCTAAACTCAGTTGAAGTTCTTGAAGGATTTATCGATGACCTTGTTTCTTTAGATGAACATGACCCGAGCTATATGGTGGAGCCTTGAATCGGCTATTCCGAAGTACAATGGTGAAGGAATATTTTAGGCTGAGGCGTAGATACCATGCTCGAGTAGTTGGAGGAGCAACAGAAGCATGCCGGAAAGAATGGTGAGAGATGCAGAATGTGAACCACCCCATGAGAAGCACTGAGAGACAAGTTTACCATACTCAATTTTCCTTCTTGCTTTGGGTATGCTAAGTTCCATTTTGAACTGTATCGTGATGAGCTGTGAATTCTATATTTCTGAAATGTACGACCCTTGTAGAGGGCAGATGTGGTGATAGGGAAGCTCTTGTTGAAAGAACATTGTCGAAGTGTAAGACCTCAGTAGGAAAATGTGGCAGTGTGTACGTTCTACTGATTCAGACCGTGGCAAGTGGCAAGATGCAAAATGGGAGATGACTTTCAAGGAACTATAAACTTTTGGAGGACCAAAAGTTCTTCAGTGGGGGGGTTTGATCCAGGTGGATCTTTAGAACCTGAAAAATTGAAGTGTTCCCATTTATCCCGGAAGCAGTGCCATGGCATAGATCTCAGAATACTGAATTCGGTGAAACTTGAATAGGCAAAAAATTTGGGTCAACTCTTAGGCTAGGAGGCTGTCATAAGGAAAAAATTTGATGGACTTAGAATCAATTAGAAGCGATGTCACTTTGTAGGGTTCGACGACATGAACCCAACAATGTTCGTTTCATTGGAATTCGAGCCCGTGTGAGATATCGGCGATCAAACTTTAGTCAAATGCCCGTCAACTCAGCTACCAGGGACGAGAAAAAGGATGAAATTTTGACATCATAAAAAATGATCGAAGTCAGCATCATCGCAAAGGTCTAATTGTCATGATTCCAACAACATTCATTTTGCACAAATCGGCACTCGTATGCATGAATTATAGCAAGTCAAAGTTTCAGTTGACCAAGGGTATAGTTGCTAACGTCAGCATGATTTTATCATTCCGACTTGGCAGGCAGGTCATCGTACGAACACTGATGTGGACAAATAGCGTCTTGACATGTGGCAGGCCGTACGGGTGACTGGGTAGTCCAAGTGCTAGTACGGCTGATGACATGGGCAAACCAGTGTATAACACATGGCAGTACAGTCATCGTCAGTGGACACATCAACATGTGAGTTGGAAAATGTAGTGGCAGTCTATGACAACGTGGATGGTGACTGGGTCCTGTCGAATCAATTGATGACACGTGGACCATGTTGGTGACCTCCTCCCCTGCTTGATGGTGTTTGAATTGTTGTATTTACTAATAAAAGGAATGGGTGGGGGTTGAACCCCAACCCGTCATACTTCGACGAGCGCGGCAACCATTATGCCATGAGTAGTGACTTCAACTACACATTGATGGGGGTTCGTTTTGGAGTATTCCAAAGCTGCGAATAGGGTTTAAATAGCCGCAATGGGATTGGAACCCCCAACCTTGCGGGTTGAAAATAAATAAGCCATCGTTTCACCGCTTGGATGGTTTTAGATATGAATGGTATGGGTTTTTAATAACCCGTAAAGAAAAATCCAAACTCTCAAACAAATAACCAATAAATGGTTATGTGGCAATTTTTTTTTTTAAATAAACAAAACAACCCCTAACCTCAAAAGCCCGAGGATATGAATAAGTTAAGGGCTTAGAAACAAGTTTAATTATTTTATTAAGGGGGGTTATTGTTTTTATTATGTAAATGGGGGAATTGGTTTTTTTCCATTTAATGGGAAATTCCAAGTTGGTGGTTTCTATCCTTATATGTGAACTCCTAGTATAAAAGGAGGAGCTAGGAAGCTTCATAAGGCATCACTTTCTGAGTTGATCATCCATTAGTTGATCATTCTCCATTGTATCCCTTTCTCTTGGTCTTTGAGAGGCTTTTGTGAGAGAATTCTTAGAGGGAATTAGAAGAATTTGAGTTGTGATGTATTGATGTACTGATTTTGTAGTAGGCCCTTTAGGCAGAGTCAGTTTTCTTACACTTTGTTAATCATCCCTAGCCTTGAGAGCTTTTGAGAGGGGTGTGAGTGAGACATTTTGTATGAATTTGTGGATGAGCTACAAGATATTGTAAAGTAGTGTTGCAAGAGGCTCCAGTGGAGATTGTACTACCATTTTGAACATTTCAATAGATTGGTCACTCGATTGAGCTTGGCCTAGAGACGTAGTCATGTTTGTGGCGAAATCCATAATCAAATCAGTGTCTTCTTTTCTCTCTCTTGGTTCTATGTTTTGAATTCTCTCTGTTTAATCTTCCTGCTACTCCATTGTTGATGTCTTTATGCCTTTGTTCATAATCACTTAGCAACGTTTGTCATAGATCCCTTCCACTTTACGGATCAATTATAGATAAGCTTATCATTGCTCCAACATGATAGGAGTGAGAAAGTGTGCTTTGTCAAAAGAAGTATTCACTTATATCATAGAGTGAACTAGCTTTCAATAGTCACATGTAGGTGTTGGATGTCAAGATCTACTCAATTTTATGGGTTAGTCAGCTTACACCAATAACATGCAAGTGATAGATGTTATGAGCTACCTATATCAATAGTACATTATTGACATTAGTTTTGTTAACGACCAATTTTCATAAGCCTAAAAAATGTAGATTAGGCTAAGTTTTATTCCTATTTTGCATTAGCTTTAAGTTAGCCCACTTTATATTACCCATGTAAGATGGTCTTATTGGGTTTTATATGAGTAAAAATTTTTACCTAAGAGTTGTCCTATGTTATCCCCTATGTTCTCATTATTTGTTAATGTTTATAATTTTTTAGAAATTTCTAAGTGCTGGGAGTGGTTATCTCATTCCCTTAAGTTTCTTGAAGTTGCCAAAAACTTTAACTTTCAATGTTTTCCATCCTAGTATGCCATCCCATCCATCTCCACCTTCCCCATTATCCTTATAAGGTTGTTATACTTCATCCTCCTAGCATAGATTTTCACCCAATCTAGATATCTTGGTTCCAAGCCTTGTAACATTCATTTATATAATTTTTTTGGACCTTCAAACCATCCCATATTGGCATACCACCCATTTGAGCCTTGAAAGTATAACCAAATTACTTATATAATTTTAAGTATTAAATTTTTAGACTTATGCTTGGACCTTGATACTATTTCCATGGCATATGTGAGCTCTAATCATCAAATATTTGCATTGAACACTTAAGCCATTCATTTATACTAGACTTTCAAACTTTCTTATTCCATCATGCCTTTTAATCTTTCCCTATTAGATTGTCAAATTTCCCTTCTCAAAGTACCATTTCCATGTCACTCCCAACCTCCTAGTCAATTTCCATTAAATTTTGTTTGTCTTTTATATGCTAGTGTTTAAAACCATCCCTTATTTGAGTACTTCATATGGACATCCCTCAACTCTCCACTCACAACTCATTTTTTTCCACTAAGTACTTTATTGGAGTCAAAGATGTGTCCTTACCCTTCTTTAGGCACTTATTTCCTTTCAAGCTTAAACCTTAAAAACTGCTAATTCATTTATATACTTTGTTATAGTCAGAATTTTTCCCATCCCCTTACTTTTTTACTCTTCCTCATGCATCTTTAAACTCCACCACTTGATAAATTCCCTTATACTTTCTATCAAAGTTAGAGATGTGGGCTTTCTTTCAAAGTGGTACCAAGTATGTCTCATCTCCAAAACCTGATCCATGATATTTTAACACTCTCATCTCATTGGGATTGTTTTTTTGAACTTCCCTCCATCTACATGACCTCCTCATCACCCTCAATCCCTGATACTCCAACTTCACAACTAGCATATAGCAGGAGCTATTCTCGCTCACAATGGGATTGGAACCCCCGACCTTGCGGGTTCAAAATAAATAAGCCACAGTTTCACCGCTTGGACAATTTTAGATATGAATGGTATGGGTTTTTAATAACCCATAAAGAAAAAGCCAAACTCTCAAACAAATAACCAATAAATGGTTATGTGGCATTTTTTTTTTTAAATAAACAAAACAACCCCTAACCTCAAAAGCCCGAGGATATGAATAAGTTAAGGGCTTAGAAACAAGTTTAATTATTTTATTAAGGGGGGTTATTGTTTTTATTATGTAAATGGGGGAATTGGTTTTTTTCCATTTAATGGGAAATTCCAAGTTGGTGGTTTCTATCCTTATATGTGAACTCCTAGTATAAAAGGAGGAGCTAGGAAGCTTCATAAGGCATCACTTTCTGAGTTGATCATCCATCAGTTGATCATTCTCCATCGTATCCCTTTCTCTTGGTCTTTGAGAGGCTTTTGTGAGAGAGTTCTTAGAGGGAATTAGGAGAATTTGAGTTGTGATGTATTGATGTACTGAGTTTGTAGTAGGCCCTTTAGGCAGAGTCAGTTTTCTTACACTTTGTTAATCATCCCTAGCCTTGAGAGCTTTTGAGAGGGGTGTGAGTGAGAGAATTTTTGTATGAATTTGTGGATGAGCTACAAGATATTGTAAAGTAGTGTTGCAAGAGGCTCCAGTGGAGATTGTACTACCATTTTGAACATTTCAATAGATTGGTCACTCGATTGAGCTTGGCCTAGAGACATAGTCATGTTTGTGGCGAACTCCGTAATCAAATCAGTGTCTTCTTTTCTCTCTCTTGGTTCTATGTTTTGAATTCTCTTTGTTTAATTTTCCTGCTACTCCATTGTTGATGTCTTTATGCCTTTGTTCATAATCACTTAGCAACGCTTGTCATAGATCCCTTTCGCTTTACAGATCAATTATAGATAAGCTTATCATTGCTCCAACATGATAGGAGTTAGAAAGTGTGCTCTGTCAAAAGAAGTATTCACTTATATCATAGAGTGAACTAGCTTTCAATAGTCACATGTAGGTGTTGGATGTCAAGATCTACTCAATTTTATGGGTTAGTCAGCTTACACCAATAACATGCAAGTGATAGATGTTATGAGCTACCTATATCAATAGTACATTATTGACATTAGTTTTGTTAACGACCAATTTTCATAAGCCTAAAAAATGTAGATTAGGCTAAGTTTTATTCCTATTTTGCATTAGCTTTAAGTTAGCCCACTTTATATTACCCATGTAAGATGGTCTTACTGGGTTTTATATGAGTAAAATTTTTTACCTAAGAGTTGTCCTATGTTATCTCCTATGTTCTCATTATGTGTTAATGTTTATAATTTTTTTAGAAATTTCTAAGTGCTGGGAGTGGTTATCTCATTCCCTTAAGTTTCCTGAAGTTGCCAAAAACTTTGAATTTCAATGTTTTCCATCCTAGTATGCCATCCCATCCATCTCCACCTTCCCCATTATCCTTATAAGGTTGTTATACTTCATCCTCCTAGCATAGGTTTTCACCCAATCTAGATATCTTGGTTCCAAGCCTTGTAACATTCATTTATATAATTTTTTTGGACCTTCAAACCATCCCATGTTGGCATACCGCCCATTTGAGCCTTGAAAGTATAACCAAATTACTTATATAATTTTAAGTATTAAATTTTTAGACTTATGCTTGGACCTTGATACTATTTCCATGGCATATGTGAGCTCTGATCATCAAATATTTGCATTGAACACTTAAGTCATTCATTTATACTAGACTTTCAAACTTTCTTATTCCATCACGCCTTTTACTCTTTCCCTATTAGATTGTCAAATTTCCCTTCTCAAAGTACCATTTCCATGTCATTCCCAGCCTCCTAGTCAATTTCCATTAAATTTTGTTTGTCTTTTATATGCTAGTGTTTAAAACCATCCCTTATTTGAGTACTTCATATGGACATCCCTCAACTCTCCACTCGCAACTCATTTTTTTCCACTAAGTACTTTATTGGAGTCAAAGATGTGGCCTTACCCTTCTTTAGGCACTTATTTCCTTTCAAGCTTAAACCTTAAAAACTGCTAATTCATTTATATACTTTGTTATAGTCAGACTTTTTCCCATCCCCTTACTTTTGTACTCTTCCTCATGCATCTTTAAATTCCACCACTTGATAAATTCCCTTATACTTTCTATCAAAGTTAGAGATGCGGGCTTTCTTTCAAAGTGGTACCAAGTATGTCTCATCTCCAAAACCTGATCCATGATATTTTAACACTCTCATCTCATTGGGATTGTTTTTTTGAACTTCCCTCCATCTACATGACCTCCTCATCACCCTCAATCCCTGATACTCCAACTTCACAACTAGCATATAGTAGGAGCTATTCTTGCTCACAACCCTCGATAGTTTGAAAATCGTGTTTTCCTTAGTACCACCTACCTTTGTGCACATCCAAAAAGCCATTAATGACTAGATTTGATACATTGATGGCTTGTAAAAGTTTCTTCAATCCAAAAAAATATTATTTATCATGAGGGTGAGAATTTGCAATTGGGTTCTAGCAATAAGAAAGAAAACCACACAAGACACCATCAATGAGTCGATATGGCCCTACAACTACTATATTGGATCTAAATATGCCCAAAAACCATTGTTTACTCTAAAACACATGACTTCAATGGATAAAATAGTGCAAGCAACCATATCCTAATTTATTTCAATAGTTGATTGTTGTAAAGCTTGAATATTCATGCCATTTCTCATGCTACATTAAAGAGATTTCATATGCACTTTCTCATCCTATATACATGGATCTTGATGTGGTTGATGGTTAGCATGATGAAAAATAAAAAAGGGATTAATTCTTCATGTTTATAGGTGTATTTTTGGGTCTTGAGAGGATGAATTTGCTGCACAAGCATTGAATACAATGATGTTAGGAGCATTGGTGCTCTCTATGAATACAAAGAAATCAAGTCTTCTCTTTCACAAATATGTGACCTAGTTGCAAATTTATATATATGGTTTTGCATTTTCCATGTAAAGGGGTCAGTCTAGATATTCATTATCTTGAGAAATTTCATACAAGTCAAGCTATATATTTTCTTTGTACCGATGTATATGAATGCAACCAATTTTGAGTTTGTATAAAATATATCATGACTTTATAAACTATTTTAGGAAATCAATATAAGAAATCACTTTTATTTTATTTTTGTACTTTTTCTCCATTTAAATTTATTTAATTTTTTTAGGGGGCTCTAAGAATCCCTAAATTCATATTTGTTATTCTTTATGTTAGTATACATGTGTTTTTTGCATCTAAGAGGTGCTATAAAAAAATATTTGTGAAATAGTATGCCAAAGTAGAATCCATTCAAAGCTAATATGTGAGGCTTTGACATGACTTTGTTCGATGGATACCCTTGCTCTATGTGGTCCCAACAATGATTGTTGGTTGAAACTGATCTCATCCCTGTCCACTTCATTTGCAAAGCACCTTTGCTTGCACCATTGATGGATGCTTCACTATGGGATGTTGGATCAACCTTAAATGGCAACCTAATGGTTGATTATTAAGTAGATGTGTATCTTTAAAATAAAAGTGCACTTGAGTGTTAAATTTGATAAAACCAAGTATATTAAATTGATGTGAAAGTTGGGGTTTACCCTATCATTTGGGTTTTATCTAGATATGAATGGTACTAGATTGATAATTAAAGTATGACCGTCTAAGTAATTTATAAATTGTTTGTAATTTAATGTTCTTCCATTATACAAAATTCATTATTATAGATCTCTATTAATTATAACCATTGTGAATTTTTGACTAATAAACTCTCTAGAGGACTACTAAACAGTGTATGCTATTGGGTTAATGATGTTGTAAGAAACTACCAATGAATTCATCCATAGGGATTAATGACTATTTTTCATCTTATGTTGCATCAATTAGCTTAGTTATCTAAAACAAAGATATTTGTGATTTATATGTGCACTAATCCTCCACATTAAAATATTATCAAATCTAAATACTAAGTCATTTGTGTGTCTAGGTTTATTTTAGTTTGTTTACTTAGTTTATCTTAAAAGGATCTCTAAGAACACTCTCATGAGATTGGAAAGGTTGAAATGGTAGAAGAGATACACATCCCTCTTGTTTTTCAACCTTTTTCCAAGCTTTGACTTGAACATAGGTGTCTTCTAAGTTGTGTAAGAAATTTTGATCACCTTGTCTATATCTTGGTAAGAGTGTTAGGGTTAGGGATTAACAAAAAAGAACACTAAAAGGTGAAACAAAAGGAATGTGTATGCCTCCTATGTTATATCTACCTAAGATATGATTCTTAAGGTTTCATTGTTAAATCAATGTAGGTGAATGATAGTATAGGTGCCAGTTTTGGATCTACGGTAAGACCATAAGGCATCCTAATTATGTAACTTACTTAGTTGTATGATGATGAAGATGATTAATGGGATTGAAAATATAATTAATGATTTCGTGTTGTGTTGTTACACTTATGACATTGTTGGTGATGACAAAAAATAGTATGGGATACTTCTCATTATCACAACTGGTATTGATCCTTGAAAAAGGATGGGACCCACAATATAGTATGGAATACACCAATATCCCCCTTCTAACTTAGATGCACTTAAGGATTATGTGTTAGTGAAAAATTTAAAGAAAAAATATGTTTTCAATAAGGTTGCAACGATTTTCCTTTAAAGTAGCTACTCTATATGTGTATGTATGTGATGCTCATATGAGTTTTTCCCTATGTGGATCATGCGGATAAACTATTCTATTTTGGCATGTGAAATATGGTGGCTTTGATTTTCAAAAAGGATATGTAGGTAGAGTCATATCAAATGAATCCTCAAGGGTTAGATTTGGGTCTAAGGATTTGTCTTATTTGTGAGATTATCTTATTTAGTGCAAGATCATACATTTATGATGTATGAATTACTATGTTTCATATAATTGAGTAAGCTTATGAAACTAGTTCTATTTGAAAATAAATTTCCTATAGAGAAATAGAGTATTAAAAATGTAATGAAATTAATAATAATAGTTGTAGACATCTAAATTTAATCACTTCCATAGGATTAAATTTACTCCCTTTTCGTCTACCATATTAAAATGTTAATTTATTAAATTAATATTACACCTCTTGTCTCATATCTATAAAGTATTTAATTTAATAATTAAATGCTTTATCTTTCACCTTTTTCCTCTCTAAATTAAATAAATACACTAATTTATTTAATTTGGTCATTTCTACCCTTTTGATTTTAAATCAATTTAAAATTCTTTATTTTCTCTCTCCTTGTCACATCCTCCATAATTTTTCCTAATCTGAATTAATTTGTGAGCTTCTAGGAGCAAGCCTAATTAAATGGGGGAGAATATAGTGCCTCTCCCCTTTGCATCTTGTAGATGTGATATCAATGTTTTAACTTCATCCTTTCCTTATTTTTTTGTTGTGATTGTATTCTTGCTCTGGAAAATGTAAATAGACCACCACATATTCAAGATGATGTTCCTCAAAATGTCACTCATGGGAATTTTGTATGTTTATGTGAATGGTGGATCTAGACCTACACAAACACAAACAAACAACACAATATTTGTTCATTATGCAAATCAAAACCATCATTCCCCATAAGATTCATTTGAAACATAAAGAACAAGAAATAACATGAAGAACACAAATAAAAAGCTACGAAATCCTATTCATATGTTCAAAATCTCAATCCCATGGGGGAATTGGTGCTATTTTGATGTGAAAAATAGCCCTTTCCCAATTCCTTGCAAGCTTGAAGATGATCAATGATGCTCCATGATAAAATTTTCCATAACCTAGCTATGAAATTGATGAAAGACTATGAAAATGGATGACAATGGATGAAGTTGCTCAAAACATGAAGATAATGACTTTGCATAAGTTGTGGATCCAAAATTAGTAAAAGAGCCTTCTATTTATAGAAGAGAATGATGGAAGAATAAGCAAAATGGATGAATGTGGGACAAAACATCAACCAATAGCACAATTCCGCTTGTCAACATGTGAGTGGATAGAGGTGGAGCACATTTTGATGAATGTGTACATTAATGCTATTAGGTGAATATTTGAAATTTGAGAAGTGACATGTTGGAGGGAGATGAAAGAAGAATTAAAAGCCACTTGGCTCAAGAAAAAGGACATGTAAGAGGCCTTTAATGCCTTGTTGGATGGACAAGTCCTTTGGAGGGAGATTTTCAAATTTGAAAAATATTCCATCTTGATGCCCTTTTCAATGAAAATAGGAGATTTAATAAATCAAATAAATTGATTTACTTACACAAGTTGCAATTTATCTAGAGGATTTGAGGGATTATTGTTAGGATTAATCATGATTTGATTAATTTAGATGATAATTAGCCGTTTTGACACTTTTACTTAGATTTTATGATTTAAATAAATCAAAATGAGAGGAATAATGAATATTTGACTTAATTAAATAGAGTTTGATTTATTCAATTAAAGAGGATGATGTTAGATTTAAATCAAATAAATATTAATCTATTTAATTTAAAGGAGATGACTTTAGGATTTAATTATATAAAATAAACTATTTAATTAAAAGAGACATTAGGATTAATTAAACAAAATGATTTATTTAATTAATAGGAGATAATGATTTAATTAGATAAAATTGATTTATTTAATTAAAAGAGGACATATGATGAATTTAATCAAATAAAGATTATTCAATTAAATGGTTAGTAAAGGAGATGATTTAGGATGAACTGGTGTTAGTAAATCAGGATCAGGTGCATGAGAACAATCAATATATTTTATGTGTCTACATTTTTTCCCTCTTTGAAGTAATGTACCTGTTGCATTAGTTCAAAGAATAAACTTTCTGAGATAAAAACTAAAAAAAATTGATATTTTCGGATTCCCCAACGAAAGAATTATGTTGGTATACTACCCCCTTGAGAGATTAGATGAAAATTTAGATTTTTGGGCGATCTTGCAAAAAAGAGGACATATTGCTTGATGGGTCCAAAAAGGCTCTAGGATGCCAAAAACATGCCAAAACATGAAAAAATGATGCAAAATGAGCCTCGGTTGGACAAAAATGGGGTTGAGGGTACAAAACTCTAGTTTGACGGCTAAATAGGGTCAAAAAGCCCTAATTTTCATGCTTAAAGAGCCCTCAAGAGGTCACTTTCAATTCACTTACACACTTAGCCTTTAGAAAATCTTATTTTTGAGCTCTGACCTTTTTGCAAGATGGCATAAAGAGTGCTTCCTTGACAAATCTCCGAGTGAGTGTGAGTCTACCAATGACTTCCAGGTGCAGGGTCACCGATATGTGACTCTAACCTGACTTGTCATTTCAATTTTTGTGTGCATTTATTAGGGTTTAAAAGACAAACTTTTCCAGTAGTGCTATTTGGCATCGTTGAAAGCTTAGAATCGGTGACACTGGGCCTTAAACCATGTCGCTATTGCGATCTACGATGCCATGTCACATTTTAGAATTTAGGGGTCAAAATCCAAAGCACGCCACATATTAAAATGGCACCACTACAATCTAGTTAGGTAATTAGGGTTTTTAGGTCAAATAGATGCACGGTCAAACAATGACATCGCAATGGAGTTTGCGATTTGGGGACTCCAGTGGCATAGTTTGGAGTTTCCAAACAACAACACATTTGCAAATAGTGATGCCTTTGCTATTTCGGTCGCGAAAACTTCAAACAAGATCTATATTTTTTATGAAATTTGACGTTGTGGCTTTATTGATGTAGGAGGACATCAAGCTCATACATTCACATGAGCATTGATCCTTGGTGCTTAGTAGATTGTCTAAATTGCATGAGTTACTTTAGGAGCACCTTGGAGCGATTGGTCTATGGTATGTCGTGTATGCACCTACTATCAAGACACACTAGGGTATGATGGCCGCGCTAGCCAAGTGATGGCATAGTGAGCACCATCCTTTCATCTTCCCACTGGCGAGGCAACTGTCACATTGGAGGACGCTTGGTAGATTTTGCAATTGCCCATCCATGGAGAGGGTTATATATGACATGGACACCAACACATATGTGTGCTATGAGATCATGGGGCTAGATAAGACTGTCTTTGCCAAGGGTCAGATTAAGCTTGAGCACTACAGAGGCTGGGTGTCCACCTTCTGATTGATTGTTGCACCGATTATTTTAGGACTTGTAGCTCTAGATCGGCTGGGTAGGTATTTCAGCCTAGGATGGGGTCTAGCTTGGGAGTGGATGCTCTTTAGGAGATGCTGCTTTGCGTGGGGACCAGTGATGTTGGCCTCAATTTATCATGATTTGCACAAGTTTGCATACTGTGACAACAGAGCCATTGGTGTCGGGGTCACACTTCTTCATATTTGGGCTTGGGAGCACATTGTCGTGCTTTGATTGAGGGTGACAGTTGTCGATGTTGAGCCAGATGACCCAGCCATCTGGTAATACAGGGGTGGTCTCACATTCACCCATACAAGATAGGCTAGCATCCCTCACTGGTGGAGGGTTGTTGATGAGATGACCACATTTACTTGGAGGCCTTGGCTAGGGATGCTTGCATGGTACAATGATGTTCAACAACTATTTTATGCCAAGCAGGACAAGTTGATGTAGGGAAAAGAGCACACGATGATTGAATGCTACTTGCTAGATAGAGTAGCCAAGAAGTTCAGAGATGTCCAAGATAGGCCGAACGACTAGTATGTGGCCATATTTTCTTGTGCTACTAGGGAGATGACATGGGGTCGAACAATCCCACCAGAGGATGTAATGGATAGCTTCAAACAACTGGCAGCAAGGCCTTGGGCATATGATCAGGTGCAGGTAGACCCCGGGACTACACAGACATATGGTGACTGGTTCAGGCCTCTAGTCTAATTGACAGTACTAGGGATAGTTCTTCCATGGTGGAGACCTCGAGGCCGGACAACAGGGTGAGGGCGGGGGTGAGGAGGACAAGGAGATGGAGATAGAGACAAAGACAAAGACAAAGATAGAGACAAAGGAGGAGGCATACCACCTCCAAACCAACAAGGGTAGAGGGATGGGCATCAATAGAGGGATGCCCCTAGGGATCAACAAAAGATGCACCTAGGGACCAGTAGAGAGATGCACCCCAGAGGGATCAACCACTACCACCATTGCCGCCATCACCTCATCCAGATCAAATGGATGCACTTATACAACTTTAGGCATAGGTGCAGACATTGACAATCGAGAGAGACCAGGCCTGATAGTAGGTATAATCCCTTACAATAGAGTGTGATTAGGCTATATAGCAGTGACATACTACAAAGCTACAATTGGCACAAGAGGTGGGTTGACATCAGCAGCTGGAGAGCATGGTGGTCATAGCACAGGGTAGGATAGTCCTGATTATGAGATGTGTCCTATTTTATTTATGTGTGATGGATGGATGTGTTTAATTTTCTATATGTGATATGATGACATGATGCGACTCTATATTATGTGATGTGATGCATGTGTGATTTTATTTTATATGATTCAATGCAATGTATGATTATGCTTAGGGATGGATGGATGTATTTCTTTTTTAGTATCTTTTCTATGCACTTTTTATGATGATGATGTATGGATGATATAGATGCACATGTTATGATATGCAAATGATTTTAAAATGCTTAGACTAGCAGATCTATATTATGCCCCTAATGGATGATGATATATATTATGTGATGTATGAGATATTATGACATATTCCTTTTCTTTTTCAATATCTTTTTCGATATGTATGATATGATGATATGATGTATGTATGGATGATACGATGATGTATGTATGGATGATATGATGATGTTTACATGATGATGCAAACATATGATATGTTGATGCTGATGCTGATGATGTTTATATGCTTATGCAATGGATGATATGATGATGCACATGTGGATGATATGATAATTCTTTCATGATTATGCAATGGATGCAAATGTATGGTTTATGAGATGCTTAGAATAACCAATCTATATATGCAATGATGAAATTCAATGCATGTGAGATGATCAATGTTTCTTATATGATATGGTATGGACGATATGCAACATGTTGATGGTTTTTGGATGCAATATGGATGCATTAGTGATATTTTTTATTAACTGTCATGGTACCATGTTAGCGCATAGAGAAGAAAGAAGAAATGAGATGAAGACAAGAGGATCCAACAAGTCCATGATTTATGAGACTTTATTAAAGATGATGATGATGATTTGCTTATCATAAATTAGGATTTTAAAAGGGCTATTAACCTTATGTTTGATAACACACATAGGCACGATGCATCAAGGTATAAAGAGCTAGGATGGTGATGCACCTAGTGTGATGGAATTTGACTCGACAATCAGATTGGAGTACTCTTGTTCACACCTGACATGCAAAACCTTATTTAAAATGCAGTTAAAATATTCTAAGCATCTCAGACCAAAACATAGAAAGGAAATCCTTTCTATGTGGTCAACAAGACACCTAAAACACTCTCCCTACAACCAAACAAAGCACACATGACCGAGGTTATATTACAAGAACATACAATAAGCACAACAAATAAAAAGATAATGATGTTGCCCCATTCCTTTCTCTCTAAATCCATTTTTTTGAACATCATTGAGAGGTCATTGGAATGAGAGAAATAAGATAAGTCAAAAAGACAGAGATCAAGTAAACAAACAAGCTAATGTTCTTCATACCGCTAGCCAAGACTAAACTACAGTGAAGCCTGATGTTGATGTCCATTATAGGAAGGATGCATCCTAGTACATGATGTTATCAGATGATTTGGGACAAACTAGATGATGAGCTGTTAACACCAAGAATTGACCAACTTGTTTACTTACTGACCTAGACTTGAGACCTTGACATTTGAGTTTTCACTTTTAAACTACTAGACTTGTTTTTGACTATTTCACCAAGGTTGAGGGTGATGATGATTTATTATGAGTGATGTTGATTGTAGTTGAAAGTGATATGAGACAGATGGATTTTTTCAAACATTTGGATGTTTTTGATGTTTTTGAAATGTTTTGATTTTTTGAATTTTCCAATGTCTTGGTGTTTTATGAGATTTTGACCAAGAGAATAACCTAAAGAACTATCCTAAGGGCCTCGGGGGATGATCAAAGATTAGCCTTGCCTACGTTATACACACAAAGACCACATAGTTTGATTGACATATACTCATTTATTGATGAAATTTGAACAAATGGATTGTCAATTTATTATGACAGACTCCTAGAGGATTGACCTAAGTGTCTTGGGGGATGATCAAAGATCAAACTTTACTACATTCATAGCTCAAAGACTCGTATTTCAACAAGACGACTCTGTTTTTGAATTTTTGATTAACTTTTTAACCTATTTTTGGATTTTCTAATTTTTTGATGTTTTTGGATTTTTTGAATTTAAGGAAGACTTCAAGAATATACACGAATCTGATCTAATGAGAATATTCCCCCAACGTGATGCAATAAAATACTCTGATATAGGCAAGACAAACTAACCTTGAGAATGGGCTGATTAGTACTAGGAGGGATCATGATACAAACACAGGATCAAGCTATGATACAAACACGGATGGGTGGCAGATGGAGATGGATGAAAGTGGATGAATGATGTAGAACGAGTCATGGAGATCCTGGTGGATGGAAAGTGCTTATTTACACAATGTGCTTGATTTCTAGGTTTTCACCAAGGTACTTTTCCAAAGCACCACCGAAGTGGTTTTCACTAGAGGATGATTTTTCTCTTTACTATTTTTAATCCTTTTTCTAATATTTTTGGATTTTTGTATTTTTTGATATTTTTGGATTTTTTGGATTTATACCTTGGAAGATTAGGTGTAATTTTTTTTAGATGGTAGCTATTCATGGGCTCTTATAGAGGTTCCCCTGCTGGTGTTGATAACTGATATGCCCCTGATTTATAGTTCACTGTGATGACGAAGGGTCCCAACCAATTAGGTTCAAATTTTCCCTTGCTTTCTAGATTTGGAACATTTTTTTGATTCTCCTTAAACATCAGTTCTCTGACTTGGAAAGTCTGACTCCTAATCTTCTTGTTATAACTCCACTTGAGACTGTTTTGGTATACTTGCAAAGGGTTTAAGGAATCCATCACCGCTCATCTAGTAGTTCCAGCTCATTTAACCTTGACACTTGATATTCTTCATCCGTGATGACATTTTGCAATGGTATTCGTAGAGATGGGAGAACAATCTCAATAGGGAGAATGTATTCTGATTCATAGACTAGGGAGAGAGGGGTAGAACCTACTGGTGTGTGGATACTTGTTCGATAGGCCCATAGGGTGGGATTCAATTGGAGGTGCCAATCATGAACAACTTCATTGAGAGTCTTTTTGAGGATTTTTAAGATGGTTGTATTTGTAGCCTCAACTTGGCTGTTTCCTTGGGGGTAGTATGGGGTGGAAAACTGATGTTGGATATTACACTTGTGGCATAGGTCATGAACATCCTAGTTTTTGAAAGGTTTTCTATTATATGAGATAATGGCTTGAGGGACACCATAGCAAAAAATTAAGTAGTTCAGGATGAACTTTGATATTTTATTTCTTGTGATATAGGTCATGGGAATGGATTTTACCCACTTCATGAAGTACTTAGTGGTAGTGATGATGAACTTATGTCCATTGGATGAGTTGGGGGTAATTTTGCTAATAAGATCGAGCCCCCGTTGTGAAAAGGGCCAAGGTGTAATAATTGGGTGGAGCTCTTGAGCTAGTGCATGGATGCGATCCCCATGCTATTGACACTATAGACACCTTTGAACGTAGTCATGAGCTTCCTTTTCCATTGTAGGCCAATAGTACTCAGTCCTCAACAATTTCTTGGCCAAGGTCATACCACTCGAATGTGAACCACAAATGCCAACATGCACCTCCATTAAGGAAGTCAAAGCTTCCTCAATGTTTAGGAAACGTAAAAGGGTTCCCTCAATACTCCTACAGTAAAGGGTATCTCCTAGGATGACAAAACAGGATGAATTTTTTACAAAGGCTCTTTTGAGGTTTGGGGTTATGTCATCATGGAGGACTCCTATTCTCAAGTAGGTGTATATATCATAATACCAGGGATTACTGGGACCAACGATTTCACAAATAAATTTAGATTCTGGTACCTTGAATGCTGGTATGAGAAGCTACTCTATGATGAATTCCTACTTTGGGATGTTGCAAAAGATATCTAGTAGGGATCCAATTCTGTCCATAACATCTGTCGCTTTGTTATTTTCCCTTGGTAGCTACTTGAATGTGATATCAATGAAGGAATCTTTGAGAATTTCCACCAATTTCTTGAATGGAGTCAACTTGTCATCTTTTGTTTGATACTCATCATTGACCTGGTTGATTATGTGTTGTGAATCTCTGTAGCCCTTAAGTGCCATGATCCTCCATTGCATTGCTTTTTTCAACCCTATGACAAGAGCTTCATATTCTACAATGTTATTTGTGCAAGGGAATTCCAGCTTGTATGATTTTGGTATGTAATACCCTAGTGAAGTGATGAAGAAGATCCCTAATCCTGACCCATGTTGTGTGTAGGACACATCAAAGCACATTTTCCAGTGATCTGCTACACCTAGGTTGAAGGTTGATTCATTGGGGAATTTTGATATGAGTGGGTTCTCTGAGTATATTGGTGCCTCTGCCAGTTGATCTGCAATTGCTTGTCCTTTAATGGCCTTGTGTTCCACATACTCAATGTCATGCTCTATCAAAATCATGACCCATTTAACTGTCCACCCTATAAGTGTTGCTTTAGAAAGTAGGTACTTGAGTGGGTCTATCTTTGCAATGAGCTTTATTTGATGAGCTAGCATGTAATGTCTAATTTTTTTTTGCTGCGAACATAACTACTAAAAAAGCTTTCTTAGTGGATGTATAGTTTAGCTCATGTCCCAACATAGTTTTGATGATATAATATATAGCTCTCTCTTTCCCATTTTCATCATGTTGCACTAAGAGAGCGTCGAGAGTTGTCATTGTTGCTGATATATATAAGATCAAGGGTTTTCTTGGAATTGGAGGCATGCGGACTGGCAACATGAGTAAGTACTCCTTGATCTTGTTGAAGGCCTAATCACATTTCTCGTCCCACTTGTATGCTACCCCCTTGTGGAGTAGATGAGAATATGGGATAGCCTTGTTTGCTAGTTGTGCTATGTATCGATAGATGGACTAGAGTCTTCCTTGTAGGCCTCTTAGCTGCTTTAGTGTTTTCGGTGCCTCCATTTCAAGGATTGCTTTGACTTTGGTGGGATCTACCTCAATTCCTCTCATGGATAGAATGTACCCTAGGAGCTTGCATGATTGTACCTCGAAGAAACTTCTTTGAATTTAGTCAAACCTTCTAATTTTCTATCCTATCAAAGATGGAGCTTAGAGCTGATATGTGATCCCATCGTTTCTTTGACTTAGCCAATATATCATCGACATAGTCTTCCATAGTTTTATGAATCATATCATGGAAGATTAGTGTCATGGCCCTTTGATAAGTAGCTCCTACATTTTTCAACCTGAACAACATCATATTCCAACAATATGTCCCTCATGGGAAAGTGAAGACCATTTTATTTTGGTCATTTTTTGCTATCATGATTTGGTTGTAACCTAAGAATCCATCCATCAATGATAACATCTCATGTAATGTCATCATATCCACAATCATATCAATGTTTGGGAGAGGGAAATCATCCTTGGGGCATGGTTTGTTAAAGTATTTGAAGTCCATGTAGATGTGGATGCCCCCAGTGGGCTTTGAAACAAGTACAAGATTTGAGACCCACTCTAGATAATCAATCAATCATATGAACCCCACATCTAGGAGCTTTTGTAATTCTATTTTGACCAACAATGCTATTTGGGGATGCATCTTCATTAGCTTTTGTCTCACTGGCTTTGCTTTGAGATACATAGCTAGGTTGTGAACCACAACTTCTGGATCAAGCCTAGGCATGTTGGCATAGGTCCATGCAATTTTTTTCTTTCTTTCTTTTAGGAATGTGGCTAGAAGTTCTCATTCCTTCATCAGAAGTGATTCTGCATAGAATGTTTTGTGCGACATTTCCTCTATTCCTAGGTTGGCTGGATTGCACTTCTCTACTAAGACTGCTAACTTCTCCTGATGAATGGGACTAAGGGGAAGATTGAATCCTTCATCCTCCGGTGCCTCAAAGAGGTATTCACCATTGGATGCATCCTTTATTTTTTACTATTTTCAGGTCAGAAAGAGCCACAGTGTGGTTTTCACTCGAAGACCTAGAGATTATTGTCAGATTTTAACTTTTGTGATTGAAGGATTTGATCATTTCCCTATAGTAAGCATGTGTTTCCAACACAATGTCAAACCTAGCATTGTGATCTTTGTATGGTATACTATCCTGCAATCCCATGAATTTTGAGAGTGCCTCATCATTTTTTAATGTGTCTAAAATTGGTGGTTCTCGTTGGTTGTAATCGATGAGTTGGGGATAGACTAGGTTTATTTCATGGGTTTGATTGTTTGTCTCAAAGAACAGGGTACTAATCATGAGCAGGGAGGAATCCTCAAAGAGCATGGGAAAGTTAGTTATGGGATCCTCATCACTGCATACATCAGTTACGTCAAAGGTAAAGTTATCTATGGCTTGACCTGTAGATACTGGTAACTAAAGGGTGGATGCTGATGACTGAGGGGGAGTTTTGACCTTTTAAACCAGGGCTGCTTTGCTAAGTATGGTTACCTTTGGAGGGGTACATCTGAGGCTAAGATTTCTTATATGCTTCTCAGTGACAATGGGTTATAATAGGCCATTTTCATTCTGCCCACATTTCTTGTTCTTATTGTAACCCATGCTAAGCATAATTAGTAGTCCTTTACAATACTGCTCTCGTCCATTGGAAGATTAGGCATGGGCCTTTCATCTTGGTATAAGAGACTGGATATTTATTTTTCCTCTACTATTTCTTGACTTAGATCCCCCCAACATCTGAATCTAGAGGGGTCTACTTTGAAGGTTTGGGATGATGTTTCAGCTGGTTGGGGTTTCCCATGAGACCTAGGAGATTGAGGTAACTCTCCTATGATGAAAGCACTTTTCTTCATTTTGTAATCCCCACACCTATTGTCTTAGACAATGAATTTGATTTCAGAGATATTGGGAATGGCGTGTGTCTTTATCTCAGAAGTGGAGGCTAATGTAGCTGGGTCTACATATGGAGTTGTAGGGCCTTCATCATTCTTTGGGACTTGATGGATTTAATAGTATTTTGCTTCTAGGTTCTTGCAATAATAAAAGGGCTCAAGATCACCATGGACTGTGACCTCTTGATTTTGATATGGGAATTCGACACACTAATGGAAGGTTGATGTGATAGCCTACATCCCATGGATCCATGGACGTCCCAGGAGGATGTTATAAGGAAAATTAAGGTCAAGGACTTGGCATGTGGTTTCCATGATGACTGGCCCTACTTGAATAGGGAGTTGAATAGTGCCTTGAGACACTCTTTCCTGATCATCATATGCTCTGATTGTGATACCCTTACCCTTTTCAATGACATCTTCTGAGAATCCTAGATTCTTTATTAGTTTGAGCGAATAGATATTTAGACCTGCATCCCCATCCACCAAGACCCTTTTAACTTTATTTTTATGAACTGGGACTTCAAGATGGAGTGCACGATTGTGAGATGGTTGGGTGGGGAAGTCCTGATCAGAAAATTTTAGGAGATTTGGGGTGGTGATATGTCTGACCATAGCTTGGAACTGGTCAGTGTCAAGATCCATAGAGATAGTGGATGAAGCCAATGCTTCCTCTATGATTTTTCTATGTACGAGTGATATCTTCAACAACTCCATGATGGAGATCTAAGCAGGGGTTCTTTTTAGTTGGTCTAGGAAATTGTAGCCAGTGGGAACAGATTTTGGATTTGAGGTGGATTCCCTAGGTGGTTGTGATGATCTAACAATGGTAACTTTGTCGCTACGTGTTGTGACTGCACAACTAGCCTTAGCTCCTTTGACATTAATAATAGTGACCATTTCATCTATGGATGCAACAAAATGATCATACACATGGTTTACATTGGAATACTTTGTCTTCCCATGGTTATTCCCTTTGTTATGATCAGGCATTGAATTTGTGTATATTTTTAGGTCCTGATTTCCAGCTGGTTGCTCAACATTTATGATCTTGTCATCAATGAGGTCTTGGATTAGATTTTTCAGCCTCATGTAGCTAGCTATCATGTTCCCCTTGATTTTGTGAAAATCGTAAAGGTGATTTTCATTGTACTATGGTGGTTTCACTTAGGGTTCCTAATAGTTCTCATAAACAAAAATTTTGATGAGATTCTCATTTACCAACTTCTTCATGACAGATTCAATTGATTCCCCAAGGGCAGTGTATTTTTCACTTGGGGGGATATTGTTTGTTTTGAGGGGGTGGTCCCCCTTGATTATTCATATTGTTGACTTGATTTCTGGGTGGTTTTTGTGATACCACATTAGATTGCATGTTGTTTCAATTGTTGCTTTGCGATTGTTGGTAGGTTTGGGTGTTTTGTTTTGCAGCACTGATTATGACCTTGACATCGATCACACCATCATTAGTGACATTTTTGTTCTTCACCCATGTGCGAGGTTTCTTATTGTAGCTAATGGATGGGAAATTGTCTTGATGTTCTTGATACATGGTTGTCCCCCCTTGTGCAATAAGGGCTCTTTCAATGTTGAGTGCCTTAGGGATCAAATGGTCCTACATGGTGATACATTGCATCTTAAGATGGAATGCCAAGGTTTTCTCAAGATTGGCAATGATGGTGCAATCTTGTTCTTCTAGCATGGTCCATTTGATCCTGTTGGCATTGGACCTCCATTGTTGCAAGAAGGAAGTGAATGATTCCCCCTTAGCTTGTTTAAGAGTAGATGGTTCCTCTAGACTCACATCCATACCTTTATTGAATACATAGTTTTTTATGAATGCATCTATAATCTTTTGGAACTTTTTGATTCCAAAAGAAAGGCAAGAAAACCATTCCATGGTAGGGCCAGCCAAAATTTGAGGGAATAGCCATATTAGATATGTATCATCATATGAAACCTCCATGCAATGTACTTGGAATTCCCTGATATGATCCTTAGGGTTTCCTATCCCACAATATTTGTCAAATTTAGGGATTTCAAACCCCTTTGGGAATGGTACCATCGCAAGGCTCCCGTCGAATGGATAGGGGCACAAATTGCTTAGTGTCTTTGTTGTTTTCCCTGATTGAAGTGAACATGTTTTGACGTGGTTGAAGTGTTTGAGTGATGGGTGTAGTATTGGGTATGTTGGTGGGAGTTTATTGCAAGCTCTACTATGCGATCAAGGCTTGTTGATATGCTTGCATTTGCTATTGTGCCAACAATGCTTATTGTTGGTCTTGCTACTATTGTGCTAACAATGCTTGTTATTGGTCTTGTTGCTACTGCGCCAACAATGTTTGTTGTTGGGATAAAAATTGGGCTGCTTCTTGTTGTGCTTGGTACCATTGCAGGGCTTGTTGATATGCTTGTTGTTGAGCAGCTTGATATTGTGCTTGCACTTGCGATTGCTGAACTTGGTATTATGCCTGAGCTTGAGCTTGTGCTTGTTGGGTAGCTTGTGTAGCCTGGGCAACCTATGCAGCTTGTGTGAC
Organism: Sequoia sempervirens; assembly: GCA_007258455.2. Classification (NCBI taxonomy): domain Eukaryota; kingdom Viridiplantae; phylum Streptophyta; class Pinopsida; order Cupressales; family Cupressaceae; genus Sequoia; species Sequoia sempervirens. Next base: position 592,909,243 of record VDFB02058242.1, on the reverse strand, counting down.
TTATGTAGCTTGAGCTACTTGCACAGATTGGGCAACTTGGGTGGCTTGCTGTGCTTGTTAGGCCCGTTGTACGACTTGTTGTGCCTACACTTGTTGAGCAACTTGCATGTTTTGTTGTGCTTGTTGAGCTTGGAAATTTTGAAGTTCCTTTTAATAGGCCTGTTGTGCTACTTGTAAAGTGATGCTAGATGGGTTTTCCATGTTTGGCCTTGGTGGTTGTGGTGGTGGAAGATTCGGGATGGTGTTTGTTGTTGTGATGAGGGATGTTGTTGTATTGATGATGGGGATTTGCATGGTAGATGGTGCGATTGATATGCTTGGTCCTTGAGAGACCACATTTATGGATGGTGTGATTACTTGTGTTGCTTGGATGGTTTCCACTTGTTGTTGCGATATCAATGGCAAGATTAGAGGATTTGGTATGATGGTTTGATCTATGATTGGGGGGTTATTCTGACTTTGTTGATTAAGGAGTGGTAAAGGGGGTTTCCCTAAACTGAGGAGTGGTGTGGATGTTTATGGTAAAGGTGGGAGTGGTGGAAAAATGGGTGGTGTGTTCCCTTGAGGAAATGATGATGATGAGGGGTCAAAGATCCCCCCTTGTCCAAATATCACACCTCCTTGCGAAGTCATAGGGAGAGAGGTTTGTGTGTTGAGAGGATATGCCGGTGTTGTGTGAAAAGAGGATGGGTCATTGGGGTCATGAAAGGTGAGCTAAATGTATGGGTGTAGCAGATTCAATGGGACAAATTGACCCAAGATGGTGTTCGCATCCAAGTCTTGATTGTTAACAAGGATATGTGTTTGAAGAGCATGAAGCAATTAGCTTCCATTTTTGACAATAGGTTGAGTTTGAGCAATGGATGATGTGATTTGTGGGAAGGTTTGAGTGATTTTTTGGAATGGAGGTGTGAATGAAACTGATAGCATAATCCCTAGAGGCTTCTCCACAATAGTGCTTACATCAAAATTAGAAGGGAGTTTAGCCCCTTCTTTTTCCAATTCTAGCATATATTGTGAGGGATTAAGTTTCATTATGGAATTGACAATTTTGTGAGTCTTGGGATTTTGGACCATTTCAATAACCTCATATTGAGTCATACCTAGAACATTGTTGGTGATGTCCTCTAATTGGCTACGCTCATCTTGATGATCTTGTGGAAGTGGAGGAAGATTGAGCATGGGATTGCTAGATCCAATAGGATTCATTTCAGGTGCGGTTTGACTCAAGTCATTTGAAGTGGATGTTTCTTTGTTCATTTCCATGTTCTTATTGTGTTGAGATCTAGTTTGGACCATAAATTGAGGATCAATTTTTAGGAACGTGGGAGGTGAACCTCTAACTCCTTGGATTGATCTAAACTTTAGGTACAAAAAAATAAATTCTAAGATATTGAGGATCAAGGATGATGATGAGATGAAGAAATATGGGTGATTATGAATGATTTGAACTCTTAAGAGATCTTGAAGGAAATACTAGATTTTAGGACTTTTGGATTGATGTTGGATTTGGTTTGATTGGATTGGACTTGGATAATGAACTCATAATTTCCAAGAGGTTGGATGTCCTAGAGTAAATTGTTCACAAGATGATAATTTGACTGAGTGTGCAAAGAAGGATTCATCTACACACACCTAGTCAAATAAAATGATTTTTTTTTTGTTTCAAGGATTTTCCCAAAGCCTAGTATGAAGGATTTTTTCAAGATTTACAAGAGTTGTTTGTGAGATGGATTTTAATTTTTATGTTTAAGAGGTGGATGCAGGTTTTTATTTTGATCCTAAGAGACTTAGACAAACTTTTTGTTTACTAGACCTAGGTGTTGAAGAACATGCTAATACTTACAATGTGAGATACCCAAACCTTTGAAAGAGTGTTGGATTTTGAAAATAGTAAAATGAATACAAATTGGGAATATTCCTTGATGCATGTTTGTAAAAGTTGAAGGTCAATCCTTCTCTAAATTCATAAAGCATAGACAACCGTTTCTTGCGAGCTTTTTGACTAAGACCTTTGGACTTTGGTTTTCAGATTTTTATCTTTTGGGAAATCATTTGAAAGAGCACATGTGTGGGGTACAATTTTTTCTTATCTTTTCTTAATGAGTCCTTTTTACCACAAACACTTTCTTGATTAGGTTTTCAAAATAAATGTCTAGTGTCCCAATTTATTCTCATCCCACAAAGTACATTATGTGGAAATCAAGGAAACTAAGGAAATAGTTACCTAATGTTGAATTTAGTGAGAGAAAATTGAGATATAAATTCAAATGATTAGAAGCCTCTAAGGATAGAATCCCTAGGGAAATAAATAGCACTTGGATTTTGTCAAAGGTATTTGCTCCCTCTAAAGGGTTCAAAATTTGATGATCATGGTTGAATGTTTGTTTTCCAATGTTTAAGATCCAAGAAAAGTGTTTTGATTCCAAGATAATGCACAACCCTATGGATAGACAAGAGGCAATATTTTTTGAATCCCCACTTGGATAAATCCAGTTGTGCTTATTCTTGGTGGATGATTAAAAGCTTGACCACACTGGCTCCCCTCCATGACACTCACTTCTACGGGTTAGCCAAGATTTAGTACCCATGAAACTCCCATGGGATACTTCTCATCTCTACCAAGAACCGCAAAAATGTGGGGTGACTTCAAAAAGACCATTCTTGCACCAAAAAATAGATAAGGATTTGGGCTTCTAAACAAATTGGTTCTTAGTTAGGGTGATCGGGGACATGGCACCTTGCGAGCGTCCAACAAGCCACTAAAGGATTTAATCAATCCTACTAGGGGATCTTATACTTTTTAAGGTAGTACCCCATTCTGAAAGACACTATATGGCAAAGGCCTACATACCATTGGACTTGATAATTTAGTCTTATCCCTTTTATATACTGGATCAAGTGAAAAACCAATTGGAGTCACCTACAAGTTCTCCTTTTGGATGTATCTCTGAGGAAGTTCCCTCTAAGGGTAAAAAAAAGTGAGAAAGCACATCCGTAGTTTGATTGATCTTTGTTTACATGAACAAAGAGAGAACACACATGATATACTCCACTCACACTAGCAAGATTTTATTCAATTTTAAAAGCCCAATTGAAGTGTGGAGGCAATATTTTATACAACTTAATATCACCAAAATATTTTTGATTTTCAAGATCACCATGAAGCATGAGAGAAGTGCATATTTATTTTAAATGATATTACTTTGTAGAAAAGATTACAAAGCACAAAGTAAACATGTTCATTTTAACCTAAAAAGTAAGAATGATTTTTTTTTAAGCACCAAGATTGAAATGTGAAATTTTCTTGTTTAATTTTAAAACCCCAAAATAAACTCTAGTAAGTTCCTAAAGTTCTTTTTAATCCCTTTTATTTGTTCTTTTTAAGCCCAAATGAAATTTATTGAGTCCTAAAAAGCTTAAAGATGAAAAATCCCTTAGAAATTAGATTATAATTGCTCCCTAAAGTGTTTAAAAACACATGATACAATAAAATGAAGATGCCATAAGAAGTATTGCTTCCATTTCCTCCTTCCCCTTTTCATCACTCCAATCTACAAAAACTGGTTAAATACTATAAAAATATAGGCCAAAAACTAGTTAGAAGTTAAAGGTGATCAAAACTAAAAAGAATATGTCAAATAAAAACTTGAAATATGAATTTTACCCTACCCCAATGATGCAATATAAAAAGGAAACACAGTTTGAGAGAGGCCAACAATGCTCTATGGAGAAACATAGACTGTGATTGCGTCGATGTTTCACCAAGCGACACAATTTGGAGTATGGTTGACTTGAGCTGAGTGAAAATGACTCAAGCATCGTGGTTTGGAGTTTGAAAGAATCACTAAATAGTGCTGCTAGACTGATAGCATCATTGTTTGACCTTGACAATGGTGCAGTTTCCTGTAGACACACAAAAATTCAAAAAATAGTGGATTTTTGGTCAAAAAATGTGTTAATTCTTCAAGATTCACCCTCCTAGCGCTAAAATGTGAATGGTTGATCTAGAACTGCACAAACACAAACAAACAACACAATATTAGGCCATTATGCAAATCAAAACCATCATTCCCCATAAGATTCATTTGAAACATAAAGAACAAGAAATAACATGAACACAAATAAAAAGCTACTAAATCCTAGTCAAATGCTCAAACTCTCAATCCCATGGGGGAATTGGTACTATTTTGGTGTGGAAAATAGCCCTTTCCCAATTCCTTGCAATCTTAAAGATGATTAATGATGCTCCATGATAAAATCTTCCATAACCAAGCTATGAAATTGATGAAAGACTATGAAAATGGATGACAATGGATGAAGTTGCTCAAAACATGAAGATAATGACTTTGCATAAGTTGTGGATCCAAAATTAGTAAAATATCCTTCTATTTATAGAAGAGAATGATGGAAGAATAAGAAAAATGGATGAATTTGGGTCAAAAAATCAACCAATAGCATAATGCCACTTTTCAACATGTGAGTGGATAGAAGTGGAGCACATTTTGATGAATGTGCACATTAATGCTATTAGGTGGATATTTGAAATTGGAGAAATGACATGTTGGAATGAGATGAAAGAAGAATTAACTACCACTTGGCTCAAGAAAAAGGACATTTAAGAGGCCTTTAATGCCTTACCTTCTCAGGATCTCGCAACTATCTAATAGTCACATTATGTGGAGAAAACTCAACTATCTTCCCATCTCTAGAATGAAACATTTGATATATGAAAAGTAGATTCACTAAAATATCAGGAACAAGAAGAACATCCTCAATGCACCCATCTAGCATCTGAATGGAGCCTGTCCCCAAAGCTAGAATATGTGAAGAGTTCCCAACTGCAATCTAAGAAGTAGAAGTATGAACAATGGAATCAAGAAGATCACGTGAATTGGTCATGTGATGTGAAGCACCTGAATCAAGAATCCAACTATCTGAAGATGAATGAATGACCTATGCTGAAAGAGCTTGCCCTTTTCCCATGGAAGAAGGCTTAGCCACTAAAATTTTGTGCTTCTTCATAGCTTCCTCCAAGGCTTCTAATCTCTTAAAGCAATGAGTTGCATCAAGCCTAGTTTTGCCACAAAATGAACAAGGATCTCCTTTCTTTTTTTTGGACTTGGAAGAAGAATCTCCAAAGGTAGAAGAAGGAGATGAAGAGGACTTCTGATTGTTCTTCGACTTTGGTTTGGAGGGATTCTCACTACCTAAAGATGATTCTTCTTATTCTTTCCTTTACCCTTGGATGATTGAGCCATTAGAGCATGATTCTTAGAAATAGGTAGGGTATCCAACTAAATCAACTTGGCCTCTTCCTTAGTAAGACACTCACAAAACAACTCAAAAGAGGGAATTTTGTAAAATTTCCCCATGGCATCCATAGTTGAATAGAAAGTAGAAGAAAACAATTGATAAGGGCCCTTTAACTTAGATAGAATCAAGAAGATACATTCATCACTAGATATATCATGTCCACAACCTTTTAATTGTGACAAAATTATCTTAAATCGTGCAAGGTAATCTTGAATTGAAGGAAATGCATTTGGAGAGAGTGATTTTAGATCTTCTTGAAGTTGCAAGGCTCTAAAATGATTTGATTTACCATACAATTCTCCAAGTTTATCCAAAACATTCTTAGGTGTTTTACACTCTGAAATATGAAACAAAAAATTATCAGATACATGTAAGCCAATGAGCCATTTTGCTTCATCCATTTTACATCTATGGATAATTTTTTCATAATCCCTTGAGAATTTAGGTTGTTCCTTGTCTAACATTGGCCATAGACCCTTAGATTGTAACAATTGAGTCATTTTAAGCTTCCATGTATGATAATTGTGTGGAGTGAGTGGTTCAAATTTCCTTAGATCTACCATGAACACCCAAAGAAAGAAGAAAATGTGACACTTAAATTGTGCCTTTCTCCTCCTCAGAATGTATTAAAATTGATTTTGCAACCCCCCAACAAATTACAATGAAGAAATTTTGCATTTTTTTACAAGTGACAAACTCAAATAAACCATTTATAACACATGGTGATTTTTACAATTTTCAGAAAAAATAAATTGTCAAAATTGAAAATAGAGGTTACATATAGATTCCTTGCAATTTTCTAAGAAATTCCAAAAAAATGTTTGCCAAATTTTGACTTTGTTTGCAAATTTATGCCAATGACAAGCAATAAATGCACTTGTACCTTCAAGCTGAAAAAATTGGCAAAAAATGTCAAAATCTAAAAATTAGTTGCACCACTGTGAATTTTGTCGAACCAAATTTTTGACAATATCTCATTTTTAAAAATCTGATGCAATGGAAAAAAGTTATGCAAAATTGAAAAAAGGCTTGTATTAGGAACTTTGAAGACTAAACATGAGCAAAAATAAAGATTATCCAGGCACAAAATTTCAGCCCCTAAGTGCTAGCACTCGGTCCTCCATGCGACCATAAGCTTTACAGTGAAAAAACTCCAGGCGGTTGAGGAAACTGCTAGCAGTCTGTTTGGGATGATCACATGAAACTGTTTGTTGCTTTGGTGGTTTCAGCTAGTACCTGTTGGTTAGAGGTTTTACTGGGGAATGTGCAGGATCATCATGGAAAAAATAGGCCCTTAAGTGGCAAAAAATTCAAAAAAATCAGAGTTAGGCAACTTGGTGTAAAAATTTGAATAAGTTATTTATATTATTTCAAAAATATGTAAGAATAGAATCTGTAGCAAATTGAATGTAGTTTCTAAACTACTGGGTTTATTAAAAAATAAAAAATCCATTTGGTGAAAATTTGAAATTTCAATGCAATAGTACTTATATTTCATGAAAAAATAAGAAGTAGTGTGTCTGTCTAACCACCCTAACCGTGCAATAAAATGATAATAACTTTTTATAAGATTTTAGATATAAGTAGAGGACTCATGTTCCAATGTGATGCATATTTTTTTGTAATTTTTTTTCAAGTAAATAATTAATTATGAATTTTTTATTACAAGTTTTGAACAATAAAAAAACTTGTATGTTTGACCACCTTAACTTGGTCAAAACTTCATGATTTTTTTTTTAAAAATCTATAGTTTGCGAAGCATAGAATGTGACACATGTTTTGGATTCAAAAAATGTGATACAGTTTGAAAGCTATAGATGTTTTTCAATTAGCCTATTGATTAGGACTTTAGTTGTAATTCAAAAAGAAAATGAATAATAATTATTTATTAAATTCAAAGTAAAACATAATTTATATTTGTTGAAAGCTGAGAATCTCCTTTAAAAACCCTTTTCATTTCATCAATTTTGGGTAAAGAAAGGGTCATCAGCTACATACCTGTTAGGGTTAGAAAGGTAGATATCTAAGAATTAAATGTAGATTTAATTAATAAACAAAGAAACTAAAACACACATAGAATAAATCATAACACAAAAAATTTAACGTGATTTACCCAATCCGGGCTACATCCACCAAACTGCAGCCATCCAATAATTTTATTATCCAATGCAAAAATTATTACAATCTTGCGAATAATCGCCTTTTTCATCATACTGTAACCCACATCCGAACCCCTTTTTTAACAAGCTTAGAAGCTTCCAAATTTTGGGTTCTACAAAATTGGATTTTTCTTTTTTCGTTGATTTTTCCCTTTTTCGGTGATGACGCGAAAAAGTAGGAGGAAAATTTTTCTTGGGGGATGCTGCCCCCAAACCCTCGCTCGAGGCCTAGCCTAGCCTCAGACCCCAACAAGGATACATGCCAGGATGTACAGTATACCATGGGCTCTATAGTATAGCATGATTAGTCGCCACATACTAACAATCTCCCACTTGAAGATTGATCAAGCTCCACACCATCACAACCTCCCACTTGAAGACTAATCCTGGATGACACTTCTGCACTTACAACTCCCACTAGAAAAAAGTACCTTGGACCCTGTTGCTCTATTATACTTGAATTCAACCTTGAAGGCCAACCGAAACTGAAGAGGAGCTCAGCTTCTCCCTTGTCACCACCTTTGTAAACATATCTGCTGGATTGACATTTGTATGTATCTTGTCCAACTTGACCTATCCATCCTCCAACACCGATTGAATGAAATGATATCTCAATTGTATGTGTTTTGTTTTAGAATGCAAGGCAGAATTCTTTGCAAGATGTATAGCACTCTGGCTGTTTGTAAACAAGTAATTTCCAACCTGTTGTTTTCCTAACTCATCCTTGAAAAGTTGTAGCCATATCATCTCCTTTTCTGCCTCAGTTGCAGCAACATACTCTGCCTCTATGGTGGATAAAGCAACCACCTTTTGCAATTGAGAAATCCAACTCACTGTTGTCCCACCAACTGTAAATACATAACCTGTGGTACTCTGCCTTGTATCTATATCCTCTACCAAATCTGAGTCAACATAGCCTTTTAAATCAAAATTATAGCCCCTAAAACATAAACATTTATTGGATGTACCTCTCAAATACCTGAGAATCCATTTTACCGCATTCCAATGCTCAACTCTAGGATGACTCAAATACCTGCTAACAACTCTTATGACATATGCAATATCCGGTCTCGTGCATACCATGGCATACATTAAACTGCCTACATCTAAAACATATGGTACCTTGGACATTTTTTCTTCCTCCTCTTGTGTCTTTGAACACATATCCTTAGTCAATTTAACATGGCTAGGAAAAGGTGTGCTAAAAAATTTTGTATTCTCCATATGAAATCTCTGCAACACCTTTTTAACATAATTAGCCTGAGATAATTTTTTTTTTTTGTTTGTCCTATTTCTAAAAATTTTCATACGAAGGATTTGTTTTGCTACCCCCAAATCCTTTATAGAAAAATATTTTGCTAATTGTTGTTTTAACTCACTTATGTGATCCATGTTAGACCTTGCTACAAGCATGTCATCAACATATAAACATAAAATAATGTAGCTATCATTATCTAACCTCTTAAAATAAACACAATGGTCAAAATTACACCAGCTATAGCCTTGCTCAACCATAAAACTATCAAATTTCAAGTACCATTGCCGAGGTGCTTTCTTCAAGCCATATAAACTTTTCTTCAATCTACACACTAGTTTCTCCTTACCTTTGACCTCAAATCCTTGTGGCTGGTCCATATATATTTCTTCTTCCAAATCACCATGGAGAAAGGTTGTTTTAACATCAAGTTGTTCTAAATGCAAATCTTCAACAGCCACAATACGTAAGACAATACAAATAGAAGTCATTTTAACAACTGGAGAAAAAATCTCATCAAAATCAATACCCTTTTTCTGTACATATCCCTTTACAACTAATCTAGCTTTAAATATTTTCTTACCTCCATCCTCCTCTTTCAGCCTATAAACCCATTTGTTTGGTAAAACTTTTTTACCTACAGGCAACTTGCATAATTCCCAAATCTGATTTTTCAGTAAGGAGTCTATTTCTTCTTCCATTCCATGCTCCCACTGAACCTTGGTATCTACCTACATAGCTTCATCAATATTCTGGTTCACCAATATCAGTTAACAAAATAGTATACAAAGAGGGAGATAATCTTTCTGGAGGTCTACTTATCCTTGAAGATCATTTAACAGGAGTTTGTGGTATTTGTTGTTGCTATTGTTGCCCAACATGAGGAACCACTAAAACATTATTGTTTGGAATATCATCCAACACTACATAATCATTTTCTTTCTTCTCATGCTGCAGGAATAGATCTTTGTACAACACTTTCTCATTGAATATGACATCCCTGCTTCTCACAATTTTCTGATTTTCAAAATCCCAAAGCCTATAACCAAATTCATCAATGCCATATCCAAAAAATATACATTTCTTTGATTTTGCATCAAGCTTGGTTCTATTTTCAAAATCTACATGTGCAAATGCTTCACAACTGAAGGTTTTGAGAAAAAAATAACTCACCTTCTTACCTTTCCATGCCTCCTTTGGAATACCTCAACCCAAAGGATTAGAGGGACCTCTATTAATTAAATAAACAATAGTGTTTACAATTTCTGCCCACATTTTTAAAGGTAGCCCAACATGCAGTCTCATAGTCTGTGTACACTCCATTATTGTTCTATTCATGCGCTCAATCACTCCATTTTCCTGTGGAGTCCTTGGAACCATTTTCTGCCTATGAATACTATTAGAGGAATAATAATATTCAAACTCTTTGTTGCAATACTCACCACCATTATCAGATATAAGAAATTTTATCTTTTTACCCGCCTCATTCTCAACCAAACTTCTCCATTTTTTAAAAGTTTCAAATACATCAGATTTCTGTCTAAGGAAATAAATCCATACCTTCCTAGTTGCATCATCAATGAATGCAACATAATACAGAGAGCCACTGAGAGAAGATACTTGAGTTGGTCCCCATACATCCATATGCACAAGCTCCAATTTATCATCTTTCTTTTGCTTCCCATCCTTGAGAAAACTAACTCTTTTGTTTTCCATAAACACAAATTTCACAGAAATCCATATTAAGACATTTTAGACCTAGTAAAATATTATTTGAATGAAGTACTTTCATAACTTTTGCACTCATATGCCCAAGTCTATTATGCCACAGTGGTGATTTAGAGTCCACATCAACTGTATGATCTTCTACCTATTGAACTGTAGCAATTGCTCCTGAATATTGACCCTTTTTCATATCAATTAAAGTAGAAGGAACAATATGACCTATACAAAGATATAAGGTGCCTACTTTCACACCTTTTTCTACCACTAAGGAACCCTTTGTGACCTTCCAATTTTTATCACTAAATGTAACAACACAACCTTCATCATCTAGTTGCCTTGCTGAAATTAAATTTTTGCTTAACTTTGGAACATGCCTTACCTCATGTAGTAGCCAATGGTTCCCATTCTGAAACTTAATCTTGATTCTTCCCTTTCCAACAATCTGATAGGGTTCATTATCTCCTAAATAAACTAGCCCAAAATCCCCTTGGACATAATCAATAAAATAACTTCTATGGGGGGTAGCATGAAATGAAGCCCCTGAATCTAACACCCAAGAATCATCAGCATTATCAAGGGAAATAATCAAAGCATCCTCATTAGATTTATTACTTACCACATTTGCCTCTTTACTTCCTTCCTTTTTGTCTCCGTCTTGATTTTTTCGAGACCAACAATCTTTCTTCAAATGACCCGACTTACCACAGTACCAACAATCCCTCTTGTCTCTAGATTGGGACCTTTTGTCCTTTGATTTTCCTTGTGACTTCCCACGTTTTCCAGAATTGTTTCCTCTCTCCTTTGTTCTGCCCCTACTTTCTACATTTAAAACACTTCCTGATGTGGATGTTCAACCTGAGCTTTTCCTACAAATTTCCTCGCTCAAAATAACACCAACAACATCATTAAATTTTAATGTATTTGAACCATAAATAGAATTGCTAATAGCCATTACCAAGCTATTCCAACTTTTTGGTAAAGAACACAAAATCAAAAGAGCCCTAACTTCTTCATCAAAGTTTACTTTTACAGAAGTTAACTGACTAGTGATCGTATTAAACTCATTCAAATGATCAATAACTGACCCACCTTCTACCATTTTCATATTAAATAAATGCTTCATAAGAAATACCTTATTCGAAGCGAAAGGTTGTTCATATAACTTCGCTAGGGTTTTCATCAAATCTTTAGTTGTCTTTGCTATTGTAATATTGAATGCCACCGATTGTGCCAGACATAAACCAATACTGCCAAGAGCCTTTCTATCCAAAATATCCTAGTCCTCATCAGACATTGCTGTGGGTTTCTTGGTTTTCCCTTCCGATGGCCGCAATAAATCCTTCTGATAGAGATATTCCTCCATTTGCATCTTCCATAACTGATAGTTCTGCCCATTAAACTTCTCAACATTCTTACCCTCATCTGCCATTGCTCCCACTCAACCATGAGACTCCCACTTAGTCGTGAGACCTTCCTACAGATGATAATTGAAGCACAACCCGCTCTGATACCACTTGTTAGGGTTAGAAAGGAAGATATCTAACAATTAAATGTAGATTTAATTAATAAATAGATAAACTAAAACACACACAAAATAAATTATAACACAAAGAATTTAACGTGGTTCACCCAATCCGGGCTACATCCACCAAACCACAACCATCCAATACCTTTATTATCCAGTGCAAAAATTATTACAATCTTGTGAATAATTTCATTTTTCATCATACTGTAACCCACATCTGAACCCATTTTTTAACAAGCTTAGAAGCTTCCAGATTTTGGGTTCTAAAAAAATAGATTTTTCTTTTTTTGTTGATTTTTCCCTTTTTCGGTGATGACGTGAAAAAGTAGGAGGATACATGCCGGGATGTAAAGTATACCATGGGCTCTACAGTATAGCATGATCAGTCACCACATACCAACAATACCTTACACATACCCATCATATCGCCACTTTTTGGTCCATCATGATCCTACACATACCCACCACCCTCCTGGCAGTTACTGCTGGCGGTGAAAGCCTGCGAGCTTCAAAAAGAGTCCGTAGACTTTTAAAGAAGTTTGTGGCTTTTACAAAAGCCAACAACGCTTTTAAGTGCTTAAATTTTTTTTTTTTTGAAATTTTTTGAAACAAATAAAAATACTGTTGATAGAATAATAAAAAAAGAATTTAATTTTTTTATTCTAACAATGCGTACCTGCATAGGGGGGCCATACGACCTCTCTGCTAAATTTTTTTTTCCCCAGAAACAAGTTTTTCCAAATATAGGAAAATTATATATCAAAAACTTGGAAACGACCACCCAGATGCAATGACAGGCTTATTTTTTTGCCAAAAAAGTTCTTGTAAAAAGTTGTTCACCAGATCTGAGCTCCAAACCCTTTTTTGCTAAAAATGCAAATGGTGACCAAATTGAGTGAAACAAAAGCCAAATATGACTTTCTTGAGCCTATTGGATGCAATGGGACAACCTAAAATACTACCACTATATCAAAAAGCGTTGCAATCACCAGATCTCACCAAAATTCATACATGCAATATAGGATACAAGAAACTCAAATCACAATAGAAAATGATGGAAAATCTTTAATGAAAAAATGGAAGGGGCTTGCCAGATTCAAAGCTCTGATACCATGTTGAAGTGATCAACCCAAGATCTTCAATTTGCAATACAAAATAACCTCCACAAGAGATAAAGAGAAGCAACAATGGAAGATGCTATTCCACCAAACAAGGATTGCAATATGATACAATATGATCAATGCAATACTATACAATGGAAAATATGCTAGAGATGACTTGCTTATAAAGGCAAGGATGAGAGATAGGATAAGACAAGATCATCGCAAGTGTCTTAATCCTATCACATGAGACAACTAACTCATAACTACCTAGGAAAGTGTAAAGTCTAGATAATACAACTAAGACTTCTATAAGATACAACTAATATCCTAAGTAAACTTAACATGCGAATTAAGTCCCCTAAGTCCCTAGTAAAGGAATAAACTAGGTACAAGACTTATTCACACCAACAACTTAAATTCTTGGTTTATCATTATGCTTCAATTTAGTGATGAAATTTGAACCTTATTATTGATGTTTGAAATAAATGGTTTATATAATGAATGTATGGCTACTATTTTATTCTTCATGATATTGTACCCTGTTAGCTGTTTATGATTATGTTGTGCTTTGACTATATATACATTGAGTAGGTACCCTTGATGTGTATTTAATGGTTACAGACATATGGTTATTTATCCATCCGACTACATAGGTCTAAGATATTACCCAATGGTGGTTAATTTGGAGATGTCACACTCAGCCTCCCTATCTATTCCCCAATTGTACTTGAATCGAGTATGGCAGGTGTCTTTTTTGACCCTACATGAACTTGGATATGCATTAGAGGTGATTCTATATTTTGTCTATGTTGTGGATGACCAATGAATGTATTATTAAAGTAATGGTTTAAATTTCATATTTCCCATAAAAAAATGTTAGGAATTTAAATTATTTCTATGATGGTGATTGAAATATTCTCCATGTTTCAAGAAAGGGGAAAAATAGAAATGAAGTTAAGTTATTATTTATTTTTACAAAATTTCTTTTGGTTGGGAAATGTAGGTTGCTTGATTTAAAAATCTAGTTTGAATTCTGATTTCCATAAATTTAAATAAATATATGCTTATGTGGATTTTAATCATGAATTTAAAAAATAAATGTTATTTTGGAATGAATTCAAATGTTTAATTGAGTCATGGGAAAATTGAAGGGAATTAAAAATTAAAAATAGAAAAGGGAATTTTATTTTATTTTATTTTGGAAATTGAAAAGGGTAAAGTGAAATATTAAAATAGATGTGAAAACATGTGAAATTTGGTTGAAAATTGGAATTGTGCATTGTTTTCCATGCCACACTCATTGGTGAGTGTGAAGAGACTAGGAATAAGGTACTAGAGAGGGTACGAGAGTGGATCCCAACATGTTCCTAGCTGAAAATGGAAAGTAGGTTGATCATGAGTGGGGAGTCATCTAATTAACAAAGATAATGGATTCCCCTCTCATTTCTTGAGTTCTTGTAAAGGCTAAGGACATTTGGAAAGACATACCAACTCGAGGAGCTTAGGTATTGTAAGATCAAGTACTCTCATCTATATGAGACATTTACTAGATTCATCACATGCCATATACTGATGAGAATTGTGATGACATTCCCTACTAGCTCTCTAATATCTTACCCTAGTGTCATGTGTGGTTATGATCTACCATTGATGATTTGGCCCAATGATGATCCTTGCACTTCCCAGAGGTGAGTTACCCAAGATTATTATGTGATGTGACATTGTTAAGTTTTCCCAATATGGATTTGTGATGTGACATTGGTGAGTTTTCCCAATATGGATTTGTTATGTGACATTAGTGAGTTTTCCCGATATGGTTTTGTGATGTCATTGATGTTCATACCTAATGAGGACTTGTATCTATTCTCTAATTTTATTTGATCCATCTTTTGTTAATGGATGAATGCTTATATGATGTTTATGTGGAGTTTATTCTTCATGTACGGTGTGTATGTAAGCTATATCCCAATGTGTTTGGCATGAGATTTTTCGTGTGGCCCATGTGACTATCTCCTAACACAGTCCAGGAGTTGATCACTTTGATTCCACAAGGTTGGGTGGTGTGGTAACCACCATTGGGGATCGAAGGATCATGGTTTAGTCAATGTTCTCTTCAATTTGACAGAGGTCCTCAACCTAATTTCATTCTTTCTTTGATTTGTTGATTTTGATGCAATTGTATATGTAAAGGAAATTTGAGTCCTATTTGATGTAATTGTAATACTTTGGTTTATTGGACATCTCTTCTTGAGATGGAGTGTAATCCATGGATAATGGATAGTGAAATTATTTATGTTTTTGTGACTCATATCAGAACCAAGCACAATTGTATTATGGATGCTTATGCTTATGCAATGTAATGATTAAATGAACCTAGGAATATTTTATTGGGCTTAAAATGAATGTAGGAATATTTAAATTGTGTTTAAAAAGAAAGTTTCTTTGAATAGTCTTGAATGGTGTTGTGGACTCATGTTGTCATTCTACTCCTAGGAGTTCATTCCTTAAGTTTGGTTTCATTTAGGGAACTTTGGTTGCCTCTTGTGAGGTCTTGTAAAATCCAAAATATGGTGTAAATTTTAATTTATGTGTTTTATTTCTTAGGGAAGGAGTTAGGGGTGTCGAGGAGGTGATTATACTCCTCCCCACCTTCTCCTTCACTTTCCAAAAATGTCCAACGATTGAGGAAATCAAACTATGCATTTGACCCTAAGTCATGTTTTGGTGTTGCTAAGTTCTCAGGGTGTTGTAGAAACAATTAGATGGTTCCTTAGTTCTTGGGGGGCTTGAAGGTTATTCCCTAGTCAAAGGAAGCTTACTACTCAAGAAACTATCGCCCCTGCAAGGACACCAATGCCTAGGAGGTGTGTCAGGCACACAAGCACCTAAATAGGACTCAAAACCCTAAAAGGATGTAGGTTTCCTTGAAGGACACCAATATTAGGTGCTATTGTCCTAGGATGTGTTGTTTTTTATCTATTTAATCAGTAGTAGGTGTTTTGGGGCCTCGTATAGGAAATAATTTTAATGGAAGTTGTCCCTCATGGTCTTGGGAGTTAGGGATTATTAAAGCATGTCCCAATGTATTTTCATTGATAAGTTATGACATCTTTTTCTTCTTTAAATTGTGCACCTTATTTTGAATTTTTCTGATAGTTGAACCTACAACTAGGGAGATTGTTCACCAAATCTTGTGAAGACTTGGGAAGGTTGAAAGTCTTCATGGTTTCCTTGGTTTTTGTTCTCAAAATTTTCATAGGTTAAGGGGTGTTGTGTAATAACTGTCTTCTACTTGTGCCTTGGGAAATGTGTGGTTTTTTGGGAGTGACCCAATGCCATTCTAGTTACTAGAGAGTTTATGCCTCCTGTTAGGAAACCTCTTGTGAACCTGGTTGGCATTGGTTTTTATATTTTTTAATTTTGTCTAGATGTGGATTGGAAGTTTATGATTCCCTCATCCTATCTTGGTTTTGTCTTGTAAGAGAACACAATCATGCATTTGCGACCAATCATCATTTAGGTGTCATCCTCTCTCATAGGTTCATCATGGTGGACTTATCCAATTAGTGTTTGTCTTCCATTTTTTCCACCTTGCTTATGCTATGGTGAGGTTGTCTTGTTGTTTTTTTCATTGTGTCATTGTATTTTGCACAACACTTGTGTGTACACATGCATGACATATTGTTGTTGCACCAACAACCTTATTGTCATTTTTCAAAAAAATGTTTTATTAGTAAACCCTATATTAATGAAATCAAAGAAAAAATGTTTATTAAAAATGTTAATGATAGTTTAATTTGAAACATGATAAATATATTTTATAGGGTTCCTTGCTTAAGGTTAAATTTATAAAATTAAGAGCAATGAAGAGAACATCAAAGAGAATATGCTTGAAGTTATATGATACATCGACATGAAAAAATGACTAATGCATAAAGAGAGGAATTAAGAAGTCTTAAAAATAAAGAGAAACAAAGAGAATATGCTTGAAATTATATGAGACAACAATATGAACAAATGAATTTAATGCACAAAGACAAGAAGCAAGAAATCGTCATAACCAAAATGATAGAGAAAGACGTGTTTAACATAGGGGAAATATAACAGTGAAAGATATTGGAGTAGAAATGAGACAACATGTTGATGATATAATAACACATCATGCACAAATATCTCAAGAGGAACAATATATATTGAGAATAAGACACCATAAATCTCATGGGAATGTTGAGGTTAGTTCTAAGGAGGTGAATGCTATTACAATATACCATGTTCTAAAAACACCAAATAATAGATTGCGAGATGCAATTAACATTGATACTCAAAATCATGTAGAAAATAATAGTTCACAAGTGAGGTTAGTTCTAAAGGGGTGAACGCTATTACAATAGACCATGTTCTAAAAACACCAAATAATAGATTGCAAGATGCAATTAACATTGATACTCAAAATCATGTAGAAAATAATAGCTCACAAGTGAGGTTAGTTCTAAAGGGGTGAATGCTATTACAATAGACCATGTTCTAAAAACACCAAATAATAGATTGCAAGATGCAATTAACATTGATACTCAAAATCACGTAGAAAATAATAGTTCACAAGAGGGGTTAACATCTCAACTAAGAAGATGAAAAAAATTACAAAGAACACAAAATGGCAGGGACCAAGGAAGATTTAATAATAATAAAAATAATGATATCGGTCTGAAGACTTTATAGTTGATATTCTAGCAAGGACTAGATAAACTTGCTACACCAGGTATGTGCTATATTTGTGAAGAAAGTTATCTAGTGAAATTAAGGTTATATGGGTACCTAAAGGCCCTATTTTTTATAGATGTTGATAAGAGAAACATGAACATCAAATTTCAACAACAAAAAACATGGATCCTAGTCCACAACCATTAGAACTTGGAAACTTAATGAAAATTGAGGAAATGTTGATAGGATGCATCAACCCAATTCTTCAAGTCACACATGAAACTAGAGTTCAATATAAATATAAAGGACATACCATAAGTTTTCCATAAGAAGTAAGAGAAATAATTAAAATTTTACATCGAATAAAAGAGATTTACCAATTATTATTGTTCAAAGGAAGGATCAATGTGGAACAAATTAAAATTTTACAGTCAATAAAGAGAGGGTGTATAAAGCACCAAAATATAAGATAGAACATGATAAGTTCTATAGAGATGTTAAAATTGATGAATCAATTCAAATGAAAATATTTTTGATAAATTAAACTCTGTTCATATGGAGTTTGATTCAGATGCAAATGAATATGTATTCAAGTGGGTGTAGTGATAGAGATGGATTAAGGAAATATTATTGATCACACTACATAAATGGCATAAAAACCATTAAATTTTCAAAGAGAGATGGAACTAATAAATGGATAGGTAAATAACCCTAATCTACATTCTGGATCACTAATTGATTGGCAAAGAATTGGAGTATCTCCAGTCAATGAGTATGTCACTGAAGGATTACTTGATATGGATTTTCCAACACTTATTTTGGATGGATGATGTGATTGGCTAGAGAACCACAAATAAGGAGAGTCCATCTACATGATTTTTTAAAGTATTTATTTTGATATAGAGATCATCTCTTTAGATGACACCCTTGATTTAGAGGTGCACATACAATCGATGACTAGAAATTATTGATGAAAATGACATATGTTTCATTACATCAAACAGTTTGCGAAGAATTTGATAATAAAATTCATGTTTATTTACAAAAAATGATAATATACATAGCCATAACAAGAAAAAAAAAATTCATTAAGAAGATCAATATCCCATAACATTGCAACTAAATAAGGTAGTATTGCTACTCTAGCAGGAGGTAAAAATGATGAATTAGATGAATTATTTATCAAGAAGGATGAAAGAGTCATGTTAGCCTCTAATCTATGGATAGAATCTAGCATTGTAAATGGAGCTTTAGGATACAACCAAAATATCATATACAAAGCTAAAAGTGCCCCACCAGGTCCACCAACATATGTTATGGTTGAATTTGATAATAACTCAAGAATACCATTTGAAGATGCATTTCTAAATATAATTCCAATTGTTCCAATAGAAAAGGGGAACACACATAAATTACCATTACAATTAGCTTGGGAACTTTAGTACACAGATCACAAGGATTGAATATTTCTAAGGAAACAATGTAATGAAATAACTTGTGTGTGTGTGTGTGAAAGGTGTAAAGTTATTAAATCAACACAAACCTTAATAAAACAATTTATATTAAAGATTCAAAGAAAAGAAGCTACTCTAATTTGCAACAAAACAAATATTTTAAGAATGTCTCATTGTCCTCTATTCTTAAAGATTACTTTAACCCTTTGGCTCTTAGATTTATATGTGCACAAAGGCTATTAGAATGAAACTTAAGAAATGAGATTAGTTTTCAACATGCAAGCCAATTAAATTCCTACATGTAACTATATGATAAAAATGATGATGGATACTATGATGAATGGACAAATAGTGGTGGATACTATGGTAGTGATCTATATGATTCTATATATGATTCTACATATGGTCAAATACAAACTATGGAAAACTAAGATGATACTCCATATGCTCAAATGCTAACTATGAATATGCTAATATAAAATGCAACTATGATGCAAAGGATGACATAAAATGCAACTATGAAGCAAAGTATTACTATAAGATCTAACTATGATGCATTTAAATATGATATAAAATGTAACTATAAGACTCCATAATGCTACCAAGCTCAAACGATATTCTCGCCTGATAACTCTATTCAAAAGTTGATGCAAAATATAATGCCAAAGGGTTGTATTTATAGCCTTTTTCCAAGCATCTGGTGAGGTGGAAATGATCAACGGTCCAGATTCAAACAAGAAGAATGAATGGTGGAGATGGAAAGAATCAAGATGTTGTCCCCTTGACCAAAGACAACATGCCAAATGGATGGAAGAATTTCTTGACCAATAGGAAACATGCCAAATGGATGGAAGACTCAAGTGTGGGAAGAAAAGACCATGTGCTTGAAAATTGGTGGAAGTGTGTGAGGAATAAGCCATGTGCTTAAAAATTGGTTGAGGATAATTCTAATTAAAAATTAAAATTATTTAATTTCATGTGACCTTGGTGAGGTGGCATAAAAAGTTGTAGACATGTGCTTGAATTCCTAATCGAGATTAGTGAAACTTAATTAAATAAAATAAGCTTATGGAAATTTGTTTGTTTAATTAAATTAGAAGAATTTGATTTTAGATTTGGAGAATTAGAGGAGGGTGAACAATATAAATAAATTGAGAATTTATTTATACACAGTTGAATATTAATTAAATAACTAGTATTTAATTAATTAAATGCCATGACCGATTTTAGGTGTATACATTTTTCCCCTCTTTGAAGTAATGTGTTTAGACATTGCTTCAAAGAAAAAAATTGATATCGATGTCAAGAAATTTTTTGAAGCCCCAAAAATTGATTTTCAGGTACTAACGGATTTATGCCCCCTTGAGAGATAAATTGGTGAATTTTGGAATTTTGATGATTTTTGGGAATTGTTGAAAATTTTGATGATTTTGCAATGATGTGATGATGATTCAACATTAAACCAATGATACTTTGATAAAAAAACATGATTTTATCTCTCGAAATTTGATTCCAAGCTCACTCCTTTAATAGTTTTGATTAGTTAAAGCCCATTTGTGGTGCAAAAAAGAAATAATCCCACCATAATTCTCTCCATTAACCTTTAAAAAGGTAAAAAGAGGGAAAAGTGAATTCATTTGCACATTGTGATTTTGGAGAATTTGGAGAGTGGAGAGCTAGAGGAAGATGGTGATCCCATATCATTTGCATCATTTTGAGCGTGTTCACCGCCATGGTCACCTTGCTACAGTTGAACCTCTGGTACACATTATGAGAAACCTACTTTAGTCATTTTCCCACCCTTTTTGGTGTTTTGAACTTGGTAGATAGGTGTTGTTTTCCTTTTAATGTCATTTTGGCACTTTTGGGGGGGTATGGTTGCTATTTTTTGCTATTTTTGAGGCATTTTTGGGTGTTTCCAAGAGTTTGACCGCATTTTGTGCCTGAATGGTGCATCTTGCACCTAAAATGGCACATCCTGCCTCTATTTTGGTACATTTAGGGTCCCAAATGGCACATATTGTAGTTCTTTTGGTGCATTTTGCATATTTGATTTCACGTTTTGACCTATTTTAGTGTATTTTTCCCCTGAAATGGCATATTTGGGGTCCCAAATGGTGCATATTACAGGTCTTTTAGCAAATTTTGCATGTTTGATTTCATGTTTTGACTTGTTTTAGTGCATTTTTCCCCTAAAATGGTGCATATTACACCTGAAATGGCACATTTTTCTATCTTAGGGGTGCTTGTATTGTGTTTTTAGGGTTTTTCCTTGATGATTCATGATGATTTTCCTTGTTTTTTTCCTATCTAATGATGTTTGATTAATTAAAGTCCTCTCGATTTTAGAAATATGCATTGATTATGTCAAATGTTGCATTGTTGATGTTTGTTGATGCTTGTTTAATGTTCATGAATCATGTTAGTTGTTGCGTTGTGATGTTTAGTGATGCTTTGATTGATTTCAATCTGATTGTGTGATGTTCATTGCTTGATCAATGTTTGATACGATAATTTATGATTTGATCTCATGGTAGGTGAGAGTCAAATGATAGGATTACTTGATGATGTATTGACCTCATGATAGGTGAGCATTGATGGTAGGATTGATGTTGTATCGATCTCATGATAGGTGAGGATTGATGATGTATCAACCTCATGATAGGTGAGGATCGATAATAGGACTTGATGATTGATTGACCTCACGATAGGTGAGATTTGATGATAGGACTAATGATTTTTCTGATTGATTGACTTGATGATTGATTTGATAGATTGACTGATGATCTTGACTGAACATGATTTGATTAATTGATGATCTGAATTGAACATGATTTGATTGACTGATGATTCTGATTGAACATGAGTTGATTGACTAATGATCCTAATTAAAAATTGTGTCAGGGCTAAATTTAATAGATTGATTGATGTAATGTTGATTTGTTTGTCATGATATGATTAGGAGGACCTTGATGTTCTACAGTCTCGGGTGCATTTCTCGAAGATGTGGGATATGATTTATTAGTTGACGTAGGCTGATTTAGATATTATCACATGTGGTTTGACATCATTGTTAGATATACCTAGTAAAGGATTAACAAGGGTTTGCTGATTACTTTGATGGAGAGGTGGCATAGTGACTACAACACCTTTCATCTGGCTACTGGGGAGATGATAGTTACTCCCGAGGATGTGTATCCTATCTTTTGGATTCTTGTGTTTGGCAAGATAGTTGTGTATGACAAAGTAGAGCAGGGTGGGACTGATGCCTTGCGTAGAATCTTCTAAGATGATCAGGTTTCAAGATATGCTATCCCCTAGTAGGAGATGATCGAGAGATATGATCTGCTACCGTGTGCTCTATTCGGGTTCATTGGTGGATTCCTTTGTTCTAACCATAGATCAAAGGGATTATCGGTTGGCTGTGGTTGGGTATTGATGCATATAATGTTGGAGGGGACCAAATATGCATGGGGTTCTTGTATGTTAGCCCATTTGTATCATGATTTGCACTAGATTGTTTATTGTGGGGTGACGAGCCTCTCTTCTAGAGTTACACTGATGCAGATATGGGAATGGGAGCATATAGCAATCACTTGACCAGTGGGAGATAGACAACAACTGACGGGTAGACCTTATGTGTTCAACTACACCAGTCCATGTGTTTAGCATAAGATGGAAAATTAGATTATTGGAGAAGTATCTTAGATGATCTGGAGACTGTGACATGGCACCCTTACTTGGATTGTGAGGTGTGGCCAGAGGATCAAATGGGGATGCCATTCATGCTGCTATCATGATACTTGATGGGATGAACACGTTCTATAATCAAGATATATTTGTATCTACAGGTTTTTCATCAATTTGGATGAGTTCAAGCGATGTCTTAAGGAGTTTCCCATTATGCACAGGGGCGACAAGATGTGACAGAGTGGGGGTCATGCTTATCTTATGGTGCTGCTCATACCAAGTATTATACATTGGCTCTAGGTTTGTGGGATTATGCTCCATAGGTTGCAGATGCAGGGATGATAGAGGATTATTTTGAGTATTTCTACACACATCTATTTTCAAGGTTATCAAGTCCTGATGAGCCATTTCCTCCATTTGATGATGATGATTTGAGCATATGGAGTATCATCTTAGTTTTCCATATTTTTAATTTGAGCATATGTAGAATCATATAGATCACTACCATAGTATCCACCACCATTTTTCCATTTATCATAATCATCTACCATTCATCATAGTATCCATCATCCTTTTTATAATATAGTTACATGTAGGAATTTAATTGGATTGCATGTTAAATACTAATCTCGTTTCTTAAGTATCATTATAATAGCTTTTGTGCACATACAAATCTGAGGGCCAAAGGGTTAAAAGAATCTTTAAGAATAGAGGACAATGAGACGTTCTTAAAATATTTGTTTTGTTGCAAATTAGAGTAGTTTCTTTTATTTGAATCTTTAATATAATTCATTTCATTAAGGTTTGTGTTGATTTACTAACTTTACACATTTAAAACACACACAAAATGGTTCCCACTGTGGGGCCCTACCCCATTTTTAAAATTTTAGAAAATTTATGTTTGCATGTTCGGACATGAGACTTTTAACGCATCTTGCATATCTTCTGGCGCATATTGTCTCTATTTTGGCACATCTTGCAGCAGTTTTGGCACATCTTGTATGAGTTTTGGTTCATCTTGCATGAGTTTTGGCGCATCTTGCATGAGAAATGGTGCATATTACAAATTTTCAAAAAAGTTCACTAGGGTTCCAAAACATGTTTTTTGAGTTTTAGAGCATATTGCATGAGTTTTGGCGCATATTGCATCTGTTTTGGCACATATTGCATATGTTTTGGTGCATTTTTCTTCTAGATTGGCACATTTTGTCTCTATTCTGGCACATTTTGTAGTTTCCATGTTTGTCACTAAATCCAAAGGCTAATACTCTGTGTTTTTGTTTTGCAAGATTCCCAGATTTGTTGTCAAAGACTCAAACATAAACTACTAACATATTGTAGGGGTTGGAAGTGATTTATTTTTTTCCTTTTGATTAATTTAGGAACATAGCTTAATTAAAAGGTTAACAAACACCATGTCTTTTGTGTTTGATGAATGGTAGGCATATGCTCTCCCCTTATCTAGGTGACCAAAAAGCCAGACCCATTCATGTTTATTTGTGAGTGTGAGTGGAGTATATAGTGTGTGTTCTCTCTTTATTCATGTGGAATAAAGAGTGATCGAACTATGGGTATACTTGCTTGCTTTTGTTTATCTTAGAGGGCCTGCCTTGTGGGAAAAAGTAATCACCCAATGGAATGACCCAACCAATAACACGCTAAAGCTAAGCAACTTCCAGTCAGTATATAAATGTGGGTACTTGAACAAAGGAAAGTATAACGAGGATGGTTCTGATGAGAAGGGCAGCAATGGTCTCTCACCACATGGATTATCCCCCATGAACAGAATTTTTTTACTAGAACCCTTGTTATAATTTGGCCAAAAACCTTTATCTATTCTTTGGTGCAGTAATGGTCGTTGCAAAGGCATCCACATTCTCATAGTTTTTAGTAGAGATGAGAAATATGTCATGGAAGATTCATGGGAATTAATGCTTGGCTGCCCCATAAAAGTGAGTGTCATGGAGGGGAGCCAGTGGGGTCAACCATCTAATCAATTCTTGAATCCAAAAGAATATAGTCTTTCACAGCCTTAGGATTGTACATTGCTTGAAGTGTCTTTATCAAAGTGTTTTCAAAACAAATTTCAAACAAAACATCACATGTCAAAATTGAAAACCTTGATTCATAATAACATTCATTGAAACAACCAAGTCTCTAACTGGAAAATCGAAAGAATCAAACAAAATTTCAAGAAATAGTGTTGTTCTCCTAGTTTGGTGCATCTTGTAAACCTTCTAACGCATCTCGGTTTCCTTCTGGTGCATCTTGCACCTGTATTCATGCTTACTATCCAAGTTACCTAAGTCAAAACCTACTTACATAGCCTTGTAAAACTTTCTAGCACATCTTGCAAGTTCTATGGCGCATCTTGCAAGTTTTTTGGCACATATTACAAGTTTTGTGGCACATCTTACATTTTCCTAGCACATCTTGCACCTGTTCTGGCACATTTTGCACCTATTCTAGCACATTTTGCACCTGTTCTAGCACATTTTGCACCTGTTCTAGTGCAATTGTCTCTATTTTGATGCATCTTGCATGTATTCTAGTGCATTTTGTACTTTTTCTAGCACATATTACATCTGTTTTGGTGCATTTTGTAGACCACAAAACCATTGACCTAATTTCATCTCTTGTTTGATAGTCAGTCTCATCCCTAGAGTCCTTAGCAGTGTTCAACCATTCCTCGAGTACAATTGATTCTAAACATGTACTTTATCAAATGATTTCATAAAAGATTAAAATCCAAAAACCAAAGTCCATAGTTCTTAGTCTAAAAGCTCATCAAAAATGTCTCTCAAAACTCTATGAATTTAGAGAGAGATTGGTCTTCAATTTCTACAAAAGAGCTTCAAAGAACAATCCCAACTTGTATTCATTTTACTATTGTCAAAATCCAAGACTTTTCCAAAGATTTGAGCATCTCGTATAGGAACAAAATTTGTCTCCAGTTTCACAATTTGAACCCAAAATTTTTGAATTTTCTCAAGTCTGAATTCATTCCTTAGATACCTTAGAATCTAAACTTGTTAAAATTGACCTCTATAAGTGGAATTTTCAAACCTAAACTAAGATCTAACATCTCAAAGTACCAAAATCATCAAATCCATCACAACTTTGATTATTAAGCCTAATTTCATCATCAGGATTTATCATCCTCTCATCATGAAACAAAGCTATATAGTCAAATCAAACTTAGTCTCATTAGAATTTATCATTCGATTTGAATTATTTGCAATCCTTGGTACTTTTCCAAAACTTAGATCAAAGTTTAGTCTAAACTATAACACTTGAATGCTCATTCAAACAAGGTTACAAAAAACAAAACTCAAGGAAAAAGGACTAAAAAATCAAAGCGTTGAAGAGCCAAACATTGAAACTTCAACCATTGAAACTCTAAACATTGAAATTCCAAACATTGAAACACCAATCATTGAGACTTAAAACATCGAAACTCAAAATAGTGAAACACAAAACACCATGGAAGAGACTAAAGAGAATCCTCTCCATGGACTCAACAACACCGAAGGGAAAGAAATAGCCGAAGAAGATATCCAACATGTTGAACAAGACCCAAATTTCCACAAATGCTTAGAAAATATTTTTGAAAGAAATGTAGAAAAATACCTCCTTATGTTAGCTAAACAAGGTGCCAAATTTACAGATGACTTTGATGTAAATCAATTGAAATAACCTCCCAAAAAGCTTGAAAATGATCCTAAAAAAGTGGTTTCCCTAACCCACCAAACGAAGAACCTTCAACAACAAATTCTTGATATGCAAAGAGGAGCCTCAAAATGATACTTGATCCAATACATTTGTCCTTATCCATTTGATCAAAGTATCCACATGATACCTTTTCCCAAACATTGCGAGTTCCCAAAGTATGACAAATACAATGATAAAACCAATCTGATAGACCATGTGAGGGAATTTAGGACCATGAGTCTAAAGTATGACAAATACAATGATAAAACCAATCTGATAGGCCATGTGAGGGAATTTAGGACCATGAGCCTTGAATTTTCATATGAGGAAACATATTTGATGAGATTATTCCTAAGAATCTTGGGTGGAAATTGTATTGAATGGTTCTCCAAACTCACCCCACCAATAAACACCTTTGAGGAATTAGTCAACAAGTTCATCATTCAATTTTCTGACAACACCCAACATGGCATCACCATGAAAGATCTTTGTAATTTGAGACAAAAGAAGGGTGAATCATTCCTTGTATTCTTGCAAAAGTGGAGAAGATTATTTACATGATATTATCATCCTGTACCTGAAAAGGAAAAGATAGAAGTCATTATAGATTGGAATTCCAATGTCCCCCAACCTTTGAAAAATTGATTGCAAATAGGATTAAAATTGAAGAGGCTTTAGTCAAGAGAGGATTCATCAAGATATTCAATGAAAAAAAATCATCAAACTCCTCCAACAATTACAATAGTGGTGACAAACCTAAGTTTTGGCAACGAAATAAGAACATTGGAAACAATGATGGTGTAGTTGAAATTCAAAATGTAAAACCTGTATTCAACCTAACTATAGTCACTGCCAAAACTAATCAGAATAACAATCCCCCCAACAACCAAAGAAACAACTAAGGCAACAACCAAAACAACAACCAAAATGTCAACCAAAGAAACAATCAAGGTAATGTTGGATCTAGAACACCATCATATCGAACATCCTCAAACTGAAGGAGGTTCACCCCTTTGGGACAATCGTCAGAATTAGCATTAAAGGAACTTATCAAAGCTAAATTCATAACGTTACTAGAGGAAAAAAATTGGGAACCCCAAGTTAAGCCTCCATGGTGAAATGATGCTCATTTCTATGACTTTAATTGTAACAAGGGACATAAAACCAATGATTGCATATAGTTGAAGCACTTGATACAGGATCTAATTGACAATAGAATAATATTTGTAGAAGGACCTCAAACAAACAATGATCATGGGGCATTCAAGAACCCTCTACCAAACTATGAGAAAGGAGAGTCCTCTTCATCAAATAACAAGGGAAAAAACATAAACTATGTCTATGACACCACCATTCTGCATATTGGGGTGATTGATGATCTAACCCATGACAAATCATATCTTATTGAAAATAATAACTCAACCAACAATAACACCATTGAACATGAAAAAATCATCATTGCAATTGAAAATTATCAGCATGATGTCGACACTACCTTGCATCAAATCAATGTTAACAAAATCAGATAGCAACAAGACAACACACCTGTCAATGTGATCACACGAGGACAAGCCAAGGTAACATTGAAAGGAGCTACCCCTTCCACATCCAAATCAATTGCTATCCCTCTATCTCAATATAACATAGTGGATTAGTTGCAAAAGATACCTACACAAATATCCATATTAGAACTTCTGAATATTTCACCTACTCACAAGGAAATCTTGGAACAAGCTCTAGTCGCCACCACGGTACCAAAAAATCTAGAGGTTTTCCAATTCTAGACTATGGTGGGAAATTTGACTACACCACACTACTTATCATTTTCTGATTATGATGGTGTATCTATCAATCATCCCCACAAAACTACCCTACACATTGAGGTCTTAATTCATAAACGTTGTGTTAAACGTGTCCTAATAGATGGAGGAGTTGGCATGAATATCTGTACTTTAAAACTTGTTCATGCACTAGGATATTCATAAAATATTATTGATCCTAGAAGGAAAATCACAATAAAATCATATGATGACGAGGAAAGACCTTCACAAGGATTGATAGTGCTACCTATTCAAGTGGGACTAGTTGTCAAAGATATAGTATGCCAGGTGTTAGAAAAAGAGTTAACCTACAACATACTCTTGGTAAGACCTTGGATTCATGACATGAAAGTAGTACCATCCACATATCACTAGTGTTTGAAGTTCCCATTCAATGGGTAGGAAATCACTATTGTAGCTGACTCAAACAACCCCCAATATTGTAACACCCTCAAGACTACCCAAGATACTTTTGTACCACACAACAGGGAAGCTCCAACTCAAGGTTTATCAAATGATGGGAAAAAACTAAATGCCTTATCAAAATGGATTGGGAAAAAGGGACCAATCAAAGGATAAGGATATCAGTGATGCCAATCCCTCAAATAAAGAAATTACATGTCAAATCCTATTTCACAAAATCAGGAAGGTCAACTCGAATCCTTATCAAAATAAGTTGCCAAGATCTAATTGAAAGAAAAAGGCATGGGGGAATACTCATTTCATCAATCCTTATGTTTATCAAAACTTTCATCTTCTCCAAATTCATATGGACAACCATCAACATCTAGATATCAATCATCACAACCCACCACACTATTTGATGGAACCTTTGTAAGAGCAGGTATATTAGTGGATGAGTCAAATGATAAAGAGGTTGTAAATTGGTTATACAAAGATGAAGAATTATTAAAAGCATCCACCTCAAGTGTACAGACGAGCAATATGGAAAAGGAAAGACAATCATGGAAAAGATGGGATATGAACAAAAAGCTACTATTGGTAAAAGGAAAGAAGGCATCATAGAACCAATACAACCTATCACAATGCAAGCCAAGGATAAAATAGGATTGGGGTATAGAGAAGAAGCCAGACAACAAATTTTTGAAAGAATCCTACAACTACAAGCTAGTGATGCTCATGAAACTAATTCAAATGAATATGAGTGGGATTCGCTATCCGAAGAGTCTTTTCATGATAAGGAAATTGATGTGGTCCTAAAGTATACACCCATACATGAGGAGGGTCAAAGTTCAGGTTATAGACCACTTGATATAGCATCACAACATATTGATCACTCCAGTGAAGATGATTAGGCTCAGAGTGAAATGGATAATTCATAGGAGAGTTACCTTATAGACATTAATTTCGCTATTGGACAATCTAAAGACATTACCATCAGAACCTTTAATGCATCTAACTTTAACCAATACAATGAATCTTTACCCTTGGTACATCCCAAACTTATAGATTGGGATCAAACTAAGCCATTTGACATCCCCATATTTTCAAATGACGAAGCCATTGTCAACTTCCTCTATTATGCCAATCTCGAAATAGATTCCACCATTGAACATCGTAATGAAGCTTCCAACCAAGAGGGTGTCAAATTTTCTAGTTGTAAAATTAATAATACAAGGAATGGATCTGATGGTGAAAACCATTCAATGGCAGTATCAGATCCAAAAAAAGTAAAAAGAAAGAGTATATCCAATAGTGAAAACCTTTCTGAGGCACTGAAGGATGGAAGATTTGACACACTCCCTGAACACTTTCAGGAATGATCTAAAGTATTGGTTGAACCCACCCTATCTATCAACATCGGCAATGATGAAATAGTGAAGACTATCCTTCTAGCAGAATCCTTGATAGATTAGGAAAAATTGAACTTCATCAAATTCTTCACAAAAAGACAAATCAACTTTGCTTGGTCTTGTGTCGATATGCTAGGGATTGATCCAAAACTCATCATGCATCACCTATCTCTACCAACAAGAGTAAAACTAGTCAAACAAAAATTAAGGAAAATGCATCTGCATATTGCCATATTGGTAAAAGCAGAATTGAAGAAGCTACTAGATGTGGGATTTATCAGACCTATTTACTATGCCAAGTGGATATCAAATATTGTGTCAGTGTGGAAACCAGACAAAAGCATCATAATCTACACAGATTTCAAAGATCTCAACAAAGCTTTCCCAAAAGATGATTTTCCTCTACCTAACATTGGCATCATCATAGACTTGACTGTTGGACATGAAATGCTCTCACTTATGAATGGATTTTCAAGGTATAATCAGATAAATATAGCACTTGAGGATCAAGAAAAAATAGCCTTCGCATGTCCATGGGGCACTTTTTGTTGGAATGTAATGCCTTTTGGGTTGAAAAATACTGGAGCCACATATCAAAGAGAAATGACCACCATATTTCATGACATGATGCACACTTTTATGGAAGAATATGTAGATGATTTGTTGGAAAAATCCTACACTAGAGAAGGACACTTAGAAATTATAGACAAATTTTTTACCAAATTAGAGAAGTTCAATATGAGACTAAATCCCAAGAAATGTGTATTTGGTGTAACATCAGCTAAAATTTTGGGGTGCATAGTGTCGGCTAAAGGAATTCAAGTAGACCCTACAAAGTTCAAAGCCATAATGGAAATGCCTCCTAAAACATCAGCTAGCTCTAATCCTTGCAAGGAATATTCCAATCTATTAGATGGTTTATCACACAACTAGCTAAAAAAACTCACCCCTTCAACCACTTGCTCCACAAGAATGTATCTTTTTGATGGGATGAAAAATCTGAAGGAGCCTTCAATCAATTAAAACAATATCTGATGAGTCCACCTTCCTTGATACCACCAGCAGAAGGAAAGCCACTTTTATTGTACATAGCAACACCAGAGATATCATTGGGAGCCTTGTTAGCACAAGAGGATTCAATCAGAAAAGAAAGGGCAATCTATTATATTAGTAGAACCTTAAATGGCTATGAGACCAATTACACCTTCATTGAAAAGGCTTGTCTAGAAATAGTGTTCACTACCCAACAATTGCAACATTATATGCTCACCCATACCATCAAGTTAATAGCCAAGATAGATCCCTTGAAATACCTTCTTAGCAAAGCTAATCTAACTGGAAGACTAGCTAAGTGGGTCATGATGCTAAGTGAATTTGACATCCAATATGTTGATAGGAAGGAAATCAAAGGACAAGCGATTGCAGATTAGTTAGTTGAAGCACCATTACAAGACAATCATCCAATGAACATTGAGTTTCTAGATGTTGATGTGCTAACAGTATCCACACAACAATGGGTCTTGCACTTTGATGGTTCTTATACACAACATGGATTAGGAGCTAGAATCTTGTTTATCTTGCCACAAGGACATACCATTCCCAATTCTTATAGATTGATGTTCCCTTGCACCAACAATATAGCTGAAAATGAAGCCTTGATCATTGGAATCAAAGTAGTAGTTGAGTGGAAGATCACAAAGTTACATGTCTATGGGGATTCACAACTAGTCATTAATTAGGTAAATGATGACTATCAAAAAAAGGATGAGAAAAAAGAATGGTTGATGACTTTAAAAATTACTTTGTTGAAATAAGATTTGAGAAGATTCCTCGAAGCAACAACAAAGTCGTTGATGCCATGGAAACCATTGCTTCTCTAGATTGTAGATTTTGGAGAAACGAGTCTGTTACGAGTTCATGGTGGAACAACTATTCAACCCATCTTATGACAACCCTAAGTCCCAAGTTATCTATCATCTAGCTAAGGATGAAACTTCCCTCTACAGGAAAATCTATATGTACCTAAAAGATAACACTTTCCCTCTCGACCTATCCCACAATAAAAAATGCAACTTCATTTGCCAAACCGCTCGACACACCCTTATCACGGATGTCCTTTATTAATGAGGTCTTGACAGAACTCTCCTCTGATGTCTGGAATGTGACAAGCCTGAAATGGCTTTACAATAAGTACATGGAGGTTTTTGTGAAACTCATTCAAGTAGTTTGACCTTAGCTAAGAAAATCCTCCATCTGGGATATTACTAGCTGACTACAGAGAGGGATTCCTTTTAGTTCACCAAGAAATGCCAAAAGTGTCAGATTCATGGAAATCTCATCCACACACCAACATAGGAACTTCAACCTTTTGATCAACATGGCCCTTTTGTCAATGGGGATTGGACCTCCTAGGAAAGATTCATCCATCTTCATCAAATGGACATAAGTTCATTATCACAGCCACTGAGTATTTCATGAAATGGATCAAATTTGTCCCTCTAATCACCATCACAGGAAAAAAAATCTCATCCTTTATTTTGAACTACATCCTCTGTCGGTATGGCATCCCTCAATCCATCATCACTAACAATGTTAGACCTTTCAAAAATCAAGATGTTGAAGAACTTTGTGAGAGGTTCCACATCTAGCATCGGTTTTCTACACCATATTATCCTCAAGGAAATGGCCAGGCAGAAGCTTCAAACAAGACTATCCTAAAAATATTAAAGAAAACTATCAATGATGTTGGATGTGATTGGGATGTGCAACTGAACCCTATTCTATGGGCTTACAAAACCAACATTTGTACCCCGATAGGAGCTACACCCTATGCTCTAGCCTATGGATCAGAATCTATTCTACCTATTGAGGTTGAAATACCATCACTTTCTGTGTCACTAAAAGGGATCATCTCAAATGAGGATTACAGAGTG
This sequence comes from Sequoia sempervirens, assembly GCA_007258455.2. NCBI lineage: Eukaryota > Viridiplantae > Streptophyta > Pinopsida > Cupressales > Cupressaceae > Sequoia > Sequoia sempervirens. The sequence continues at coordinate 592,876,037 of VDFB02058242.1, read as the reverse complement.
TCTAGGCTACAGGAATTGGAACTCTTGGATGAGCACCATCAGCATTCAATGGATCACCTGAAAGCATATCAATAGAGGATATCCAAAATCTATAACCATAGAGTAAAGCCTAAAACATTCTAGGTCGATGATTTAGTCTTGAAAGAGAATCCCCATAATCAACAAGATCGAGAGAAGGGGAAATTTGAACCAAACTGGCTAGGTCCCTTTGCCATTGTGTCAGCCTTCAAATCAGGAGAATATCAATTATCCACACTAGAAGGGGATTTGTTTGATGAACCCCTCAATAGCTTACATCTCAATAATTTCTACACTTGAATCATCTAGTGCATCAGAAAAAGTACCAAAAAAATACCAAAAACATCAGAAAATGTCCTAAAAAATGGTTTCCTTGATGAAAACCTGGAAAATAGGTGTCTTGGTAATAGCCAAAAAATCAGAACAAATATCAAAAATCCAAAAAAAAAAGCAAAAAAAGTGAAAAATATAAAAAATTCAAAAAAATCATAAAATCTAAAAAGTACAATAAAAACTAGTGAAAACCTGGCAACATGTGCTATTTGTGATAGGTTATCTTTTCCATCTATTTGAGCATGCTAAACATTCACTTTTTCCATTTGATTTTTCCATCCATCTGCCTATCCTCGGAAAGCACCATGTACATATCCTGGAATCACGATTGTGTCTCACCCTAGACTAAGGGAAAAATATTGAACTCACTAGGGGCAAATAAACTTTGAGCTTGAACCAACAGACAAACAACAGTAGTACAACACAACCCAAAACAATGATCATAGTGAAACTCAATATTGAAGATCAATCACATAAACATGAACACATCAACCATCCAAATCAAATAGCCAAATCAATCAAACCAAAAGCAAACTTCAAATGGATGATGTTCTTTCTAAATCATGGGTTTATCATGTTAAACACAAATGTTAAATTGTTGTACTTGGATTTTTTGTTATCATATCTCTAGAGCCCCTCGATGATGTATCAAACTAGAGGAGATAGGAAAGAGTATGATTTTTCTTTGTCTGTTATCTGTGATTTGATCATTATCACTATGCAAATTGTTGTGAGATGTGTGGTACAAAGTATCACTGATGACATTTTGAATTTGCAAAGGAAACGGATTAACTCTTGTCTATTTACGCAAGCAATACTCAGGTCATCTCGGTTTAATTATAGTTAGATTCTTGTCTTAACTTGCACTATCAAACATCATGGAAGTAGTACTTAGGTCATCGTGTTCTAAATATACCATTGATGATTGTACCCACTTTCAACATTTTAAACGCCCAATGATGATAAAAAGCATGAAAATTTGGTTGTTACAAATGACAACTTTTGCATATGGGATCTACATGGTTAGAGTAGATTACATCCATGTTACTTTGCATTTGTATCTATGGAGTTTCCAAAGTAGAAACAATTTCATAAGGATGTTATCTCTATTATCAATGGATTGAGTACACTTGACATTAAGCAAAAGCACATCATTCTCATATAGTTGCACATCAGCTGCATCATCATTTACATACAGTAGAAAAAATTACATCAGCCATCCATCCATGCATCACATCATAATATTTGCATTAGAAAAAACAAAAAGACCCACATCACATCTCATTTACATAATCAAAATCATTTCATATAGTGGCATTAGGGAAAGTGGTTCACTAAGCTTAAATGAGTGAGTCTCTTCATATTTCCAAAAGAATTGGGAAATATGTCAAGTTTTGTGAAGCTTAATTTACCAAAGAATCAACTAACGACAATCTTCCCACAACTCTTGGAAGTTGGATAGATTCACTCATTTAAGCTTAAGACCCTATAATACAATCATCTGCATAATCATTTGCATCACATAATCATAATTCATCATCACAAAGCATCATACACATCATTTACATAATCATTATATTTCATTATCATCACATCCATACATAATCAATATGAACATCACATTTCATTATTGCATAATTAAATCCATTTCACATAGCATAAAACATCATTTGCATAAATCTATAAAACATATAGAATCATCCATCATTACATTATCATATCATATCATCATTGCATACATTTTCATAGAATTAGGTACCATCCCACAATCATTTCATATACACATTCATTCATTCATTACATCATTTATTTGCATCAAAAAAGTACAAAAATATAAAATCCATAGCGCATCATATCATAATCATCATCATAACATGGAAATTAAATAAATCCATAGCACATCATATCATCACAAAGCATCATAAACATAGAAATTAAATGCATCCATCACATAGCATATCATCATCACAACATAGAAATTAAATGCACATCATAATCATTATCATAACATGGAAATTGAATGCATCATCAACATCTATCATCATATCAACACATAGATCATAATCATCGCCACATATCATATAACCTCAAAATTCATAAGGTCAAAGTGTACAAGGATATCCAAAAGTATGATGAGATATATCAATATCAAAATGGCACTATATTGTAAAGTTTGAAAACAAGAAGTACATCATCAATGTCTAATCCAGGTGGATCTCAAAGACCTCAAAATTCAACTGGCTCAAAATCTCCTGGAACCAACATCAATGCATAGAGTTCACGAAGACAAACCTGTCTCAACTTGTTTCATGTATGAGCAAAATAGAGCAAGTTAAAGTTTTAGTCAAATGATGATGTCAGCATGTGACATGGCAATTCACTAGATGGTGATGTGGAATTGTAGGTGATGTGGAAAAAATCTCACAAAAATTTAGATTTTGTGGGATCAGTGGATTTGGTGGGATTAAAACAAAATCTCATAATTTTTTTAAAAAAAACAAAGATTAACCCATTTAATAAATGAATAAGCCCAAATTTATAACCTTTAATGGTTATTAAATAAATAAATAAAAACAAATACCTAAAACAATATAGGCTATAAATGGAGAAATGACAAGGGTATTATAAACAAATTAAAATTTGGTTTTAAAAGGGTTGTTATTATTTTTTGTAAACGTAGGGTATTTGTTGGTAATTTGTTATTTTATTTAATATGGTGGTTTTTGGTCTTTTTAGCCAAAATTATGTATAAAAGGGGGGTAGGAGTGTGAGTTTGGAATTTAGAAATTTAGAAGTTCAAGTATGAGAGTGTTCTCATTCAGAGGTTCTGAGAGTTTTGAGAGCTAAGTGGTCTCTTGTGAGCAAATGGAGAGATAAAAACTTAGTGAGTCTTTTGAGAGAACTATGAGTGGTCTCTTAGAAGAATAGGAAGAGATAGAAACTCATTGATTCTTTGCAGAGGATATTGTATGGCTTCTAAGTCAATTGTAAAGGCTTGATGCCTCATGTGTTGTATTCATGTACTCTTATTGAGAGAGAGTGAGTTGCAGTTTTATTGCTTGATAGCATTGTAAAGGTGACAAAGGAGTTAGGAAAGAACTTGTTGCCAGATAGATCCTGTCATTGCAATGTGGAAGTAGGAAGAGCCTAAAGTGCAACAATCTTCCTTGGAAGCAGATTGTAACTCAGTGAAAGACCATTATGGTGTAAAAGAAGTTGCATCATAATAATGGCATTGATCACGCAACTTTGCGGATCCGGAGACGTAGCCAAAATCTAGTGAACTCTATTATCAAATCCTTTCTCTCTTTTCTTGGTGCATGATTTTGTTGACTTCTTTACATTCTTGCATTTTATGTGTTTATTTGCTCAATTCACACAAGTAACATCAATTTTGATCTTAAATTAAACTGTATCCTGGTGAATCTAATAGTTGTTAAGTGATTCATAGTAAGGAGTTTACAGATCAAGTTTGGTATCAGAGCTAGTTTGACAAGTTGCAGGTTGTGGAATACTTGGAGAAAATTCAAGCAGTTAGGCAAGATGTCATCACATAAGGAGAACCAACTTCCTTCTCTTTTTTTTTATGCAAAATTTTATAAGGCCTTCATGGTGATGAAAGCCAAGGTTGATGTAATGTATGAGGAATGGAAGTTTGAAAAAGAAGGCTTTTCAAAGAAAGACAAAGATGCAGACTCAGTGAAAGCTCCTCATTCTTCTCATTCACTTCCTTGTTGTCTTGGTGATTCTGAGAAACAATCTCAAGGTATTGGATTGGATTTGTTAACCAAGATGGTCTATGAAGGAAAGGGCCTTAGAAGTCATGGACAAGGCATGGTTGAACCTATGAAGGTGGAAGCTAGACCTCACTATGCAGGATTAGGGTATGGTGAAGGAGAATGCTTCAAGGCAATGGATGCAAAGAATTCTCTAAAAGAAGAACTATCTCAAGGAAAATTTGAGAGAGGCGATGGCACATCACTTTTAGGTAGTGATGGAGCATGCGAGATGTCCAAGAGAAGAACAAACGTAGATTCTTCTCGGCATGCATGCACCAAGGGTGACCATCAAAGGTATAATAATCCTAGTTATTCCAATGTTTCTTTTGACTATAAGAAGATTGGAAATGTAGAAAGTTTATGGTATATAAGACCGTGCACATTTTGTGGGTTGAATAACCATAGTGTTGCCAAGTGTTGGAAAATAATGGATTTGTACAAGGTAGATTCAACCAGGAAAGGGACACTGCATCAAGACCCATCTCCAATTCAGAAGAAAGAGAAGGGAAAGAAAGGATGGATTTTTAAAATTCCTTGCATTTATTGCAACAAAGGTGGACATCACAAAGCTAACTATTGGAAGATTCATCCAAAGCCTCATCCAAAGAAGGACAAGAAGATTGCAGTTGATTCTCTGTTGGTGAACACAGGGAAAATGAGGAGGCTAATGTATGTGAGAAAAAATTCTTCACTCATGTCTGCAAAGGTGGAAAAAGAAGGCGATCTGAAGCATGAAAATGAAGTAGTTGTTTGTAAGCCTAACTATCATGTATTTTAGGGATCATCAGCACCACAACATGAACATTTGTCATGGGAATTTGTTAAGAGGATTAAGAGTATTGTTAGCTCATTGTCATTAATATCCCTATATTTTTTAATGTTGCTAATTTTTTCTACATGGATAATAGATGGGCTAATGAATGCAGAAGGATGTGAGAAAATGCAAACAAGTAGCAATATGTTTGCGATTATCATAATTTTTGTACAACTTTTTGATGAAGTGGGTGCGCAATCAGGGTGGACAGATACTAGACAAGTGAGAAGGTGTTTTTCTCACGTCATGTTTGATTAAGAACCTTTTGGAGGTCCAAAATTTCCTTAGTGGGGAGGAATGATGCAGGTGGATCTCGAAGACCTCAAAATTCAAGCAACTTAAAATCTCTTGAAACCAACATCAATGCATAGAGCTCGTGAAGATGAACTTGATGCAACTTGTTTCATGTAAAACAAAGTCTGTATGAGCAAAATAGAGCCAGTAAAAGTTTTAGTCAAATGATGATGTCAGCATGTGACATGGAAATTGACTAGATGGTGACATGGAATTGTAGGTGATGTGGAAAAAATCTCACAAAAATTCATGTACCATGCTTTATTTTTTAAAATAAAGTGTGGAGGCTTATTTTATCTCACAAAAATCCATTTGGTGGGATTAGATTTTGTGGGATTAGTGGATTTGGTGGGATTAAAACAAAATCTCATAAAAATAAAAATAAAAACAAAGATTAACCCGTTTAATAAATGAATAAGCCCAAATTTATAACCTTTAATGGTTATTAAGCAAACGAATAAAAACAAATACCTAAAACAGTATAGCCCATAAATGGAGAAATGACAAGGGAATTATAAACAAATTAAAATGGGTTTTAAAAGGGTTATTATTTTTTGTAAACAAAGGGTATTTGTTGGTAATTTGTTATTTTATTTAATATGGTGGTTTTTGGCCTTTTTAGCCAAAATTATGTATAAAAGGGGGGTAGGAGTGTGAGTTTGGCATTTAGAAATTTAGAAGATCAAGTTTGAGAGTGTTCTCATTCAGAGGTTCTGAGAGTTTTGAGAGCTAAGTGGTCTCCTGTGAGGAAATGGAGAGATAAAAACTTAGTGAGTCTTTTGAGAGAAGTATGGGTGGTCTCTTAGAAGAATAGGAAGAGATAGAAACTCATTGATTCTTTGAAGAGGATATTGTATGACTTCTAAGTCGAATGTAAAGGCTTGATGCCTCATGTGTTGTATTCATGTACTCTTATTGAGAGAGAGAGAGAGTTGTAGTTTTATTGCTTGATAGCATTGTAAAGGTGACGAAGGAGTTAGGCACAAGCATGTTGCTGGATAGATCTTGTCATTACAGTGTGGAAGCGGGAAGAGTCTAAAGTGCACAAATCTTCCTTGGAAGCAGATTATAACTCAGTGAAAGACCATCGTGGTGTAAAAGAAGTTCCATCATAATAATGGCATTGATTGTGCAGTTTTGTGGATCCAAAGATAGCCAAAATCTGGTGAACTCTGTTATCAAATCTTTTCTCTCTTTTCTTGGTGCATGATTTTGTCAGCTTCTTTACATTCCTGCATTTTATGTGTTTATTTTCTCAATTCACACAAGTAATGTTAGTTTCGATCTTAAATTAAATTTGTATCCTAGTGAATCTAATAGTTGTTAAGTGATTCATAGTAAGGAGTTTACATATCAATGTCACAACAATGTATACATCATGTCCAAAGTACATCAAAAATATGCTATCGTAACTAGAGCTATGTCATGCTCCCCCCGGATAGTGTTGGCATCACAGAACTAATACCTCCACCACCTGATAGAACTGCACCAAGATCTCTCCTATCTCCCAGCAATGGTTGTGTAACACCCATGCTAACAGTCTGAGACCGAGACCTACCAGATCAAGACTATGCAAAGCTCAATCCTTGCTCGAGAGGAACCACCTCATGATATTTTACCCTATAAAATTGGGCCTCCTGAGCATTGTGTTGAATCTCTTTGAAATAATTGAATGTATTGGCAGCTATTGCAGGCTGCTGTAATCTCTCAATAATGGCCTCGGCCTACTTTCCCCACCATCTCAAGGAATTCCTCTCCATAGTAAGTATGACAACCTATGCCTGAGCCTACACTAACTCACCCTAAAGAGTTTGAACCTATGCCTATACCTACTGCCTAGTTGCATCTCTCTCAGTCGTCAGTGTCTAAAGCTGGCCAACCTGTGCCTGAGCCTACACTAACTGACCTTGAAGAGTCTGAATCTGTGCATGTAATGCATTTATCTATGCTTGTTGCTAATGAGATGGGACTCCAATCCAAATCCTAGGAATCACCAACTGAGGTATGACAAAACTCCTACATCTAGGAATAGTAAAATCTAGAATGTGACTACCAATTGCACCTGATGTCCCTACACCTGAGCTATCGCCGCCACCGCCACAACCATTGTCACCACCATCACCACCACCATCCTCACCACCACCACCACCACCACCATCCTCACCACAACCACCACTACGATCAGCACCATCATCATTCCCTCCATCACCACTATCACTTTCCTCATCCTCTCCATCCCCCCTCTATCATTGTGCTTGAGGTGGTGCCTTGTATGGAAGCAATAGATTGCCGAGGGGTAGACTTGAAGATTATTTAGAGCACCTAAAAACATGCTTTTTAAAAGTTACATGATGTAAAAAAAATTATAGAAAAGATTGTAGGGGATATTGAAAGAGGTAACACGAAGTAATTTGTTCCTTATAGCAAAAGAGAGGAAATAGATAATTGTCAAAATTATAAAGAGGAGCTAAGGAATATTGTTCGAAAGCTATAAGAAGTAATAAAAAACATGCAAATGTTGTCAAGTATAAAGAAGGTTGCAAATAGAACTAAGATAGAAGAAACAAAGAAATCTAGTCCAATTATACGTGGATAGTTGGCCATGAGGCTTAAAAAAGGTAGTGTTTCTTCTATAAATGTATGATTGTGAGTAGAGCTATTGGAATACCAAAGAGAAATTTTTATAGAAGAAATATTGCACTATAAAAGATTAATGAAAACTTGATGATTGTGAGATCATCATCAACAAGGGGAAGAATGTATGGGAATCAAGATGAAGAAGAATATATAGGAAAAAGATAAGATTGATTTACCAATGGTGTAGGTATGGGAATCAATTGAAAAGTGAAAATGCTATATAAGGTTGATTTTGGCATGGGTCGTTTAACTTAAATTAACAGGGATGCTACCAACATCCATAGGTTAAAATATATACAATATTTGTTTGGCATCTAATATTGGGAAAAGACCAAGAAAACACTCTAAAATGAAACCTAAACATGATAAATCTATGGGCAATAAAATGATTGTAATATGCCACAAGGTGATATAGCCCACATTAGGGGATGTTGCACCCACTTTAGTAGGCTTATGTTCTTAGGTGATATAGAAATGCAAAAGTAAATACATAAATATGAACATTGAATTTTGTAAAATATATACAAGTATTGTAAAAAGGATATGATCATGTATGAGGATTTTTTCTCCTAGTTTTGAATCAATTTCTAATATGCACTACTTATCTACAAGACAACTCATAAGGATAATAGTCCATGTTCATCAACTAAAGTTAAAGAATGTAAATAATAAACATGAATGCCATCTACGTCTAGAGAAAAAAATTGCACATAGATCAAAAAGATAATTTGGCACATGATTTAGAGATCAAAAAAAGAGGTGAGAAAATAGAAGGGATAGGCTAGGTTATGCCAAATAAAGCAAATAAATGATCTTAAGATACCATGTACTAGGAATCATGATAATTGGCATAGGAACTATACTAAAATGACAAACAATCCTTGGATACTCTTTGCTAGGACTCATGACAATTGGTATAGGGACCATACTAAAATGACAAATGATCTTAGGATACATGGGTGATCCGGTGGACATTTTTCAGTGGAAATTGAAGTGTCTCATTTTTCTCCAAACTCTACACCATCAGAAAGAGCTCAGTGTCCTGGTTCCAACGCAACTCGAACGGAGCAAAAAGGAGTCCGTTTGCACGAGTTATAGCCAGTCAAACCTTCGGTCAAAACTGGAATCAGGGGCATCCAGGAAGTGGAAAAAATAATTGTTTCAAAAGTCAATGGAAGCAGCGTCAAGTCGAAGAGCTCGTCGAGACGATTCCAACGGCGTTCGTTTCGTCGAAATCCGACATCGGAGGCTCAAGATACAGCTGGTCAAAGTTTCAGTTGACTTGGTGGACTTGAAGGTACAGTGATGACGTCATCATCCGTACAACTGACGTCAGCATGCGGTACGGAATCCGAAATGGACCAATCAGAAGTTGACACGTGGCCGTCCGTACGGTCCGTACATGTCGACGTGGCGTGATGATGTGGCAGGTGACGTCAGCAAGGTCGACGAATCGGGCGTTGACACGTGTCTTCCGTACACATAGTCAGCATTTGCGTGGCACACAGGTGGCAGTGACGTGTATCTCCCATCCAATCATATTCTGCCACGTGGCAGTACATTCAGCGTCTATGTGGATGTCGAGTCAGATTGTCCAGCGAGTCATATGGTGACACGTGGACGCAGAGTCAGCAATGACGTGGCTGGATCAGCGAATTAGCGTTCGACACGTGGCATCGCGGAGGCGTCATCGTCATCTTACAAGTCATTGTGTCCAGCGAGTTAGAGGGCGACACGTGTCCTCATTCACCGCGATCTGGGGGTCGGTAATTTGTTTGGTTGTTTGTTAAAAAAGATTTTGGGTTCGTTGGAGTCGAACCTCCAACCAAGTCCGACCGAGATTTCCGGCTCGCCGTTGCACCAGAGCCCGCGGACTATACTATGAATAGTTAGTGGTTTGTTTTGTTATTTATCCGTTCGGGATTCGCGAAAACAAACCAACGGCCGGTGGTTTGAACCCGCAACCACCGGCCCGCTAAAAGATTATGCCACCGTTAGCCCATTCGAAGGTTATGCATAATGTGTGGCATCGTTTGATTTTGTCTAACTATTGAACCGAATACCTATAATTTGAAAGCAAACCCCTAATTTTTAAATTAAAACAAACAACTTTTATTCAAAATTAACCCCTTAAGTTGTAACAAAAGCCCGAAGTGAATAAATAAAAGGGCTAAAATTAAGATTAGGGGGGTTATTTTAAATTTTGAAGACTAAGTTGTTTTTATTTGGAAGATTGTAAAGATTTTTATATATTTTGGAGAGATAAGGGGAATATTTTCAAAATCTTTTGGTTAAGGACAAATTGAGCAAATTCTTTGTATAAAAAGGGGTGTGAGGTGAGAGTAGAATCAAGTTTTCTTTTCAGGTGATGAAGTCCTAATGCTGAGACGTCAAAGGAGAGATCTTGTGGAGATTCTTTCAGATCATTCTTGCATATCAGAGCGTCGTTACACTGCCGAAGTGCTTGGAGAATGATGGAGGTGCTTTTGTAATTGATTTGGAGATTAATCGGATCGGTCACACTCTATTGGAGTGGACCCGGAGACGTAGTCACTCTCGTGACGAACTCCGAAATCAAACACTGTTTGCACTTCTCTCTTTCTCTCTTTCTGTCTCTCATTTATTTTCATTCTGTTATAATCGCCTTGATTACATTCTTTATGTTATTTCCTTAAGTTAATTTCATTTTAATTAACTTGAAATAATCATTGTAAAGCATTGTAAAAGTTTAAACATTTAAACTGCAATCTAGTCTAGATCCTACACAGATCAAGTTGGTATCAGAGCAAGTTGACTTTTATTGCAGTTATTTGTTTTTGAATGCTAACGAGATCCAGGATTCAGAAAGGCGAAGGCAAGCTCGAAGACTTTGATCCTGAGATCGGGAAGCGTAGATCATTTCCGAAGATGTCAGTTTCTGGAATGGAGGTTCCTGAAGAAATCAGTGAGCAGGAGTTTCGAAGAGCATTCCTTGAGATGAAGGCAAAGGTGGACATACTTTTTCAGGAGAGACAAGAACGGAAGGCACGTGAAGAAGGTTCGTCGAAGCAAGAAGATCGCAAAGACATGAAAGGGAAACATCATGAAGATGGTGGCAAGAAACCAGAACATCCCTTTTCTTCTTCTCCTCCCTCTTCTCCTTCTCCTTCTTCTCCGTCTTCTCCTCATTCTATTTCTTCTAATCCTTTCAAGAGTGGGTATAAACCTAAGATAAAACTTGATGTAAAATTTGATTTGCCTAAATATTGTGGTGAACTTAATGCTGATAAATTGGATGACTGGATACAACAAATAGAGGTCTATTGTAGAGTCCAAAACTTGTTAGATGATGTTGATAGGATCCAATTAGCTACTCTTCGGTTAGGAGGTACAGCCTTAACCTGGTGGGAGAGTAAGTCTAAGGCAGAAGTTTCACAACATGGTAGAGTCAGTTTAACTTGGGCAGAATTTACTAATGCACTTAAGAAGCAGTTTTATCCCTTAGGACATATGCAGCAGTTAATGATGGATTGGCAAATGTTTAGGCAAGGGAAGGGTCAAACTGTCCAAGAGTACACCCATGAATTCAGGAAAAGGGCTATTTCTTTGAATGTTCCTTTGTATACCCAAGACACGTTGTTGAAGTACATAGGAGGTTTGCATTCCTACCTTAGGCATTCTATCTTGGTTTTGAACCCTTGTAATTTGGATGAAGTGTCTGTTCAAGCTACACACTTAGAGTCAAGGGGTAAAGGATCTTTCATTGACAAGTTTGATAATGATGTAAAGAAATCTTCTAAGAATGCAGAGACAGGGAAAGGAAAGAAGGCAGCTACAGTTAAGAAGGATGAGAAACTTTCTTGCACTCATTGTGACAAGGAAGGTCATGATGAAATCACTGCTGGAAGTTACATCCGAACTGAAGCCTAAGTGGGCTCAAAGACGTAATCAGAAACAGAAGGGTAAGGATAAATCCATGAATGTTGTTATGGATCTTGGTTCAGATTCAGATGATGAGACTAAGATAACAGCGATGGGTCTAAAAGGTAAAGCTCCTATTTCTGGTGTTTCTGTTGCAAGTTGTGCTTCTTCTTCTACAGTTAATGATTTCTCTGAAGATGCAAAAAGGAATGAGCTGTTTCATTTAAGGGTTATGGATAAGAACAGTAAAATCAATGCACTCATAGATAGTGGTTCACAAGTTAATCTAATTTCAGAAAGTGTTGTAAAAAACTTGGGATTAAGAACTACACCACATAAGAAACCTTATCCACTAGGTTGGATTTGTGAAAATGATAAGTTGCAAGTAACAAAACAATGCACCTTAAAGTTCACAATCACTAGTCAATTTGTGGATGAAGTACTGTTTGATGTAGTTCCACTGGATATCTGTGGGATAGTGCTTGGTAGCCCTTATCTTTATGACAGAAAAGCAATCTTCTACAGGCAACAAAATCATTATCATTTGTTTAAGGATGGCATTCAGTATATTGTATATTCTCACAAGATTAAGACTGATCAATCTTTTGCAAACACAGGGCAGTTAAAGAGGGTAATTAATGCAAGTAAGGAATTAACTCTGATGTCTGTCAGTACAGGTGGTTCTACACTTGAACTTGGAGTAGCTAACCAGGGTCAGATGTTGCAGGATGCACCCGCAGTATAGCATGAGAAAATGATGCTTGAAAGCATTGATGGATCCTTGGATAAAAATGTTCCTGTTGTAAAGGATCGAATTGTTGTTGACTTATTCTCTTTCATTTCTGCATTGTTGTTCAGCTTGATGCTAGTCAATTTTTGTTGGTTAGTGGCTACGACATTGGATGTAGATGTTTATGGAAGTGATAACATTATGTTTATGTTCAACAACATTGTTGCAGTCTTCATTGTGCTTGTGAGTCAGGTTTTCAGATGTACAGAAGATACAGGACAAGTGGGGAGGCCAAGTCCTCACTTATTGTCAGAGTAAATGCCACTTTTGGAGGTCCAAAAGGTCTCGGGGAGGCCCGATCCCGTGGACATTTTTCAGTGGAAATTGAAGTGTCTCATTTTTTATCCAAACTCGCACCATCAGAAAGAGCTCGTCTGTTCCACGCGAACTCTAACCGAGCAAAAGGAGTCCGCTTTGCACGGTTATAGCCCAAACCTTCTGGCCAAAATCGGAATCGCATCCGTGAAGCGAAAAAATAATTGTTTCCAAAAGTCAACGGAAAAGCCACAAGTCAAGAGCTCGCCGAGACGATTCCAACGTTCGCTTCACGAACGACATCGGAGGCTCAAGATACAGCTGGTCAAAGTTTCAGTTGACTTGGTGGACTTGAAGGTACAGTGATGATGTCATCATCCGTACAGCTGACGTCAGCATGCGGTACGAAATCCGAAATGGACCAATCAGAAGTTGACACGTGGCCGTCCGTACGGTCCGTACATGTCGACGTGGCGTGATGATGTGGCAGGTGACGTCAGCAAGGTCGACGAATCGGGCGTGGCACGCGTCTTCCGTGACATAGTCAAGATTTATGCGGCAAGAAGGTGTGGCAAGGACGGTATCTCCTATCCAATCATATTCTCACGTGGCAAGACATTCAAGGCCCAGTGTGGATGTCGAGTCGATTGTCCAAAATGGAAATACATGATATTACCGACGAGTCACAATGACGCGGGCTAGAATGAATTCAGTTCACACGTGGCATCGCGGGAGGCGCCATCATCACTTTTACAAGTCATTGTGTCCAACGAGCGGAGGGCTACAGTCCTCATTCACCGCCATCCTGGGGCCGGCACCTATTTCCAGTTGTTTGTTGTTAAAAAAGATTTTGGGTTCGTTGGAGTCGAACCTCCAAATCCAAGACCGAGATTTCCGGCTCGCCGTTGCACCAGAGCCCGCGGACTATACTATGAATAGTTAGCGGTTTGTTTTGTTATTTGTCCTTCGGGATTCGCGAAAACAAACCAACGGCCGTGGTTTGAACCCGCAACCACCGGCCCGCTAAAAGATTATGCCACCGTTAGCCCATTCGAAGGTCATGCATAATGTGTGGCATCGTTTGATTTTGTCTAACTATTGAACCGAATACCTATAATTTGAAAGCAAACCCCTAATTTTTAAATTAAAACAAACAACTTTTATTCAAAATTAACCCCTTAAGTTGTAACAAAATCCCGAAGTGAATAAATAAAAGGGCTAAAATTAAGATTAGGGGGGTTATTTTAAATTTTGAAGACTAAGTTGTTTTTATTTGGAAGATTGTAAAGATTTTTATATATTTTGGAGAGATAAGGGGAATATTTTCAAAATCTTTTGGTTAAGGACAAATTGAGCAAATTCTTTGTATAAAAAGGGGTGTGAGGTGAGAGTAGAATCAAGTTTTCTTTTCAGGTGATGAAGTCCTAATGCTGAGACGTCAAAGGAGAGATCTTGTGGAGATTCTTTCAGATCATTCTCGCATATCAGAGCGTCGTTACGCTGCCGAAGTGCTTGGAGAATGATGGAGGTGCTTTTGTAATTGATTTGGAGATTAATCGGATCGGTCACACTCTATTGGAGTGGACCCGGAGACGTAGTCACTCTCGTGACGAACTCCGAAATCAAACACTGTTTGCACTTCTCTCTTTCTCTCTTTCTGTCTCTCATTTCTTTTCATTCTGTTATAATCGCCTTGATTACATTCTTTATGTTATTTCCTTAAGTTAATTTCATTTTAATTAACTTGAAATAATCATTGTAAAGCATTGTAAAATTTTAAACATTTAAACTGCAATCTAGTCTAGATCCTACACAGATCAATGGGACTATGAGTCACAAAGAGTGGCTTAAGGAACAAATTAATTTAGTCTAATATCCAATTGTTGGGTGCTATGAGACATGAAGAAAATGGTAGGTAGAAAATATACATCCCTTAAAATGATTGTATAAGAGATGCTACACCTAATCAATTTCAAATAAAGAAGAAATGAGAAAGGGTGTGCTAATAGAGAATTGATAGGGAATGGATAAGGAACACAATAATAGGTAGAAAGAGAGGCAAGCAAAAAGAAGAATTCCCATAGAAGGAATCAAGGAACAAGGAATCCCATAGGAAGAATTAAGGAACAAGGATTTGTCCCTATATTAGGGTAAATAAAAGAGAAGCAAGCTATTACACAAATAAATGCATTGAAAAAATGGAAAAATATTGCGCATTTGGAAATGTACCCATAGGAATGGTAAATTATAAAGAACCAATGCCAAATAAGCAACAATGGCAAAGCATGAAGATCTTAATATTAACAAGGCACCAAAGAGATATATATTCATTGGTTAGTATATTAAGAAATTGTTTAATGTAATATATCATATGAACCATCATCTCACCCCATGCACATAGAACAAGAAGTATAAAGAAGGAAAGATAGGGAAGTAGGGAAGGTGACAAGTAGGGCGAATGAGCTTGGTTATGGATTCGTTAATATGAAATTGGTATGAGACATTGGTATTTTTGGCATAATCCTTAAAAGACCAAGAAGGGGGAGATAAAAAATGAGCTATAGCCACTTGAAGAGTGCAATAGAATGCAGTAACAAATAAAAGTATGTAATATTCCTTTCTAGTTTTGATGAGAATTATTTTCCTTCAAGGAATATCGTCAGGTTCACCAAAATGTGAAACAAAGATCTTGGTTGCTATGGCCCTCTAACACTTTAGGGTTTTTCACCTAAAGGAGAAGGATAGACCAAAATAACAATGCTCACACTTCTGAAACCACTGTAATATTCCTTGCAATATCTGACCCTAATTTGCTAATTAAGGCGTCAAGGAATATTGTCAAACACTTCTCATACAACCTCTAAACTTGTTTTTGTATTTTTCACTTTATTGGCTTGCTTGGAATGATTTCAAATGGAGTTCAAATGCTTGCAAAATAACACTACAATGTCTAAGCAATGATCTTAGGTGATAATACAATACTTTTTGTCTCTTTTGAATGCATATACATGAACTCTATACGAAGAATGTGCACCTACATCTGAGTAGCATTTTCGCAAACACTTGGCATGCAAACTAGTAAGGTAATCAAGAGCATGATAGATATGGACATTTCATCAAACAATTGGCAAGCAACTTATTCCTCCTATATTGATTGACAACTTGATTATAATGTTGATATGAATTAGCCAAGACTCTTGGCTTTACAATTAATGTAATTTTCTGAAGTTCGAGTACAACTAACAACAAGAAGCAATGATATGTGAATGCTCAAAATGAATGCAAATAACAAGTAGAACCTAATTATGAAGGCTCCCAAGATGGAGGAAGAGTAGCATCAACAAATAGCTATCAATTTTCCATTCCATAAACCAAATCGACCCCTTACTAGAGCCACCCTTGTTCTAATGGCTTAGCCTCAAAAATAAATTAGTGAAGCCTTGATACACTCTCCTCAAGCACCAACAATCGTTGCCACAAATCCTAGAGTAGAATGCCCCCTTGGGTGAAATCGATGGGAAATATGGCCTCCACAAGTGAAAATGTGGGCTCCAATGGTGGCTACTATTGGAGTATAAATGTAATATCAAATCTTTGATTAGTTCCTATTGATGCCAAAAATTGTCCTTCTCAAGTTGCTTCAAACAAGCTGATGTAGAAATCTCAATGAAGCACATATTGGACCTTTGAAGTGAAGCCCACAATTAGCAATAATTCAATTGATATTTCATAGCCTCAAAATTGCATAACCAATGAGAGTTTTTGTTTCCAATGCTAGAAATGGCAGAAACCCTAGCTGGCTCCTTCACCAAGAAGTTCTTCAAATCAAATGTCAATTCTTAGATGATTAGAAGCTTGGCTTGATCTTCTTTTATACCTTTTCAATCCATCTTCAAGAAGCTTCTAGAAAATATTATTAAAATAATATTATTTTTATTTTATTTTAGTGATTTTATGATATCGTATTTTATTTAAGTCACTTTATTAAATTAATTAAATATAAGGTCACTTTATAATATTTATTTAATTATTAATCTTACAAATAATTAATTTAATTATTATCTCAATTATTTCTCCAACCTAATTGAATCCAGGAAAATGGAAACCATCAATTGACTAGGTAACTGCCTTGAAAAGACCCTCTAACCAAGCTCCTTAGCCTACGAGAGTCAAGAATAGGCTAAACCCTCTGAAAATTGATGCTCACAGAAATAGGGACATTACAAAGTAACTAAGAAATGGTTTTGGGGGAAACATGAAAATGACATTGGCACCATGATTCTTTACATTATACTCAAAGAATCAAGCCAACAAAACAAAGGGGTAAACAAAGAAACAAGAAAAAAAAAATCAGGAACAATGTCTTTCTTTTCCTCTTGAATATATGTACCTATAAGGGTGGCATGGGTCATTAAGATTGAGTTAACGATACATACATATGAAGCAAAAAACACACCAAAAAATTAGTTCATCATAGGGTTCCTTTGAGATTTAGTGTCCATTATCATTATCGATCCACTTGTTATGGTGAGTGTAGCCAATCATCCAAGAGAAAGAATATTAGCCATAGTGGCAAGAGGGTATGTTTGACTTGGTAAGAACATCATTATTGGCCCACTTGTTATGGGTGGCTTGACTTGGTGTATTAAAAAACTAGGCAACTTGGGTTAGAGTGGCATGGCCCTAGGGGTAGGTATGTTTTAAACACAAGTAACCACATATAATTGATGTGTATTAATATTAGGATTTAAGTCCCATATATTCAATATCTTTTGTACTATTGTATTGTTGTAGTAGTGTTCTAGAGTTTAAACTAGGAAATTCTTTCCTTGTTTGATGCTAGGGAGACTTAATTTCAATAATTATAAGATCTTGTGGAGGGATATGTTCACTAATTCTTTTGGTAATAGATTATTGTGCCAAGTGGGAGATATTGAATTGGTGTGTTGCTTGCTTATTCCTTTGTAATGGTTGAGGAATTGTTGACTATGATGGTGATGCTGTCCAAGAAGGTCTCATTTCTATGTTTTCATAAATTCATACTTAACAAATTCACCATGTCCTTGTGTTGCACTTTATCACATCTTTGCTTCTTCCTATCTATTTTAGTATTCTTAAGTAGCTCATTCATTCTTTCAATTGGGTTTGAAGACCTCTTAAGATATTATGGATCCATTATGTCAAAATAATTAGTAGCCATTACTCCATTCTTATTTTCTTCTCAATCTTACTTTTGCAAATTTTGATTAAATCCTTGGGTTCATCATATTTGTGGCTTATTATTTACCCATTTTATAACCTTTTAGGGTCATAGGGTCTCCAATCATCTTAACATATTCCCATGCCATCCATAAATTTGTTTACTTGAAAGTCATATTTCCTCAATAATGAGAAATTCCCAATTTTATTGGGTTATGAAGGAATTTATGCTTTTGAGGATGCTTAAACTAATGCTTTTTAGTTTATTGCATTAGCAATCTTGGAAGGTACTATATGGGGAATTCTATATGGCTTATATGTTCTAATTAAAGTCTATTTTTGTAATATCCCTTGCTTAAACTAACTTCAAATAACTGATTTGTGCCTTAAGGAATATTGTCAAACACTTGTTGTGCAAAGTGGTAGTTTTTTGTTATGATGTTTCAGTTTGCTGGCTTGTGTGAAATTCAAACATAAAATGATGCAACTTTCCTTGAAATGAATGCTAAATGATTAAACTATGAGTTAAGCATGGATACAATTGTTTTTTAATTTTTTGAATGCAATAGATGACTAATGCAAGTATAAATCAACACCTACAACCAATTGACATTTTGTCAAACAATTGGCATGCAAACTAATATGCTGATTATGAATGCTATATGACATGCAACTTATAACCCCTTTATTGAATGAATGAATGACCACCTACAACAACACTAAACGATTAAAATAACAATGCAAATCAATTTCAAAATGTATGAAGAACTTGACTATAACATCACCTAATGATGATGATGAAGAAGCAATCATACCAATGAAATGACCTCCTTCCTAGCCCAAGTCAATGCCTTCTCCTAGTCACCCTTGTTCTGATGTAGAATGACAATATAAAATTATATGCAACCTCCAAGTCTCCTCTCAAGCACCAAATATCATCACAATGCCCTCATAGATGGAGTGCTCCAACTAGGAAGAGAAATCGATGCACATATGGCCCTCCATGAATGAAATCGTGGTCTCTATGAAGCTGCTATGATGACTAATAATGAATGATATTTAAATCAGAATAGGTAAGATGCAAATAGACCCCTAGATAGCAAAATTGACGAAGACTCCAAGCACAAAATGTCTCTGAATCGAACCTCCAATCAAACTTAGAAAAAATGACCCTTGGCTGCAAATTTTGGCACCAATGAAAGGATTGAGATATCCCTTCCAATCTACCACCCTTTAGAGGATATTTCACCACCTCAATTATGCTAATCTATGAGAGTTTTCATTCCCAAAGACCATGGTGTAGGAGCACCTTTGCAAAACCATGTTCCTATTTTTGAAAAATTGAGAAAATTTGATATATTTACTTTGTAATGAGATTAAAAGAGTCACCTTGTATATTTATAGGTCATTAAAGGTCATTAGGAGGATTCAAGTTTATTCGTTTTATGGAAAATTACAATAAAATGCAAAAGTTGTCAACAAATATTGACATAATTGCAAAATTATGTAAAAATTGCATTAAGAAGTTGAAGGTTCATTGTTAGTTCTAGGAATTAGGAAGTAGTTAGAAGGTTAAAAGATAATTTATTTGCATTTATAAAGGCTTTGTACATCGTTTTAAAGATGAGGGTGATTGAAGGCAAGAATTTAGATGAATAAAATCATTGTTTTGTGCTTATTTCTTTAGAATTTCATTGTTTCAGGCCCTTGTACAAATTTTTATAGGAATATATGCATGTGTACGTGTTTGAATCTGATAACACACCCAATCACGTTCCTTTTATATTTTCTTTCATGCATTTTGGTTTATTTTTGTGCAAGATATAAATAATTTTTTGATAACTATGTAAAACCCTTGTTAGGGTAAATAGAGAGATAAAGGAATTGTGTTTCTTCTTTAATAGTCAATGAAATATTCTGGTTTTTGGTGAGGGAACTCTATTAACCATGTTCTTTTATATTTCAAAAGCTTTGAGTAAAGACAAAGTTAAGTTGCAAAGAAAAAAAAAAATTCTTGACTAAGAATCTGTGTTTTAGACTGAGAAAAACAAAGTTTAAGAGGTTTCCATCTAGGGTTTGATGAAAGTTTATTGTAAGTGGATTTTTGATGATTGTAAAAACATAAGAAATTCAATTTTGAGGTATTCCAACAGTTGGCTTAGCAAAATTGGGTGTTGAGTTATTAAAATCATTACTTGCCTATTTTGGTTACAAACCTAATTAGCCCTGTTTTGGGCGTATATAGTCTAGTTTTCACATTATTTCTCAAAATGACATGCCAATATTTTCCTATGTTTTAATACATGATAAAGAGTATCTTAAATGTTGGTTACAGTCAGGGATAAAGGTATGTGTGTTGAAGTTATTTCTGACAGAGCTATAGTGCATGGCTACAAGCATATTAATAGTTATTGAAGAATTGTTTATTAGATCATTTAAGGTGAGTATATAGGGCGTAAAAAGAGTTTGATCATGTTGATATAAGCCTACAAAAGAGATCCCAAGCATTAAAGCAATCATTGGTGTCTTGGTAAGAAAAGTTTGATGTTGGAGGCTCATAAGTGCCATAATTACACAAGAAGGACAATCATAATGAATTGATGAAATTTGAAAGGGGTAGACTTGTAATTGTTTTTTTTTTTATTGAATTGAGGTTGCTAAAGTGTATTGAAGGTTATTTTGAGATTTGGAACTCTTACTTGCACATTTGAGTACTTGAATTGAGTTTTTTGTGAAGGAAAGGTAAATTGGAAATGAGTAGCAAATAAAGTATGCTGTGAGTTTGGTCTATTGAGTTTGAGAAAGTGTGTTTCTTCCCTCTATATTGCATCAGACCAAGTAGACAACCTGCATAAACCCTTGGCTCCACAAAGACTGATAAAATGCAAATGACAATAACTCGATGTCTAGAAGCTTTACTTGTTCTTCTTTTATACTTTTTCAATCCAACTTCAAGAAGTTTATAGAAAATAATATTATTTTATTTTAGTGACTTTATGATATAATATTTTATTTGAGTCACTATATTAAATTAATTAAATATAAGGTTACTTTTTTATTTTAAATTTTGTAATAACCTTATAAAATAATTAATTTAATAATTTCTCCCTTATTTCTCCATTTAGCCTTTAGGAGCATAAAGGCTAAATTATTACCATGATGACCACTAGGAAGGGGGCACTATAGTCCACCCTCCCTGAAATTGCTTGTCCCCAAGCAATCTCAACTCAAGATGTTGTAAGATCTCCTCGTTCTCCCATGTAGCATCCTCCACCGATAAGTCCCTCCATTTAATCAAATACTGTCTGATAACCCGTCTCCGCAAATGTCTCTCCTTCACATCCAAGATATCCTCAGGCACTAGAATCAAGTTCCCCTTGTCATCGAAGGGTGGTAAGGTCGTGGAAGGACCCACACAATGTCCTATTTCCTTCTTGAGGCATGAAACATGGAAAACATTATGCACCCTGTTGTCTACTGACAACTCTAACTCATAAAGCCACCTTGCCAACTCGCCTAATGATCCTGAAAGGCCTATAATATCGTATCTTAAGCTTCTCTGCACCACTCTTCTTGAGAGTGGACTATTTGTAAGGCTGCAACATCAAGTACACCATATCCCCAACCTTGAATGAATGCTCTACTCTCCTCTGATCCACATACTACTTCTGTTGGTTTTGTTCCTTCTCAATATTCTCACAAAGAGCTCTCATGATATCCTAGTTCTCCTACAACATATTCCCAACACTAGGCACTCTACTGTCACTCAACAACAAATCTAGGAAACTAGGTGCCTCATAACCATACAATGCCATGAATGGTATCATTTATATCGAAAGATGGTAAGTGGTATTGTAGCAGTACTCACAAAGGTATATCCACTTGAACCAACCCTTTTGTTGCCCTGCTATATAGTTCTTGAGATATCCCTCCACCCATTTATTAACAATCTCTGTTTGACCATCTGTCTACGTGTGGTAGCTGGTATTCGAAGTAAGCTCAGTCTCACATATCCTGAATAACTCCTACAAAAAATGACTCATGAACCAACTATCCCTATCCCTAACAATGCTTCGAGGTAACCCATGCAACCTGAATACCTCATGGAAGAATAGCTCTACTACCTGTGTAGTTGAATATGTAGCTGTGATCGGGAAGAAATGAGCAGACTTGGTCAAACGATCAACAACCACATAAATGCAATCTCCGCCCTAGGCCTTGAGTGAGCTTGTAATGAAGTCCATTGATAAACACTCCCACTTCTTGTTAGGAATAAGAAGTGGTTGAAGTAAGCATGTAGGGTATGTGTGCTCCTATTTATTTTGCTAGCGACTAGGGCACTCTCTGACATAATGAAGAACATCTGATTTGAGTCCCTTCCAAGTAAATCTCTCCTGTATCTGCTTGTAAGTCTTGAAGTAACTGGGATGTCCTGCCATAGGTGTGTCATGAAAGATTCTCAATACCAAGTCCTTCACCTTCGATTCTGTGGTCAAAAAGATCCTCCCCTTGTAAATGATAAGATCATTCACAACTGAATACCTGCTATCCTGTACCGACCCCTTAACAATACCTGAAGCTCATGAGTCCTTGGCATACTCTGTCACAATCAAGTGCCTCCAATCCTCTAAAATATTTTCCATGGAGCTCAAATGTGGATGGCGAGATAAAGCATTAGCAACTACATTCAAAGTCTCTTTGACAAAGGTAATGTCAAAGTCATAAGATTGCAACTTGCTTACCCACTTTTGTTGACGATCATTAAGATCCCGCTGCCTAGGAAATGTCCCAGGTTGTTATGATCCGTATTAACCACAAACTTGTTGCCCATAAGGTGTTGCCTAAACTTGGCCAATGCATGCATAATGGCCAACATCTCCTTATCATATATACTGTAGCTCCTCTCTGGACCTCCTAACTTCCAGCTCTTAAATGCTATTAGATGCTTGTCTTGCATAAAAACTACACAAATCCCCTCACTCGAAGCATCACACTCTAGCTCAAAAGGTCTAGTGAAATTCGGCAATGCAAGAACTGGACAAGTAGTCATAAGTTTTTTGCACTTCTCAAAACACTCATGTACCTTCAGAGTTTAAACGAATGCCCCCTTTTTTTTCAAATCTGTGAGTGGTGCTACATGTCGTGAATATCCATTAACAAATATGTGGTAGAATCCACATGAGCCTAAAAATCCTCTAAGTTGTGTGAGGTTCACAAGTGTAGGCCACTCAATAATAGCCCTGATCTTGTCAGGATCCATGCGTACCCCCTTTGCACTGATGATGTGGCCAAGGTACAACAATGCTGTCATGCCCAAATCATATTTGGATTCCTTGGCATACAAGGATTCCCTGCCAAGAATACCCAATACTGTATCTAGATGGGTGATAGGCTCCTCCCACATTTTGCTGTACACTAAGCTATCGTCAAAGAAGACTAGCACAAATCGTCTTAACTGTGACTAGAAGACCCTATTCATAGTGGATTGAAAGGTAGTAGGTGCATTGGTTAGCCCAAATGGCATAACCACAAACTCAAAGTGACCACAATGACAATAGAATGTTGTCTTCTCAATATCCTACTCCCGAACACGAATCTGATGATACCCTGATCTCAAGTCAGTCTTCAAAAAGTAATGGGCACCATGTAACTCATCTATTAGCTCATCAATCCTAGGGATACGATACCTATTTTTGATTGTCCTCTTGTTCAATAACCTATAATCAATGCACATCTGCAAGGTACCATCTTTCTTCTTAACCAAAATAACAGATGAAACAAATGGTGACTTACTAGGCCTGATGTGTCCCATAGCGAGTAAATCCTTAATGGATTTTTCTATTTCATCCTTAAGCTGCTTGGGGTGCCTATAGGGAGTGACTATCACATGTTTGACACCCTACTCCAACTCAATTATATGCTCAATCCCTCGGTTAGGAGGTCTACCTAGCAAAATTTCATTGAATACCTTTTTGTGCTTAATCCTCAACTCATGAATATCTGGGTGGTAGACTGGTTTCTGCTGCTCCCCTTGTGTTGGCATCAAAACACACTCTGCCACCCACTCAACCATGTTATGCTACATAAGTCTCTTCATTCTCCTAAATTATATCATCTTGCCACTAGCATCCTTGATGGCTTTAAGCACATGAGTCTTCCCATCCACCTGAAATCTCATCTCCATCTCACGAAGGTTAAGGGTAAACTCTCCAATGTCGTGAAGCCACTTCATTCCCAAAACCATATCTATGTCCCCCATATTTACCACAAAAATATGCTTTAAATTCAAAATTATTCAAATGCATGGGAAGATCTGAAATCATCTTGTCACACTTAAGAGTGTAACCATCTACCACCTTCACCCTTATGCCTACAAATTCCTGCGTCCGAATTCCATGCCTCTCCACCAATCTAGCATTAATGAAATTATGTGTGGCCCCTGTTTCCAACAAAGTGATAATCTTTTTCCTTTCTAAAACCCCACACATCCTAAATGAGCCTTCCTGCTGTATGCTAGTGAGGCGTGCCTGTTGAGACTTTGCTTCTGCTTCATTTTTGGACTTTCCTCTTCATGTTTTGCTCCTAAATCCTCTGTATTAGATTGCTGGTTTGAATTTTCAAACTCAAAATCTTCACAAAATTCCCACATTGCTCTATTGCCCTTGCCCTTAGGCCTCAAGGGACAATCGTGGTTTGCATCATACGGCCCTTTGCAGTAGAAACGTAACTTTTTCTTGCGTAAATTATTGAGTGTATCTCAATCTAGAGGTGCTGATGATTTACCCTTTGAATCTAACTTGTCATTTTTCCTGGAGAAGGATTTATTGTCTCGGTATGAGGAGGATCCCTTTGATGGGAACTTGCTTTGTGGGGCTGCAAGTTCCATACTTCTAGAATTTTTCATTGCTTCCTGCAGTGTTGGCAGATCAAAAGCTTTTATCCAACCCTTCAATGGCTCCATTAATCCTTTAGTAAACAAAACAACCAATCTCCTTTCAGTGATGTTAGGCACCATTACTGACAATTTCTGAAAATCAACAACATATGCTTCAAGAGTTCCATGTTGCTGTAGTTGCGCCAATTCTCGAAAACTAACCTCTAAATCATTAGAATCAAATCTCTCTATCAACTTGTTGGTGAATTCCTCATAAATGTGTATAAGGTTATGAACAAGAGTGACCAAACCATGGTACCACCATTCGTGAACAACTCCCTCCAAGTGTAGTGTAGCAAATGATGGCATCCTCTTCGGGCATCGGTCTCAATGAAAGGTAGTTGTCTAGACTTTGCACCCATGACCTAGATGTGCACTCGTGAATCCCATCAAAATGGGCCAAAGTCACATTTTGAAGAGCTTGCTGATAGTCAGTCCTTGGAACTATAGGAGGATGGTGATCATTTCTTTCACCATTTCTTCTATTCCTTGATTTATGTATTGATCAAAGGTTCACTGGTCTCTAAGATTAGGAGGTAAGGTGGAATACTCCATGTAAGCCTATCTTGCATCATCTGCAAAAGGTACTATATCCTCCACTTATTGTTCCTCTGTTGGGAGTGAAAGTAGGAAAGAGAGGTCTAGAGGCCGATCCTCTAGTGTTTGTTGTTCTATCTCTTCCATTGACATCCATATTGTTGCCATTATTCCAATTAACACCATTGTTTTCTCTTGTATGATTGTTTTGATTTTGGGGCTGATTGTGACTCTGAGCCGCTTGCTGATCCATTCTTGCTATCAAGTGTGACATCATATCAATCATTCCATCAAACTTCTCTATTCTAGCTTCCCTTTCATCCATGTTCTGCCTATTATAATTTTTCATGTTTTCAACTATTTCACCAATACCTTCAACTTCTTTACCTGCCTACCTCAAAGCCTCTGAGAAAGTATCTACCTCTGGAGTTGGTGGAAACTAAAACTACTGATTTCTTGCTTGAATTCTAGTGTATGGTCTATTTTCTTTATCACACATCATAGGATGACAGAGTCATGGCTCTGATACCACTGTAATATCCCTTGCTCAAACTAACTTCAAATAACTGATTTGTGCCTTAAGGAATATTGTCAAACACTTGTTGTGCAAAGTGGTAGTTTGTTGTTATAATGTTTCAGTTTGTTGGCTTGTGTGCAATTCAAACATAAAATGATGCAACTTGCCTTAAATTGAATGTTAAATGATTAAACTACGAGTTAAGCATGAAATGTAATTGTTTTTGTATTTTTCGCATACAATAGATGACTAATGCAAGTATAAATCAACACCTACAACTAATTGACATTTTGTCAAACAATTGGCATGCAAACTAATATGTTGATTATGAATGCTACATGGCATGCAACTTATAATCCCTTTATTTAATGCAAACCCAAGTACAAAGATGTCATGGATTTTCCAAGACTCTTGGCTTACAATGAGATGTATATACAATGCCAAATATGCTATGAATGACCACCTATAGTGGCAACAGTAAATGACTAGAATAACAATGCAAATCAATTTCAAAATGCATGAAGAACCTAGCTATAATAGCGCCCAATGATGATGATGATGAAGCAATCAATATCTAATGAAATGACCTCCTTCCTAGCCCAAGTCAATGCCTTCTCCTAGCCACCCCTATTCTGATGTAGAATGATAATATAAAATTATACGTAGCCTCCAAGTCTCCTCTCAAGCACCAAATATCATCACAATGCCCTTACAAATGGAGCACTCCAACTAGGAAGAGAAATCGATGCACATATGGGCCTCCATGAATGAAATCATGGTCTCTATGAAGCTGCTATGATGACTGATAATGAATGATATTTAAATCAGAATAGGTAAGATGCAAATAAACCCCTAGATAGCAAAATCGACGAAGACTCCAAGCACAAAATTTCTCTAAATCGAACCTCCAATTGAACTTAGAAAAATTGTCCCTTGGCCACAAATTTTGGCACTAATGAAAGGGCTAGATATCCCTTCTAATTTGCAACCCTTTAGAGAATATTTCACTACCTCAGTTATGCTAATCTATGGGAGTTTTTGTTCCCAAAGACGAAGTAGAAAACCTTGGCTCCACAAACACTCATCAAATGCAAATTACAATAACTGGATGCCTAGAAGCTTGATTTGTTCTTCTCTTATACTTTTTCAATCCAACTTCAAGAAGCTTCTAGAAAATAATATTATTTAATTTTAGTGACTATGATATAATATTTTTTGATGAATATGCATTAATCTATATGAAATTAAAGATTAAAATACATATTCATGAAAAAA
The DNA here is from genome assembly GCA_007258455.2 of Sequoia sempervirens. Lineage (NCBI taxonomy): Eukaryota > Viridiplantae > Streptophyta > Pinopsida > Cupressales > Cupressaceae > Sequoia > Sequoia sempervirens. The sequence continues at coordinate 592,848,755 of VDFB02058242.1, read as the reverse complement.
GTGGGTGGTAAGAAGACACACCCTAAGAGTCACATGGGTAAAACCTAGAAAAGTAAAAAATAACCAGTCACATGGGTGTAGCCCAAAATTCCATGATAATAAACATTAAAAAAGTCATTAAGCGGTCAAAATAGTGCTGGCAGAATTAGGAGGGTCTCTGTCATCCATTTTATTTCCCCATACATCAACAAGTTTTGGAGTGATGTTAGGAAGAGGACCCCAACCTTCATCAACTTCTTATTCTTTATTTTTATCTTCCTCACATTGAGAAGAGATTGCAAGTGCAAGCCATCATTAAATTTTTGCTAAAGTCTAGCCAGCCAGAGCTAGAAGCAAGAGTGTCATTAGAGGGCCACCCCGAACCGCCACCATTGCTCCTTGTAGCTCCCCAAAAGGGCCACCCTTGGCCAACCCACGGAGGAGGAGAGTGGGTTTTCTAAGGAGGGCGAGAACCACACCGAAGAGGAGGTTGAGAGTGGGGGTGTGTAGAGCCACTCCACTGCCAACCCCAACAAGGTGACCGACTGTAGGAGGAGGTGGGAAAAGCAGGAACTCAAGCAGTAGTACATGGGGCATTGCCCCAGTGTTCCAAAAGCACCTGCAGGTAAGCCACCTCAAGTGAAACTTTATTCACCTGCACCTAAATCTGTAAGAACACATTAGAACAAACAATAGCTTTAGAATATCAAGAAATTTTTTTATCCATTTGAGTTTGAGCAAATATGCAGACATTTCTATCTTTCCAGATAGTGAAGAGGATTTCCACCCTAAAAGTGTGCTAAAGCTAGGTATACTTAGTAGGAAGTATGGGCGAGTCTCTCGAAAAAATCATATGCCAGGAAAAAGGCTTCAATCTAAAGGGTTGGAAGAAGTCATGAATCCAAGTCCAAAACTGCTAAGATCTGGTGCAAAACCAAAATAGATGCTTAAAAGATTCTACTTGCCCACAAAAAGGGCAACAAGGGTCCTGGACCCCCAGGTGAACAAGCCGAGAACCAATAGATAAGCCTTGGAAAAGAATACAACAAGCAAAGTGGGCAAGTTTCAGATCAAAATTTGTAGACCAAGTGGCAGAAAATCTTTTTTGCCAGACATGAGTGGGATATTGAAGAAGCCGCCTTTGGTTCAGACTTTCAATCATAAGAAAGTGCGGTGAAAGCCACCAATAACCAAGCCTAGGCTTGTAGTTTCTGAAAGGGGTGTCTGGGCACCACTTCTAGTCTTTCCACCAGGGCTTGGACCCACAAATTTCCACCTTATGAAGAATTTCTAGAGGAATAGTATTCACTAGACCATCATAAGTAGCATGGTCCTAGTTTTGAAGTTTGTAGAGGGCACATAAATCTTCCCACGACATGATGCGCATTGCGAGTCTATGAAACACGTGCTACAAGCTTTGAATTCCTTTCTTGTGGTATCTAAGCACCTTAAGCCAAGGCAACTTATCTAGAGGTTGGCCATTGCTAGCAAACAAAGGAGACCACTAGACATTTTTTTGATTGAGCAAAAGCCCATCATGGAAACCAGAGCTATCCTAGCAGAGCTAGGGCTTAACTACCTCCCAGGCTCTCCAAATTCTTTTGGCCATGAAAGTCCCCACAATCTGAACTGGTTCCTTCATAACTAGAAGGGTTTGAAAACCAATCCCCTTCTAGGTGGGTCTGTGAACAGGAAATCCTAACTGAATACAATGCCTGAGGAGAATTTTCTAGGCCTCATCTCCAATAAGGGCACAAATTATCCATTTTACACACAAGGTAGTTCCTTGTTGTTGAGTGGAAAGCAACCCAAGACCTCCAGAATCTCTGGGAAGGAAACAAAACTTCCAAGCAACACGGTGAAACCCTCTATGGGATTCGATAGAAGCCTAAAGAAAGTCTCAGAGAAACTTTTTGAGCTTGCTATAAGCTGCTTTTGAAGGGGCCCAAGAAGAATAATACACATGGGAAGTTGCAAGAATTTGGAGCACACCTGAAATTTCCTTGCCAAAGAGAGGGGCTTAGTAATCTAGTATGCAAGATTTTGCTCAACTCTAGTGAGAATAACTTTCCATAGCTCAGTCGGAGAAGCCTAGAAAGAAAAGGGAATGCCCAGGAACCAGAAGATTTCTCCTGGCCTAATCCACTTCCAACCGTACTGTTGAAACCAAGGAGGAATGGGAAATATAGATTGTTAATAGCACAGAGTTTTATGCCACTAAATGGAAAAACTAGACGCAAGGAAGAATGTATTAAGACATCCCAAGGCCGCCTTGATATTTTATTCTTCCTCCAGGAGAGTGAGGAAAGAGTCATCAACAAAATGACCATTAACCAGTTGAACCTGAGAATTGGGCAATGAGATGCCTTTGACACGCTGCTGAGAAACCGCATTGGACAAGAGGTAACCAAATCCTTCAGTGACAGGCACATAAAGAGAGGGAGCAAGCGGACATCCTTGCCAAATGGAATGAAAAATCCCAAAGGCAAGAGATTGGTGGCCATTAATGGTCAAACAAGCAAAGGCATCTACAAAAAGCATTTGAATAACCTAAATAGAATAAGGCACAAACCCCAAGGCGTGTAGCATAGCAAGAATAAAAGGCCATTCAATGCGATCATAAGCCTTGGTAAAATCAAGTTTAATGAAAAGATCTTTCTAGTTTGAGTGCTTGGTCCACTCCATGCCTTTCCAAACAACAATAATGTTTTCCAGAATAAACCTAGATTTGATAAACCGAGTCTGCTTTAGATGCACAATTTGAGGTAAAAGATGGCGGATCTTTAAAGCCAAAGCTTTGGCGATAATTTTGTAGGAGACATTAAGAAGTGTGATATGCCTCCAGCTACAAATATCATTTGGATTTCCAAAATTAGGTATGAATTTAAATTTTCCTTTGTTTATTAAGTTTCCCAGAGAGTTAACTCGAAAGACTTCTAAATAAACATTGTATAAGTCATGCCCAACACAATTCCAAAGGGCCTTGTAAAAATCACAAGGGAATCCATCAATCCACGGGGCTTTGTCATCAACCATGGAATGAACAACTTCCTTAAGGTCTTCAATCGTTATCAATTGATCACATAAATTTCTCTGGGCTAAGGAGAGCCTATTTGGCACAACAAGGCAATCCTGGAGGGCTTGTTGTTGCTCAGGCATGGATTTCTGAGTAGTGAAAACTTGCTCATAATGTTGAACAAAGGCCTGGAAAATGTCAGGAAGCTCAGAGATCACTTGAATTCCATCTTTAATTTTTTTAATTCCTAGAGATGAGTGTCTGACACGTAGGGCCAAAAAACACTCGTTACAGGCATGGTCGCTAATTTTTAACTAGTGTAACCTGGCTTTGATTTGAGCACCTCTAGCAGCATAATTATCTGCAATTTTTTTTTTGTGCCTTAATTCCACCACCTTGAATTGTAAATATGGGGAAAATGGGTTGGTCGCCAACGCCTCAGTTGTTGAGTACAGGTTGATAGTGGTAGCCTCATAAGATCGCCGATGAAAGATGGCCAGCTGGTGCCCATAGATGCGTAGAAATTTAGCCGTGTGAGTGATAGCATCATTCCACCAAGTAATTTAGCCTGTATGATGAGTTGGCTTGCACTCCAAATTCCAGACTCTACGAATGTGGGTTGATGATAAAACAAGGACGTGTTAAAAAAAAGAGTTTTACACATGCGAGACTGTCTTGTCTCCCATTCAATGTGAAAAGAAATGGGGAAATGATCAGATAAGGTCACATCCAATAATGGCTTAATCGAGAGAGAAGAAATGTCAAAAGAGAAAAAAGATTGAGCCGAGATTATGACACGATTGAGGTGCTTAAATATCCTATCAAAGCCAACCCTGTAATTGTACCAAGTGTGCAAGAGAGAATGAGAATGGTGGCGGCCAATATTGGGATAAAAAAGCCCCAATTTATTGCGCATGTAAAACCACACCTCCCTTTTGCCAGTTGCCCATCTGAATGGCAAGGTGCTATCTTTGTCATAGGCCATCTCAACCATATTGAAACTCCCACACAATAACCAAGTAGCAACTGGAAATGAATCAACAATCCAACGCCAAAGCAAGGAGTGTTCCACAATATCATTAGAAGCATAAAAATTAATAATTCTAGAGGAGTGATTATCAATGTTGAGAAGGATCCAAACGAGCCGATGAGTGGGGTCAGACCCATGGTCGACCACGCAATAGTGCCACTGTGGGGACAAAAGGGTGGCAGCTCCGCCATGCCCAGCTACATGATCAATGCAAAACATTTTACTGACTGGCCAAATAGAGAGAAAAGCTGAAGCAAGAAAGAAAATAGAAATTTTAACCTCTTGGAGACAAAACACTTAATACCAGAATATTTACTCAAAGTATCCCTAACAGAATACTTTTTGGAGAGGTATGTCAAACCTCAAACATTCCATGAGAGGAAATTCATGAGTGAAACTCCTCCATATTTTCAAATTCTGACACCTCTTCATTCAGAGAAGAGAAGCGATTTTGCAGAAACTCTAGAGGAACTGACCCAATTTGAATAGAAGGAGAAGAAAACCTCTTTTCTTACACATTCACCTTCTTCCAATGGAAGAGAAGGATTGCATGACTTCCTTTGAGCTCTCGTCATGGGAGGAGAAACGTTCAGCTATGCTATCATAACGACTGCAGGTTGAGGCATTGTCTTTGGCCTAGGCTACAATGAGACATTATTAGCCCTAGCTGGGGCTTCCTTCCCCTTTAGAAAAGTGTTTGAAATGCTCCTTGTTGGTTTAGAGGCCTTAGAAGCCAACCCATAACCACTGGACCTATTTTTTTGGTTTGAAACTATGGTCCACTTTTCATCAAGTTTGGCAACAGAAGTATCCGCCTGATGAGGCTTTTCAGTATCTCGTGGCAGAGGTGGTGTATGAGGCACTACCAAAGGGAAATCTTTGATCTTGTGTTCTACAGACTAACACCTATAACATGTGTTGGGAAGATTAAAATAATTGACGTTTTGGGTGTGTCAGAGAGCTCCAATTTGAATGTCAATGGGGTCTTTCAAATATATGGAAAGCTCCACTTCAACATAGACCCATTTCTGGGGTCAGGCCTAAGAAAACTTATTTGGCTCAATGCAAATGACCCTCCCTAAAGAGGACACAATATGATTCAGAAAAGGCACACACGCAAAGGTAAGCCAAGAAACTCAATCCAGACCAGGACCCGCAACTTGGTGTCATCTGAGACAACGAAGTCCTGGGTGCATGCTTGGAAAACTAACAAAGAAGACCTGACATACCAGGGACCATGGGCTAGGAGAGCCTGGACATGATTGACTTTCACGAAGCAAAACAAGAAAAAACCTTTGGTTAAATTTTGGACCATATCAAGGCTGACCCCATGAGGGACCCAAGCCTTGTTGACTCATTCCTTAAGCACACTTTTAGGGGGATTCCTCCCAAAAAAATATCCAACAAGGGTATGTTGCTCAAGCCATTGACAAGCAAAATCAAAGTCTGGTAAAGACAAAACCACATTAGTTGGGGAGTTAGAACACTTACCTCGTGAAAGAATTTTGGACAAATTTTTGGGGTCATTTGTTCGGAGGAGCATCCATTGAGCAGAGCCGTCAAACTACTAACGCCAACACGAACTGCTGAGTTAGAGCCGGTTGAAGGAATATTAAAACAAAAAAACCATAGTAAATTCGGTTGTACACACAAGAAAAGAGGAATTTCCTACGTAGTAAGTGCAGTATGACGCCAAACACCGTAGACACAAGAAAACCCTAGCAGAGCTCATACACCCTCATTTATGATATAATATTTTATTTGAGTCACTATATTAAACTAATTAAATATAAGGTTACTTTTTGATTTTAAATTATGTAGTAACCTTATAAATTAATTAATTTAATAATTTCTCCCTTATTTCCTCATTTATCCTTCAGGAACATAAAGGATAAATTATCACCATGATGGCCACTAGGAAGGGGACATTACAATTTTCTAAAGAAGAAACAATCTCCTTAATTATTATTTTATTTTCTTTTGTGATGCATCTTTTAAAGTTTGATAAAATCTGGATTAATTTTTGTGTCGGCTTGGGTTTGGATTCTACCCAACCTTTTTTAGTAGAGGATTGATTAAAAAAATGTTTGAAAAGCATAATGTGTTGATTAAGTATTATGTTGATATATGGATAAACCAAAGTTGTACTGTCAAATTTTATTCCTATCCTATTATTCCACTCTTTAGTTAAAGCATGAAAGTAAATGTAACATATATTGCATACCTCCTAAATCTTTTAAGATAATTCATTTATTTGAAGTGATAATTTCCTCATCAATTCCTTTTACTATAAAATCCCCAAAATTGTATAGTGTATTATAATGTGGATATTAGTTCTCTATGAGGAAACCAAGGATTCTTGAGATATCTAGTTTCCTGCAAAATCATATAATGTATCATGGTGTGGATTTTAGTTCTTCATGGTGTGGATTTTAGTTCTTGAGATATCTTGTCGCTTGCATCTTGCTCAATAGCCAACTAAAAGCTTGAAACACCTCTTACAACTATGGTAGGAATTTATATGCATTCAAAGGTTCATCCTTATTTTTTCACTCCTAATTCTAAAATGTACTAGCTTGATTCCTCTTTAATAAATTTTGTCTTTGTTACACTTAAATACAATCTTTCTTAGAGTTAAATATGTTTTAATCTTAGACATTAATCTAAACACTTATTGAATTTTCTCTCTTCAATGCAAAACTAGGTTCTCTCAAATCTCTTATAACTTGAGTTTTCACATCATAACATTTATAGGGCCACTCACTAATTTCTAGTGTTAGAAAACAATTGGAAGCTACATGTTTTCCAAGTCTTGATTTCTTTTATCATACAAACCCTTAAGAAAATTCCTTCTAGAAAATTGTGAGTATCTCTAATGTTACCTTTTTTTATCCTCAAAATAGCTTGTTAGAACTATTTCTTTCCAAGTTGACTTTGTGTATTTTTTTATAGCCTAGGGAGTGATCTTAGATAAATATTGGCTAGAAGCTCACATAAGTGCCATTGGTAGAGTTGCGTGTGATAGGAAATATTGAGTTGCATGTGTTGGAGTTCTTGCTCATATGGACTAGCTAGGATTCAAACCTGAGGACCTTCCATTTGTTGTTGGAGTGCTCTACCAACTAAGCTTTTGATCCCTCTTTGAATATCCCATTGTTGATCTAAGTGTGGCTTATTTCCAACACCCCTCCTTAAGCCACACTGGTGGTGCTTGGGGCTCCTAGCTTGGCTTTGATACCACTTGTTGGGAGTTGAGTTGGCTATTTTTTTCCAAAAGATGGATCTGTTGAAGAAATCGATACCATCCCAATTAAGGACTAGATGGAGGCTGTTAAACCATGTCATGAATCTCAAGGGGAGGCATTGGACATGTTCCACCAATCCCCCCAACATTACCTGAGGGGATTCAAACCTGTGACTTTGCTCTGATACCACTTATTGGAGTTGCTGCTCATATGGATCAGCTAGGACTCGAATCTAAGACCTTCCATTTGCTATTTTAATGCTTTACCAACTGAGCTATTGGCCTCTCTTTGGCTAGCCTATCGTTGGTACGGGTGTGGCTTATATCCAATAGCATGCAATTTTGATCAACAATCATGGTTTTTAAAGCATAGACACCACTATGGATTTTACATTGTAATTAAATGAAAATTTATAAACTATTTTCTTCTAAGAAACAAATTACCTAATTTCTTCTTACATATTGTCAAGACAATTGATTATATGTAATGTCCTTGGAAAATTCTAATCTATTTTCTGAATTTTTAGACCTTGGACATTTCGTCAAACAATTGGCATGTTGAACTTACTGATTTTGTTTTTGATGTTTCTCAATGATGTAAATTGCTTGAAAATGAATGCTAAACAATTATTAAGAGAATTGAATTGAAATGCAAGATGTTTTTGTATTTTTGAATGCATATAAATGACTTCTACTTATGAAAATTCACACCTACATCAATAAGACATTTTGTCATACAACCAAACTCCTCAAACCTCCAAAATGATATTGCAACAATATAATAGTGTTTACAAATTGAAATTGAGATGCAATCAAACATAGAATAACTGAGTTTACATTCAACTTCTTACATGAACATGACTGAGATTAAAATGCCAATTTGTTGTGTGTATAACAACAATACATATGCAATTTCTTGACTCTATTATGACTGTCGTTACAATCTCCAGATATTGATCAAGTCAGCAAGAGATACCTATATGCAAATGTGAACTTGAATGCCAAATAACATAGATATGAAGAACCTGGTAAAAATTTTCTGCCAACATAAATTTGATTGAACTTCTTTAAAGAGGCCGCTTTTAGCTCCCAAAATGTAGCACCTAGACTCCTTGATGCCCAATGATGCTCCTTGAATTTTTTGAGATTTTTGTATGCCTCCTTTCACAAAATCATACCATCTCTTATGGCGCCCAACATGTGACAAAACTCTATTTTGTATCAGACCAACTAAGCATGAATTTCTCCCACTATCAAGGCATCTTTCTTGAAGCAAAATTGTCCTTCCAAGGGACTGAAAGATCTCCACCAATCTGCTAAGCCTTTTTCCCAATTGATTTCTCCTCAATGGAAAAATTTGGCCAATTGCCACTAAATTTTGGCACAATGTGAAAAAATGAAATTATCTATGACTCCTAGCTAGGGTTGATGTTGCACAACCAAAATCGACACCTTAGAGTCTTCAAACCCTTAGGAAAATTGCTAAGCATTCAAGCTCACCAATGTAGTAGAAAAGATGTCAACAAGATGCACAAATCAAAGATAAAAGATCCTTATATAGAATTTTCACCAAGTCTCCAAGAAACTTCTAAAATAAAATATTATTTTATTCAATTAAGTGACTTTATGATTATTTTTGTCACTTAACATTAAATTTATTATATATAAAGTCACCTTTTGATATTATAATTTTGAGATAACTTTATAAATAATTAACTTAATATTTTATTCCCTTATTTCTCCAATTTTAGCCCTGAGAATAAATAAAGGCTAAAATAATCAATCTCCTGGTGGTGACTAGAAATGGGACATTACAATCCTCCCTTCTCATAATTGCTTTCCCTCAAGCAATTGCAAAGCTAGGATGCTCCAAAATCTATTCACCTTCCCATGTGGAATCTTCTATTGGAAAATCTTTCCATTTCACCAAGAACTCCTTCACCACCCTACCTATCAACTTCTTCTCATGGGTATCAATGATCTCCTCAGGAATGAGGACCAAATGGCCCTCCTCATCCAAAGGTGGAAGCTCTGCTGAAGAAATGACCTGTTGACCAAGTTCCTTCTTGAGGCACGAAACATGAAATAAATTATGGATCTTGTTGCTCTTAGGCAGCTCCAACTCATAGGCAACCTCTCCAACATGCCTAATAATCCTATATGGCCTATAAAATCAAGGCTGAAGCTTCTATGCACCACTCTTCTTCAGTGAAGACTGTTTATAGGGATGCAAACGAAGGTAGACCAAGTCCCCCAGCTTAAAGCTACGCTCAACCTTGTGTCTATCAACATAGGTCTTCTATTGATTTTGTGTTATTTGAAGGTTGTCCTTAAGTGCCCTCAAGATGTCTAGGATCTTCTGAAACCAATCCTTGGCCTTAGGAGCTCTATTCTCTCTGAAATCCAAATCCATAAATGATGGTGTATCATAACCATATAAAGCCCGAAAAGGTGACATCTCAATAGACATGTGGTAAGTGGTGTTATAATATTATTCCCCCAAGTGCAACCACTTAACCCACACTCTATGCTGCCCTGGGATGTAGTTGTGCAAGTAACCCTCAAACCATTTATTCACAATCTCAATCTGGCCATTTGTCTGTGGATGGTAACTTGTGGTAGGTGTCAATTTTGTGCCTGCCAATCTAAATAGCTCCTGCCAAAATACACTAAAAAATATGCTATCTCAGTCACTAATAATGAATCTTAGTAAACCATGCAGCCTGAATATCTCTCTAAAGAATAACTCAGCAACCTACGAAGCCCTGTACTCTGTCAGTATAGTGAAGAAGTGAGCATAATTTTTCAACCAATCCACCACCAAATAGATGCAACATCTCCCATGCACCTTGGGTAGAATCGTGATGAATTCCATGAATATACTCTCCCACTTCCCCTTAGGAATGGGAAAGGGATGCAATAATCCCACTAGCTGTGAAAGCTTAGATTTGTTCTACTGACAAGTCTCACACTCCCTAACATGTCTCAAGACATCCTCCTTGAGGCCCTTCCATGAGAACCTCTCTCTCACTTTCCTGCATGTATTGAAGTAGACCTGATGGCTTGCCAAAGGAGTGTCCTGTGAGGGATGAAGTATTTTTTCCTTCAATTTGGATTTTGGCAACAAGTATATCCTGTCCTTATAGATGATCACATCATCAACTAATCGATACCTGTCATCCTGAACCAATCCATCCATCACCTCACAAGAAAACTTATTCTTGGAGTACTTCACCAACAAGAGGGATTTCCAATCTACTGAAATATTTGAAAGTGAGCAAGTTGAAGGCCTCCTAGAAAGGGCATCTGCAACAATATTCTTCTTCCCTTTCACATTCTATATCAAATTCATATGCCTATATCCTGCTAACCCACTTTTGTTGCCTCTCATTCAAATCCCTCTACTCCAAGAAGTATCTAAGACTATTGTGGTCGATCCTCACCACAAATTTTGCTCCAACTAGATATTGCTTGAATTTCTCCAAGGCATGCATGATGGCGAGAATCTCCTTATCATAGATGGAGTATAGTATTTTTGGACCCCTCAACTTATGACTCTCTAAAGCTATAGGATGTCGGTTTTGCATCAAAATTGGTTCTATCCCCTCACTCGAGGAATCACACTCCAAGACAAACAACTATGTGAAATATGGAAGCACCAAAACTAGACAACTACTCATCACCTCCTTGAGCTTATCAAAAGATCAGTGCACCTCCTCAGACCAACTAAATGCACCTTTCTTGGTCAAATCTATCAAAGGTCCTCCCAATTACGAAAATCTTCTTACAAACTGCCTGTAGTAACTACACAGTCTAAAGAATCCCCTCAACTCTATGAGTGTCCTGGGTGGTGGCCAATCATGTATCCCCTGTATCTTCTACTGATGAACCTACACCCCATCTGCTTTGATCACATGCCTCAAGTAGAGTATCTCTCTAAAAACCTTATCATGCTTCCCCAACAATTCCTAAATATCAATGTGATATGGTTGTTCAATATTTGAAGTCTCCTTGCTTGTGATCAAGCACTTAGTTGTCCACACTATGTCAACATGTCTAAAAATACTCTCCATGTGTTTTTCTAAGACCATCTTGGGTGCTCCAGTTGTCATACCCCTGAGCACCACTCTCCTATTATCTACTGTTTGGAACTTAAGTTCCATGGTCAGAAAGTTTTGTGTATATTTCCCCAGTGAATACAACCATTGAATCCCAAGGATAACATTGGTGTCATCCAAGTCCACCACATAGAAATCATCTGTAACTGTATAATTTTCCAATGTGATAGAAAACTATATAACCCTCTGTGTACAATCTATATTGTATCCATTGGCCACCATCACATTAAATCCCTCAAACTCCTTGGCTGAAATTTTTTGTTTTGTCACTAGTGCTACATCAATGAAATTGTGGGTGGCCCCACTATCAATTAAAACTGCAATGTGAGTTGTCCCTAAATGGATCCTCTAACTCTAAAAGAGTTAAACCTCGGTGTGCTTGATATAGTAGAAATAGTGCTACTCTTGCCCCCATCCTCATGAGGCTGCTCCTCATCTGAATTACTGTTGTCCACATCCTCATGTCCATGCTCCTTCTCACTCTCACAATTTGATACTACCTCAATGAGATGAGCCTACCTTTTTCCCAGGCAACGGTGCCCAACTTCCCATTTTTCCTTACAATGATAACAAATGTCTTTCTCCCTACACTCCCTGCAGAAATCATCAAAAGATTTGTCCTATCCCTAGTTGTCCTTAGAGAAATACTTCTTTCCCTTATCCTTAGAAAATGAATTATGGGAAGTGTTTCTATTTCTTTGATTGCTTGAGGACTTGCTTTCCTGATTGCTAGACTCCATGTCTCTAGCCTTCTTGATTGCCTCTTGTAGTTAAGTAGGGTTGAGAGCCTTAACCCAACCTCTCAATGGGTCCTTCAATTAAACCATCCATGAATAGGACTAGCAATCTCCTCTCAAGAATATTGGTCACTAAAACAACTAACCTCTGAAAATCAGCAATGTATGTGTCTAATGATCCACACTGCTTAAGCTGTGCTAACTCCTTGAAGTGGAGTTTTGGATCCTTCACTTCAAACCTCTCAATCAACTGCTCAATGAACTCTACATAAGAGGCAATCCAATCATCACCCATTGTGACTAACCCATGGTACCACTAATCATGTGCAACTCCATCTAAGTGTATGGTAGCATATTTAATTGCTTCATCTTTAGGCATATGATTGAGTTGAAAATAGGTATTCACCTTTTGTACCCAAGCTCATGTTGTCTTCCCTTAACCATCATAGTGAGGAAATCTCAACTTGCCCACCTTCCTCCTAAGGTCATTGTGTTTCTCTCTATTACCTATGCCAGGTCTATGTCTCATTCCTAGGTCTATGTAGTCTTTGAGAGACATATCTTGTTGGAAATCAACAACTACCCAATCTTTTCTAAATTAGTCCTGGAGCTCAAGTATGGTGAGTTCATTGCTTACCTCCTATTGCTCTTCTTTAGCTGGAAAAACAAGCATCATAGGTCTTGTTCCACTTGAGATAGTATGTTGATTAGCCCTATAATTTTTGAATGAAATATCACCATGACAATTGTTTCCTCCATTTCTATTGTTGTTAATAATTGAATTTCTTACCAACATGTCCATCATTTGTGCTAAATGCTGATTTTTCCTTCTTTGTTCTTCTATGTGTTCTCTCAAGAGTGTTTCACTTGGATCACCCTTCTTTGGGCTACCACTTCTACCTTCCATTGTACTAGTTGATTCTTCTTCACTTTCCCAATGTTTTGTCAAAATACTAGAAATTGTTTCCCCTTCTGGAACTTGTGGTGGCTACCAATGTTTTGATCCTTTCTTTTCTTCTCTTGTTGCGTATCTATTTTCTCTGTCACTCATGAACCCTTACAGGTTGGCAGGAACTTAAGCTCTGTTACCACTATAATTTCCTTGGAAAATTCTAATCTATTTTCCCAATTTTTAGACTCTGGACATTTCATCATACAGTTGGCATGCAAAGTTTGAACTTTCCAATTTTGTTTTTAGTTTGCTGTGCTTTTGTTTTTGATATTTCTCAATGATGTAAATTGTTTGAAAATGAATGCTAAACAACTATTAAGAGAATTTAAATGAAATGCAAGATGTTTTTGTATTTTTGAATGCATATAAATGACTTCTACTTATGAAAATGCACACCTACAACAATAAGACATTTTTTCATACATTTTGCAGCCAAACTCCTTATGCCTCCAAAATGATATCACAATGGTATAATAGTGTTTAAAAATTGAAACTGAGATGCAATCAAACCTAGAATAATTGAGTTTACATTTAACTTCTTACATGAACATGACTGAAACTAAAATTCCAACTTCTTGTGTGTATAACAACAATACATATGCAATTTCTTGACTCTATTATGATTGCAGTTACAATGTCCAAATGTTGATCAAGTCAACAAGAGATACCTATATGCAAATGTGAACCTAAATTTCAAATAACAATAATATGAAGAACCTAGTACAAATTTTTTGCCAACATAAATCTGATCGAACTTCTTTGAAGAGGCTACTTTTAGCTCCCAAAATGCAGCGTCTAGACTCCTTGATTCCCAACGATGCTCCTTGAATTTTCTGAGATTTTTGTATGCCTCCTTTCACAAAATCGTACCATCTCTTATGGAACCCAACATATAACAAAACTCTATTTTGTATCAGACCAGATAAGCATGAATTTGTCTCACTATCAAGGCATCTTTCTTGAAGCAAAATTGTCCCTCCAAATGACTGAAAGATCTCCACCAATCTGCTAAACCTTTTTCCCAATCGATTTCTCCTCAATGGCAAAATTTGGCCAATGGCCACTAAATTTTGGCACAATGTGAAAGACTAAAATTATCTTCCACTCCTTCCAGCTAGGGTTGATGTTGCACAACCGAAACTAGCACCTTAGAGTCTTCAAACCCTCATAAAAATTGCTAAGCATTCAAGCTTGCCAATGTAGTAGAAAAGATGTCAACAACCAAGATGCCCAAATGCAAAGACAAAAGCTCCTTATATAAAATTTTCACCAAGTCTCCAAGAAGCTTCTAAAATAAAATATTATTTTATCCACTTAAGTGACTTTATGATTTATTATTTTGTTTAGTCACTTAACATTAAATTGATTAAATATAAAGTCACCTTTTGATATTATAATTTTGAGATAACTTTATAAATAATTAATTTAATATTTTATTCCCTTATTTCTCCAATTTTAGCCCTGGGAATAAATAAAGGACAAAATAATCAATCCCCTGTTGGTGACTAGAAAGGGGACATTACATTATAATTTTGTACGGTTTTTTTGCTAGTGTATGGTCCTTCGAACAACAACTCACAATTGATGGAACATAAATGCCTCAATTCAATGTCCTACTATTGTTAATCAATAGCCATTACCTCTATTTTGAAAATTAAAGAGTTCTCATATGAAGAAACAGTTTTGAAACTTTCATATGATTAACTGTGCTATTTCATTCTAATGTTTGATAAATGGTCGTGACTTGTTCGGAGCTAGCTAAAATAGCACACTGTTTGATCTATTGATATGTCTATTGGTGATTTTTCCAGTAGAACCGAACAATCCTCTAACAAGTAGCCAACTCCTATGATGAAGAACAATTAGGTTAGTGGCCAACACAATGAGCATAGGATTTTAAAGTCCGTACTCCACTTCATGCTCTGTGAAACCTAGGAGGGTAATCCTCATTGTGTTTTCCTGCAATATAATCAATTAGTTAACACATTTGTACACGGATTAGTTCATTTCTGTTGCAGATGAAATCACTTTTATTGAAAATTTGGCAGACTTTCAAATGAAGGACTAACTATCTGCTAGGAATTAAGATTAAGTCCACTTTTACTACCCTTGGAGAAATTCTCTATTTAAGTGTTATCCTCTCATAAGTCTAGAGCCAAGAACACTATTTGTTCATCTTGTGCAAGATTTTCTGACAAAATGACCAGTTTCTAATCAATTGGAGTAACGAAGTCAAATACACAAGAGGATCAGTAATTTACAAATCACTTTCTTAAGGGAGAAACGTACTATTTTCATATTGCTTTTCATTATGAAAACTTACTATGCATGAAACATTTACTTCTTAGTAATCCTAAGCCATTCCTTACAAAGTTTATAACACTGTTCAAGCATTTTAATTAATTCCTTGAATTAAAGCTAACAATAGAATAATACATTCAAATGAAATATTTGAAGACAGATGATAACACCTTTAGTATTTATCATTCATAACTCCATAATGAACACACATAGGAGAGTATAAATTTCTTGACTAATATTTGTTTTGATATTAGTAATTTCTATAAAACTCATTTAAGATTGTTACATACATGACTTCTTCTCCAAGACAGACAACTAGCCTATTTCAGAATTCTATTCTAAGTAACCTTTTTGAACTCAACTTTTTCCTAGAACTCTATTAAGACTTTAGAATCTGACCTCTGCTATAAGCCCTGGAATACCATTTTATAGGATAAAGGAGCAACAAGCATTAGGCTTAATTACATTTACATTTCATTTCATTTGCACCATAATTTGAGATATTCTTAGTTTGTTACATGCAATCATTTGAGGAAAATGGAAGAGTAACAGACCACATTCCACATTCCTTGAATGAAGACACACCAACTCCTTGAATGACAAAGTTTGTTGTAACTGTGTTGAATCCTCATCCTTGGTGACCAAAGAAGATTCTCCAATAGTAGCTCTAGCAAAAACTTGTATATTGTCCATAAACAACATACACACCGCCAAGGTTAACTAGTCTAACACTTCTCCTACATACCAACTTGAGAAATTTCCACCTCAACACATGAAACAAGAAATCACATGAGTGCTGAATAAGATAGTTTTAACAAAAAGGGCATGGTTTTGTTAAAAATGAAAATAGGGCACAATCATCACTTTGAGTTATCAACCTTAGAGGAAATTCACCCATGTTTTGCTCGTGGGGGGACTGGAGAAACTGTCACCACCTTTCGCCAGGATTCTTGATAGTACTAGGGAGAGGGGATAATAATCACCCTCTAATTTACTGTCACCCTCATTGTCTGAAGGTTTATTAGAAACACCACATGGAGAAATTCATTCCTTCGGATAGGCCATACAACGCTTACTTTCCATCCATGCCCTCTTTTCATATTTTTCCATCCTCATCTCTTTGTATCTGACTAATTCTTCTGAAACTATCTGCTCTTTTGGATGGTAGTTTTCCTTGGCACTATAATCCTTGAATTTCATGAATCCTACTCTTCCTTTTGGCATATCAGGAGCTCCATGTATTCCACTTTTATCCTCAAGACTTCCCTTAGGCTTAAACAAACTTAATCACTTAGACTCTCAAATCATCATGATAGACCTACTTGCTTAGAATGTCTACACATTTCTTAGTAAAATTCAATTCCCATACACTTCATCATTAGCCTTCAACCCTCATTCATTCCAGAATGAATTATGACATGGGAGATCACTCAAGTGGTTTGCATTAAATATGCAATTTGAAGCATGCGAGATTAATGATTCAATTTTTCCTTATGTGAGCCAGTTGATAACTTACATCTCAAGATTGAATCTAAGCCCTTTATTTTAAAGAATTTAAAACTTCATCCGTGGTGATAAGAGCCTTGTTTTTTTTTTGTACTTAGAAAATTACTCATAGAAAATAGAGATGCCCGCTCAAGTGTTGTGATATGTCAATCAACATGTATCGCCAACCTAATCCTGTGCTTTCATTAATATTGGCGAAGTACACAAGGATAATTTTTTCTTAGAGGGAAACTTTCTTTATACACCTCATCACTTCATCACTAATCCTAAATTTTGATGAAAGCATTTATATGGTGATTCTCAGTCCATTGGATTATCCTATTTTAAAAATTTCATCAACGGTTCCTCAATCTTCTTGATGCTTTCCTTTTTCTTTATCTGAAATTCCCAAGATTTTTCCACGTAGCCCATTCCATCAATGACTCACTTGTCACTGATCTATTTCATCTTAGCTCAGTTCCATTAGCGATGTAGACATTCTGGCAATGATCTTTAGCCCCTGGTTCTATGGCTTGATTAATGGTCACATTCATCCTTCCATCGCTCATCGCTAATTCAAATATTGCTCTTAAGACTCTATCCATGATGAGAGGTGTTGTGCCAATACCATATTTAGACATGTACAATCCTGCATAAAACAAACATCATAAAATAAATCACTCATATAATCATACCATTTTAGCGAGAAAAAACCTTTTAAATAACATCCATCGCTTATTCCAATTTAGAACTCAAGTTCTAAAACAAATCAGTGATGACCGATGAAGCTATAACATAAGGTATTTGTTTATCACTAATTCTCCTCATATATTGTGCAAGAAATTAGCGATGAGAAGATTTACAACTTTTGATGTCCATCACGTATCACTAATGTGAGATTTTACATTCAAAATGTATCCATGATCAAGCAATCACATCGCTCATCGCCATTTCAAGCTTATCCTTTTTATGACCATTAGTGATGAGCGAAAAGAACATAAAAATAGAAGCATCGCTCATTGTTGTTACAATGTTGAAGGCTCAAAAGCCATTCGCAATGAGAGATATCCAAGGGACAATGTTAATCCATAACTCATCACTAATTCAAGGTGTGAATAAATGAATAAATCAACGATGAGTGATATAGCTTATGAAGGTCATCAAAACTTAAGTGGAAGTTTTAGGAACATGCTCACAAGTTGTTTTTAAAAGAGGAGACTTCACTAGAACGATATGAGAGTAATCGACTCATGATTTTTTCCAAAAGACAAAAGATCATTTGTTCAATTTTTATAAAATAAAAGATTCAGACCTAGGCCTTTTAGGGAATGTTTACTAGGCGTAATATGTAAAAGTGACCATTAAAACCCTAAACCCTCAAGATAACAACCTTACATGAAATAAGGTTCAAAGATAATTTTTTTTTTTAGGGTTCCATCAATGTCAAAATCGGTAAGGATGTCACATAATTGCAAGACAATGTAGGGGAGAGAACCCAATACTTGAGCATGCTTCAGTAATTGTGATAGTATCTATTTATTTAATGTCCAATATTTTTATCAATATTGGACCAATAGTTGTGACTTTAAAGTTGTCAGTGTTGATGAAGACTACCCATAATTAAACAAAATGTATTCCTTTGATCTAAAAAGCAACCAATCATGTGATGCCACATTAGTTCTCAATAAAACATGTTGTGAATGCATAAGTATTGGTCTTACTTTTTTTTTCGGCCTTTTTGGACACCTTGAGAAAAATCATGTTGATGTAGCATCATATTTGATGATGTGGCCTTGAAACTTTAGTTATAAGCAAGGCACTTGCCAAGTAAGCTGTTGTAAAAAATTGGAAGTGATTTGAAATTTCCACATAGGATAATTAGAAGCATGAAGTTAGGGTGCTCAAGTACTGGGTTCTCTCCCCTAGTTTACTTTGGGGCATGAAATATGAATGCTACATGGGATTACAATGTCAAAAATGAAATTATTTTGAGTAGTCACAATAGGCACGCCATAAGCCTTGCTATTGGAACCCACTAGATTGCATGTGGCAGAATTCCATTTGATTTTATAGAGATTTGTGATTGATGATATAAACATATTTATTTCTTCAACCAATAAGATTTAAATATGAAATACCACTTATCTATGTTGGGAATATGAAGCCAAATGGTTTCTTCTTGACCATTTCAGCTTTGTCCCCTTGTTTTCCCTCTCAAAGTCTCTTTCTTTTTATCAATTATTAAAGGTTGGATATATAGTATTGATTTGCTACGATCACTGATTGATGTATTGTAAAAATTTGAGATTAATAAAATTAGTTTCCTCTACTTTGAGAGTGGATGTAGTCTTTTAAGATGAACCACTATAAACTTGTGTGTTATCTGTGTTTTTTCTCGATTTTAATTTATGTTGTTATTTTTCATTTGTGTATAATCAATTTATCAACAATTTGTATCAAAGCTAGCGTGCTCGATCATTTGTCATGAGAGGTTTGAGTTTGAGTGGGAGAAATGCCGCTTGATAAAGGAAGACGTAAGAAATCAGAAGGGAGGACAAAATCCAGTAAGAGAGATGTTGGTTGTTGGTATTGTGGCAAGCAAGGCCACATTAAGAATAATTGTTGGTTTTTGAAGAAGGCTGAAAATCAGCCAAAAGAAGATGAAGCCAGAAGGGAGGACAAAATCCAGTGAGAGAGACTTTGGTAAGGTTCTTCTTGGAAATAATGAATCTTGTGATGTTATTGGCAATGGGAATGTTTTCTTAAAAATAAAAAATGGAAATAGTTGGCTATTAAGAGATGTTAGGTATGTCCCTCAACTCAAGCAAAATTTAATTTCAGCTAGACAAATGTTTTCACAAGGATGTAAAGTTGATTTTGAATTGAATAGATGGACAATCACAAATGGGGCCTTGGTAGTTGCTTGGGGTAGCAAAGTAGGCACCTTGTATGTAGTAGAGAGTCTTGCTTCATGTGAGATGGATATGTTAGATGATGTAGCTGATTTAGTCATTGAGGAATTTCTTAACCTATTGGAGTTTGATCAAACATTTGTGCAAAATAATGCAAGAGCCTTTGTAGAAAATACAGAAATTAGAAAGACAGTGGTATGGAATGATGAATTTTAAAGGGAAAATGGTAATGCCATTTCAGAGACTACAACTAAATTTGAAGTTCTTGTAGAAACTGTCATTGCAATAGATTTTAAGGTCAGTGAAGAGGGTTAAAATAAAAGAGAATGTAGTTATAGTCACTAAGAAGATTGAAGTTGTTGCTAATTACGATCCATTGGTGGAAACATCTGCTGTAGAAACCCCTGTCGAGGTTACTATTACCAAAGAAGCTGTGGAGGTTATTGTTACATGGGATCCTTATGAAAATGTTAAATCTTGTGAAGAAGGTTGTGGAAGCCTGCGAAGATCTAGAAGGAAGCCTAAGTGCAAGTGTGGTGGATGTCTCAAGATGCTTTATAACACATATAAGAAGTTGGGACAAGAATAAGATCCACTATCCAACAAGAACAAGATCCATGGAAAGTGCAAGAGAGAGGGATATTTATTCCTAGAAGCAACATCATCAGCGCAAGAAGATCAAGAGTCTTGGAGGCACAAGAGTCTTAGAGGGGAATGTGAAAGTTATAGAAATTGTGGAGGTCCCATCTCTAACCAAGAAAAAATGGCACAAGAAAAGAAAGTGTGAGATTGAGAATGCATAGGAAAATATAGAGGCACAACCTGAGGCAAAGATTGAATCAAAGACAAAGGCTAAAAGGTGTAAATATACCTTAGGCATCAATTTAACAACTCAGATTGTAGAAGAAAAAGGTGTGGATGAGAGACACCATATGGATCACGATAGGTTGTTTGCTTCATTCATAGAGGAGAGAAAGTTTGTGACTACTCTTTTGGAGTATGAAAACATATTTTTCGATGATCGGACACAACAAATCCCTGCCTCACCTGAAATGTATCCTCAAATGGAGGATAGTGGCAGTGAAGGCTCGATTGATGATGAAGTACTGTAGATACGAGAAGATAGATTTAATGATGCACATAATGATCTTGAGGTTGAGCTTGAGGATGACCCTAAATGTGTGCTTAGTGGTACACTCAATGAAAGTAGTGGGAATGCAGGTAGTTCCTTATATGATTACAAGGTTTTTGAAGGTGGTGACACTGATGTTGAGTACCCTGAAGATATGGAACATTTAGCCACTAAACAGAAAGTATCTAAGATTCGTATCCTCAGCCTGAGCAATTAGTTGAGGAACAAGGAGGCATTTATGTCGAAGGAGGAAATGATGAAAATCAAGTAAGTTCACCTAATTGAAGTAGATTACCACCCTAGGGAAATGGTGCATCATTGCCTTGAAGTCTTAAATATGTTTTATCGACACCTAATCTTGGAATAAGCAATGGGAAAACTATAAATAAATCCAATGGCCTTGTATTTGCTATAAAGCATCCATCAATTTGGAACTGGAATTTTGTGAATAAAAAGAATCAATGCTTATAACCAATAGACTCTTCAGAATAAGAATGTGTTATTCAGAGGCTTGAGATGACCAAAAATGAGTTGTGAAACAAGATTGCTAAAGAGGCCAAGAGAAATGCAATTCTACAAGCTAGTTTGGAGAGAAGGAAGTAAGCTTTTCATGAACATTGCTTAGCACTTGAGCAAGATGTTTCAAGGCTCCAAGAATGGCTACAAGTTGAGAGGGATCTTAGAGCAGCATTGGATATTGGATTAAGTATTTCTTTAGGACATTTTTATAGTTCTCGTACTATGGATTTTAAGACATGGGAAGAGTTAGAATAAATAACACATGATAAAGAAGACATAGCAAGGTTAAAGAAAAAGGTTACAAAAGTTGTTCTTTTAGAACAAAAGCCTAGGTAGGCAAAGCAGTATTTTGGTTTTCTTCGTTTTAATGACCATGCTACTGACCCTAAAGCTATGGAGAAAATAGAGAAATATGAGCTTGGTATAAATTTTGTTGGGTACAAAGAATGGGCCAAAACAGTTAGTGAATTTGAAAAGAAAGTATATGCATCTTCAGTTGAAGTTAAATTTGAAGTGGGAGGTACAATTTTCTTGCAGTGGATGCATTATCTTGTTGTGATAGGACTTGCTTTAGAGAGTGTCAAATCCCTACAGGGGATTCATGGAAAGGCTATTGAAGCGGCTAAACTAGAGTTTAAGAAGGATGGAGAAGAGGTAGATTACTTTGGGTTGAATTAGTTCTTGTGAGAGAAGCATGAAATGGATTGGCCAGTGGATGTAATGGACTAGTTGGTTGGTCTAGTAATTAAATAACAATAAGCTTGAAGTAGGGAAATGTATGATATGTTGCAGCCATCATTGGACTTCAAGTGGGAGATTGTTGGGAATATGAAGCCAAACAATTTCTTCTTGATCGTTTCAACTGTGTCCCCTTGTTTTCCCTCTCAAAGTATCTTTATTTTTATCGGTTACTGAAGGTTGGATATATGGTATTTGAACTCATTCACAAAATTTCTCATTAAATTTTTCATGTCATTCACATCCACATTCAATGAAGAAGAGCCTGATGTGCTTGACTGTGTATTTGAATACACATACATTGAAGGTGGTGGCACAACTTATGTGCTAGGAAGCAAAGAATACGTACTGGGGGTTACTTCCTCTTACATTTTGCCAAATATTTTAACATTGGTATCGTTAGCCGTGGCGGGAGCTTCCCTACATCAATCAAGTTATTCTCCACTCTTACAACTAGATCATATGTATTGGGCAGAGTATCTCCTCCGGACAACAGTACCATAACTACAATGTCTGAATTAAAAGCTTTCAAGTAGAACATGAATGCAATTTTTGCTGGAGGTCTAGCTATCATGGGGATCCTTTGTCAGGTTTTATGAAACTTGGTATTGAAATCTGTCATAGCCTCCAATAGAGCTCTCTTGATTGTTATTAATTGTTGTAATAGGGATGAGCGATCTCACTTCTTTGAAATCCCATCAAAGATATTTTATTCGAGTTCATCCCAAGAGTGGATAGAAAATTGGAAGCTAGTGACTTGCACCAATATCGAGCCTTGCCCTTGAAGGATGCGGCCAATAATCTGAGGGCTATATTCTACTCCGTAATGTTATGATTTCCTATAAGCGAGGTTAGTGGGCCATACATTGGGAGGGGTAGGCGGAACTAGCAAACTAACACTATCCCAGTTCACAAAATTCCTTAGAGCTCCTTAGAGATCCATAGGGAACCTCTATGAACCTAGAAAATAGGTATTCTAATTTGGAAAACTTGGCCACTTGGAGGAGTAGATAGGACTCTGGACTTTGGACTAGCACTCCTAACTCTATTTTCTCTAACAAGTCAAACAAAATTTGTGATTTGTCTCCTCCGACGAAAAAAAGAGGGAAATTGCAAGTATTAGAAATTTCCTCTAGAAGATGCCCTAGTTTGGACCCTGGGAATGAGTTTACCAACCTCTTATACTAATATAATTCAAATGCCTCTCTTAGGTTGGGTATTAGATGTTGTGAAAGAACTTTGTGTCCCACTGGGCGTGCTAAAAAAAAAAATTGTTGATCATGAAAGCTTGTGCTTCTTTGAATAGCCTTATATGAATTCAGTGAATGGGTGACCTTCTTGTGCTTCACTGAATAACCTCCAAGATTTTTATAGAATTTGGCTCTTCCTTTGTGTCGAGGGAAAAGGGAGAAGAAAATACAAGAATAAAACTTAACTTATGTGATGTGCTAAAAGGTTTTACAACATTTTAAAACCCTAACAAACTATTGATTCTAATAAAATGAATATAGAATTCCAAAGACTCTTCATTGTTGGAAGGAGAACAAAAAAATAAGGTTTATACGAGCATAGGGTAGTCATTCAAATCCTTTCGTGGGAAGCACCCATTAAGGTTTGATATAAAACAAAGAAACCTAGGTTGAATTAGATGTCTCACACCCTTACATAATTATTTTGCTCCGACCGCATAATATGAAATCTAACATAATTTAAATAGGAAAATGAAAGAGTATTATAACATGATTCCATTCCTAGGAGTCTAAGTTAGAGGTACATAAAATATAGTAATTGAGAATCAATTATCAAGATTGTATCCAAAAATAAAGTGACATAGAGCATTTAGCATGCATAATTAGAGAATAAAATGTAAAACAAAGGCCACATGTGTATAGTCTAATACAATTTTTCTTCTTCTATTCCTTGATCTTGCAAAATAATAAAAATGCTAAGGTCGGATAATATATCCGAATAATTTTCTTGAAATTTGATTACAAAATTGCTATAGAGAAACCAAAGTTCTGTAAGAAATCTTCTATGTTTTTTCGTATATCTAGTACCACTTCCATTTGAGAGGCTACTAGAAATTTCCTTCTATAATACAAAGGAAGCATACAAGCGTAAAAAAATCTCTGCCACCAAAATAAAAACCCTAATAGGTGGCATCACCAAGCAACTTCAAAATCTAATCAGAAATCAAATTTGATTAAGCCAATCCAAGGTAATAAAAATTGAGCCACTTCAATAATGGCGATGCGTGCAACAACCTGTTGGACTAGATACCATAGGAGCTTCATGAATATTTCCTTGTCAGAAGGAAGATATGAGATTGTAAATGCTTGATAAAATCTGATCTAATTGGCTACAAGCAGTAATGGCATCATCAAATAGAAGTTGACCACTGAGGTTGTGAAGGAGCAAAAACACTTTTCCACTTGGCAGCATCCACAAAGATACTATTCTCGAGGTGAAGAGACCTTCTTGACAAAAGACGGGAGACATGGCATGTTGGCAGACATTCTTCAAAACTTGTGAGAGTGACTTGGGGAAAATTATTGTAGGGTGGCTACGTGCCCTGCTTCGGGCCCAAAAGGAGAGCGATATCCCATAAGGTTTCCCAACCACTATGTGGAACCATTGCACACCTTTTCACAAAATTATCCCACGACCTCCAAAATGATGTGCCAGTGTGACACGTGGTGGGGAAAATAAAAAAAGCCAAAAAGGTAACAACCCTAGGGCCAAAATAAGCAAGGAGAATAAAATAAACATATAGTAAAAAAATTTCTCCACAAGGTTCTAGAAGATCTTTTTAGGGTATACTATATGGATTAGAAATACAAGTGGATGGATTACCTTTCGCTTGTAGAATATTTCTATAATAACTCTTATCACTCCATGATTGAAATAGCTCCATTTGAGGCATTTTATGGAAGAAAGCGTTGAACTCCTATAAGCTGGGATAAGCTAGAAGATAGGATTATCCTTGGTCTAGAAATGCTCTTAGAAATGGAGTAACAGATCAAGATGACCAAAAAGAGGCTAGCAGAAGCCAATGATAGGAAAAAAAAGTTACGTTGATTCCAAACAGATACCTAGAAATTTCTCAGTGGGGGAAAAGGTTTTATTAAGGGTCAAGCCTTAGAAGAGTGCTTTTTAAGTTTGGGAAATCAGCTATGTTAGCCCCTTGATATGTGGAACCCTTTGAGGTTTTAGAGGAAATCAATCCAGTCACCTAAAAAATTGCTCTACCACTAGCTCTTGCAAGGATTTATAATGTTTTTAATTTCTCTTACCTTAAAAATTATGTACCTAGAAACAACAATATAATTGATTGGAATGAATTGTAGATTTTGGATCCAAGAGTGATCCCGATCGAGCCATTCAGAGTGATCAAAATATGTAGGCTTCTTGTATGTAATAGAGATGTATTTCAGTGCAAGGTCGAGTGGGACCAATATGCTAAGGACAATGCTGCCTGAGAAGATTACTAGGATATTAATCAAAGATTCCCCCATTTACTTCAAGAATTCAAAAATTGAGAAATAATAATTTTTTTATATTTTATGACTATAGACTATACATCATCAGGGACGATGATTCTCGAGGGGAGGATATGTTACATCCTACCCTAGTTCATTGAAAATTAATTTAAATACCTTGGGTAAATTAACATTATGAATATGGTAATCTTGAAAGTCATTTATACTGTGATGGAATTATGTAATGATATGTTTATACTTCCTATGGAATTATGACAATATTTGATACTATGAATTGGATGAAATGTTATGAAAGAAAATTCTTCTCTATTAAAGAAGATGTTAGTATGAATGCAATGTTATGCAGAATTATTTTATAGGCTAAAAACTATTATTTTCCTAAGTGATAATGCAGGATGAACCAAGCACATCTAAGAGAAAGAGGGAAAGTATCACTTGAGAGGAGGGTGACGTTGAGGATTATCTGGTTAAGCCATGTGAGCTAGCGTCGATCTTGTATTGTTCTATTAACCTAATAGGTCTAGGAGATGTTTCTTACATGCTTGAGGTAAGCCAACTTGTATCAGCTTGTTGTGTCACTCATTTTTCTTTGGATGGTTGTTTTAGGGCTTGTAAGCCTTGTTGCTTCTTTACATATATAAATATATTTATGAGAAAATATACATATGCATATTTTTTTTGTGAAGAAATTCAACATATGTTTGATAAAACATGTGGTGCAATGCATCAAGGTATAGAAAACCAGGATGGCATGGTACCCAATGTGATGGACTTTGACTCAACAAATAGATAGGAGTATTATTGTTCACACCTGACATACAGAAACCTTGCTAGGATGCACTTTAGAAGTTTCAAACACCTTAGACCAAAAAATGGAAAGGTAAACCTATCAATGCAATAGTCAACAAGTTGTTCAAAACCTCCTCCATACATACCTAACAAAGCAAGTATTCACCAAGGTTATATTACAAGAACATCCAACAAGCATAGCAGACAAAATATAATGATTGTTGCCCCATTCCTATTTCTCTAAATCCTCTGTTATGATATCATTTAGAAGTTCTTGGAATGAGCGCAATAAGATAAGTCAAAAGACAAAGACAAAGCAAACAAACAAGTTGATGTTCTTCAATAATACTAACCAAAAGGGAATGTGTTTTTAAGGATAAGAACTGAAACTATTGCTAAAAGATAATGCCCATTGTAGGAAGGATGCATCCTAGGACATGTTAGTGGATGGCGACACACCATTTCGTTTATTCAAGTAGTTCTAAAATATGATTGATATGGGACCAATTGGATGATGAGTTATCAATACAAAGAGTTGACCAACGTGTTTACGTACTAACTTAGACCTAAGACTTGACGATTTTGAGCTTTCACTTTCAACTTGCTAGACTTGTTTCTGATTGTCTTACCAAAGATCGAGGATGATGATTTTTTATTATGAGTGATGTTATTGTGGGTGCAAGTGAGATGAGACAGATGGATTTTTCAAATATTTGGATGTTTTTTACGTTTTATAATGTTTTGAGACTATTTTTGGTATTTTTTGAGATTTTGCAAATGTTTTAATTTTTAATTTTCCAAACGTTTTGGGCTTTTCTGAGATTTTGACCAAGAGACTAACCTAAAAACCTATACTAGGGGCCTCGGGGGCTGATCAAAAGATTAGCCTTGCCTATGTTATACACATAGATACCACGTAGTTCAACAAGATGGCTCTGTTTTTGACTTTTTGACATGTTTTGGGATTTTGATGATTTTATGATGTTTTTAGATTTTTTTATTTTTAGGACCTTCAAGAATATACATGAATATGATCTGATGAGAACATGCCCCCAACGTGATGCAATAAACTACTTCGATAAAGGCAGGAAAAACTGACCTTGAGGATGGGCTGAGTAGTACGAGGAGGGATCATGATACGAAAACATGACCAAGCTATGTCGTTGACGCAGGTGGATGAATGATGGAGATATGGAATGTGATGGATGATGGAAGCATAATGGATGGATGATGCAGAACAAGCCGTAAAGATCCCGGTGGATGGAAAGTGCTTATTTACACAAGACACCTATTTTCCAGGTTTTCACCAAGGTACTTGTCCAAAGTGCCATCGGAGTGGTTTTCACTAGAGGACGATTGTTTTTCTTTAATGTTTTCAATCCTTTTTTTTGGTCATCAAGACGTCTGTTTGCTAGGTTTTCTCCAAGGTAACCATTTTTTCAAGACATTTTCTGATTTTTTGGATTTTTTGGTTCCATACCTTGAAAGATTTAGGCATAATTTTTTTTTGAGGTGAGAGTTATTTATGGGCTCCTACAGACGTTCCCCTTCGGGTGTTGATAACTGGTATGCCCCTGATTTGTAACTTGTTGTGATGATGAATGGTCCCAACCAATTGGGTTCAAATTTTCCTTTGCTACTTGGGTTTAGGACATTCTTCTGATTCTCTTTAAATACTAGTTCTCCGACTTGGAAAGTCCTACTTCTAATTTACATATTGTAGCTCCGTTTGAGTCTATTCTGATAGACTTGCAAATGATTCAAAGCATCTATCTGTCACTCATTCAGTAGCTCTAGCCCATTTAATATTGATACTTGGTACTCTTCATATGTTATGAGGTTTTGTAGTGATATCTTGAGGGATGGCAACTCGATCTCAATGGGGAGTACCGCTTCTGATCTATAGACCAAGGAGAAGGGGGTGGTGTCGGTGGGTGTGTGGATGCTGGTTCGATAGGCCCAGAGGGTGGGATTAAGCTGTAGATTCCAATCACGACCTATGTCATTAACTATCTTCTTGAGGATTTTCAGAATGGTTTTGTTTGTAGCTTTGTCTTGGCCATTGCCTTGGGTATAGTACAGGGTGGAGAAGCAATGTTGGATTTTGAATTTCTCGCATAAGTTGCAAACATCCTAATTTTTTAATGGTGTCCCATTATCTGAGATAATGGCTTGTGGGATACCGTAACAAAAAATGAGATAGCTCAAGATGAACTTTAAGATTTTCTTCCTAGTTATATACATCATAGGTGTGGCTTCCACCCACTTAATAAAATACTCTATGGCGATTATGATGAAAATAAGGCCATTAGATGAGGTCAGTGTGATTTTCCCTATGAGATCAAGTCCTCACTACGAAAAATGTCATGGTGTGATGATAGGATGAAGCTCTTGAGCTGGAGCATGGATGAGGTCCCCATGCTACTGACATTGTAGACACTTTCTGGCATAATCATGTGCTTCCTTTTCCATAGTGGGCCAACAATACCCCATCCTCAGCAGTTTCCTAGCTATGGTCATTTCGCTCGAGGTTGAACCATAGATACTGTTATGTACTTCAGTTAGAGTGGTTAATGCCTCCTCAGCGTTTAAGCAGTGTAGTAGGACTCCTTCTATGCTCCTATAGTATAGGGTATCTCCTAGAATGATGAATCTAGATGCCTTTTTTACAAAGGTTCGTTTTAAGTTTGAGGGTAGATCAGCGAGTATGACTCCTATGCGAAGGTATGTGTAAATGTTGTGGTACCAAGGATCATTGGGACCAACAATTTCGTACATGAATTCTGATTCTAGTACCTCGAATGCTAGCACAAGAAGTTGCTCTATGAAGAATTCATACTTTGGAATGTTGTGGGGGATATCTAGTAAGGACCCAATTGTTGCCATGGCATCTGCTACTCTGTTGTTGGTTCTAGGAATTTGCTCAAATGTTATTTCGATGAAGAATTCTTTGAGGGTCTCCACCAATTTCTTGTATGGAGTGAGTTTTTCGTCCTTGGTATGGTATTCATTGTTTACTTGATTTATGATCAATTGAGAATCTATGTATACTTTGAGAGCTATAATATTCCACTGCATTGCTATTTTGAGGCCTATGGTTAAGACCTCGTATTCTGAAATGTTATTGGTGCAGAGAAATGCTAGTTTGTAGGATATTGGTATGCAATCCCCTTGTGGGGTGATAAAGAATATGCTAGCTCCTGATCCATGTTGCATGTATGAACCATCAAAGTATAGTTTCCAGTGGTCAACTATGTTGAGATTGAATATAGATTCATCTGGAAACTCTGAGACGAGAGGGTTCTCCGAATAGATTGGTGCTTCTACAAGCTAACCTATGATGACTTGACCCTTGATTGCTTTCCGCTTGACATATTCAATGTCGTATTCTGATAGTATCATCACCCATTTGGCCATTCTTTCTGTGAGCATTGCCTTTGATAATAAATATTTGAGAGGGTTGATTTTGGCAATGAGCTTTATTTTGTGTGCCAACATGTAATGTTTGAATTTATGTGATGCAAACACTACTGCGAGACATGCTTTCTCAATGAATGAATAGTTTAGCTCATGCCCAGCCATTGTTCTGCTGATATAATAGATAGCCCTTTCTATTCCATTTTCATCATGCTGAGCTAAGAGAGCTCCAAGGGCTGTTGCTGTTGCTGACACATATAGAATCATTTTCTTGGGATTGGTGGCATTAAGACTGGTGGTGTGAGTAGATATTCTTTGATTTTGTTGAATTCCTCTTCACACTTGTTATCCCATTTGTACGCTACTCCCTTGTGGAGTAGGTGAGAATATGTATTTTGTTTGTCTGCCAGTTGTGCTGTGAATCTTCGAATGGATTGGAGCCTGCCTTGGAGGCCTCTCAATTGTTTTAATGTCTTTGGTGCCTCCATTTCAAGGATTTCTTTTACCTTTGTTAGATCTACCTCGATACCCCTCATTGATACTATATATCCTAACAATTTACCTGATTGTACGCCAAAGATGCACTTCTTTGGGTTTAGTCTGACCTTGTACTCTTCAAGCCTGTCAAAAATGGCACTTAGGGTTGCTATGTAATCTTTTCTCTTTCTGGATTTAGCTAGGATGTCGTCGACATAGTCTTCAACTATCTTATGAATCATGTCGTGGAATATCAATGTCATGGCCTTTTGGTATGTTGCTCCTGCGTTCTTTAGGCCGATTGGCATCATGTTCTAGCAGTAAGTTCCCCATGGACAAGTGAAAGTTGTCTTATGCTAGTCCTATTTAGCTATCATGATCTGATTGTATCCTGAAAATCCATCCATTAGTGATAGCATCTCATGTCCTATTGTCATATCTACTATCATGTCAATATTTGGAAGTGGGAAGTCATCTTTCAGACATGCTTTGTTCAAATCTCTGAAATCTGTGCAGATTCTAATGGGTCCATCAGGTTTTGAAATAGGTACCAAGTTTGATACCCATTCTAGATAATCTATCAGTTGGATAAATCCTGCATCTAATAGATTTTTTAGCTCCTTTTTGACCAATAAGGCGATTTGAGGGTGCATTTTTTGAAGCTTTTGTTTAACAGGCTTTGCTTTTGGATATACTGCTAAGTGGTGTACTACAGTTTCTAGATCAAGGCCTGGCATGTCAGCATAACTCCATTCAAAGTTTATTTGTCTTTCTCTTAGGAATGTTGCTAGGAGCTCTTGTTCCTCTGATAGTAAAGATTCTGCATAGAATGTTATATGCGAGATTTCCTCTATTCCTAGGTTGACCGAATTGTACCTTTCTGCCAGGACTATTGATTTTTCTTAATGAATAGATCTAGAAGGAAGATTGAATCCCCCATCCTCGGGCACCTCAGAGAGGTTTTCACTATTGGATGCGTCCTTTCTTTTTACTTTTTTCTGGTTAGAGAGTGCCACAATGTGGTTTTCACTCAAGGACATGGATATGATTATTAATTTTTCACTTTTTTGACTGAGGGATTCAATTGTTTCCCCATAATAGGAATCTGTATCTAGCTCCATTATGAAACTTGATTTGTGATCCCCACATGACATGTTATCCCTTAGTCCCATGAATTATTAGAGTGCCTCATCATTTTTTAATGTATCAAGAACTGGTGGTCCTCATTGGTCATAGTCGATCAATTGTGGATAGACTAGGTGGACTTCATAATCTTGGTGGTCTGATTCAAAAGATAGGGTGCTAATTATGCAAAGAGTGGTATCTTCAAATAGCCTAGGTAGATTGGATGTGGGGTCTTCATCATCACTACTACTATAGACATCAGTTATATCAAATATATAGTAATCTAAGACACAACCTGTGGATATTGGTGATCGTAGTTTTGTTGCAGTTGGCTGACGAGGTTTATTAACCGTTCTAACCGCAGGACTTCGGCCACATATGGTTATACTCAGAGGAGTACATCCAAAACCAATATTTGTTATTTCCCGCGTCTTAGGAATTATAGGTATTATAAGCCTATTGTCATTTTGTCCAAGTCTTTGATTTTTGTCATAGCCCATTGCAAGCATCATTTGTAGACCCTTCTTTCATCCATTGGTAAACTAGCTACTGGTATTTCCTCTTGATATAGCATATGTGATGGATCTACCTCAATAACCTCCTGACTGAGATCTCCCCCGCTTTTGAATTCAAGATAGTCTTCAGGAGACGTTTGAGATGTGGAAGCTTCATTTTCTTTTGGACGTCCTCATGATCTAGGAGATTGTGGTAACTCTTCGATTAAAAAATCATTGTTAGGGAGCTTGTAGCTTCCATAGTTGTTATCTTGGATGATGAGCTTAATGTAAAAAAGGGTGGGAATGGTAGGAGTGATGGGTGTCTATGTCACAGAAGTGGATGCGAGGGTGGCAGGATCAATGTATGGTGTGGATGGGCCCTCATCATTTTTTGGTCTTTGGGGGATTTTATAATACTTTTCTTCAAGGTTTTTGCAATAGGAGAAAGGTGCGGAATCTCTGTGGATGGTAACTTCTTGTCCCTCATGTGTGAATTTCACACATTTATGGAAAGTTGACACTACTACCCTCATTGTATGAATCCATGGATATCCCAGAAAGATATTATACAACAAGTCGAGTTCCAAGACTTGACAAGTGGTTTCCATGAGAGCTGACCCTACTTGAATAGGGAGTTTTATCATGCCTTGGGACACTCTTTCTTGAGCATCATATGCTCTTATTGTGATACCCTTTCCTTTGTCAATAGAATTTTATAGGATTTTCAATTGTTTGATGAGGCTGAGAAAACATATATTCAAACCCGCACCTCCATCCACCAAGACCCTTTTGACTTTTCTCTTGTGTACTATGACTTCTAGGTGAAGCATACCGTTGTGAGATGGTTGGTTAGGGAAATCTTGGTCAGAGAATGTGAGGAGATTTGGCATAATGATATTTCCGACCATAGCTTGGAATTGCTCTGCATCAAGGTCTACAGGGACAGTGGATGAAGATAATACTTCCTCAAGGATCTTTTTATGGGCAGATGAGATTTTTAGCAACTCCATGATGGAGATTTGTGTTGGCATTCTCTTGAGTTGATCTAGGACATTGTATTCATTAGGGATAGGTCTAGATGCAGGGGCTCTGTTTTGTTGGAATGATCTTGCGATGGTAACTTTTCTACCTCTTATGGTGACTTCACAATCAACATGGGTGCCTTTAATGGTGATGACCATGCATTTTTCATCTAAGGAGGCAACGACAGTTTCGTACACATGATTCACATTTTCTTGGGTACCTTTCCCTTTATTGGTGTTATTATTATTCCCTTTATTGTCATGGTTGGGCATTAGATTCATGTATATCTTAAAATATTGGTTTCCCATAGGTTGTTCCACATTTATAATCCTTTGATCAATGAGATCTTGAACTATGTTCTTTAATCTCATGCAACTGTTTGTGGTATGGCCTTTGATTTTATCGAACTCGTAGAGTTGATTCTCATTATACCAAGGAGGTTTCACATCCTGTTCTTGGTAATTCTCAAAGTTAGGAGCCTTGATGAGTTTTTATCTATTAGCTTTTTCATGATGACTTCTAATGGTTCCCCCAAAGCAGTGTAATTTCACTTGGGATAACTCTTGTTCCATTGGGGTGGTCCCCTTTGATCATTGAGATTGTTGATTATCATATTATTGTTTGGTTGTTGTATTGCGTGATAATTGTTTTAGTGTTGGATTTGGATTTATGGTATGGGTGTATTTTGGCGAGGGACACTAATGACCACCTTGGCATCGACGAAACCATCATTAGTAACATTTTTTTCCCTTCCCCATGTGTTATGTTTATCGTTGTAATTGGAGGGTGGGTGGTTGTTTTGTTGTTTGGGGTATGAAGTTGATCCTGTGGGTTGTGTCATGAGGGCTCATTCGATACTGAGCACCTTGGGGATCAACTGGTCATATGTGGTTATCCCTTGAACCTTGAGATGAAATTCCAAGAGGCCATCAAGGTTGGCTATGATGGTGCAAACTTGTTCTTCAGGCATGGTCCACTTGCTTTGATTGGCCTTGGATCGCCATCGTTGTAATAATGAAGTGAATGATTGATTCTTTCCTTGTTTCAAAGCTGAGAGTTCTTCTATACCAATATACATAGCAATGTTGCATGCATAATTTTTAATGAATGCATCTATAATTTCTTGGAATGTTTTAATGCTTGTTGGTAGACGAGAGAACCATTCCATAGCATGGCCAGCCAAAATCCTAAGAAATAGTCGCATCAGATAAGTGTCGTCGTATGAGACTTCCATGCAATGTACCTAAAATTCCCTTATGTGATCTTCAAGGTTTCTCGTCCCTCGATATTTTTCAAACTTGTGGATCTCAAATCCCTTAGGGAATGGTTTCATCACAAGGCTCCTATCAAATGGATAGGGACAAAAGTTGCTAGGTGTTTTGTTAGTTCACCCTGATTGAAGATCAGACACTTGTTACGAGAGCAACCTGATTTGTGTTGTTACATCGTTTTGTGGATTAGGGGGTGGGATGAAGGTATTTTGGGGTGTTTCGATTGTGGGTTGAATGGTTGGGTTGTTTGGTGTGTTGTTTGATGGTATTTTCACATTATTCCAAGCTAGGTATGCTTGCACTTGTTGTATGAACAATGCTTGTTGTTGTTGTGCTAGGATTGCTTATTGTTGAGCTTGTTGTTGTGCTTGTTGTTGCTCCAACAACACTTGTTGTTCCCACAATGCTTGTTGTTCCCACAATGCTTGTTGTTGGGCTGCCAATCGGGCTACTTCTTGCTACTCTTGATATTTCTCTATTGCTTGCTAGTATGCTTGCATTTGTGCTTCTTGTTTTTGTGCAAGAAGTTGTGCCTGTGCTTGTACTTGTTGTGCTTGATATTGAGCATTTTCTTGAGCTTTAACTTATGCTTGCACTGCTTGTTCTTAGCCTTGTGCTTGATATTGGGTGTTTTCTTGAGCTTGAGTTTGTGCTTGTGCCACTTGTTGCAATAAAATTTGTGCTTGAGCATCCTTTTGTACTTGTAGTGTGACTTGAGTTGCTTGAGCAGCTTGCGTAGCTTGAGCGGCTTGAGTGGCTTGTTGTTTTTGTTGCAATAAAGTTTGGGATTGTGTGGCCTATTGCACTTGTAATGTGGCTTGGGCTGCTTGAGCAGCTTGTTGGGCAACTAATTGTGCAGCTTTTTGTTTTTGCACTTGTTGGAATCCCCTTTGAAAAGAAACTTGTAATGCCATGTTGTATTGGCTTGATGTGGTGGAAGTTGGTGGTGGTGGATTTGGAATGGCATTTGTGGTGAGCGCTGATGTGGTGTTGGTGTTCTGAGTGATGGATGGTGTTGTTGATGTGGTTGGCCCTTAAGAGACTGAAATGAGACTAATTCCCAAATTTAAATGCAACGTTTTAAATTGATTTCTGAAGATTAAAAATAAATAAAATTTTATACAAAAATCTAGTATAATATTTAAAGCTCAATTAAAGACTTTAAAATTAAATTGCATTTACTGAATTGATCAACAATTTTACTCAAACACATTAAATTATGTTGTAAATAAATTAATAATTCAAAAAAAACTCAAAGGGAAATTTATTGCTCAGAAAATTTATTAACATTGACACTTATCTTTGAAATGTGCAGAAGAAATCCCCAACTATTGCTGGAATGGTCCTTGGTTCAGCCTCTTCCGTCTGTGAGTAGTCTGGGAGGAAAGCAGACTTGGCTGCTCTACACGAGTGTTGGTTCCGCCGGAACAATGCTCAACACTCGTGCCACAAAACCATGCCCTGGCCAGGACCATCTTGAGTGCACGCACTTGTACCCCAGGTTGGACACCCACTGTAGGAGTGCCCTTTCTCCGTCCTACTCACAACCTGCTAACCTTGAAACCCTATTCCCGCAATGTGCTCCACTTTATTTTCCTCTTTTTTTCATGTCATCAATAATTTAGTTTTCACGGGTTTTATACAACACAAAGGGTAGTTCCAACCGACACACCCTTTTACATGTAATAATTACATCCCGTGAAAACTCTAATTATTATTTTATTACATTTTCTTTTAGGAACTATCACATTAGTTCTTATATTTATTTACTTATTTACTTAGTTACTTTTATTCTATTTTTTTTTTTTTACTTTTCTTCCATGGGAAAAAAGTCTCATAACAGAGACCATGCTTTGCGATGTTAGGGGGGTGGTTAATGATGTTGTGATTGCTTGTGTCATTGTCATCTGTTATTGTGATATTGATGACAAGTTTTGAGTGTTTGACATAATGCTTTGATTGATATTTGGGATGTTGGTTTCATTGATAGTTGGTAAAGGGGGAAGCCCTGGGCCAAGGAGTGGTGTGGATGATGATGGAAATGGTGGAAGAGGTGGAAATATGAGGGGTGTGAGTTCTTGTGAAAATATTGTGGTGTCGAAAATGCCCCCTAGTCCGAACATGTCTCATTCCTCTTGCGAATTTGTGAAGAGAGAAGTTTGAGGTGTTGCGTGGAAGAATGATGATGATGGATCATGATGGAAAGTGAGAGGAACATTCTTATGTAATGGGTTTTCAAGTATGTTTTGTTCCAAGATGGTATTTACATCCAATTTTTGATTATTAACAAGGGGGTGTGTTTGAATAACATTAAGAAATGCATTTCCCTTATTAACATTTGGTTGGGTTGGAGCAAAAGATGTGATTTGCAGAATGTTTTGAGTGATATTTTGGGATGGGGGTGTAGATGAGATGGGGATGGTGGATGAGATTGGTGGTAAAGATGTCTCCACTATGGTACTCACATCAAAATTCGAAGGTAATTTGGCCTCTTGTTTTGCTAGTTCAAACATGTATAACGAAGGGTTAAGTCTCATCATGATGTTGATGATTTTATGGTTTTCCAGATTTTGGAGCATTTCAATTATTTCTTCATGAGACATCCAAAAGGTAAGATCTTCCCCTTGGTTTTCCTCTTGTGGGTTTTGGGATGATGAGATAGCCAAAGGATTGCTTGATTCGGCGGGATTCATTTCAATGTTTGGATTAGATCACTTGAAGCGGGTGTTTCTTTGTTGGCTTCCATGCTCTTATTGTATTGAGATCTAGTTTGAACCATAAAACAAGGATCAATTTTCAAGAATATGGGAGATGAAATCTCTTAATTCTTTGGATTGATCTTTACTTTATGTACAAAATATAATTTTTTTTTTGGATATATTGGTGATTAAAAAGTGATATGATGATGCAAGAGATGGATGATGTGGATGTTTTGGTATTTTGATAAAACTTGAAGGAGATGCTAGGATTTTGGGACTTTCGGATATGTTTTTGATTTTTGATTTTTGATTTTTGATTTTGGGATTTGTTCTTGACTTGATTGATTTTGGTTTTGCTTTGATTTCGAACAAAAAGACCCTAAGATATTGGATGATTATCTAAGGAGTAGATTTTCTCAAAGGATGATAATTTGAATGTGTATAGGGAGAATGATGCATCTACCCACACCTATTCAAACAAGATGATAATTTAGCCAAGTATATGAAGAATGATGCATCTACATATACCTAATTAAACAAGATGGTTTGATAACTTTGACTAAGCATATGCATCTACACATACCTAGCCAAAGATTATTTGCTAAAGATTTCAAGGATTTACTCTCAAGGATTTGATGATTTTTTATTTTTTCCAAAAAAGCCTAGCATTAAGGATGATTTCAAGATTTCTCAAAAGGTGATAGTGAGATTATTTTTTGTTTTGATGTTTGAAGGATGGGTGAAAAATATTTTGATTTGTTTTGATCTAAGATGAACCTAGAAAAGACACTTTTTATGCCTAGACTTAGGTATTGAAGAACATGCAATGCTTCTATAGACCTCTCTAACCAAGAAGTGGTTCGAATTGAGAATACATTTCAGGATTGTTAAAAGGTATGAGCCTATAGAACCTTGTGGAATTTTTCCTTATCTTGATGTATTGCTTTTGATTGCACTTTATTTTGTACTTCTTGATGATCTTTTGAGTGTGATTTATAAATCTTGAACCTTGACTCAAGGATTTTGGTTTTGAGATCTTGACCTTCTTTGAAATCATGAGGTTTCAACACATGTGATAATCAATTTTGTCCTCTTTGCTTAATGACTTTATTTTACCACAAACACTTTCTTTGATTAGTTTTCCAATTAGATGTCCAATGTCTTAATTTCTTCAAATTCCACAAAGTATGTTATGAGGAAATTTGATGAATTCAAGGCAAGGGTTACCTATTGTTCAACTTTAGTAGACAAATTGAGATGATAATCCAAGTGCTTAGAAACCTCTAAGGATAAATCCCAAGGGAAATCAATAACACTTGAATTGAGTCAATTGTATGTCTCCTAAAGGGTTTGAAATTTGGATGATGATGTTAAGTGTTTGTTTCCAAGATGTTTTCAAACAAGCAGAGAATATTGTAACCAAATAAGTACAACCCTATGGATTTGGAAGACAATATTTGTTGGATTCCCACTTGGACAAGTCCAACTACACTTATCTTTAGCGAATGGTTAGATGCTTGACCCCACTGGCTCCCCTCCACAACATTCACTTATATGGAGTAGCCAAACATCAACACCCATGAAACTCCCATGAAATGCTTTTTCAAACAAGATAATAAGATTGAATGGACCAGTCAGGTATGGTCGTTCTGAAGCCACCCCACACTTTTACGGTCTTTTAGTACAAATGGGACAATAACATCCATTAGCCAATCCATTGGCTCATTACATCATTACTTCAGGTTCACCAATGTAAATAGGAAAAAATTAAGTAATCAAGGGAAAATCAGATTTGTTAAAGGGGTTAGCACAATAACATTAAAATCCATTGAAGTAACAAAGTACAAAGGAAATAAACATGAAAACAAAAGGAACAATGTTACCATAAGTCTTCATCTTACATGCTTCACCTTTGTTACACCTTCTAGTTTGCAGCAAATCGAATGAGGCCCTCAGATTTCCAATGAGCACCTAGACTAATGTCAAAGCCCTATGCAAAGGTTGAAGGATTTATATAAAAGAAATGACCTCACAATAGACTAAAATGACAATGACTGCAAATGACTATACTAATAGCCTAAGTTGACAAAATGAGCATGAGAGATCCAAAAATAAGAACAAAATTGCCATTTTATAAAAACTGCAATTTTGAATGTGTGGCCAGGATGAGAAGATGACAAATACCCTAGAATCAATGGTCAAGATTGAATGTTGTAGTATGGACTAGGGTTAGGTCAAAATTAGGGCAAATGATAAGAAATGAATGGCCAAGATTGAATTATAAGATAATTCAATCAAGGGCTGAAATTAAATGAGATGTCAAGAGATAAGATTTGATTTGGAAGATAAGATTGGCATGGACAAAGAGGTTCTGGAAAAATTAAATAATAAAAATTATTTAATTTAGGTGACCAATGAATAATTAAATGATAAAGATATTATTTAATTATAGAGGAATGTGACAAAAGAATCATTTTGAATTTAAATAATGATTTAATTCAAAATTCAAAAGAGTGGACCAAATTAAATAAATAAAATTTATTTAATTTATGAGAGAAGAGGCTAATGAATAATTAAATAATTAAAATAATTATTTAATTATAGTGGAAAGTGGAAAAAATTAAATAAATAAGAATTTATTTAATTTTAAAAGAAAGGGACTTAATTAGTGACGTAATTAAATAAATAAAATTTATTTAATTAATCAAGGGAGAATAAAGATAAAAATGATTTAATTAAATAATTAAAATTATTTAATTAATAGAAGAATTATGACTTTAAAAAATAATTAAATAATTAAAAATTATTTAATTATCAAAGGCAAAAGGGGAAATGATAGAGAATTTAGAAATCGCAAGCCTAGGACAATTTTTAGTGTCTACAATCATTAATCAAAAGCATGTGCTAAAATTAAATTTCCACTTTTAGTTTCGCTGTTTGATTTTTTGAAAATGCCCGCGGGTCAGATTGGTCAAGCATTGCAGTTTGAAATTCAAATTTTTGGGCGAGAAGACTCCAGCGTCGGAGTTTGAATTTCTAGCAGCGCTATATGGCGACATTGAAGAGTCAACGGTGCTAAAATAGTGACATTGAGCTCTTAGTGTTGGAATTTTTCTATGTATAAACAAAAATGTCGTTTACCATAGGATCAAAAGGATGGATGGGATTGGTGTGATCTATTAGAAAGGATGCATCCTATTGAGACCAATGATGGATACTAAACTAAGAGGACCCAGGTGACACAGGATGTTTGTCCTTAACTAGATATTTTGACACTATAGGATCTCATTTTTGAAAAACTAGCTAGATAAGGGTACTCTTGAGAACATGACACAAGAGACCAAACAAAAGACTGATAAGACCGACACACCCTGAGGACCTAGGGGCTCGAGGGCTGAACAAAGATTAGCCTTTCCTACCTGAAAGCACAGAGCCCTTGTAGTTCAAGAAAAAGACCATGGATAAAAGTGGAAAGAGTACTAATGGAGATGGATGAGATGATGACACTAGGCAACAAAAGATAAAACAAAACAAAGCCCCAGGGGTGGATCAATAGATCAACCTTGCCTACGTGAAAGCGTAGGGGAAATGTAGTTCATAAAAAGATAAATGATGACTGACCATGGATAAAAGTGAAAAGGAGACAATGATGATAGATGATGGAGGATCACCATGGGATGATCTGGATACCTCGGGGGCAGATCAAATGATCAGCCTTGCCTACGCAGAAGTGTAGGGGCAATGTAGTTCAACTAAGACCAAAGAGACCAACATGACATGATGAGGCCTAGGTGGAGAATGACACGATGGATTATTCTAGATGAAGATAGACTAGGATGACTAGACCAATGACATAAGCTCAAATTAGGATAAAAAGCTCAGGATGGCGGATAACATATAATTGTCCAATACTCAATCAAAAGATACCAAGCGGCCAAGGAGGGGATGGGGGATGCTAGGATAAGATGAAGTCATAAATTAATTAGGATGTGAGGTAGATAATGATTAAGCCCTCTACGAATGACACCTGTTACCAGGTTTTCACCACCCGTACCTATCCAAGGCACCACTGAAGGTGGTTTTCACCATAGGAAAAATTTATTTCCCTTTACTATTGTTGATTTTTTTGCATTTTTTAGATTTTTGCATTGGTAGGATTACCAAGCGGATTTAGGTGTAAAAACTTTTTAGATGCATGATATTGATAGGTTCTTCTAGGGGCTCTCCTTCAAGGGTAGCAAGTTTGTATTCCCTAGATCCATACTTAGCGGTTATGACATAAGGACCCAACCAGTTTGCTTCAAACTTTCCTTTCTTATCCCAGTCCGGTCGAGTGCGTTGGTTCTCTTTAAGGACGAGGTCACCAACATGAAACTGATGAGGGAAAACCTTCTTGTTGTAGCTATGCTTGAGATAGTTTTGGTAAGCTTGCAGATGATCATAGGCTTTGATCCATCTGTTATCAAGTAATTTCAGTTGGGCAAGCCATGCAACACAAGCATCTTTTTCACTGATAAGGTTCTTCAGAGAAATTCTCAATGATGGGATCTTGACTTCGATTAGAAAGATGGTGTCGACACCATCTATGAGGGAATATGGGGCGGTGTCGGTAGATGTACGGATGGAAGTGCAATATGCCCAGAGGGTGGGATGAATGTGGAGGTGCCAATCTTGACCAGTGTTATTGACAACCTTTTTGAGGATTCAAATCAGAGTTTTTTTGGTAGTTTCTTCCTAACCATTACCTTGGTGGTAATAAGGCGTTGATCAACGATGTTGAATATGAAAGGTGTCACAAAGGTGTTTCATGGCCTAGTTTTTGAAGGGATTTCCATTATCAGAGATGATGGTGGATGAGATACCATATCTATAGAGAATATGGTAGAGGATGAATTTTGAGATTTGAGTACCGGTGATTTGTGAGATTGGCATTGCTTCCACTCACTTGGTGAAGTACTTAGTGGTAGTAATTATAGAGGTGTGGCTGTCAAAATATGGTTGGTAAATTTTTCCAATTAAGTCAAAAACCCACTAAGAGAAGGGCCATGGTGCGAGAAGGGGCTGAAGGTCTTGTGCTGGAGCATTTATCAAATCTGCATGTTGTTGACAGGGAAGGAATTTCTTCACAAATTCATAGGAATCATGTTCTAGC
Source organism: Sequoia sempervirens (assembly GCA_007258455.2). NCBI lineage: Eukaryota > Viridiplantae > Streptophyta > Pinopsida > Cupressales > Cupressaceae > Sequoia > Sequoia sempervirens. The sequence continues at coordinate 592,806,642 of VDFB02058242.1, read as the reverse complement.
ATAGGCCAATAATATCCAACTCAGAGAATCCTTTAGGCCAAGGCCATACCATTTGAATGGGCCCCACAAACAACACTATGTACTTCTGTTAGTGTTGTATGGGCTTCAATCTCATCCACACACCTAAGGAGGGTTCCATCATACCCACGACGATAAAGTGTATCACTAATGATGATGTATCGGGATGAACATTGGATAAACGATTTTCATTGGTTTCATGTGAGGTCCGGGGGTAGGATGTTATCATGCAAATAAGTATATATTTCTTGGTACCATGGGGAAGCGAGACCTATAATGTCACACACCATTTTAGTCTCAGGGATGTCATATGTTGGGATTAATAGTTCAACAAGGAACTCACATTCTGTTATATCTTTGGGCATGTCGAACAAGGAGCCAGTAGTAGCCATGGCATCAGCTACTTTGTTCTGTACCTTGGGAATTTGATCAAATTGTATGCAGGTGAAATACTTTTTGAAGTCGTCCACCATTCATTTGTAGGGTAGCAACTTGTCATCTTTTGTGAGGAACTCGTCATTAACTTGCTTAATGACCAACAATAAATCATCGAAGACTCTTAGGTGAGTTATGTGCCACTACTTTGCAATTCAGAGACCTATGATGAGGGCTTCGTACTCAAATATATTGTTGGTACATGAGAATGCCAACCTTAATGATTTGGGGATTTAATTGCCTTGAGGGGTAATAAATAGAATTCTTGCCCCCAATCCATTGTGAGTGTAGGAACCATCAAAATATAATGTCCAAGAAAGTGCTATTGCTACTAAAAAGACTTATTCATCTGGAAATTTCATGACCAAAGGAAAAGCATCTACTAGGGGTGCATCAACTAGTTGATCAACTATAACTTGTCCTTCTATGGTTTTTTGATCCACATATTCTATGTCAAATTCACTCAAGAGCATGACCCACTTAGCCATGCAGCTAGTTAGGGTGGTCATGGACAACAAGTATTTTAATGGATCAATTTTTACTATTAGCTTGATAGGATGGTTAAGCATATAATGTTTGATTTTTTGCATACTAAATACCACTGCAAGGAAATATTTCTCCATTGGTATATAATTTAGTTCATAACCGACCAATGTTCGAATGATGTAGTAGATTGCTTGTTTTTTTGAGGACTCATCATATTGTGCCAATAATGCCCCCAATGTGACTGAAGTGTCAGAGATGTAAAGCATGATGGGTTTTCCTAGAATAGGTGGCATCAAAATCGGTGGATGGGCCAAGCACTCTTTGATCTTATCAAAACCCAACTGACACTATTGATTCCTTTTGAAGGTGGTTTCCTTTTTCAGAAGATGGGTGAATGACTAGCACTTATCTGCAAGCTGGGCTATGAACCAATAGATGGATTGTAGCTTCCTTGAAGGCTTTTTAATTGTTTTAGGTTGCGTGGGGGAGGCATATTCATGATAGCTTATACTTTTGTGGGATCAACCTCGATGCCTCTTCGGGAGACTATGAAACCCAACAATTTCCCTAATGTGACACCAAAGACATTTTTTTTAGGTTTAGTCTTAGCTTGTACTATTCTAACCACTCGAACATCTTTTTCAAGATGGCAGGGTGCTCTGCTCTAGTTTTGGATTTTCTTAGCAAGTCATCAACATAATCTTCCATGATGATGTGGATGAGGTCATGGAAGATGATAGTCATTGCTCTCTGATATGTTGCCCCTGCATTCTTGAGACCAAAGGGCATAACATTGTAGCAAAAGGTACCCCAATGTGTCGTAAAAGCGATTTTGTGCTGGTCTTCATGTGCAATTCAGATTTGATTATAACTAGAGAAGTTTTCCATGAGGGAGAACATCTCATGTCTTGCAGTAAGGTCAACTAACATGTCAATATTGGGTAGCGAGAAGTCATCCTTCAGATAGGCTTTGTTAACGTCCCAAAAATCTGTACAAATCCTAATGTCACCGGTAGGTTTGGTAATAAACTATATGTTGGAGATCCAATCAGAGTAGTCAATGGGCCTGATAAAGCCGACATCCAGTAATTTTTCCAATTCCTTCTTGACTAATAATGCTACCTATGGATGCATTTTTCTGAGCTTCTGTTTAACAAGCGTGGCATCTGGGCAAACATCTAGATGGTGAACTACTAAAGTAGGGTCTAAACATGGCATATTTGAGTACGACCAAGCAAAGTTAATGATTCCATCTTTGAGTAGCTGAACAATGATATGATATTCTTGTTGTGATAATGACTTGGCTACGTAGGTGATCTTAGGATTTTTGGTAGTACCCAAATTGACTTCTTGAGTTTCTTCGATCAGGATAGATGATCATGTTGATAGTTGAGTTCCCACTAGGGGAAGATGAAAGTCTCCATCCTCTAGTGCCTCATCAAGGTTTTCACTATAAGATACGTCCTTTATTTTTACTTTTTTTAGGTTAAGAAGTGCCTTGGGGAGGTTTTCACTAGATGACCATTTCTTATTTTTATTTTTTTTTACTTTTGCGACTAGAGAGTTCATCCTCCCCCAATCCCATGAGGTTGAAATATGTATCTAGGGAGACATTAAAAGATGCACTATCATGTAGGTCCCAATCAATAAGTTTGAGATGGGGAAGGGAAAGGCTAATGGTAAAGACTAATAAATAGTCAAACATGGATGACAGGTCCATGTGATCGACATCATCATACGCATGTATGATGGATTCTTCCTCAGGTATGTCTTCCAAGGGACCATTGTCCATAGTAATACTATTGGAGGTATTAGATGATGTTGTGGGGCCTTTCTGCTTTTTTTCATATCCCAAACCTATATTCCATGAAAGATTTTGTACCTCAATAGGTTACAACCACCCCTGTTCTTCCTTATCTAGGCCCCCACCTTGGTAATTATGTTTTTCTGTGAACTTAGCTAACCAAGGGTATACTTGTTGAAAATATTCCTTAAGAGGAGGATCTGGTTGGGGTTCTTCATGGTATACCCATTGTGTGAACCCCAATCCCAATACCTACAAAACAATAAGAACAAGCACATTAAGTTAGAGATTGCAAGCAAGAGCAAGGATTCCCCATGAAATCCATTTACAAAACTCAAATTAGGAAAATAAACAATTAAGAACATAATGAAAACATCAAAATAGATTGAATCCTAATTTAAATTTGCAAACTCATGATCGCATGGGGGAATTGGTGCCAATTTGATGTGAAAATTGACCCTTTCCCAATTCCAAGATGCAAGATTGATATGTATTGATGATGATTGATGAATGATCCACTTTGTTGATGAAGATTGAGTGTTCCAAGCTAAAAACCTGCATAACCTAGCTAAGAACTCAATAAGATGGATGAAGATTGCTCTGAATTTGAGTATAATAACTTTGCATAATTTGTGGATGATCAAATGAAGGATGAACCTCTTTATTTATAGATGAGATTAAAGGATGAATGTCCAAATTTGAGCAATGTGGGACTAACATTCATCCAATGGAAAATTGCCACTTGTCAATCTATGAGTGGATGGAGGATGTGCAAGTTTAGAGGATTGTGCTAATAAATGCATATTTTTGAATTTCAAATTTGTTGAAATAACATGAAAGAGGGAAGGGAAAATGCAATAAATGCCACTTGGCTCAAGGAAAAGGACATGTAAGATGGAGTTATTGCTTTGTTAGATGTACATGTCCACTTGGAATTTTTGAATTCAAACTTGGAGAATATTCCAAAAGATGACTTGTGAGGAAAATAGAGATTTAATAAATCAATTAAATCTATTTTCATGTGCAACTTGCAAAATCTAGAGGATGGGACATGACAAGAGATTAAATCAATCAAGGGTTAATTAATTTAATGAGAGATTAGATGATGTGACTTATTTGACTCAAATGAGAATAATTAAATAAGGATTTTGATTTATTTAATTAAAAGAGATGGTGTTAGATTAAATCAAATAAGGTTTTCATTTATTTAATTTAATAGATAGACTTTAGAGATTTAATCAAATAAAATTCATTATTTAATTAAATAGGGATAATTAGATTAGATGATTAATTTAATTATCGAGAAGAGATGACTTAACTAGATAAAATAATTTATTTAATTAAGAGAGGAATATTGATGAATTTAATCAAATAAGGAAATTTGATTAAACAGTTAGACTGAGGGATGATTTAGGATGAAACGATGTTAGTAGTTGGAATTAGATGCACAATGTCAATTGATAAATTTTACGTGTCTACACCCACTAACTAATATCCTCTTCTGGTGCATCTGTCTTTATACTAGGAGTCTAGGAAGTGATAGTGGTAATTTTTTTTGCACTGAAGGTGATGGTCTTGTCTTCTTTTGGTGCAGATTGCATAGGTTGACCATATGTGTGTGGTGATGGTGGCATGGTTGCCACATTTAGAGCTGTATGTATTTCGTATTCACCACAACCCTTGTCAATGATTTGGACTTTGGTGATGGTGGGATCAGTGGTGGAAGATGGAGTGGCTATCGTGGTGGATGATGAATTGGAGGATGATGATTGTGGTGCCCACATTTTGACTCCAGGACAATAATGCAAATGGGGAAATGATGCTTCTAAAGTGCGACAAAATTCAAATGGTTGTGGGTCGGCTTAAATGGTGACCTATTGTCCATTAACTAAGAATTTTAGACATTGATGTTATGCGGAGGGGATAGTTTGCATGGAGTGGAGCCATAGGCAGTCGGGGAGGAGATTATATGGTAAGTCCAGATCAAGGACGTGACATGTAGTGTAATGAACCACAGGTCCAACTTGGATAAGAAGACTAATAATCCCTTCAATATTTCTTTCTGCATTATCATAAGCCTTGATCATAATGATTTGATTACTCAAATCCGCTTGAGTATACCTTACCTGCTTTATGAAATTTAGAGTGCATAGATTGAGGGTAGAGCTATTATCTACTAGGACCCTTTTCACTTTATGACGGGCAACTAAGACTTCGATGTGTAAGGGATGGTTGTGATTAGCATCAATATTTGGCATGTAATTTTGGTTGAATTGTAGTTGGTAAGATAAAGCCAGGTGTCCTACTAAAGCTTGGAATTGTGTGGGATCGATGTCATTGGGTACTCAGGTCTCCTGTAAAGCTTGGTTTAGGATTTCCTAATGCACGAGCGAAGACTTAAGCAGATCCAAAATTGAGATCTGAGTAGGGGTCTTTCCTAAATGATCAAGAATGTTGTACTGAGAGTTCACAAGATTTGGCTGGGTAGATGTGGAGGCTACAAGGATAGTAATATGAGATCTTTAGGTAGCAACAACACATTGGGGATCTTTAGCTTTAACATGTATCATGGATACATGGGGTTCTACCTGCTCAATGTAATGGACAATGCCATCATAATTGAGGGGTACATTCTTATAGCTTATGTTATTTGTGTTGTTGTCTTGGGGGTTGTTATTGGACGTGCTCGTGCCTTGATTATGGTTAGGGAAGGTGTTTTGATAGATATGCAATTGAGCATTGGATGATGAAGCTTGATTGGTGTCAAATTTGATATCTCCTCGATCGATAAGATCTTGGACATAGTTTTTGAGACCTTGGAACTTATTCATAGTATGCCCTTTAATCTTATGAAATTCACAATATTCGTTCTCCCTTAACCAGATTGGTTTAGGCTTGGATTCATCAAGTGGTTTGGTGACAGGATATATTATCAGATAGTTGACCTATAACAACTTATGGAAGATGACACTCAAGGGATATCCTAGTTGAGTGTATTGATTTTTTTTGTTCCCTTGACTATTCTGGTTTGACTGTTGAGAAGGCTGAGGTTCCCCCTGTGGCACAAATATAGCTTTAGGCACATATGGTTGTCTCTAGGATGTGTTGGCCACCTTGAAAATTTTTAGTGTCAGTGACACCATCATTCACTACATTTTTTTTCTTATTCTAGTAGCATGACTTATCATCAGATGGCCATTCTTTATTATGGTTGGGTATCTTGATGTGCCCCTTAGCAATAAGGGCCCGTTCAAGGATGGGTCCTTTTTCCACTATCTCAACGAAGGTGGTGACACAGTGTAATATGAAATTATGAGCCATGTCAAGATGTGAGTTCTCAACAAAGAGGGTGACCATGCATTTCTCTTTGAGAAGGGTTTTCATATGGCTTGCTAATGCACACCACCTTTAGAGGTAGCTAATAAAGGTTTCACTATCACATTACTTCTCTTTAAGGAGGTCCAAGGTGTTAGTGTCCTTTTCTAGATTGAAGGAGAAGTAAGAAACAAATTTTTCTGAAAGATTTGCGAAGGATTTGATGGACCCCCGTTCTAGACCCATAAACCAATCCAAGGCGTATCCCATTAGGCTCCGTGGGAACAGGAACAAGAGGTAATTGTAATTGTGCATAGCCTCTTAGCATTGGGAGTAAAAATATTGGAGGTGAGCTTTAGGATCCTTTTTCCCCTTGTATCTATCGAATTTTGGTATTTCAAAGTGTTTAGGGAAGGTGATCAATGAGATGGAGGGATCAAATGGATAGGGACATATGTCTTTAAATTTGAACATTTGCTTACTAGTCCCAACTTGAAGATCTTTCAGAGTGGCTTTGATTTCTAACAGATCTATGTTGGCTAGTGGCATGGGAGCCAAAGATGGGTTGGATGGATAGGGGTGGTGGGATGATAGAGGGTCTTACTAAGATATCGTTTGGAGGCTGATATATGGATTTTGATAGTGAGATGATTGGCCCCCCTGTTGATGTGTTAAGGATGTTTTTGGTACATTGGTTGTTGTTGTGAGGTATAATATGGATTGGTCTGATGAGAGTATGTGGTATAACATTGGGGAGCATGAATGGAATGTTGTGGATTGGTCAGCTGATGTTGTTGGTGTTGATGTGATTGTTGGGAGGCCACGTAGGGTGGTTGTTGTTGGAACTGCTGGTGGTTATGATAGAGATAATGTTGGGAAGGTGGCTGATGTGATGTTAGCTATTGCATAGGCCGAGATGGGATGTTGGGTTGTGATTGTCCTTGCCATTGCAAAATAGATGCAAGGAATGAGGATATGGTTAGGATGGATTCCCTTGGGATTGATGCAGTGGTTGTTGTGATTGAATCAAAGGATTATGTGGGGGTTGTTGTAGAAGTGGTTGGGATGATGTAGATGCATTTTGCAAAGGAGGTTGTTGGGTACCAATGGTGATATTTGGTTGGGATGTACCGTTCGGAGGTAATTGGGAGGATATGTTAGATTAGGAGGTTGTGGTAGCAGTGGTAGCTTTGTGGCTCCAGGAGGTGGAGGAAGTGTGGTGAAAGCGTTGCCCCCAATATTTATTCAAGGTTGATTTGAAAGGGGTGGTGCAATCAACATTAATTGTGGATGTTGTAGAAAAATTTACAACATACCGTAGGTGAAAGGCTAATTGGGATTGGATAATTAAGGAGCCCCCATGAATGAGATTGCGGCATGTGGGGGATTGTTAACATGATAAAGGATGTTATCAAATTCAAGTTGATACCAACCCTCTACTGGAGGCATGTTGGGGATGTATGAATCATCTGGTGTGTTTTGTGAAGTTTGGGGTATGTTAGATTGGAACTATCATATTTAGATAGGTCAATGCCTACCGGGGGTTTTACTCCTTTTTCAAGTAAGTAAGCCAAGATCACTTCCCCATGTTGTTTGAATATGAGATCTCTCATTTGCGCATTAGTGGGATTACTGAAGTGTTCCTCTAGTGTAAGTTCAAGCTGGTTGACCATACTTTCTTCACCATGCGGTGAGTTGTTTTGATTTTCGATGTTGGAGTATGATGAAGTACCGTTATGAGGGTCTTGGGGGATGTTCATACCATTACTAGGGTCCTGCGAAGCATTTGCGCCATTAGCGAGATTTTGGGAAATGTTTGCCCCATTAGTAGGATCTTGAGACGTGTTCAATGGGGGATTTTGACCTTGTTGTGCCATTTGTTTCTTGACTTGTGACCTAGTTTAAACAGGCATGCAAATGAACTATGGGCGAATTATAATGAAACTATATGCAATGATATCCTCAATGGAAAATTGTTTGGATTGGATAAAGATCGATTGTTTAGATGATGGACTCAGATAGGATTAATTAGATGATTGGATGATTGGATTCCAATTGGATGATGTCAGATTTTGATTGGATGGGATTGTTTAGATAGATTGGATTGGATTGTTTAGATGAATTGGATAATTTTGATTTGGACTGGATTATGAATTAGGATTGGTTGATGGAATAGATTCTAAACCTAATTTGGAAATCACCCTTCGTGACTTAATACGCTAGTTGATCAGATTAAGGGGCTGATTACGACGCTAAATCCACCTTAAGATAAGAATGGATTGATTTGGGCCGATGATGTTGAATTTCAACACAAATCCACCTTAGGATAGAAGTGGATTGATTGGGTTGAAGGAAATGATTGATATGTAGGATAACGATCAAACTCAAATGTCTTGGTCAATTTGGGTAATAATTTCTAAAACAAGGTTTAATGGATTTTGTATGGAAAGATGATGAAGGATGCAAAATAATGATGTCTTAAAGGTTTTTGTATGATGGGAGGGTATTCAAGTGATATTTTTGGAAAGTGCAAATGTTTAGGTCACAACAAATGACAAAGTTTAGGCTTCAAATTTTAACATGTGGTGAAATGGTGGAACGGATTCCCCAAAATGACAAAAAAGATACATGGAACGGTTAAATGGAGGCTTGGAATGGTTAAATGAAGGATTGGAATGGTAAAATGAAGGCTTAGGATGATTAAACGAAGGATTAAGATGATTAAATGGTCAAACAAGGACTTGGAGTGGTCAAACGGGGCAAAATTGATTGTTCAGGGGGGCATATTCGCTCCTCTGCAGTAAGCTGTAGGGAAAATTCACCCCATTACAGTAAACTGCAGGAAAATTTTTCCCTTCTACGAAAAATAGGGACTTTTTTTGGATGGGAATGACTATGGCAAGGACTTGGAATGATAACAATGAGGTTGGCTTGTCAAAAATTTACTAGTTTCTCACAAGAAGACACTTTAAGCAAGCACAATCATATGACTAGTGTTAAGGGTATGGCCAACAAAGGTCTTAATCTAGGATGCACAATGCTTCGAGGGAGTCCTCGATATACTCTTGGTACGTGAGGCCGAGACCATGAACACCAGCTCATCACAAGCATGAGTCGGGAACCCTAGCGAGATACTGAAGGGCTCAAACTAACTCTTCAAATCTATCTAGGTATCACCCTAGCTTCGACGCTCCACCAGACACAACGTGACTAGATTGGGGTACATCTTTGGCTCTCCCCCCTTTTTATACCCTGTCTGTTTGCATCATTGGGATTGTCCCTTATGGTGATGAAATCCTCAAATAGGTCCCTCTAAAAGAAAGACACTAATCATTTCCAGCTACTCCCCAGGCTCACACGAAGTGCAAGGGGAAAGAAAAATCAGACTAGTACCCCCCTTGGGTGACACAAAAAATAGAGACAACAAGCAACAATTTTACTTTCCCCTAATTAAACTATGTGCCTAGATGAAAGCAACAAGAAAGACTTTTAAAATTTGCACAAGCAGATGGCCCTACAAGTAAGTGTTAGTTGTTTTAACCACTGTTCTTCATCAATTATGAAAATATGTTGCAAAATGTTAGCAAGAAATCTAACTATACCCACAAACAAGCAAGGTTAGGGGTTAGATCCTGAAAACAACAAAAAAATTGAGACAAAAACGAAGCTAAAATGCCCATTTCACCTTCCAAAATGTGTTTTTTAGGGAATATCCACCCTTCTTCAATAATCAGGAGGGTGTATCTGCACTTCTGTAGTAATTAGGAGGATGTATTTGCACTTATGTAGTAATCAAGAGGGAAAATTCACCCTTCTGCAGTTAGATGTTAAAAACTGTGTTCAAATTAGGGAAAATCTACCTTGCTGTAGTAAAATGTCAAAAACAATTTTTAGATTAGGGAAAATCTGCCCCACTGTAGCAAAATGTCAGAAACAATTTTCATGAGGGAAAATTTGCCCCACTGCAGTCAAATGTCAAGAAATTTTTTTTAGATTAGGGAAAATCTGCCCCGCTACAGTCAAATGTCAAAATAGTATCCAGGTTAGGGAAAATGTGCCTTACTGCAGTAAAATGTCAGAAACAGTTTTCAGATTAGGGAAAATTTTCCCCACTGCAATCAAATATCAAAAATAGTATTCAGGTTAGGGAAAATTTGTCTCGCTGCAGTAAAATGTCAGAAATAGTTTTCAGATTAGAGAAAATCTACCCTGCTGCAGTCAAATATCAGAAATAATTCTTAAGTTAGGGAAAATCCACCTTACTGTAGTAAAATTTTAGAAATAGTATTCAGGTTAGGGCATATTCTCCCCTTTGCAGCAAACTTGTTAGAAACAAAATATAGGTTAGGGCATATCCGCCTCTTTGCAACAAACTTGTTAGAAACATAATATAGGTTAGGGTGTATCTGCCCCTCTATAGTAAACTTGTTAGAAACAAAATATAGGTTAGGGTGCATGCACCCCTCTACAACAATCAAGAGGGTGTATTCACACTTCTGTAGCAATTATGAGGGCATATTTGCACTTCTACAACAAGCAGGAGGGTGTATTTGCACTTTTGTAGGAAAAATTCGCTCCTTTGCGACCTGTTCCTACAACCAACTAAACAACAACAAACATAAAATGAAGGGACCTATTTGTGGGTCCCACCGGGCTTGCCAGAAATGTGATCCTAAATATTTTATCTATCCTAGAGATGCAAAAACAACTATAAAGCAATGAGAGAAAAACACAAAGGGACACCTCAAGATTAGCCTAAGAAATTGGTAACACAAAGAAAGAAGATAAAATAGATATTGTAAAATGGTTATACTTTCTTTGTTGCTAAAATTCCTTGGCTGGCCCTTGTGATTCTAAACTTGTATGCTCCTTAGATGGCTATGGAAATGGCTAAATGCAAGATTGGCAGTATGATTAGATGCAAATGCAAAATAACTAAGTAGCTTGGCTAATGGTTGAAATAATGCTTGCAAATTGAATAGACAATTTGGAAGCATAAGGGTGAAAATTGGCTAAGTGTTGTAAAATGCCTTAGAAGAGAGGGTATTTATAGAGAAATTTGAATTCTCTAGAGAATTCAACAGTTGAGATTAAGCCACCAAAGATCAAGATGTAGAATTATGGTGAGTTAAAGACTTACAAGCCCTCACATCTTGACATGTGGAATGTGAGATGGCCAATGATAAGATGAGGCAGAAGGAAGGTACATGATGTGGAGCAAGGACAAGTACCTTGGGGGATGAGAATATTTTCTCAAAAAGAAACTTCTTGTCCCCAAATGAGAGTGAAAATAAAATTTGAGAAATTTTATAATTCCTCAAAAATCACCATGGGGAATGAGAAAGTTGTTGGAGAAATAAGTGTGAATTAAAAATTCACATTCTTGAGAGAATTTAATTGATAAAAGGGGGTTTCCAAGAGGATAGTAATTTTCCACATGTGGGTGATGTGACAATTCTAATGTTCTAAAAGTTGCATGGGGATAAGGTAAGCCTTGAAAGGATACAATGTGAATTAAAAATTCACATGGGGAAGAGAGGGACCTAGGGTGAATAAATGTGAATTAAAGATTCACATGGAAAAGAGGGTCAACGCCAAGAAAGACAAATGAAAAGGTTGACCAAAAAAGGCATGCTAAATGTGGCTAATGATTTTGATTAAGGTTGTGCAAACATATGATTAAGGTAAATAATGAAAGATTAGAGGCAAGTGGAAAATGTAGGAGGATGTGACATTAATCTAAATTAAGTGGTGCACATCTTAATCATGGATTAATTAATTTTAATCTAGATTAAAAGAGGATCATGGAAAATGTGACAAGGAGAGAGAAAGTGACAAATTAAAAATGAATTTAAATTCCAAGAGGTCATATGATTAAATTAAATAAAGTGATGTATTTATTTAATTTAGAGAGGAAAAAAAGTAAAATTATTTAATTATTGACTTAAATACTTTAGAAACCTTAGGCAAATATGAAATATTAATTAAATGAGTGATTTAACTAATACCAATGAAGAGGATTAGGTGAACGAGTGAAGGGATGATTAAGGAGGCGACTTTGACCATATGGAAGTGGTTAAATTTGGATGTCTACACATACTAATCTAGGGATTTATTAATTAATTAGGCTTCTTTAAATGCTTTAATTGGATTTATTTTACATCTACAAGCCTTATTTAATGCATATTTTCTAAGGATAATCCCAACATTTATAAATAACAAATCATAATTCATGTATTTTTAAGTTAGGTGGCCCAAATTTAGTGATTTGGGACTCATACGCCACATTGCGTGTAGGGGTCCCACCTAAGTCTCAGGGCCTAATCCTAAATTTAGCAAATTAAACTAAACATTTCTTAAAAATTTTGTCCCAAGCATAGTCTACTGGAACTCATACGCCCTAATTGGCATATGAGTCCTACTTAGTTTGGACCTATTTTAAATTCAAATTCTTGGTGGGATTTTATCCTCCTAGATCTGGTTTTGGCATGTAGTGTTGTAATTTTAGGATATTTGGCATCAAGTATAAATACAAGATTATTTCATTCATTTTTATCTTAGCAACTTAAGTGTTCATGCATTAGAGAAAATTTATGATCAACATAGTTTACAAGAGCATTCAAGAGCTCATTATCAAGCATTTTGGAGCTATATTCAAGATTCAAGCATCATGTAAAAGTTTTCATGCATCATGTGTGTTTGTGAGCACACATTTTTGATGTAGGTATTTTATGATTCAAATTAACATTCAAGTCAAGATCCACAACATAAAATAAAGAATCAAGATCTACATTCATGCTATCCATTTCATATAAGATTGCAACATCTTATTCAAGGGTTTGGTGAGTTGCAACATTACATATTTTTTCATTCATTATTCCTTCTTTCTATTTCATTTCATTTCATTTCAAGGTTTGATTACCAAAATGGGGTTTGACCAAGGAAAACCCCTATCCATTAACAAAACAACAATTTTCACTCTCTTGGATGTGTGATTTGGAGATTTAGGTTGGAGACCCATTGAATAAAAAGATTGGATAAATTTGTCAAAGTTGCAAAGTTTCCAAAGTTGTCATCTTTCTTGCAAGATCACAAAAAGTCACCTAGAGGTTGAAATTCAGTGTTTCAGACTCAGAGATCGGAAGGCAGAGAAGCTATTGAAGATCACTAGAGGATATCAGAGTTTTAGATCAACCCTAATACTGGGACTAAATCACCACTTGTGGCATATGAGTTCCAATATACCAATTTCCAGACATTTTCTGTAGATCCTATTTTAGTAATTATAGATTCTGGTTTTGAACCGAAACCCTAAACTGGGACTAATTCACCCCTATTGGTGTATGAGTCCCAATGTGCTTCAAAAGTCAAAATTTTGGGATTGCAGACCTTGTTTCAAGCATCTTCAACTTTCCAAGTGCACCTTTGTTTATCTCTAGTTTTCTATTCTAATTTGAGTTCATTTTCTAGGTCATATAATGAGGTTTTGCATGTTACTTTCATTTCTTGTCTTTCTAAGCCTTTTCTTAGTGGTGGACCCCCTTTTGTCTTTAATCACACACTACCTAGACACCCTATTGCAAATTTGTTTCCCTAATTCCATCCATAGATTGAAATCTCTAGGGTTTCCTTGAATGAACTATAGCAAAACAGGAGACCCTTTCTAGTTCCATCTGCCAAAAGGTGGAAACCTGTTTCCAATTGAAAGGTTGAAAATTTTTGGTTTATGTTTAGGAGATAGAAAAACTAATTTCCTACATGTTTCATTCAAGGAAACCCTAGAGATCTCAATCCAAGGATAGAATGAGGGAAAGAGATCTGCAATAAGGTGTCTTAGGGTGTGATTAAAGGTATAAAGGGAGGTTCACCATCAAACTAGAGCTTGGAAAGACTAGTAACATGCAAGACTTAATGAAAAAACCTAATGATGTACAAAACTTAAACAAATGACCTAGAAATGAGTGCAAATAATAATAGTAAACTGGAAAATTATAGAGGTGCACCTGGAAATCTGGAGAGGCTTGGGTGAGGATCTAAATTCCTAAAAATGTTGATTTTAATGCACATTGGGACTCATACGCCAAACTAGGTTATTTAGTCCAGTATTAGGGTTTTTGGGTAAAAACTAGAATTTGGCAGTAGGGTGAAGCCACAATAGTGGTTTACATTCAAGTGAGGAAGGAAAACTCACAAAAAATGGCCCCAAAGAAAAAAAAAGTGATTTAGGGGGTTTGTACAAACCTAGTGGTTCAACTGAATGCATTAGGGGTTCACTTGAACCATTGTTTGAGTGAACCCCTTTAAATTTTGGCCGCCAAAAAACCAAAAAAATGCATAGTAAAGGGGTTCGAGCAAATCCCCTTGAAAAGGTTTGCTTGAACCCCTAAGGGTTCATTCGAACCCCCCTTGCCCCTCATCCCCCTCTTGAGACACAAAAACAGTCTATTTTTTTATGCTTCAGAGCTCAGGTTGAGGATGAAAATGGAGAAGTCTTCAAAAACCCTTTTGGAATCAGATAGTCCTTAGAACAAGCTATCCAACAAATATAAATTTTATATTTTTTGATTTTATTATGTATTTTTTTTAGTTTTATTAAACATAGGTTCTTCAACGAAAATGAAGGTCTTTGTTTTGCACATGTGGAAAAATAGTAGATTATCAATTTTTTTTTTGAAAAATATGAGTGCAAGATATTGAAGTCCTTGATCTAACAAAAAAAATTTTATATACAAAAAAAGTTACCGTTATACGGTCACACTATGTTTGAATTGTAATTGGTTTGACTTCAAAACTTGATTAAAGAAAAAATATTCAATAAAAAACTATCTAACCAAGTGGAAGCACTAGATATCGGAGTTACAAATCTAAATTAGAAAGAATTAGAATTTTATCCTTCATGGAAAAAAGTTGTGTTATACGGTGTGTGTCACTTTTTAAAAATGTTGCTTATAAAAAAAACCAATTTTCATGGGAGATGAAAAAAGAAGTGTAATCTGATTCCAAAAATTTTGATTTTTTTTTTAGAATCTACAGACAAAATGTGATGAGACTCTAGTTTGCATCATCTTCAAATTCCTCACAGTTTAGCTACTATAGGTGCCCGAATGTGAAGATTTAGTTAAAAATAATAATTTCAGTGTCCAGTTCGGCCAAAAATTGTAAACCACTATTGTGGGATCACCCAGTAACAAGTTTGAATCCTCCAAAACCTAGAAAATAAGCTATACTAGGACTCATATGCCACAAGTGGTGTATCATTCCTATTCAGCTTTTTTGGAAAGTCAAGGTCTGAATTTGTTCTTCTATCTCTGCTCTTTCTTCCCACCTTTTTTTCCAGATCTAAACCTATTAAAAAGCCTACAAAACAAAATATGGTATTGATTTTCTTATGTAGGGTTCACCTCGATCAAACCCCTAGTCTGGTAATTAAACCTTGATAGAAACCGTGGATCTTGAAAGTAAATGTGAATACAAACCCTAAATCTTAATTGCCTCTAATATTAGGAAATTTGAAATGCAATGCAACCCTATTCTAATGTGCTAGAATGAGATGCATGAATGAAGCATGAAGATGATGACTTGCTATGGGAGATCTCTAATCACCCTAATAAGTCACAATGATATATGTACCTTCCTTTAGGCTAGAAGTAGAGTGATAAACGAGGATGAAATCACTTAGAAAACAAGTCATTAGGCTTGGATTGATAGCTAGTTGCATCTCCCCAACCTAGAATCCATCATAATTCGCTATAGACAACCATCATCAATCCTTGACAATGATACATCTTGAATGAAAGTGAGCTTGAAGACCTACAAAGAATACTATAATTTTTCTCTAAGGCTTCAACTTTGCTTGCTACTTGCTCTTGAATGCTCTTGTGAAAGTATGCTTAAATACCCAAGATGATAATGAATGCTTAGACCTTGAATTGATTTCTCTAGATGAAAATAATTTTTTGTTACCTTGTTTACATATAGGAACTTCATCTAATTTACCATTTATTAGAACTCAAATGCCAACTTCAACCAAAAAATTGAATTAAAAACCTTAATTTCCCACTCAAACCCTAAAAAGGGGCCACACATGACTAATATGCCACTTGTGGTGTATGGGTCCCACCTAGGGGGACTCATAAGCCCAAGGTGGTGTATGAGTCCCACCCTAACTTTTTTGGGGTGATTAAATGTCGTGTTGTTAGAAAATTGAATGCTTTTATTCATTTTTTTGGGATTTTAGTCGAACTAAGCCAAGAGATCCGAAATAAAGGGCCTATTAATGATGATCTAAAGTGGTCATGAATGCAAGGGGTACTAAAATAGATCCAAATTAAGTGTAAAATTATACCAACTCTAAGAGTGTACAATTTTCTACACTACATTTAGCCCCCACTTTAGCGCACATATAACTACATGCATATGCAAGCTAAAGGAATCCAAATAGTAACATTCATTTTATAAAAGGATACTCATATAGATTCATTCGCAAACATGGGAGAATGAAGCCCCCACTATAGCTATCTACAAAACCACAATGTTAGGACCTGTGTCCTATAAACCCAATGAATGTTAGTTGCTAAAAAATATCCTCTTATCTAACTTCTTTATGAAATCAAATTCAAGGGTAGATGTATGCCCCCCTTGATTCTGCTTGCTTACAGATGTGGAATCAAGGTAGCAGTCTAACCGCATCAAATTGCATTTTTCATATCATAGGGTATTTACAAGTACCATACCACATAATGATAGGTATTTGATGAGAATGTGGGTGGAATCACAAATCCAATGCAACAAACAACATTGAAAACAAGATTCTCTAGCCCTCGGTATGTGAGTTTGAATGAAAAAGTACTTTTAACCCTAACATGTAAATGAACTAATTTATACACGTATAAGAGTAAAAAGTGACATAATTTTTAATAATTTTGTCTTAAATTACCTTTTTGTGGTTTGATCTCGATGGAGAGTGAGTGAGAATTTTGACTATATGACGCATTGACGAACCATCTATACATGGGTTCGTAGCATGCTTGCACATCTATACTATGATTTAGGATGATTCACATATCACTAAGTGGAGAGCATAGTGAATTGTACACTATTGTAGGTTTTATGCCTAGAGCATATCACATGCACCAAGCTGACAGGATTTCCATCTATATGTGCCTTGGGATATCCATGCTCTTTTAGCTATTTATTGAGACAGGCATGGCAATATGAAGATTTGTACTTTTGGAGAGTCTGATTTAACTGCCTAGATTAGTAGATCCTATGGAGACCTTACCACCTGATACCACAGTGGGAAGATGAGACCTGACAGTTGAGAGGGATGCAAAGGGACACGTTTCTACTAGGGAGGCATGATAATGTAGTAAGACCATTCTACTACGATCGTGTCATGAGATAATTCAGGTAGATACAAGTACTGCCAATAACACGACCATTTTATGGGTGATCAGTGCAGAGTTCCTAGAGGCCAAGAGATTTGAGATGACTGACAGTGGATGATGTTAGATCCAGTGATTTAGATGATGATCTCGATATTCCTCCAATCTCTAACACTAATGATGTTAGTACTACAAATGCATACAAGGAGTGTTGGGATACAACATGACGAGCCCCAATATTTACTATGGATCAACCTATAGGCTATGTGAGGCCACTTCTAGATCAGAGGGATGAGGAGGAGGAGGTAGGTGAGGATACAAGGATCAAGGTGATAGAATTTTTTGTAGATGAGGTAGAGGAGGACTACGATGAGGAGGTAGAATTATACTATGAGGAGGAGGAGGAGGAAAAGGACGAGGAGGGCTAGGTGATGAGTGAGGGTAGTGACACAATAGAGGAAGGTCTAGTTATCCACAAGTTGAGAGATTCAACTCCCACCTATGTGACTAGATCATAGTCAGCGGATGCAACTCACACTAGCACTTACAAGAATGGAGAGGCTAGCACATCCTCTATGCCTCCTGAATAGGATGAGGTTGTGTTTACATAGCCGACTAGAGATTTAGATGATGACATATTATTTATGATTATGCTTAAGCTTATGCTTTTGATTTATATGTATGCCATGATGTGTACTGATTACCTTTATGATTTATATCTTGTAGGGTTTATGAGAGAATTACATGATCTCTACCAATAAGAAGCAATGGATATAGTACCTCCTTTAGTCTTATATCAGACTATCAGCATAGACTATGTGCCCCCACCTATCCTGGAGTAGCACCCAGAGCTATTCAAGCCTTATGTTAGATTGAGAGTGGCATTCAAGGGTGCTAATAGGCATGCTAATTGAGCTAAGGTTGCATATGAGGAGCTTCAGTCATCTCAAGATCCAATGGAGGTTGAGAGACTTCATGCAAAAATTTCCAAGTTATAGGCGAATAGAGACTGCATAAAGTGAGAGCACCTAGAGGTTGTCACATGGGAGACCACAATTGTTGAACGAGTGGGGGGGCTACAGTATGCCCTAGATTCTCTTATTAGTTCATGATCACATACTATTGTCTCTCAATGGATTGTCTCTTAATAGGCATGATCACCAGGCCCCGAGGGTTCGGGTAGCCACATACCACACTAGAATTGTATATTTGATGATATGTATTGTTGATGATGATGCTACTCATAGCAACAGTGAAAATAAAATCCTCAAAGGAAAATTGCGAAGAACCTATCTTCACTTGAAAGACTGAACCAAGGCAACCTAAGGTGTTCATGTTATAAGCAAAGGTTGACTTAACTTAATCCAAAGGCTTCAATAGTTAGTTCTTGACCATACTAGGTTCACTCTAGGGCATAATGTGATATTGTTGTTAATCTCAAAGGGAATACGATTGTTTTCAATTTCATTAAAAATGATAAATGTCAAATATAGGATTTCTAGTTCAATCATTAAATAATGTCATGAAATCAAAAAATTTGCAATAATATTTCATAAACATCAAACAATTTTGCAATCACCTAAGTAGATTTAGCTTTAAGCATTCAACAATTTCATAAGAAATGAAATATTTTCAATAATTTCCATTCATTCATCTATGTTTTGAAACATTTTCAAGAATTTAAACATCAATCTAAAATAAAGCATAAAAATACCAAAAATAAAATTTCTAACGGTTATTCTCCATGCATTCCCTAAGAGTTAATCAAATCAAAGCAAAATGCTTTATACTTCACCAGATTTCTTCATGGCTACATAAAAAATGGTGTGAGCTTTTAAAGAAGGGGTTTTAGTTTGGACACTAAGTAGGTTTTGTATGCACCCTTAAATGGCACAACATACAGTCTTGCTAGCTGAACTAATAAAACTAACTTCAAAGATTCATGAGATAGGTAGCTATCAAATTGGCTTCGATATTTATTAAATTCTATGTGCATACAAGTTTTTAGTTTGGAATGATTCATAAAACAGGAAAAAATAACAAAAAATAGAGAAGTTTTGTCTCTTCTGACATCCACAAATTTTGAACTTAAAATAAAAATAAAGCAGTAAATGGCCTTTTATAGGAACAAGGCTTGAAGAGTTCAAACTTAAAGTCCTATCAAGAGAATCAGGAATATCAAATCAAAATGTAGCACATGATAAATGCCAACTGTTATAAAAAACTTCTAGATGAAGTCAAAGCTTTGAATTCTTCAACAACAACACTCTCTATCTTTAAACTCTAGTGCACAATACTCTGCACAATGTAAGGCTATCGAAATTCTTTAGAATACCGGATAGGAAACTTCCACCGGGACCGGGAACAACCTGTGAAAATAAAATTCAAAAAAATATTTTTGTGACACTTCTGATATCTGACATCTAGTACTTCATATATCACTTAGATCTCAAGTTCCAGGATCCTTTCTTCACTTTTCTTCATCAGATATTCTTGGAAAGCATTTAGTATCTAGTGCATACACTCTTCTGAAATTCCTTGTATTGCCTTCCAACTGAACTTGAGCCTGGTGTAATACTCTGATATCTGGAGTATACTAGCATTCCTCTATGCTTTTTCTATCTCATATTTGATTGTAGTGTTTCTACAATGTATTATCTCATCAATAACATCCTGGGTCAACAACTAAATAGGGTCTTTATTTACTTTTTTTGATCCATTCCTTGAAAGATTTTGCTTCTTTACCCCCCTGTTCTAATGTCTAGAGATCACAATCTTGACGTGCTATCACTTCAATAAAATCTTGATCTTTCTCAAGCAACTTACCACATTTCCCAATGACCTTTTTGAATCATTCTATACATTGTACCAATGTTTCACCTTCCCATTTTAACTATTTCTTCCATTTCTCATGCAATGGGATTTCTCGTTTTGAAATTACATTTTCTCTTATCAATTCTTGGACACTTGTTTTCATGAGAGTTTCTACATTTTTCCTTTTAGCATCAACCTGCTCTTGGCAAAACTTGCATTCTTCTTCTAACTATTGTGCAGTTTTTCGCACACGCCCCGCTAAAAGCAGGGACCCTTTTTCGCTTCAGTTTTGGTGTTTTGGCCCTTTCTTTTGAGGTTTCGTCTTATCTTAGGTAGGTACTTGAGTGTATATTTTTATTTCCTAACTGTTTCCCCTTGGTTATCCATTGAAAATTTTAAGTTTTTGGTGAATTTTGGGCTTTTTCCCTGATTCGGGATTTTCTGCCCTAGTCGGATTTTCCCGGATCCTGCTTGAATTCTGGATTGGATCTTGTGGTTCAGGGATGTTCAGTATCCATGGATTTCTACGTAGGCCAAATTTTCCTGGATTCCACCCTGTCGTCAGTTTCCTGGGTTCTTTGGCTGTCTTTCGAGTGCATTAATGACCCGTGCATGTTTTGAGTGATGTTTTAACTTGATTTTGTGGTCTTTTGCGCCATTGCGTTCACTATTTGCCATTTTTTGAGCTAGGAGTGCTTTCCTGCAATTGATTGACTTCGTTTCGAGGCATTTGGTCTTGAATTACTTGATTTGGTGGCTAGTTCTTATGCATTCTCGCCTCTGTTCTTCGTGGGCACCCCTGGGTTTTGCGTTTGCTGCTTCTGGGATCAATTTCACTTTATAATGGTATGTGTCTGATTGCCCTACCCTTTGATTGAGAATTATGTATGACACTTTGGGGCTTGTGGAACTTGAACTCCTGTGTATGTGATCATTTCATGCTAGGGTTGTTTAGTATTGCATCCTTTCTTGTTATCCCTTGGGTAAGTCTTGAGTACATGTGTCCTGCATTTTAATGGATCCTACCTGGGAGTATCCAGTAAACCCTAGTAACGACTTAGCAAGTGAAACAACTAAATTTGAGCTTGCCTGCACGTTAATGGCAGATGATTAGGGTTTAGACCTAGGGCAATGCCATGTCTAGTTTTTTTTTTTAAATGGGCCCAAAACAAAAGGGAAATTCATGAGGGGCCCATCCCTAGCTTGCCTTAGTTTAAACTTTTTGAAATCCTTAGTCGGTTCAGTGTCTGGGTGAAATCATGCCTTAGCGTCACGGTCCAGGATAATCCATCCCTTCCGAATTTTGTTCACTGTGACCTTCCTTCGTCAACGAGAACTCATGTCAATCACCTTGTGCTTTACTGAGAGGCCCTCTTAGGTCCGTGTCTTGTCGCTGTGACATCCATCTTTCACTAAGACCTTACAACAACTCCCTTTCTCAGCAAGTTCAGGTCTTCCTTCGCTAAGACCACAGTTTTTTGGCCTGATGTTATACTGACGGGATTCCTTTGTCGGTGAAGCTTTGTGTAGTCGCTGGGACCTCCAGCCGAACTCAAAAATTATACCGATATTCACTTGATTCACCGTGACTCCCCTTTGTCGCCGAGACCTCACCCCGACTACCTGCTGACCACATCAAGAGGTTTCACACACCGCCCTTTAGGGAGACATCCATTTTTTGCTGGGACCTCTGGCCAAATTCAAACCAAGCCCTAGTCGGCAAGACATCGCAACTTCGCTAGGATAGCATATCGATAAACCCTTGTCTGGCCGAAGTGATTCCTTGAATCCATCAGTCGGTGAGACATGAAACATTCACTGAGACCTTACCCCAACTGTCCTTTGATCATATTGATATTGTTTGCTTCGCCATTCACCACGATGTTTCACCGAGACCACCCTATCTTGGTGATACCTTTTTTGATAGCATCTTTTGGCGTGACTTCACGGCTTCACCAAGACTTCTCGGTGAAATAATTAACTTTTTCTGAAACCTTTGCTCTGGAATCTCCATTGGTCCAAAATTGTGCCTAAGCCATAGATGTCCGTTATGTCTAGATTTCTCTGAAATCTGCTGTCTCCCAGATCTCTTGAAGTTCCTCTTTGGCCCATTCTTTGTGGAAATCCGTCCCTCACGGATTTCCCCAAAATTTAGTCAAACACTCAAGGGACATGAAATAATTGGACTCGTTTATAAGTTGTGATGCATTTGATGATTATTTCATGACATGTTTGGATCTCTCACGTGTTTTATTGATTAAAAATGATCAGGTGTGATGGTTAAGTAGGTGTTTCTTGATTTTTCTCGTTGGAATCTAGTCGGTCTGGAATTTCTTGAAATTCCTCTCTGGCTCGAATTCCACGAAAGGTCTCGAAACCCGAAATATTGGTGATCATTTCATATGAATTTTACTGGCTCCTTGACTATATGAGATGCATTCTAATTGAATTTTGAAGGATGAACCTTGCTTTCCTATGATTTTTACTGTATTTTCATGTTAAATGCAGGCTGAATCAAGCAAGGCAATAGCTGGTTCCTCGTTGTCTAATGCAGAGAGGATTAAGCTAGACATAAAGAGCAAGGTCCCGATAAGTAAGATCACTTCTGTCTTGTCAGAAGTCACTGATGCAAATGTTGGCCTCTGGGACTATGAAGAGTTTAAAGCAAGAACGATGGCTAAGGATGCTCCTTTGATAACTAGAAGAATGAAAGAGTCAGGCCTGTCCCATGTGGTTGGTTTCCCTTCAACCGTGCAATGTTATGAGTTGGTCCTAGAGTGCGTCAGGCACTATGATCAGGACACACAGAGGATAATTGGTCCTCAAGGGAGAATTATTGCAAATCTTAATGCGGTCTCCATTGCACAGACCATTGATATGCCAAAACGGTCTCATGTGGTGGGATTCACCATTCAGGCAGCTTAGGAGTTCTATGATGACTAGACCGTGAAGTCTCAGCAGCTAATCAATTCCTGGCTGGAAAAGCCCAAGTCTCACTACTCCAAATTGCCCAAGCAGTTGTTCAGAGTAAAATTCAAGAAGGAATAATATGATGCCATCACCTTTCTTAGCAGGGTGGTTAGATTGAGTGCTGGTACATTTGAGAATTGGATGTGCCATGCAATTATAAGGATGGAACAAGAGAAAATTGACTACCATTGGGCAAGGTTCATCAGCCAAGTAATTCACAAGCGGTTGTCCAGTGTGTTGCAGAAGAAGACCTTCACAATGACCTCCTATTTGGTCTATGCACTTTGGTCTATAGGGGATTGGATACAAGGGGCACCTTTGGACATGATATTATTTATGAATTTTTCCCTCAGTTGCATTGGGGAGGTTCAAATTATAGGGGAGCAAATGATGCATTTACCATGCATATCACCAGAATGCTTCAGAAGGCGGAGCATGTCAGAATCTCAGATCAAGCCAAGGAACTCATCAAGAAATATGGAGCTTGGTTTATTCAATTTCCAACCTTCTCCTACATCTGGATTGATGGTTGCCAGAAAGCCCCATACAGACTTCCAAGGTATCCCACTGACCACATCATATTGTTGGAAGTAACTAGACAGATTTGTGATTTCGATGCCATTGTCAAGAAGGAAAAACACAAGACTAGATTTGGTGGAGAGTTCCCACTAAAGATTAACACTCAAGAGGTATGTTCTTCCATTGGTTCTGCCCAAGCTTCAGAGGAAGAATTGAGTACTCTTGGCTTGTCTTTCCACTCCCAAAGGTCCATATTTGATATCACAGGAGAGGCTCAAAAGAGGGCCAGCAAAGAGTATTGCCATAAGGTTAATTTAGAGGACTACTGGACCAACTGCAGTGATGAATTTGAGGTCAGAAAGAAGAAATTCTCCTAGCTTCCAGTTGAGTCAATTAGATTATATAATGGAAGAGCAGTTCCTAACCAATTGGAGGACGATGGGAACTTGATCCAAGATCATGCCTATGAGGCCATAAAGGACAAACCAATTGGTGATGTAGATTGGTCAGAAGAGGAACAAATAGAATTGAATTAATTGATGGATCCAGTTCTCAAATTCACTAAGATGTGGCTCAAGCACACCTTGTGGGAGTTGGAGAATAAAGGTGTACAGAGCACCTACAACCTGATGGGAGATTTGAATCCCCACTCTACCTCTGAAGAGTCTACTAAGCAAGATCCTAAGGGCAAGGGTAAGTTGGACTCTCCTCTCAAAGTCAAGATTAAGGGTGTACAAGAAATAGAGGTCCAAGAGACAGAAAAATAGAGGAAGCCAAAGGCCAAGAAGAGAACAAGGACTAAGAATTCTGAGCAGAGTCCTGAGGTTAGTGATCCTCTGCCCAAAATAAGAAGAATTATAAAATTGTCAGAAAAGGCTAGCTCCAAGATTGGGGAGGAAGAAGTTGTCCCACCAGTAATAAATGTTGAAAGCTCAGGGGAGAAGGCCAAAGTGTATGCAAGGAAGTATAGGACTCCTTCTCCTAGGGACAATGTGACTAAGGCTGACCTACCTCCGGTGGTCTCTCATGAGGAGCCACATGATGATGCGCCTCCTGCTCACCAAGTTCAAGGCAAACCAAGTGAGGAGGAAAATGTTGAAGATCACCCAGATACTGAAGGTGAAGAATTCCATGAAGGGGAACTCCACAATGCAGAGGTATAAATTGAAAAGATAATGTAATCCCCTATGGTTGCGCATACAAATTCTCCTATTGAAACTGAGGCAGTTGAATCTCCTCCAAGGGAAGTAAAGGTAGTGAAAGATCCATCACTTGAATAGGAGGAAGAAGGTAGGATTGATGAGACTTCTAATGAACGAAATTTGAATGAGGAGGCACCTAAGGGTCAACAACGAGAAGAGAAACAGGCTAAGGTACAATTGGAGTCCAGTGTCCCTGAATGGCTTGACAAGGAAATAAAGAGAAAGAAGGTGGTTGCGGAAGATAGTCCACCGAATTGGGATGCACTACTAGCCAAAATTGGAAAGGATAAAGGTAAGAAGAAGGCTAGAGTAATCTCAAGGATTGAGAGAGATGAGGCACATAACAAGGTTGTTCATGTTGCTACCCCTGTTCTAGATAAAATCAGAGGTGATGTGGCTGGAAGTGATTATAATATACAGACTTTCAATCTTGGGCCTACGTCAGTTGAACAAGATATTAAAGACTATGAGGTCTCCAGTGCAGTTATTGTGGATTGGTTGAGAAAGGAGATGAAGACCAAGCAGGAGCTAAAGAGAGAAAATGAGAATCTTAGGAGATGCTTGAAGGAATTAATTAAGCCATTGCAATCTATTAATCCCTCTTCCTTTGCTACCAATCCTCTGCCTTGGGAGACCATA
The DNA here is from genome assembly GCA_007258455.2 of Sequoia sempervirens. Lineage (NCBI taxonomy): Eukaryota > Viridiplantae > Streptophyta > Pinopsida > Cupressales > Cupressaceae > Sequoia > Sequoia sempervirens. The sequence goes on along the minus strand of VDFB02058242.1, from coordinate 592,781,056 downwards.
ACTGAGCTGGAAAAGATGAAAGCTTCCACCCTTGCCACTATGAATTGGTAGAAAGGAGTGCAAGAAAGGGTGATGAAGCTATTAAGGAAGTCCTGTCAACTGGAAAGGATGCTGTCATGAAAACTGAGTGGTTGAAACAGGTAATGGCGCAGGATAAGGAGGACACGAACCTCCTACAAAAAACTAGGACTCTAATGGAGTACACCTGGGATAGATTGGTGAGCAACGGGATTCTTCCTTCTTCCAGAGTTGTCGAGCCGTGGGAATGGTTTGAAACGTTGCAAATCAGGCAGAAAGTGTTGAAAAAGATTCGCAAGAAAAGGAGGCAGATCGACGACACCCTAACTGGGGTTTACAATGGTTCCATTGCCTTCTTTGAAATCATGATGGGAAGAAGGAAGATCATGCCTAAGTACTTGAGCCTAGAACAGTTGAGAGAATGGTGGCATGATTTGTATGCACCACTTAACAATGGTTTTGTTTTCGAGCACCAACTGGATGATGCGGCCACCTACCTCACAGTTATTGATAAGCATGTGGCATACAAGATAAAGTGGGATAGGTTAGTCAAATCCTCAAGAGAAGAGATTGTGTCCATTGAGAAGCAACTTAGGGTTCTTCCAGTACCACCTGTAGCCGACTTAGATGGAGCGTTCTTCAAGCTGCATGAAGAGTCAGATCGGTGCGGGGATAATAGGGAAGGGAGCTAATGATAGGTTGTGGCGCGATTTGTGCTTCCCTATTATCTTCCCATGTGTCATCCGAACTGCATTTTGGATCCTGGGCCGACCTTGACAAGACGTGTATTTATTGCCTGTTTGACCTATTTCGAAGACTCTATTGGCCGGGTGGTTGTGCCAAGTTATTGCTGCGAAACCCTTGCCTGGCTGACAGATTTCTGGGAATTTCTATATATTGGGCATGTTACCTCATCAGTTAGAGGGTTAGATAGTTAGATGGTTAGATAGTTAGAAGGATAGAGAAAAGTAGTTAGAAGTTAGCTAGTTAGAAGTAGATTAAAATTAGCAAGTAGTTTCTCAAGAAAATATTGTAACAGAAAGCCATAATTGTTGCTATAGTGGATAATTCAAATATAAGTAATGTCATTGTGATTTGGTGCCATACTGGTATTCTCTTGTCTATCATGGTTCTTGTTTTCCATCTTTAAAATTTCTTTGAAGAGGTTAACATTTAGATTAAATTTGATTCAATAGTGTTGGTAGTTTGATACTTGAATGTTGCAGCAATCCTTCAGTCCATACTTTTCGCAACCAATTGATTGTTAGTTTCTTTGCAAAGTTAGCCTGGACTTTATATTCCTTGTGCTTAGTTCAATCATGAATGTTGTTCATTTGAACTGCAATAGGGTTATTTGAATGCATGTTCATGGTTTGAAAATCTTAAGAGCCTTAGAAGATTGCACCATTTTCTATAAGATTGCAAATTTATCTGGGTCAAGCAAGGATCAGTTTGGAGGGATTGGTCCATTTCGAGTGTTGGTTACTTTCATTGTTGATCTTAGGAGTAATAGTAGATTTAAAAATCTTTGTAAAACCCTTATTATTTTGCTATGTCTTTGATTATTGGGTTAAATCTAGGATTGAAGCATCACTAGTTTGTTAAATATGATGAAGTCAATTCAATAGTTTGCTTGTAGTAAGGTATTATTGTGATTACCAACAATTTCACATTTATCACTGAGTTATTCATGCACTGTCAAGACCTGACATAGAGACCTTGTGGTTATCTCTTGAGGCTTGCTGATAGAGATTTACCTTTTAAGAGAGATAGGATATTTCATCTTGTATGTGTTGTTATTGTTGTGCAAAAAATAGCGATCAACAGTGTTGGTGTTAGAAGGAGGGCCTAAATCAACAAGCTGGATCAATTTTTGAACACCATCTCTCCTGAGAGATTTAGAAGAACAAGATCTGCTCCAGAAGAGGAGGAATTTCAAGAGCTACCAGACCCCACTAGGTCAAGAAGGACTAACAGAGGGGGAAAATCATCATCTTCCCATCCGTCTCATCCCCTCCCATCATCCCCATCTTCATCTAGTTCATCTGAGTCTAAGGCCATTCCTAGTCCACAACCTCAACTAGCCCTGAATCATCCATTACCACCTACACCAATGGATTTCCTGGCAACCAACCCGTCTCCACTGAGATTTGCTGTCTACAATGTTATGCCAAAAACTCTTAGCACTTTTGTTCAAAGTTCCATATCAATGAGCCTAATGGAACTGATGAGGAACACATTAGGATCTTTCAGACTAGCCTCAAAGATAGGGGGATAAACCATGAGGACGTAGCTTGTAGATTATTTCCTTATTCACTAGGGGAAGATGCATTTTATTGGTACAACCATTTGCCTACTAGGTCTATCCAACATTGGACTGAGTTAGAAGCTACCTTTTTGCAAAAGTTTTGAATCCCCATTAGTTCTAATGAGCTCTACCATCAGTTTACTAACATGAAAAGAGAGATCAATGAGCCTATAGGATCTTTCAACAATAGGTTTCACTATTCTTACACCTGATTACAGGCCCCTTATGATGTTGATGAACCCACTACCTTAGACATTTACTATGAAGGACTTGATAGTTTAACAGCTACCTTTATGAAATGGAGTAATACCCCCCCTGAGAGTTTACTAGATGCATATGCAGAAGCTGTTAAAGTTAGCATGACTCTAAGGAAACATCTATTTGGGCCTCTACCCTCATTAGGACCCATTGCTCACCCTGGACAAGTTCCAGCTCTCAACCAGGCCCTTGCACACCATACTCCTATCATGAATCCAGTACCTCAGTTGCCTCTGGTTCCCTACCCAGGGCCCCCTATGGGACAAATGTTATCCACAATGAGTTACCCCCAGCAAAATGTGAATCAACCCCTGCACACTCAGCCTCAGGCTAGCTATCCTTTGTACCTGCAAAATTCTGAGGTCCTGAATCAATCACTAAATCCCAATGTTGCAGTAGGATACACTCAAAATAATGTGAATCAACTTCCACACAGTAATCCTGACAAGGAGAGACTGGATGAATTTTTAAAACAAATAAAGAAGCTAAATATGGAGGTAACCTACTTGAGGAATCAAAACAGTTAGTTGCAAGCTGCTCAGAGGAATATGCAGTCCAATCAGAATAGAGAGAGTCCACAAGGACAACACTTTGATAGAGAGCAATGTCAAGATAGAGGATACAACAATGACAGGGGTTACAATAATGACAAGGGATATAATTATGAAAGAAGACAAAATTATGATAAGGGACAGTGATTAGGTCAGAACTTTGACAGAGGTCAAGGTGGTGGGAAAGGTTTTGAGAGAAGACAACAGCCAGGACATAATAGAACCTGGAACACAGGGCCCAATAATGGAGGATTCCCCACCCCACTGGATCAACCAGCCATTCAACTTGTTAATCAGTCTGCTAGTCAGCCAGTAAATCAAGAGAAGCCTCCTAGTGGTGTATATCTAGCCAAAGTTGCTTTATCAGGGTGGTGTAGGCTCCACAAGACTAGTCAGCATTCTGAGCTAGATTTTCAAGAGTTCCAAATATCAGCCTCAATCTTCCAGTATGAAGTGGAAAACAATGCAAGCTATTAGGAAATAGTACCTTCTATTCCTTATGATTCACCAGTGTTGGTATTAAACCACACTCCTTTTCCACAAAGTGAGGAAAACGTACCTGAAGAAGAATCTGACCAGTTGAAGGATGAGGCAGACTAGGTGTGCAATGAGGATGACATAACACAATTCTTTGATGAAAATCCAGTAAATAATAATGGTCCCAGAGATGAAGAGGAAGCTTACATTGAGGAAGTACAGACCTTTCAAAGACCTGTCAAAAGGTATGATTTGAGAGAATTGCAACATAGGCACCCACAGGTTGGAGGCCCCTTCACTACTTCCATCCCACCAAACAATTTCAACACGCCTCTAGACCCTAATGCTAGCAACCATCCATCATTGCCTCAGGTGTCTAAGAAATATCTATCTCAAGAAGTACATGCTGAGGTGACAAATGGAAGAAATGTTGGTGCAAGCAAAGAAAAGATGGTGGAGTACCCAAGGGAGGCCCCCACTGATTTAAATGAAGAACAATTGGCTCTATATGTTGCTGAAGAACTTTGAAAGCTAAAGGTAAGCCTATTTTCATTCGATTTATTAAGAGTTCTATCCATTAGGAATACAATCTTAGGTTCTTATGATGCAAATTCCATGTCTCAAGATAGATTAGTTAGCAAAAATGTCCATTAAGTGTCTAGTTCTTAGCCAATAGGAAGACAAAATCAGTCTCATGATCAAGTCCCCCCTAGAGACACTAGGAAGGAAAGGGAAAAATCTCAAGTTGTTCAAGTAGATACTCCCTTAACTCTATTTCAAGGGAAAACAGATACTCCTTCGTTCCTGATTTCTGTTTGAATATTTGGGAAAATAGATGCTCTAGCTCTATAACATTTCTTTGTTCCTGGCTTCTAGTTGGTTTAGGAACTTCTCTTACCTCTTCGACTTTATCTGTTATGTCCTCTGTAATAGGAACCTCTTCAATAATCTTTGGCATAGATTCTAGATTATCGAGATTTGGCACTGTCTCTTCGGTTTCAAGACCTATATTTTCCTGTCTAGCCAGGTGCTCAAGATCAGTTTCTAGGATGCCATATTCTTTATATCTTGTTGTATCAGGATCTTCCTTATTTCTAACCTCATCACTTGAAACTTGTGAAGGTTCTTCAATTTCAACTACAACCTGGCCTTCCTTTGATTTTTCGACGACTTGTGGTTGTTCAATATCATTTTGACTATTCCTTGATGAAGGCTAGGAATGAAAGGTATCTTCAATAAGCATTTGATCAGTAGGTTTATGTCCCGTAGTCTCCCTTGTTTCCATTTCAAGAACATTGATGTTCCCCACTTCTAAAGCAAGTGTTCCTTTTATGAATTCTTCTTCTTCAATGTTTATAGGAATTGAAATTGAACTTGTATCTGGAATTTCTTCCACCATTGGATGTACCATGGGTTTTTCTTTATACTTTTTTTCTTTTACTTTCTTCCAGATGGTGCCCCACTTGTCCATATGTTCCTTAATCTTGGCCTCATTAGTCTCAGAAACTTCATCCAAAACCACAGGAGTCTTTCCTAGTGCATGTTCTATACTAGCCATATTAACTAGAGGAGAAGTGAATAATGTTACAACTCTTTGAGATGCATACCTTGTCTATGCACCAGTATTTTCTATCACCCCTACTTCTTCATCACTAGTAGGCTTGGTCCTTCATTTTTCCATGGAATAAGATGCACTTTTGGTTTAAGTTTTCCTGACTCGGCATTTGTACACTTATCAGTTGGCTCTAGTGAAACTCCCTGGCTTGGAGCCTCAAGGTTCTCTCTTCAATGTGTATGCCAAGAGTTGCTTTACCAACTTTCCTCTTCTTCTTAGTAGATTCCCCACAATCGAAATCATCTTCATCTCTTTTTTTCTTTCTTTTGTCTTGCGAGTATGTGGTTTGAATTCCTTTTTCTCTTAAAACTTTAGAAAAATTATCTATCTAATGTTGAGTATGTCATAGGACAAGTTGAGAGAAATCCTCAATTAATTTAACTTCTTTAGCTTCATAATTTGGGTCCTAAATACGTTAATCATAGACTTTGTCTTCATTATAAGCCTTACTCAGCACTTTACCATCATCTTTCTCCAACTGATCTAGAATATAATGAATTCTAAGGATTCGTGTAGATTTCAATGACAATATTTCATATTTTCTTGTTCTTACTCTACGCTCATCTTCACAATTTAGCCAATAATCTTCAAGGTGTTGGACATGAGCACAATAACTAGCTATCTTCTTGGAAATATTCCCTTCAGGTTCATAATATTTTCTTTGTAGTGGAAAGTATTCCAAATTATAATTTTTCAATTCCTCTTCATACAAGTTAGCTACTCTAATTGCACTACATTTGAAATTCACTATCACAATAGGAAACCTGAAAGAAGCCTTTTTATGAGCCTTGTTGTAAAGAGCTTGGGATGGGTTTAACTATCTTACTAATTCTAGTAACACTATTTTATTTGTAGGGTACGTGGGTAGCGTGAAAGCATATCAATTAAACCCTTCTACTCTAATATAAGAGAAAGTGGGAAACTGAATGTTCCATGCTCTAATCTGTCTAATGACACTATGTGCTTCCAAAGATAATCTTCTAGCTTTTTTGCCATCCATTTTTTTGACCAACTTCATGGAAAACATGTCATTAACCCTTCGGTAATGCTCCTTGTATCCATGGATAGTAATTTGGGGTAAATGAGCATATATTAAATTGTTTCCTACTTCTCTACCCAGAGTACCAATATTTTTCAACCCTTGATTATTTTCCCTTAAGGTGCAAGAATAAATCACATACGATGACATATAGAAACATCTAGTTTGTGGAAATACCTATATCTATTTGTGCAATCTTTCACTAATAAACCTTCCCCAATGCATTTGCATGGAATTTTACCTCAATTTAGATATAATTACAAACATCCATGGTTCAAATTTACTAGCATCTCGCAACCCATCTATCCTACGTAGCATAGTTATGAAATCTTGAACCTCTTGGTTGAACATAGCCCTTATAATTGGTTTTGTCAATTTCGTAATTTGCTCCAGGAACCATTTTGTGTTCATAATGTCTCTATTGCGCTCTTCGAAACTATGGTAGGTTTTGGCCTTGGCCTTCATATCAATCTGATACATCTGAGTAAATGTAGGAAGCCCAAATATGTATATAATTCCTTTCTTAGAGAGATATACATAAACTATTCTATCTGTCTCAATGATTGTTTTGTCTAGGTCATAATGGTTTAAACATTCCATAACTAATTTAGGGGCCTCAATTGCTAGCGGAAACCCTCCTACTAAATTTAACCAACTTGCAATAATATTCTTTGTACATTGAGAAGTGTTTTCTTGTCATGCCCTTGTGCAAAATTCGACATCAGAAGTCCATCCCATACGAGTATCAGTAGCTATTGCACCAATGAGTATAGCTTGTGAATTGTAGGATTGAATTCATCTTCTAGTTATGCTTCAAAAGTACTCATTTTTGTTGGCGTGTTCTACATTTTCAAATATGTTCCTTCTATGCAAGTTATGGTTAAATTTAACTAGTTTTTTTAATAATTTATAAATTTTTTAATTCAACTTTTAGTTAAATTCAAATCAAAATAATCAACATTTCAGTTTTTAAAGGAAACACCATCTTTTCAAGACTTCATGTGTGAAAATGATTAACAAAATTTTTGTTATTCAATACATACCAAGTTTTGGCTGATGATGACAATCTTTTCAGAATACAACCTTGAAACCCTGGGTAGTTGTGTTATTAGTTTTTTGAAATTTACCTTTCTTTGTGCACCACAATGTTAGTTTTGTTCGTTAAATATACTTTGGAAATTTGCAGAATGACGCGAAGTAGAGTGTTGTGAAAGCAACTATATGCTTGAGGTAATGCCAAGTACATGTGTAGTTCACCAACTTCATTAATTACCTATTACAATGCATTAATTTCTTGAATAAAGTTGTAACCATTATGAATTAGGGTTCAAATTATGAACACCTAGGTTTTTGTGTGGGCTCGCTACTAGAGAAAAATAAGGTGCAGAAAGCTTACATGGAACTCTTGTGTCACTTTAATTTTTGCAAGGAAAAAATCCTATAAGATATGTGATCATTTGCAATCACCAAGATTGACAACATCCGATATTGAACCTTGGAAAGATTACTAGGGACTGGGGCACTTACCCTCAAGCTTTAAAGAAAACCGAAAGTAAATAGAGAAACCGGGAACTGAGTTTGAGAGAAATCAAAATTGATTCAAACATTCGTTAACAAAACATCTGGTTTCTGATTCTTAACTAAATAAAATGAAAAGCAAGTGTCAGAATCCGATACAGAAAAGTGAGATCACCGGGATTGACAACATCTGGGTGATGACTTACCAGGTGGGACTAGGAAAAATTGAAGATACAACATCTTTGAAGTGATTGCAACCATTTCGAGATTCCGATCTCTGATAGACTAATAAAACTCTATGCAAAGATCGCAACACCAAATCTAGGAAAGAACAAGGATTTAAGAAAAGACCAAGTAAACTGAAAGATGAAGCCTACATTTTACCAACCTCGAAAATGATGCCAAAGCAAGCAAAAGTGATGAAAAAAAAGGGGTTGACATTTTTCCAAAGGTTTGAATGGGGCGTGTTGTGAGACCACACAACAACTAGCAACCAACAAAACTAAATAAGACAATAGAAATTCAATTATGGATCTAATAACCATGTTTCAACTTTTTTTAGTCTTCTAATTATAAATAGTCAGATCTTCATTCCAACATTCTGCTTTCACTTCAACTAGCATACAAGATTAAGTATTACTGAGCTCACGTGTGTGCAATTGATTATTTCCACTATAGTAAACTTAAAGCATAGCAATTATTTGCATTAACCTACATAATTTGGCAATTCCTTTTAATCCAACCATGGATAGAGCCTTACTGTTAGTTAGGTGTCTATAGCCTCGAAAAGGTTATCTTTGTAATTCCCCCAAACATAGCTCTACTACCAGTTAGATGTCTATAGCCTTCGTAGAGATATTTGGATAGCCTAAAGAGTTGATTACTCTTTTCTCTTTTGATATTTCCTCGATAGCTCATTTTCAACTTGCAATCAATGAAGCTCGCTATTAGGTTGGGAATTATAGTGGTAGCAAAGGTAGCCTTTTAGTTTATCACTCAATGCAACTAACTGTTATCCCAAATTTTAGTAGAATGATTTAAAATTTATGCATTTGTAGCTCAACATCAACTGAATGATTTATGCTAACTAGAGTAAAAAGAATCAAATAATTCTCCAATTATTTATAGGTAAATGACTATTTCTAGTCAAAACATAGATAAAATTTACAGAATTGACATTTATTACCCTGTTCACCTTCAAAGGCTGCTAATCGTTGTATAGCCTAACGACGCAACACCCAAAAAAAAGAAAACAAAAGAAAAGAAAAACATGACTATTTACGAAGCAACAATGAAAGATTTCTACAAAAAAAAACTATTTACAAAACTCATTTACAAAAATTATGACTAGAAATAATGTTTCAGAAACTACCCATTAACAGGCAATGTGATATCTTCACTAGTCAAAAACTTCAGCGTATAGGTGCTATCACCTAGAATTTTAGAAATTTGATAAGGACCTATGCACAACTTGTCAAACTTACCATGATCACCTTTTCACTCATAGTATTTGTTCCAATACAGGACTAAGTCTGATATTCTAAAAGTTTTTAATCTAGCCCTTTTGTTAAACCATCATTTTACCATTGATTGATGCCTAGCAAAATGATCTATAGCTTGGGTACATTTTTCATCTAAATGCATTAATTGCAACAACTAGGATTTAGTTTGATAATATAATCCAATGTATTCTTGGGAAAATTGCAAATTAGGGATTTTCAAATTTATTGGCAATATAGGGTCTACCCTATAAACTAAGTGGTAAGGAGAATTTCCCAAAGCAGATTTCATCCTAGTATGATCTACCCAAAGGGCTGAAGCAGACCCAAGAGGCTCAAGCACACTCACAATGACAACCTACCTTCAAGAGGCATCTAATAAGATTCAAATGACTTATTTGAGCAATTCAAATAACCCTCAAAGTTTGGCAATCATCAGAAGCATGATTTCTCACTTTCACCCCTTGAATCCTAGTAGTAGTGTAAAATCATGTTTTGGCCATTAACTCAAATATTCTCCTAGACACCTGACAAATAGATGATGGATTCAAACACCCATTTCAGAGTTGTAACACATATCTTAAATTCAGATACAAGTCTTTTGGACAAATTTCCCAAAATCACCCCTTCTATGCTGACCTAATTAGGTTGATTAGGCCTAAATTACAAAGCAACATATCTTTAAACTTGTCACAGACCCTTGAAACCTTGGGGAAACATCTCATAAGCCCTAAAACCTACAAAACCACAATCAACACCTAGGGTTGACACTTTCAATATTGCAAACCATAAAACCCTCAATTTCGTGCCAAATCAAGAGGGTTTATTAAAATTCACACTTGCATGACCATCCAGACCATGCCACCAACTCAAACATGTGTATTATGACCCAAATATGCTCAAAATTAAAAAAACTCCACACTCTCATTGATTTTGATAAACCCTAGACTAAGGGCTCCATTTACATGTGTTTTTCTTCACAAAACTCATCAGGACAGCAGGCTTGACTCCTTTATTTCTTTTCCAACACTCTAATCTAATATCCTAAATTCTACATAGACTTCCTAGGGCCCATTACACTTGTTACAATAGGTACAATCGATGTAAGGGCCCTTTAAAACATGAATTTTGTCACAAAACCCTCAAAACAGGGTGCACCGGCTATTCACAAGGGAACACTTAAAGAATGCTTCAAATCCTTTACTAACCCTTAAGACTAGATGTAAACCACATTAGACAGATACCATTACATTATTCAAAAATATTTACACAATACAAGGACTGTACGTTACTGTATAGGTCTCCACAAGATCTAAAAATCAACCTTACAAATGAGTTTCCATGCCTTTTTAAAGGCTTCTCCTCATCAAACCCACGCCCAACTACCTTGCAACCAACTTTTAAATCACTAATTACTATTGGATGTCATAATAACACCTTTTACACAATTTGGTAACAATACCATTACATGCTTCGCAATTGTTTGCTATTTTTGACCCTTTTAATCACCTAACCTATTACAATGGGTCTAATGAGACCTTATTCACCTAAGAACCATATCTTATTCAAGAAAACAACATACTACCACCCTTGACACCACCTTGACAACTTTGAAAATCCTTTCCATAGGAAAATGAATACATAAACCTCTCAAAGTTGACCAAGCACCACAAAATGGTCACTTAGGACCTTATTTGCACTAAAAAACTCAACTCAAACATCCTAGCATCCTTTGTCTAAAAAAATTTCATGGAAAAATAGAGAAAAGGTGGGTGCTCCTACACCATACACACCACCATAAAAAAATACTCATGTCTCATGAGTGAAGGTTGTCTTGCTCCAACCTATTCTCCACAAAGCCAATGTTGACATGTACCTCCTTTTGTCTGACTTGGACAATGAAAGCTTGTAGGCCACTCTTCCTTCTTGTCTTTGTATGCATGTAATCTTGCTCCCCTCTTTGAAATTAGATCAATAGGTGGTATTTCATATACCCTTAGACCAAAACAAGTGAACTTCCTAATCTTCATGCCTTTAAACCATCCTTTACCCCTTCCTACCTTGTTGTTTGCTACCATGTCTGATGGAGACTCCTCTCTGCTCAATTTTCCTTTCATGACTGATGTAGGACCTACTCCAACCATCTTCAGCCCTGTCCAAGTAGTATATTGTCCCTCATGACTTTGTCCTTGCTTATGCACTTTTTCCACTCCATTCTGACCATTGAAATCAAACATCAGACCTATTGTCCTTGCTTATGTAGCCCTATTGACCACTGTGTTATCAAATTTTAGAGTCATTCCTAGACTCGACTATCCTTCCTTTCCATGAGTTTTTATAGGACATACCACTATTCCAATCAAAATTTCTTCCATCCTCCTAATCCCTTCTTGTTGTGTTATCAACACCCTACCATGAACCTTTCTTAGATCAATCTTCTCCATGGTCTTCACATTAGATTGCTTCTCCAATCCTTTTTTCATCCTCTCAATAGGTTCAAAACCATTAGATTCCACTGTCTTAACACCATTTGTAGGTATCTTCTTTGTTGTTTCAACACCATAACCCTATTCCAAATCAGAAAACAAGTTGTTCTTACTGTCCTCAAGCCTTATAGGCTCCTTTTTACCAATAATTACCACCTTAGACTTACCTTTATCCTTCTCTTTTCCCTGTAAAGGAGTTAGTTTAAAACTTTGATCATCTTTCCAAATAGTATAGGTGTTTTCCCAGCCATCATACATAGACCTTCTATCAAATTGCCATGGTCTCCCCAATAGCAAATGACAACAATCCATAGGTAACACATCACATAAGACTCTATCCTTATACTCCCAAATCTGGAAATCCACATAGGCTTGCTCATTTACCACTAAGGTTTGACTATTATTCACCCAAGAAACCTTGTAAGGTGCTACATGAGGTATCTTTTCTAGACTTAACTTATCTACCATCTCCCTAGACACCATGTTATCTTGAGAACCAGAATCAATTACAACTTGGCACACTTTACCTTTGCATTTGCATGAGGTTCTGAATAGGTTCCTTCTTTGGCTCATATCTTCCTCCTTCGGTGCTTGCAACAAAGTTCTTATCATGAGAGCTTCCCCCACTTCTAGATCTGCAGGTCTACTTGAACTTTCACACTCTTCCTCTTGAATCAATTGTGTTCTTCTTTCAATCCTATCACCACTTGAAGTTGAAACTTGTTTTTGAGGAAACTTGAAATATGGGTGTCCAAATTCATTGCACCTATAACACTTACCTAAAAACTCATTGAAATCCCTCTTTGGCTTGAAGTTTGTTCTCTCACCTCTCCATCCACCTCTTGATTTAGGTGCTTGTTCCTTACTTTTATCAACACCTTCATGATCTTTCTTGGACTATCTTGGGCCTCTACCTCTATTCACATTACCCAAGCCCCTTCCTTTTCTTTCTTGTCTTAATTCTCTCTTCTACCCTCATTTCTATTTGTAAGCATTCTTCTAATGTCTTAGGTGGGTTCAAGTTGATCTCATCTCTTATGTTCAAACTTAAACCACTCAAATATCTGGCTACTCTTTCCACTTCATCTTCATTATGTCCTGCTCTTATGCATAATCTATGGAACTCTTAAGTGTAAGACATAACATCCATCTCTCTCTGCTTTAATTCTTGCAATTTAATGAAAATTTGAATAGCATAATCTACTAGTAAAAAGTGAGCCTTAAGTTTTACTATCATCCTATCCCAATAACATATTTTGGACTTACCTTTCTTGACTCTATCCTCTTGGAAAAAATTCCACCATGTGAGAGTTTGTACTTTCAACTTTTTCTTTGCATACTTAACCTTCTTTTTGTCATTAATGTCTTCAAACTCAAAAAAATTATCTAAGACATCAATCCATGCCAAAACCTCTTTACTATACATCTTACCTCCGTACATTGGCACAACAATTTTTACCTTTGGAGTCTTGTCACCTCTTACTACCTTTAGCATCTTGAGCATTCTCCTTTCATCAGGGTCTAAATCATCTTCATCATCTTGGATTGGAGGATTTCCTTCTTCCCCTTCATCCTCTTTATCACTATGGTCTTCATTCACCATTCCTCTCCTCTGGTTCTTCTCCAAAGTTGCTATCCTTGCTATGGTGGCCTCTTGAGACTCTTTGTAGAGTATTTCCTTATGTTCCAATTGCTTATTCAATTATTTTATTTCATTTTCCATTGCACTGGCCTTTGGAGGCATCTTTCACAATCCTCTCTTCACCTGCCTGCAAAACCAATTCAAAAAACCAACACAAGATCTACTACTGTGCTCTAACACCACTATGATGTAGACCTAGGAGGCTCAAGCACACTCACAATGACAATCTACCTTCATGAGGTATCTGACAAGATTAAAATGAATTATTTGAGCAATTCAAACAACCCTCAAAGTTTGACGACCATTAGAAGCATGATTTATCACTTTCACCCCTTGAATCCTAGTTGTAGTGCAAACTCAATTTTTGGCCATTAACTCAAATATTCTCCAAGACACCTGACAAATACATGATGGATTCAGACACCCATTTCAGATTTGTAACACATATCTCAAAGTCAGATACAAGTCTTTTGGACCAATTTCCAAAAATCACCCCTTCTACACTGACCTAATTAGGCTTATTAGGCCTAAATTACAAAAAAACATATCTTTAAACTTGTCACAGATGCTTGAAACCTTGGGGAATCATTTTATATGCCCTTAAACCTCCAAAACCACAATCAACACCCAGGGTTGAAACTTTCAATATAGCAAACCACAAAACCCTCAATTTCATGCCAAATCAAGAGGGTTTATTAAAATTCAATCTTGAACGACCTTCTAGACCATGCCACCGACTCAAACATGTGTATTCTAACCCCAATATGCTCAAAAGTTAAAAAATCTCCACACTCATTGATTTTCATGAACCCTAGACTAAGGGCTCCATTTACATGTGTTTTTCTTCACAAAACTCATAAGGACAATAGGCTTGACTACTTTATTTCTTTCCCAACACTCTAATCTAATATCCTATTGGTATATGGAGCCTAATCAGACTCAAAGGTTAAATTTTTCTCACTTTTATCGGTGAAGTTTCTCCTCAATTATTTAACGGGGTCAAGGAGCAACGCCCCTAGCACGCTCCCTATCACGATATAGGGTAGGGTCGAGGGGCAGCACCCCTGAGACCTCTCATGATTTTTATTATTTAATAAAGGTTTTAGGTGTTATTTTTCTATTGGCCGACATAAAAAAAACCCTATTTTTGTAATCGACATAAGTTTTGATAAAAGGCTAAGGGTTTGGGTTCTGTTGGCATTGTATTGTAGTACTTACAATGGTTTTGAGTTGCAAGGATTACTAGTTGTAATCAGTTTGATTTATTGGATAATAATATTAGACTCTTTGTTGGTGGACGTAGCCCAAGTTTGGGTGAACCACGTTAAATATTGTCTATCGTTGTTATTATTTCTATGTTTTTCATTCCTTTGTTTAATTTTTATTTATGTTTAATTGATATTCTCTTCATACAATCCCTAATAAGTGGTATCAGAGCGGGTTGTGTTCAATTATCGTTCATAGGAAAGTCTCACCGTTGAGTGGGAGTCTTACGGTTAAGTGGGAGCAATGGAAGACAAGGGTAAATTAAAGGTAGATAAATTTAATGGGAAGAACTATCGGCTATGGAAGATGTAGGTGGAGGATTATTTCTATCTGAAGGATTTATGAAGGCCATTGGAAGGAACAACCAAGAAACTGACAGGAATGAGTGATGAGGAATGGAATCTTCTGGAAAGAAAGGCACTGTGATCCATTCATTTATGCTAGGCACAATCAGTGGCATTCAATATTACAATAACAAAGAAAACTAAAGAGTTGATGGAAACCTTGGCAAAGTTATATGAAAATCCTTTCACTTCGAATAAGGTATTTCTCATGAAGCGTTTATTTAGTATGAAAATGGTAGAAGGTGGGTTAGTTGTTGATCATTTAAATGAGTTTAATATAGTTACCAGTCAATTAATTTCTATAAATGTAAACTTTATGAAAAAGTTAGGGCTATTTTGATTCAGTGTTCTTTGCTTGAAAGCTAGAATAGTTTGGTGATGGTTGTTAGTAATTCTATTTCTGGTTTGAATACATTGAAATTTGATAATATTGTTGGTGTTATTTTGAGTGAAAAAATTCGTAGGAAAACTCAAGTGGAACATTCACATCAGAGATTTTTTTGAATGCAAAAAGTAGGGGCAGAACAAAGGAGAGGAAAAAAATCTGGAAGTCATGGGAAGTCACGAGGAAAATCAAAGGACAAAAGATCTCAATCTAGAGACAAGAGGGATTGTTGGTACTGTGGTAAGTTGGGTCATTTGAAGAAAGATTGTTGGTCTTGAAAAAATAAAAGAGACAAAAAGAAAGGCAATAAAGAGGAAAATGTGGTAAGTAATAAATCTGATGAGGATGCTTTGATTCTTTCCCTTGATAATGCTAATGATTCTTGGATGTTAGATTCAGGGGCTTCATTTCATGCTACGCCCCATAGAAGTTATTTTCTTGATTATGTCCAAGGGGATTTTGGAATGGTTTATTTAGGAGATAATGAACCTTGTTAGATTGTTGGAAAGGGAAGAATCAAGATTAAGTTACAGAATAAGAATCATTGGCTACTATATAAGGTAAGGCACATTTCAAAGTTGAAAAGAAATTTAATTTCAATAGGGCAACTAGATGATGAGGGTTGTGTTGTTACATTTAGTGATAAAAATTGGAAGGTTACAAAATGTGCCCTAGTGGTAGCAAAAGATGTGAAAGTAGGAACCTTATATCTTTGTACAGGTCATACTATTCCTTCTACGTTAGCTATTGTAGATAAAAATCAATGTTCAAGAATAGTTGTTGCAGTTCAGTAGGCAGAAAAATAAACAGTTGTTATGGATTTTGAATCAACACTGTGGCATAATATACTTGAGCATATGAGTGCAAAAGGTATGAAATTACTTCATTCAAAGAATGTTTTACCAGGTTTGAAATGTGTTAATATGGATTTCTATGAAAGTTGTGTGTATGGAAAATAAAAGAGAGTTTTCTCAAGGATGGGAAGCAAAAGAAAGATGAGAAATTGGAGCTTGTGTATATGGATGTATGGGGACTAGCCCAAGTATCTTCTCTCGGTGGCTCTCTATACTATCACTTTTATTGATGATGCAACAAGGAAGGTATGGATTTATTTCCTTAGGCATAAATTTGATCTATTTGAAAATTTTAAGAAATGAAGAATCTTGGTTGAGAATGAGATAGGTAAAAAGTTAAAATGTTTTAGATCTGATAATGGTGGTGAGTATTGCAGCAAAGAGTTTGAATACTATTGTTCCTCTAATGGTATTCGTAGGCAGAAAACGATTCCAAGGACTCCACATGAAAATGGAGTGGTTGAACGCATGAACAAAACAATAATGGAGCGTGCATAGACTATGAGATTGCATGCTTGGTTGCCTTTAAACATGTGGGAAGAGGCTATAAACACTGTAATTTATTTAATTAATAGAGGTCCTTCAGTTCCCTTGGGTTGTGGTATTCCAGAGGAAGCATGGAAAGGTAATAAGGTGAGTTATTCTTTTCTCAATACCTTCAGTAGAATTTGCACATGTAGATTCTAAAAATAGAACCAAGCTGGATGAAAAATCAAAGAAATATATATTTTTTGGATATGAAAATGATGAATTTGGTTATAGGCTTTGGGATTCTAAAAATCAAAAAATTCTGAAAAGAAGGGATGTCATATTCAATGAGAAAGTGTTGTACAAAAATCAGTTGTAGCAACATGAGAAGAAAAAAATGATTTTGTAGTGTTGGATGATACACCAAATAGCGATGTTCTAGTGGTTCCTCATGCCCGCAACAACAACAACAATAAAAAATACCACAAACTCCAGTGAATGTTAGACAATCTTCAAGGATAAATAGACCTCCAAAAATGTTTTCTCCCTCTTTGTATTCTATTTTGTTAACAGATGCTCGTGAACCTGAAGGGTATGATGAAGCTATGCGGGAGGATACAAAGGTTCAATGGGATCATGCAATAGAAGAAGAAATTGACTCCTTACTAAAAAATCAAACTTGGGAATTATGAAAGTTGTCTGCAAATAAAAAGGATTTACCAAATAAATGGTTTTATAGACTGAAAGAGGAAGATGGAGGTAAGAACATATTTAAAGCCAGGTTAGTTGTCAAAGGATTTGTACATAAAAAAGGAGTTGATTTTGCTTAGATTTTTTCTCCAGTTGTTAAGATGACTTATATTTGTATTGTTTTAAGTATTGTGGTTGTTGAATATTTGCATTTGGAATAGCTAGATGTGAAAACCTCCTTTCTTCATGGTGATTTAGAGGAGGAGATATATATGGAACAACCCCAAGGATTCAAGGTCAAAGGAAACGAGTAATTGATGTACAGATTGAAGAAGAGTTTGTATCGCTTGAAACAAAAACCTCGACAATAGTACTTGAAATTTTATAGTTTTATGGCTAAGCAAGGATACAACAAGTGCAATTCTGACCATTGTGTTTATTTTAAGAGGTTGGATAATGACTACATTATTTTATGTTTATATGTTGACATGCTTGTAGCAGGGTCTAACATGGATCACATAAGTGAGTTAAAACAATAGTTAGAAAAATAATTTGCTATGAAGGATTTGGGGGCAGCAAAAAAAATCCTTGTTATGATAATTTGCGGAGATAGGAAGAATAAAAAATTAACTCCATCTCAAGCTGGTTATGTTGAGAAGGTGTTATAGAGATTCCACATGGAGAATGCAAAAACTATCAGCACACCTTTTCCTAGTCATTTAAAATTGACTAAGGAAATGTGTCTAAAGACACAATAGGAGGATAAAATGTCCAAGGTACTATATGCTTCAGTCGTAGAAATTTTAATGTATGTCATGGTATGCATGAGACTATATATTGTACATGTTGTTGGAGTTGTAAACAGGTATATGAGTAATCCTGGATTGGAGCATTAGAATGCAGTAAAATGGGCTCTCAGATATTTGAGAGGTACATCCAATAAATGTTTGTGTTTTGGGGGCTCTAATACTAATTTAGTAGGTTATATAGACTTAGATTTGGCAGGGGATATTGATATCAGGCAAAGTACTACAAGTTATGTCTTTATTGTAGGTGGGACAACAGTAAGTTGGATCTCACAGTTGCAAAAGGTGGTTGCTTTATCCACCACAAAGGAAAAGTATATAGCTACAAAAAAGGCAAGAAAGGAGATGATATGACTACAATATTTCATCGAAGAATTTTTAGGCCAACAGTTATTTGTTTACAGATAGCCAGAGTGCCATACATCTTGCAAAGAATTATGCCTTGCATTCAAAGACCAAACACATATAGTTGAGGTATCACTTCATTCAGTCAGTGTTGGATGAAGGATAGTTAAGGCTAGAAAAGATACATGCATAAGAAAATCTAAAAGATATGTTTACAAAGGTAGTGCCAAGGAAGAATTTGCACTCATCTTCAACTTTGGTTGGTCTTCAAGACTAAAAACAATCAAATCAGAATAGCAAGGTCCAGGGTGCTTATTTCCAGTAGGAGCTACAAGGTTAGCGGTGTTATGATCAGTCTCCAAGTGAGAGGTGATATGGGGTGGAGTTTTATCAGTTTCCAAGTGGGATAGTGTTGGTATATGGAGCCTAATCAGATTTGGAGGTTAATTTTTTTCCACTTTTATTAGTGCAGTTTCTCCCCAATTATTTAACGGGGTCAAGGGGCAGTGCCCCTTGCAGGGGTTTGGGGGTAGCACCCCTTGCGGACTCCCTATCATGATACAAGGCAAGGTCGAGGGGCAGCTCCCTCAAAACCTCTCATGATCTTAATTATTTAATAAAGGTGTGGGGTGTTTTTTTCTATTGGACGACATTAAAAAAATACCCTATTTTTGTAACCGACACAAGTCTTGATAAAAGGCTACGAGTTTGGGTTCTTTTGACATTGTATTGTAGCATTTGCAACAGTATTGAGTTGCAAGGATTACTAGTTGTAATTGGTTCAATTTACTGGACAATAATATTAGACTCTCTGTTGGTGGACGTGGCCCAAGTTTAGTTGAACCACATTAAATATTGTCTCTTGATGTTATTATTTCTATGTTTTTCATTCGTCTGTTTAATCTTTATTTGCATTTAATTGATATTTTTTGCATACAATTCCTAACATATCCTACATTCTACATAAACTTCCTATGGCCCATTACACTTGTTACAGTAGGTACAATCGGTATAAGGGCCCTTTAAAACATGAATTTGTCGCAAAACCCTCAAACCAGGGTGCACCGACTGTTCACAAGGGAACTCTTAAAGAATGCTTCAAATCCTTTATTAACCCTTCAGACCATATGGAAAACACATTAGACACATTCCATTACATTATTCAAAAGGATTTACACAAAGCAAGGAAATTACATTATTGTATAGGTCTGGGAAAGATAGGAAAATATAAAAAATTGTTGATAAAAGTGAGGAATCAATTGTATTTCTCCACAAGATCTCAAAAATCAACCTTACAAATGAGTTTCCATGCCTTTTTAAAGGATTCTCCTAATCAAACCCACACCCAAATTCCTTGCAACCAACTTTTAAATCACTAATGACCGTTGGAGGTCATAATCACACCTTTTACACAATTTGGTAACAATACCATTACATGCTTTGCAATTGTTTTCTCTTTTTTACCCTTTTAATCACCTAACCTATTACAATGGGTATAATGAGACCTTATTCACCTAGGAACATGTCTTATTCAAGAAAACAACACACTACCATCCTTGACACCAGCTTGACAACTTTGACAATCCTTTCCATAGGATTTACAATCATTATAAAATGAATACATAAACCTCTCAAAGTTGAACAAGCACCACAAAATGGTCACTTAGGACCTTATTTGCACTCAAAAACTCAACTCAAACTTCCTAGCATCCTTTTTCTAAAAAAAAAATCATAGAAAAGCAAAGAAAAGGTGGGTGCTTCTGCACCAAGGGCGAATTTTAACAAAGAATGCCATTATGTAGGATTCTTTTTGACCAATTTTTTAATTATATCCAACAAATTTTTATTTGATGATTTTGCTAATCCATTTCCCTCCGGATAATAATTTGATGAAAATTTTAATGTTATACCGTACTCAAATTCCCAATTGGAAAACTTTAAGGAAGAAAAAGTAGGACCATATCACATACTAGAGTGTATGGTACTCCAAACCTAGTAATAATATTTTCTTCTAAAATTTTGATTACCACCTATGTGGGGCATTTTTTGCTAGGGCATGGTTTGGTCCATCTGGTACAGTACTCTATAGCAGTTAATATAAACCTGTGACCTACAGACAATGGAGGATTGATAGTTACAACGAAATCTAGTCCCCATTGGAAAAAAGGGTGCATCTCCATCACTGGATGTAATGGTTGAGCATTGAATCTTCCTTTTTCTAACATAGTTTGACATGTATAGCAATGTTTTACGTGTTCATATGTATCTTTAAAAATCGATGGCTAGTAATAACCAACTCTCAAAATAAGGTTTGTAGTAGCTAAAGGTGTTTTGTGAGTTGTTCCAAACATATCATGCAGTTCCTGCAAAACTTCAAATTTGTTTTTATTCTATTCAAACATCTTAAATATATTCCTTTGTGATTTCTTTTGAATAGAGCTCCTCCTTTGATCATGTAACTTTGTGATTTTATCTTAAGATATCTTCTCTAATTTCTTTGCATATGATCGGAGTAAGTATGGCTAACTAGAGAATGCTATATGTCTGAATACCAATCTTCTTGATCTTTTACATCCAAAGTGTACTGCTGACTAGAGATTTGTGGGTCTATTTCTACAATAGACTTGACCAAAGCTTGTCCATAAACTAGTTTCATGGGTATAATTTCTAAATCAAATTCTTGCAAAATCGTAACCCATTTGGCTCTGTTTTCTCTGAGCTTGCTCTATGTTAGCAACATTTTGACTGTAGAATCTAAAACAATAGCTTTGACTATACTCCTGAAGATGTAATGCCTGAATTTGCATGCTGCCTTAACCAAAGAAAAGTCTTGTTTTTCAACATCTGTGTATCTTATCTCTGCTTATTTAAATGGAGCACTCATAAAAGTAATCAACTTTTCTTCTTTGTTCTCACCCTTCTGTGTTAGTACTACTACACAAGTATGACCAGAAACAAAAGAGTAAATGTAAAAAGGTTTAATATAATCTGGACTTACTAGTACTGGTACTTCCACAATTGTAGCTTTTATTTTTTCAAAGGCGAGCTTAGCCTTATTTTTCCATTCTATTTTTGCATCTTTCTTTAACATATCATTGAGTGGTTTCACTATCTCGGCAAATCCAGTGATAAATTTTTGGACGAAATTGATCTTACTGAAAAAGAATTAAAAAATATTTTTTACTTCCGAGGGGTTGTATCTTGAGCAATGCACTTACTCTTTATGGGTCTATCAAAATACCTTTTTCAGAAATAATATGTTCCAACAGTTTATCTTCAGTCACCCTGAAAATACATTTCTTAGGATTTAGGGAAACTCTGTATGTTTCACACTTTTGTAATGTTGCTTGAAGATCTTGAACATGATCTCCTCTATTCTTTGAAAATACTATGAAGTAATCCATGTAAATGATAATACATTTTCCTATCAACTCTTGAAAAGAATAGTTCATGGCTCTCTGAAATGTAGCTCCAACATCTATCAATCCAAATGGCATCCTTCTGTAAGAAAAAGTTCCCTACTTCATGGTGAATGTTGTCTTTATTTGATCTTCCTTTGCTACCATTACTTGATTATATCCATAGAACCCATCTAGAAAGGACAAAATATGTGAACCATTGACTATTTGTAACACTTCTTCTAGTGAAGGGAGTGGATAATTATCTTTTTCAGATGTCTTATTAAAATTTCAGAAATCTACACACATTTGTATATCCCCATTCTTCTTCCTCACCAGTACCAAATTTTCCACCCAAGTAGAATGTCTAATAGGAAATATTATTTTGGCTGATAAATTTTTTTAGAATTCCTTTTGAATTAGTGGTTCTAAAAGTGCACTCACTGGTCATTGTTTTTGTCAAAAATGATTTGCATCAGGCTTCAATGGTATTGTATGTGTGATAATGGAAGTATCATAAGTTTTCAAATCTTTATACGTCCATGTTATAACCTTCCAATAATCTCTAAGTGCTTGAGAAATTTTTTTGTTCTCTTCTTCAGTGCAAACCTTTCCTATAAGCACATTTTTTAGGATCTTCTTTAGTATGCAAATTGTATAATTCAGATTTCCCTCCATCACTTTGAGGCAAATCTTTCTGTTGAACTATCTGATCGATATCAAATAGTTGTTTCAAATCAATTATTCCTTTCAGAATATTTTTATCTTTAGCTTGAGCTAATTCTTCATCTTGAATTTCACCATCAAGGCGGTCTATTTATTTAATTATATGTGCTTCAAAGATACTAGAATGAATTATGAATTCCAATGTGTGTCGATCATCTTCAAACACCTACAAATTAGTAACATTAATGAGAACCAAAGGTAATTGTACCAACTCAACTTTGAATCTCGTCAAATCTGAGGCATCTAAAGGTTCTAAAGCACTAGAAATAGTAGCCAAAGCATCTGCTCATTGATTAAATCTTCTTGGAATGTGAGTAATAATGAATGCATCGAAACCTTCTATTAGATCCCACACTCTATGTCTGTAATTGCACAATCACTTGTAGTGACAAATGTATTGTTTTTGAACTTGCTTAACTACCAATTCAGAATCACCAAACACCTTAAGAATTTTAATTTTCTTCTTGATTTCAAGCATCAAGCCATGAATAAGGGCTTCATATTCTTCCACATTATTAGTACACTGAAATTGCAATCAATAAGTGTAGACATGGAAAATATACCGACACACTTGATCCTGATTTACTAACATCATTTCGTCCTGAATCATTTTCTTAGCTTGTCATCACCTTTCATCCCTTAATTGAATAAACCAATTTATCTAGTTAAGTCATCACTTTTTGTTAATTAAATAAATCAATGTTATTTAATTAACCCTTTTAGTTCTCTATTTAATTAAATAATGTATTTTATTTGATTAAATCCCTAAAAGTCATTCTATTGAATTAAATAAATTAAACCTTGTTTAATTTAATCTAACATCACCCTCTTTAATTAAATAAATCAAAAACTTTATTTAATTAAATCTAAATCATAATTCTCTCAACTTTAATTTGAAATCAATCCAAAAATATAAATCAAACTTCACATCATCTAATCCCTTATTAAATTAATCAAATCTTAACTAATTTAATCCTAATCACCTAAATCCTCTAGATTTTGCAACTATCACTAATAAATCATTTCTTTGATTTATTAATTCCCTAATTACTTTCAAAATGGTATGAAAAAGGGAATATTCCTCTAAGTTTGAAAATTCCTCCAAATGGATTTGTCCTTCCAACAAGGTATTCATTTCCTCTTACATGTCCTTGTGCATTGAGCTAAGTGGCATTTAATTCTTTCCTTTATCCCTCCAACAAGTCATTTCACAAATTTGAAATTCCACCTAATATCATTTATTGTGCAAATTCATCAAAATGTGCTCAAACTTCCTCCATTCACATCTTGACAAGTGGCACTTTCCTATTGGATGTTGAATGATCCCACATTGCTTCATTTTTCTCATTCTTCCATCTTGTCTTTCTATAAATAGAAGGTTTTCCTTTGTATTTTGGATCCACAACTTAGAGCAAAGTTACTCTTCACATTGAGAGCTAATTTTATCCATTTCATATCATTTGTCATCATCTTAGATAGGTTATTGCAGAGTTTATCAAGGAATCACATTGTTCTTCATCACCAAGTGGATAAACCATCAACAAATCTTCATCAAGCTTATAAAGGAGTTGGGAAAGGGCCAATTTTCACATCAAATTGGCACCAATTCCCCCATGGGATTGAGATTTTGCATGTTTAAATAGGATTTCATTACTTTCCTTTTTTTCTTCTTCATTTTCTTTCCTATTTTGAGCATTATAGATGAATTTCATGGGGAATCTTAGTTCTAACTTGCATTTGGATATAATATTGTGTTTGTTTTCTATGTTTGTGTAGATCTAGGATTAGGGTTCACATTTTGACGCTAGGAGGGAAAATCTCAAGTTCTTAACACATTTTTTGACAAAATTATGTGTTTTTTGTGTTTCTACAAGAAACTACGTCGCTATCAGTCCAACAACACCACACAACAATGCTAAAAACTCCAAACTATGCTGCTAAAACCTTCTCGCCCATAAATTAAAATTTTCAAACTATGACGCTGGTCAAATTTTCTAACGCTGGGATCTTCAAATTTCAAACTATCGCTAAACAAAACTCTGTTGCCATCATACTCTATGTTCTACTGCAGAGTGTTGTTATCAGACCTAGTGGCACTATACAACACTGTTGATTTCCTCAAACAACGACACATATGTAGGTTGCACCGCTAGGGTGGGGCAAGGATTGAATTTCAAGTTATTTCGACATGTACCTTTTTTCTTTTGATTATTTTGAGCTATTGACCTATTTTTTGTCTTTGTTTTTCTTAGATTAATCAGTTTTTGTAGGTGGGAGAAAGGAAGGAGCAAGCAGGAGACTTAAGTATAATTTCATTTATCTATTGTATCAAGTGTCTTTAGAAACTTTTAAATAATTTTTTAGCAGCTCCCTTTGGGTTTATTTTTGCATTATGCGTATGATAGTTTATGCATCATTGAGTTTGCTCAGCTTTCTGTCAAGGTTTTGATCTGCCACTTTACGCATCTACTCCTCGTAGCTTTGGGTATCTGCATTCCTTTCAGACCTTGAAATATCCTCTGTTGGAGTTGACAACCCAAGATCTTCAATCTGCAACGCCAAAGAACCTCCACAAGAGATAGAGAGAAGCAACAATGGAAGATGCTATTCCACCAAACAAGGATTGCAATATGATACAATATGATCAATGCAATACTATACAATGCTATATGCCATCTATTTTAACAAATATGCTAGAGATGCCTTGCTTATAAAGGCAAGGATGAGAGATAGGATAAGACAAGATCATGACAAGTGTCTTAATCCTATCACATGAGACAACTAACTCATAACTACCTAGGAAAGTGGAAATTCTAGATAAGACAACTAATACTTATCTAGATATGACAACTAATATCCTAAGTAAACTTAACATGTGAATTAAGTCCCCTAAGTCCCTAGTAAAGGAATAAACTAGGTACAAGACTTATTCACACCAACACCCCCCCTTAAGTGCAACTTAGGGAGGTACAAACTAATGCATAATGCAAAAGATGGGTCCCGGCAACTAGGCCTGATGAGGTACCCATGTACAAAACAAAAAACTCTCACAAGCGGAGAAAAGGAGAAAAACCCTGTGGGAGAAAACTCCTCT
The DNA here is from genome assembly GCA_007258455.2 of Sequoia sempervirens. NCBI lineage: Eukaryota > Viridiplantae > Streptophyta > Pinopsida > Cupressales > Cupressaceae > Sequoia > Sequoia sempervirens. Next base: position 592,755,269 of record VDFB02058242.1, on the reverse strand, counting down.
CCAAAAGAGAGAAATAAACAAAGAAAACTAATGAAGGAAGGAGGACTCCTCAAGACCCCCCAAGGACAACTTCCTTCACCCCAAGCATCGATCGCAACTAAAGATAACGAGGCGATGCCAAAGGTTTAGTGAAGATGTCTGCAACCGATCGTAGGCAAATACTCCAAGTTGAGAACACCATCCTAGATGAGTGCCTGATGAAGTGCATGTGGATCTCAATATGCTCAACTACCGATGCTCCAATCGGGTTGGCGCGGAAATATGAATGGCACTCGATTGTCACACCAAAGAGTAGTGGGCCGAGTGGAAGGGAATCCAACTCGCCATCAACCGTCGGGCCACAAAACCTCTCGACTAGCCAAGACTGCACCTTGATACTCAACCTCTGTTGATGATAATGCAATAACAATTTGCTTCTTGCAAGACCATGCAATCTAGAACTAAGGCAAAAGACAAAGCCAAAAGTAGACTTCCATCATCGACATCACCAGCCCAACTGAAGCCGCTGAAGCCCAGCTAACTGGTGATGCACCAAGTGTAGTGAATGCCAAAATGAGAAAGCCCTAATGTATCTCATGATACCAAGGCTTTCCAATGACTCTCATGAGGCTCCTATGATAAGCGAGAGACAAGTCCAACCGCAAAGGAAATATCAGGACGACTATGTGTCAAGTACAAAAGACTGCCAACCAACTGCCGATACAAGGTAGGATCAACTGTAGGAGTAGTGCAACTGGAAGACAGTACAACACCTGACTGGAATGGAGTAGGGGCAGGCTTGCAATCTGCCATGCCAAATCTCTGAAGCAAATCAAGAGCATACTTCCGCTGGAAAATGAAGATCCCCTCAGAAGTCTAATGAATCTGAAGACCAAGGAAGTAATGCAAAAGGCCAAGGTCGGTCATATCAAATCGCTCCATCAATGCTCGCTGTGTACTCTGAATCATGGAAGTAGAACTCCCTGTGAGAATCAAATCATCCACGTAGAGCACAAGTATAAGTAGATCCTCTCCATGTCTTTGTGTATAAACTGTGGGATCGGAATGGCAGCGAGTGTAGCCGGAAGCAAGCAAGAAACTATCCATCTTCTCATACCAAGCCCTAGGGGCTTGTTTGAGACCATACAATGAACGTCGAAGCCTGCAAAGAAGTGAAGAGTCTTGCACAAAACCTGGTGGCTGCTCCATATAGATCTCCTCATGAAGATCCCCATGCAAGAAAGCACTCTTCACATCCATCTGATATACTGGCCATCCCTGAGATGCAGCTATAGCAAGGACAAGGCGAATAGAATCCATCTTGGCAACAGGAGCAAAGGTCTCGGAATAGTCAATCCCTTCAACCTAAGAAAACCCCTTTGCAACAAGACGAGCCTTGTACTTGTCAATGGAACCATCTGCTGCATACTTGGTACAATACGCCCACTTGCATCGAACCAAATTTCTTCCCTTAGGAAGAGGCACAAGATCCTAAGTATGATTCTTCATCAAGGAAGAATACTCATCATCCATAGCCCTATCCTAATTGAATAGAATAAGCATCCGAAAAACCGAGGATCATCCAAACTCAGATGACTCAAAAGACTAATTCCAGAAGTCTGAGAACGAGTGAGGCGAGTGTCTGTGGGATCACCAACAAGAGGACCAGCCTCCTCAAGAGTAACTCGAGCCCATCGTGGCCTAGTGGGTGAGTGAGGAGGAGGTTCATCAAGACCATCATCAAAATCTTCCTCAAGTAGCAAAGTATCATCAACTGAAGAAGATTGAGTAGGTTGTGATGAAGAAGAAGTTGAAGGAGGATCTGGCTGGGTGAAGGTCTCAGAAAACTGAACATCACGTCGGAAATGAACCTCTCGTGTGTCAGGATCAAACAATCTGTATGCCTTCACATCCTCACAATAGCCAACAAAAATGTAACGCTGACTCTTCTTCTCCATGGATTTACGCCGACCATTCGGAATGAATGCCCAAGCCTCACTACCGAATACTCTGAAGAAGGAAACATTAGGCTTGCGATGAGACCAAGCCTCCTCAGGGGTCATATTTCGCACTGCCTTGTGGGGCATACGATTTTGAATATAGTTGGCACAATTGATAGCTTCGGCCCAAAAAGCGGGAGCCATGGACCTAGACTGAATCATACAATTGGCCATTTCCCTGAGAGTCCTGTTCTTTCTCTCGGCCACACCATTCTGCTGAGGAGTGTAGGGAACTGTGTGCTGATGAAGAATACCATTCACACTGCAAAAATCCTGAAATGCCTGGTTGACATACTCCCCCCCATTATCTGTGCGTATTTGTCGAAGAGAAAAACCTGACTGCTTCTCCACAAATAATTTGAAAGTCTTGAAGTTGGTGAGGACTTCACTCTTGAGCTTCAGAAAGTAGACCCATGTCCGGCGGGAAAAATCATCAATGAATGTTAGCACATACTTGGCCCCTGAAAAAGAAGGAGTTGGGAAGGACATAAGATCGCTATGGACCAACTCAAGGGGTGTGGTTGCACGAGTAGCGTGACCTTTAGGAAAAGGATCTTGATGTTGCTTGCCAAGAACACATCCTTGACAAACACCATCTGTGCAAGTGATCTTAGGAAGACCAACCACTAAGTTATGTACTTTCATTTGCTGAAGATATCTATAATTCAAGTGCCCAAATCTCTCATGCCAAAGCTTGCTCATTGAATCAGCATGAGCAACAAAACATGAACCTGATGTAGACTCAAATCCATCAAATCGATACAAATGATTCTCATGATCAACTACTCCTGTTGCGACAACCTTATCAGGATCTTGTAACTGTCTAATAGTCACATTTTGTGGAGAAAACTCAACTAACTTCCCATCTCCAGAATGACAAATCTGATATATGGAAAGAAGATTCGATGAAATATCAGGAACAAGTAAAACATCCTCAATGCACCCATCTAGCATTTGAACAGAGCCTGTCCCCAAAACTAGAATCTGTGAAGAGTTCCCAACTGCAATCTGAGAAGTAGAAGTATGAACTATAGAATCAAGAAGATTACGTGAATTTGTCATGTGATGTGAGGCACCTGAATCAAGAATCCAACTATCTGAAGGTGAATGCATAGCTCGTGCAGAAAGAGCTTACCCTTTGCCCATTGAAGAAGGCTTAGCCACTGAAATATTGTGCTTCTTCATAGCTTCCTCCAAGGCCTCTAGTCTCTTAAAGCAATGAGATGCATCATGTCCAGTTTTGCCACAAAATGAACAAGGATCTCCGTTCTTTTTCTTGGACTTGGAGGAAGAATCTCCAGAGGTAGAAGAAGAAGGAGATTGAGTGGACTTCTGATTGTTCTTCGACTTCGGTTTGGAGGGATTCTCACTACCAGAAGATGATTCTGCTTTGGGCTTCTTCTTGTTCTTTCCTTTACCCTTGGATGTTTGAGCCATTAGAGCATGATTCTTAGAATTAGGTAAGGCATCCAACTGAATTAACTTGGCCTCCTCCCTAGTAAGATGCTCACAAAACAACTCAAATGTAGGCATTTTGTAATCTTTCCCTATTGCATCCATAGTTGAATAGAAAGTAGAAGAAAACACTTGATAAGGGCCCTTTAACTTAGACAGAATCAAGAAGATACATTCATTACTAGATACATCACGTCCACATCCTTTCAACTGTGACAAAATCATCTTGAATTGAGCAAGAAAATCTTGCATTGAAGGAAACGCATCTGGAGAGAGGGATTGAAGTTCTGCTTGAAGTTGCAAGGTTCTGAAATGATTTACTTTACCATACAATTCTTCAAGTTTGTCCCAAACATTCTTAGGTGTTTTGCACTCTGAAATATGAAACAATAGATTATCAGATACATGTAAGCCAATGAGCCCTTTTGCTTCATCCATTTTACATCTATGGACAAAATTTTCATAATCCCTTGTAAATTCAGGTTGTTCTGCATCTAACATTGGCCATAGACCCTTAGATTGTAACAACTGAGTCATTTTTAGCTTCCATGTATGATAATTATGTGGAGTGAGTGGTTCAATTTGCCTTAGATCCGCCATGATTCACCAAAAGAAAAGGACAATGTGGCACTTAAATTGTGCCTTTCACCCCCCCAGAATGTATTAAAAACTGATTTTGCAACCCCCCTAGCAAATTACAATGAACAAATTCTTGCAATTTTACAAGTGACAAGCTCAAATCAACCGTTTATAACACACGGTGATTTTTACAATTTTTCAGAAAAAGGAGCTTGCAAAGCTGAAAACAGAGGTTACAAACAGAATCCTTGTGATTTTCTGATCAATTTCAAAAAAAAGTTTGCCAAATTTCGACTTCGTTGGCAAAAGTTACATCAAGAACAAGCAATAAATGCTCTTGTACCTTCAAGTTGAAAAATCTGGCAAAAAATGACAAAATCTGGAAAAATAACTCCGCCGCGACCATCAAAGGGTTCGGGTTTAACCACCTTCCGACGGTATATATATTGTTTGGTATAAATCTGACTGGTGAAAAAGTTATGCAAAATGAAAAAAAATGCCTATTTTTAGGTAATTTGAACACTAAACAGAAGCAAAGTCGCCTCTGAGTCGGGCCGGCCACCCACGCGACCAAGCTTAAACTCATGGTAAAAATCCGGGCGGGTAACCGGCGCATCAATCGCGCTTCTCCCCGGGCGTTAACAAAGCGTCGGGCGCCGCATGGGCTCCAAGTATGGTACCGTGAAGCGCGTATAGGATAAAGGCGGTTTCGGCGTTACCGGTCACGGGCCGCTCGCTGGCCCGTAGGCTATCCGGGTAATGGGTCGACGGTAGCGGCCGGGCGGCTCCCGTGAGTGTCCGGGTGGGCGGCGAAGTATTTCGTTTTGGTCTATCGGTATTGTAACCGCCGCTGTCGGGCGGTTATAATGTAAGGGTAGCTTACGCTTATAAGCCGCGGCGTCAGGGTCTTCGCACTTAAGGTCCGCTGGTTACACAATAAAAGGTCACTACCTTACAAAAATATTTTTATATATATATTTTTAATTTTAATGAAAAATAAAACGCCGACAGAAATTAAAACAATATAATTTTTTTTGAAAAATTTTTCTGACGACACGCGTACCTGCGCAGGGGGGCCGTACGGCCGCCTCTGCGAAAATTTTTTTGCCCCAAAGACAACTTTTGCCGAATATAGGAAAATTATATATCAAAAAACTCAGAAACGGCCACCCGGACGCAATGGCAGACTTATTTTTGGCTCAAAGTGCTCCTGTAAAAAGTTGTTCACCAAATCTGAGCTCGAAACCCTTCTTTGCCACAACTGCAAATGGTGACAAAATTAAGTGAAACAAAAGCCAGATCTGACTTTTTCGAGCCTCCTGGACGCAATGGGACAGCCTAAAATGCTGCCTCTATAGCCAAAAGCGCTGCAATCACCAGATCTCACCAAAAATGCAAGCATGCAATATAGGATACAAGAACTCAAAAAATGACAATAGAAATTGATGGAAACTCTCTAATAAAGAAATGGAAGGGGCTTGCCAGATTCAAAGCTCTGATACCATGTTGGAGTTAACAACCCAAGATCTTCAATCTGCAACACCAAAGAACCTCCACGAGAGATAGAGAGAAGCAACAATGGAAGATGCTATTCCACCAAACAAGGATTGCAATATGATACAATATGATCAATGCAATACTATACAATGCTTTATGCCATCTATTAACAAATATGCTAGAGATGCCTTGCTTATAAAGGCAAGGATAAGAGATAGGATAAGACAAGATCATGACAAGTGTCTTAATCCTATCACATGAGACAACTAACTCATAACTACCTAGGAAAGTGGAAATTCTAGATAAGACAACTAATACTTATCTAGATATGACAACTAATATCCTAAGTAAACTTAACATGTGAATTAAGTCCCCTAAGTCCCTAGTAAAGGAATAAACTAGGTACAAGACTTATTCACACCAACATTGTTGATGCCAAGATTACAAACATTTTGGGTCCTGTACTGGCCCTAAAAGGTGTTCAACAACACAAACCAACAACGACATCGATACCCCCTACCAACATCCCTTCAAACAATCAGAATAGTCAAAATAATTAGGGACAATACTGTCAGATGAGACAATTTCCTAGGGGTTGCACATACACTTCTTTGGGTGAACCGATTGAAGAAGTTCTTAAGAAATGCCTCTAGAAAGGGGTCATCATACTTCAAGAACCAAAACCCTATGACCCAAGACAATTGAAACTAGCATGGTGGAATGATAATGCATTTTGTGAGTACCATCGAGCAAAAGGACATACAACCTCTAACTGTGGACAATTGAAAAAGCTAATAAAAGATCTCATTGAAAGTCGCGTCATTGAAGTAGGTGGATCACAATTTGCCTCCAATTCAAATCATACTATCCATAAGAATCCACCATAGGACCATGGTTCTCATAAGGCTTCCACTTCGGGTCCAAAGATGAACAATAATCAAGCTAACTTCACCCTAGCAAAGTACAACTATTCTGGTGGACCAATTATAAATAATGTCTGAACTAACGACAAATACATCAATACCATTACGATCAAGAGATCACCCCAATGTAATGCTACTACTCGAAGTGGCAAGGTCACTATAGTTGGTCCACCTCCCGCTAGGCAATCCAAAATCACCATACCTGGCCCATCTGCTAAATAGTCAAAACCTATCCCGACCACAAAGCATTGGCAACCCAAAAGTCAGTTCAACCTTATTGACCAGCTACGAAAGACTCCCGCGCAAATCTCTATACTTGAGTTGCTTTGTATATCTCCTATGCACAAAGATATCCTAGATAAAACCCTGCTAGAGTCATTAGTCCCAAAGGACATTGATGTCAATCAATTTGAAACCATGGTGGGATACCTTACTATGCCTCACCACGTCACCTTCGCGGATCAAGACTATTCATCACCTAAAACCAACCACAATGATGCATTGCACATAGAAAATTTTGTCCAAAAGCACAACGTTAGACAGGTTTCAGTAGATGGTAGAGCAAGATTGAACATATGCTCCCTCAAACTGGTTAAGGCTCTAGGATTCTCTGATGCATGCGTAGACCTGACAAAGAGTATAGTGATCAAAGCATATGATGACAAAGAACACTCTTCATGTGGCATTATCTCTCTCCCTATTAGAGTGGGACCAGTCATTGTGGACACAACTTACCAAGTCCTAGATTTGGAACTACAATATAACATCTTGCTCGGTCGTCCATGGATTCATGCCTTAAAATTTGTTTTGTCCACATATCACCAATGCCTAAAGTTTCCATTTGATGGCATGGAAATAACCATATACGGAGACCTTGACCCCTTCCAATATTGTACCAACCTAAGGGGTATTTCTAAAAACTGAGTGCCTATTAACCAAGAAGCACCTGGCTCCTTGTCATTCAAATACATTGACCCATCCACACTCACATCATTTTCCACATCCGCTCCATCCACATCTTCTGCCACACCACCACCTCCCACAAACTCTAAGGTTGAATCCACTATCAAAATCTAGGACCTCAGCTACGGAGAGTTTAGACTATATACAACATACAACATAACAACAATACCCAAGTCTCCAAATATATATGGTCGACCATGTTTTAGAATGGAACCCAAGGAAACTTTCAAAGTTCCACCGAAAACAGTTTTTATCAAGTGGGGAGACATGAGTAATGAAGACCTTGCTGACATCACATGATGGATCTATAAGGATACTGTCGCACTACCCCCATTACCAGTTCAAAAATATGGCAAGGGTTATGACATAATGAAGGCTAAAGGCTATGATGGTACTAGTGGCCTAGGAAGAAATAAAACTGGCTGAAGGGAACCCATAGAACCTTTCCAAATTCCAAAGTATCATGGATTAGGGTTTGGATCGCCTGACAATGATGATCAACGTACCATTGGAATTTTGAGTGAGCGAGTACATGCTTCAAAAAGTGTTGAGACCACTAAGGAAACCCTCACCGAAACTGACTCCCAAGAGTGGGAATTTGTCTCAGAACGATCCCTAAGTGACTGTTGTCTTGATGATTTGTTTGTCAAACTAGGGGAACTGACCTCTAAACAAATATTTTGGAAAACATTTAAAATTGAATAGGAACCAAATAGTCAAAGTCCCATTACCACTCCCCATGACATACAAGACCCACCATTTGAACCCCTTCAATCCAATCCATTTGAAGTATCAGATGACACTGACAACCAGGACTCTAAGGTCTTCACCCCTTATTTTGACAACAAATATGACACTAGTGAAGGGAAATATTGGATAGATTCTGATGTGGAGTTGGATGATGATAATCTCATGTACAACATCACTAAATCAGTCAGCATGCTTTCTGCATCCTCACCTCAATTCACCAACATTGATGATGGCATTTCCTTACTTTACCCTCAGCTAGTCGATTGGGACCAACAAGGCCCGCCAATCCTGGACACATTTGAGAATGATGAGGCAATTGCAAAATTTATGGGATTACGTGAAGGCATACCCAGTGGGGACCACATGTCAAGATTCGTCATTGATTTAGATTGCACGATATACTTCGGCGAGACTGCTCCATCCTCTAGTCGCAAAAGTAAAAGTAAAAATAAAATAGAAAATAAAACATCTCTAGGTGAAAACTGAAAGACACCTGTTGACAATAAAATAGTAAAAACAAAGGACATATCTACGGGTGAAAACCTCACTAAGGTGAACAAAGATGGAGGACTGGACTTTCTCCTCATGCAACAGGAGAAATCAACTATGCTTATCGAAGACACAATAGAGGATAACATTTCAACTATAGAAGATCCCAAAATGGTCCTCTTTGCTACATCATTGACTGAAGAAGAGAGATTGGAATATCATAAATTCTTTGTAAAACATAAAATCAACTTCGCACGGTCCTATGCTGACATGCCAGGATTGGACCCAGAACTAGTTTTGCACCATCTGCCACTTCTACCTAATGCCAAACCAGTCAAGTAGAAGTAAAGCAAAATCCACCCTCAAGTTGCTCTATTGGTTAAAGCTAAGTTAAAGAAATTGCTAGACACCAGATTCATACAGTCTATTGACTACGCTAAATAGATATCTAACCTAGTGCCAGTAGCAAAGCCAAATGGGCTCATCCACATCTGTACAAATTTTTGAGACCTAAATAAAGCATGTCCAAAGGATGACTTTCCTTTGCCAAACATTGACATCATAGTTGATCTCACAGTAGGATATGAGATGTTATCCATCATGGATGGTTTCTTTGGATATAATTAGATTTTCATTGCTCCTGAAGAACAGCACAAAATGACATTTACTTTCCCATAGGGTACATACTATTGGAATGTCATGCCATTTGGTCTCAAAAATGCAGGCGCCACATATCAAAGATCCATGACCACAATATTTCATGACATGATGCACAAAATAATGGAAGATTATGTAGATGACCTATTGGCCAAATCAGTAACTAGGAAAGATCATCTAAAGGTGCTAGACACAGTTTTCAAGAGACTTGAAGAGTACAAATTTTGTCTAAATCCTAAGAAGTGTGTTTTCGAGGTCACATCAAGTAAAATCTTGGGATACATAGTTTCCCAAAGAGGCATTGTGGTTGATCCAACAAAGGTGAAAGCCATCATAGACATGCCTCCACCCAGAGGAATCAGTGAACTCAGAACTCTACAAGGTAGGGTACAATCTATTCGGCGTTTCATAGCCCAATTGGTAGACAAGTGTCACCCATTCCAATATCTATTGTACAAGGGTATCCCCTTTGTGTGGATAGATAAATGTAAAGAAGCCTTTCAAAAAATCAAAGATTACCTACTATCAATGCCAGTCCTCATGCCTCCCATTCATGGAAATCCATTGATCCTATACATCTCGACAACTAGTTCAATACTGGGGGAATTACTAGCACAGAATGACCAAGAAGAAAAAGAAAGAGCTATATATTACATCAATCAGACATTGGTCAGGTATGAACTGAACTACACACCAATTGAATGAGCTTGCCTAGCAGTGGTCTTTGTAGCACAAAAGCTAAGACATTACATGTTGAGTCATCAGAGACAACTACTAGCCAAGATCGACCCCCTCAAATATTTGCTAAGTCGAACAGCATTAACAAGACGTCTAGCAAAATGGGTCATGATTCTGAGCAAATATGACATTCAATATGTTGAAAGATAGGCTATAAAAGGACAAGCCATAGTGGACTAGCTGGTAGATGCACCTTTGCAAAGCGATCACCTGTTAGTGGCAGATTTTCCAGATGAGTTGATATTCCATATGGAACCTAAGGAACCTTGGCTTCTCTACTTTAACGGATGACACACAAATCATGGCTCAGGGGCAGGAATCATGTTCATCACCCCACAAGGAGACTCCATTCCTAAGTTTTTTCACATTACCTTCCCATGCACAAACAATGTGGCAGAATATGAGGCATTAGTTATAGGACTAAGAATGGCAATAAAATGGAAGATCATGGCACTACATGTCTACAGGGATTCTCAGCTTGTCATCAACTAGGTTAATGATGACTATGACACAAAAGATGAGAAGTTGATGCCCTACAACTGGATGGTTGATAGTTTCCACACATACTTTCATATGGTAACTTTTGAACAAGTTCCAAGAGCACAGAACAAAGTGGAAAATGCTATGGCTACAATAGGCTCTCTCCTTGACATACCAAGCAATTTGCCTCAGTTGGAATTCCTAATAGAGAAACTATTGGTCTTTGCCTATGACATTCCAGAGTCAGAGATGGTTTGTGAACTTGTTGGTCCTTATTCTTCCTGGTACCAGGATATTTATGACTCCCTTAAGTCTCAAACCCTTCCATCGAACCTGTCCAATAACCAAAGGAATTCCTTTATCCAAAAATTCACAAGGTATGCCATTGTTAGTGACACCCTTTACTATCGTACCTTTGACGAGACCCTCTTGAGATGTCTAGACACTAAAAAAGCATGTACAACCTTGCACGAAGTACATGACGGTATATGCAAGTCATTCGAGTGGTCCTACCCAAGCCAAGAAAGTAATGAGACTTGGGTATTATTGGCCTACCATTGAAAAGGATGCAATAGAATATGTCAAGACTTGTCACAAATGTCAGATTCACAGTGATTTGATCCATGCTCCAGTAGAGGAAATTCAACCAATCACTTCTCCTTGGCCCTTCACTCAATGGGGACTCAACCTCGTGGGTAAGATTCATCCAACCTCGTCCAATGGCCACAAATTTATTATCACCGCCACTGAGTATTTTACGAAGTGGATTGAAGCCATCCCTTTGACATACATAACCGGCAAGCAAATATCCAAGTTCATTCTTAACTACATCATTTTTTAGTATGGCCTTCCGCAATCCATCTTCACTGACAATGGACGTCTATTTAAAAACCAAGATGTTCATGAGTTATGTGAGCGATTTCACATCCAACACCATTTTTCATCTCCATACTACCCACAAGGAAACGGTCAAGCTGAGGCATCAAATAAAACCATGGTCAAAATCCTCAAAAAGATTGTCAATGATGTTGGCCATGACTGGCACATACAACTCAACCTTGCTATGTGGGCCTACAAAACTAGCATTCGTATGCCTACAGGAGCCACTCCATTTTCCCTAGTCTTTGGTGCTAAGGCCATCTTTGGTATTGAGATTGAAATTCCTTTGTTACGAGTCTCCCTAAAGGATTTAACTAATGAAGAGGAGTACAAACAATCACGCTTGCACGAGCTAGAAATGCTAGAAGAAAGAAGGAAAAATTCACTGAACCATCTTCAAGCATATTAGTACCATCTTTTTCACAGCTAGAATAAGAAGGTTATGGTCAAGAAATTTGACTTTTGGTTCTAGAGCTTATCAGCTAGCCACGCTAGATGGAGAACAACTGACAGAGCCCATCAACAGTTTACATCTTCGAAGGTTCTACGCATAGCATTAGGGTATTAAGCTAAAAAATGTAAAATACAAAAAAATTGAAAAATGATAAAAAAATAGTTGCCTTGATGAAAAATTGGCAAACATGCATCTTGGCAACACCAAAAAAAAAAAAACGACAAAAATAGTAAAGAGAAAAATGATTCATCCAACAGTGAAAACCTGGCAAATAGGTGCCATGCGTAATCAATCATTACTTGGCCATCTACTGTCACTCTGTCTACTAAGGTCTAGGATGATGTACATTTTCCATCACCACCACAATGTACCCTTCCTGTCATGGTTGATAATCGATTGACATCAAGTCCTAACAACTATCCATCTGGTACACCAGTAGTATCCCCTCCATGTCCCTTAAAAATGGCTAAGTCTTAGACCTGACTGGGGGAAAATTTTTTTATCATGTAACTATAGTGGATGTCGCATATGATTTTGGCAATTGGCAAAAAATCCTGAAAAAAGACAAAAACATCACAAAAAGTCCTAAAAAAGACAAATACATCATAAAAAGTCCTAAAAAAAGACCAAAAACATGGCAAAAAGTCCTAAAAAAAGACAAAAACATCACAAAAAGTCCTGGAAAATGACCAAAAACATCACAAAAAGTCCTAAAAATGACCAAAAACATCATAACAAGTCTTTAAAAAAGACCAAAAACATCGTAAAACACCCTGAAGAAAGACCTAAAAACCATAAAACATCCTGAAGAAAACCATAACAAAACATTAGACTACTCAAAGAAAGCAAACACAGGGTCATCTCTTGTCAAAGTCAGTCATGTCAATCAGTCTTTTTCATTTGTCTAAACTACATTGTCTCTGTGCATTTGCTACGTGGGCAAGACTTCTACTTGAGTCCTTGAGACATTAGGTTAGTCCCTTTAGGTTTTTCAAAATAAAATCATGGCACAATCTTTGGTCACTAATACAAATTCATTGGTCGTGTCAAACTACAAGGTATCTGAGTGTATGGCATAGGCAAGGCCATCTATTGATGAGCCCTCAAGGCCGTACTAGGTCAATCCATTAGTGTTCATGGCACTACACTAGCACACATGTCAAAATATCTTTAAGATTAAGAAAATCACTCCCAAATGGGTAAACTCCTAAAAAAAATAATGGTAATCAGTTATTTCAATATGACAATCTCATCAACAGGTCAATCATAGCATCATGACAATATTGGCATATGGTCAAACACAAGTCAAACTCGGTCAAAGCAAGTCAAATCATCATAACCTATCAAATTTTCAACTCTTGGGAAACCTTCAAATGTGTCCTTCTGCAAGGTAACCTTTGTCATTCATGCCGTAGGATGTGTCCTTCCTAGGTATTGTTACTATCATTTGACATTTTTGAGGAATCCTCCTGACACCAAAGGATCACTCCTCTCGACATCAGTATTCTTCATATGTGTCCTTCTGAAGAACGGACCCTATCATTTATGCCTTAGGATGTGTCCTTCCTAGGCATCATCATCATCACCGTCACATGGCATTTGAGGAATCCCTTTTGAAATTTAGAGATCAATACTCTTAACATTAACATTATTCAGGATGTGTTCTTCCTGAATTTGGCAATTTTGGACATTTGTCATATGAACATCATCAACGCTTCGACACTCTAGCATCTCATCATCATCACACCTAAATCAGAACAATGGATATCCAGATGCACTTGGCAAAAATTTTACACTTGTCTTTTGGCTCTTATCATGTTACTAGTTTTTCAGAAAGATCCTAATAACATGATTTAGAGAAGCAACAACGTATCATGATGATTGACACGCATGACTACTAGTTTCTCAACGAGGTCCTAATATGGGGATTTAGAAAAATAGCGACATATCATGATAAGGGCTCTATTTTTGTATTTCGACAATCATGTCACTAGTTTCTCAAGGATGTCCTAGAAACATGATTTAGAGAAGCAATGATGTTTCATGAATTATCTTTGTCTTTTTCTGCTTATGGTTGATTATGACAAAATGATAGGGGCAATCGCGCTCTTAGTATGAGTCATGATCATCCTTGTCTGTGACTGCTTGTCTTATGTGATGGTACGACCTTGCACACCTTGATCTATGTCATATCATGGTGTTTGTTGGCCATTACAATAGTCTGCCCAATGATGATTAAGAGCAATAAATATTAAAGTCTTATGATAAAGCTTTGAAGGATTTGATCAAAGTCTAGGAACTAGCATGCATCTCCTTCAATTTGGTCATCTTCTCTTCTTTGGCTTGGTCATCTTCTCTCCTCCATCTCACGATGATATCCTCTAACATCCAAAAACATAAGTGCATACAGAATCATCTAAACATTGCATTAGGTCCATACATACATCATCCATAGCATTAAATCATATACATAATCACAAACATTGCATTAACATAATCATCAACATGGCATCCATTTACTAAATACATTATACACATCATTATCATCATCATCTTATATAAGTAAACATTGCATCATCATGACATCAAAATCATAAATAAGCATCATAGGACATACATGATACATCATAAATCAACACCATACATCACATATATCATAATGCATTAAATCAATCAACATCACATAACACACATAATATATCATAATACATTAAATCACATAACACACATAATGCATCATCATATAATATCATCTCAAAAGTGTACAAAGTCATAGGATAAAGTCAAGATATATCCCAAAAATGGAACTCGCAAGCTCAATAATATATACATAGCATCTCATAAAAACAAAAATGCCCTTAGGGTAAACTCTCATCATCCCCTCGTGGTGAAGAATGTGGCAGCTACAACTCTATGACTAGCACTAAAATAATAGGTGGACCTGTAGCAGCCTTTGCCTATGCAACCACTAGAACTGACAATGACAACATCATCGCCATAGTAATGGACACCGGTGACATCACTGCAGCCTGACTTTAAGAAGCTAAAGGATATACCACTGGTGGCTGCCTCTATACGGACCTCTGCACTGAACCAGTCAACCCATGACTATGGCTTGAATGGTGACTTGAGGTGTGCCTGCATGTGGTGTGACCTGTGCCCTGATGTGTGCCCTATCGAGGTAGACCCTCTGGCACTCGTGTGATTCCTGTTGCCTCTGGCACTGCCTGTCCTCATCTGTGACCATGACAAGGTAGGATCCCATCGCTCGGGTGGCACTTCCTACTCATATAAGGTCCTGTACTAACCTAGCCTCATGCTCACCCTTGCTAGCTCATGAGCCATATCCCTAAAATGCCCTATGCATAATGTCACAAATTGTGTGCACCACTGAGCCGAGTCCTATTGGTAGATCACTATCTAATCCCACTCTACCTGAGCTACCTCTAGCTCTGACTATAATGATTTGACCTAAGCCATGCTCTCATCTAGTCTCCGTTGTAAATTGGCCACCCTCTGATCTGTCGTGGCATCTAGGGGCAGTCTCGAGGACGGTATCTCCTCCTCTCCCTCCACCATCCTGAATTGGAGAAGTCTCTTAGCCTCATCCATGGCATCATCATCCTCGTCATCATCATCATCGGCCACATCCTCTCCACTGACTCCCTCAACATGGGGCACATCCTCCTACTATCTCCCCTCCTCCTACCTTGGCTACTCCTCTGGCACACCCTCCTCCTATCTAGCCTCCACCACCTCCACATCCCCTCTCTCCCCCTCTCCCACATCCTCCTCATGTCTCTCCTCCTCTGCTATGACTGCCTCCGCATTCCCCTCCTATCTCGGCTGCTCCACCTCCTTTGTCTCTCCCTCCTCGGTAGCCTCTTGGATAGAATCTAGTGGCACTCCATCCATGCGCTGTCATACCCTACAGCCCTATCTCTAACCATATCTCCTCCTCTGGCAACTATCTCCCATGTCATCCCCATCATCTCTGTCATCTCTCCCCCGGCCTCCACCTCTACCTCCATCCCTGCCTTTGTCCCAACCCCCATCTCTCCCCCTACCTCTATCCCTACCCTGGCCTCTGCCCCTAACACCGTCCCTACCTCCTCGCCTGGCTCTCGGCACATGAGGTATCACTGACCGTCTATCCATAGGTACTAGCCCATCAGGATCTGTTAATGGCACTGGTATATGTGCCTGCCACCATAGGTCATAGTCTACTGTAGTCCCAAGATCGGCTACTCCACCCCTCCATCCCCATGGCTAGGCTCCTAGCCCATCAATCTGCTACTCTGCAAAGGCCACTGGAATGGCTGGTCCCTAGGCATAGTCTCTAGATGATTGGGGGTATGCGGCTATCCCTGCAGGTACACCCTGCTACTCTCTAAACTTCCTAAGGACATGCTGTGGCAAATACATCTCAATAATCAATGAAGTCTACATGGTCATCCCAATCAAATATCTGTATTGTCTGCTAAGGCTCAGATGATCCACCTCATCATTTTGTTGCTCACAGTCTCTTTACGACCTTTAGATAAAAGACACCATTGTGTCAATCCAATGTCGCCACCAACCTGTCTCGCCCATCGGGGTCTACTATAAATCACCTATGTAATAATAGGTATAGGGCATCCCCTCTGCTAGCTGTGGTCTCTGAATGGGAGGATGAAATATAGCAATATGCTCCCAAGCCCATATCATCATCAAGGTGGTACTGCACGAAATACTCTCTGCCCTCCTATAAGCAACATCATGCAACTGATAGTAGAGTGTTCCCAGTAAACATGGGCCCCAGGCATAAATTGTCCTGTCATGTCTCATACCAACTAGGATATCTCCCCATCCAATCAGGAATCCATGTCATCAATGGTCAGGAATCAAAATACCTCCAATCAAGGTCACAAGGAACACATCAAAATGAACATAGTGCTTTTCCATAAACTCCCACAGCATCTCATATCCCTAGATGCCCAGTCCCGCACCCTCATCTCGATAGTACACTTGGAAATTCTACTCACCATGGCAAGGGTTGTAGATGATCCACTCCCCTCGGATCAACACTCTTAGGATATGGTACACATCCTCCAACGTGATGGTCACTTCACATGTCGGCAGGTGGAAGGAGTAGGTCTTCGAATGCCACCACTCACATAGTGTAGTCAGTAGTCCCCTATTCGCCTGAATGGCAGGCATATAAGTAACATAGAACAAACCCAGTCGCATCAACCGACACTGCTCTCGTAGGCTTAGTTGGTCAACAAACCAAAATGTCATCGGTCTGCTATCTCAGGTGTACATCAGGGCAAGCTGCCTCTCACAAAGCCAAACAAGCCATCAGTACATTTTGCACAAATTTTTATTACTATCAAAAACATTTAAAGTTTCACAAATATCAAAATCAGCCCTCGTCACAACTAAAGTCAAATGCGTCACACTGAGGCAATTGAGTCTCAAAACATTGAATGTGTCGTTTCAAGCATCAAATGTGTCGCTCAGTCTCACAAATGTGTTGCATCAGAGTGAATGCTTCACAATATTGTACACTTGCATCGTGAAAGTCAACAATTGCATCGTGCATCATGATGATTACAGCATTCAAACATTCAAATGTGACTCAAAAATGCGAAGGCGTCATAGTGTTTGACAAATGTGGCACAAAACCTCAGTCTCCTCTAATTCCTTGTTGCACTTGTGTCACAATGCATCAAATGCATCAAATGTGAAGGAAAATGTGTTGAACATGAATGCATATGTGTCGCGGTGCATTCGTTATTCACCCTAGAAACCTAATTATGGCATTCAAAATGAAAAAATTATAGAGGATAAAGGTACATACCACTAGCTTTGAGCCCTCTGGCCACCTAAATGTCTGTGCGATCTCCCTGTGATGCTCTATGACTGGAATCACCATCCTTGTTGCGCTCCTTTTCACTTTGAGCTCTTAAAATTCACAAGGTGAATAGTAGGAATGAATTGGCTTTTACCCCTTTGTTAACCTATTTATAAAGTCAAAATGGTATTTGTCAAATGGGTTATTACTGGAGGCTCATTTGACCAACTTTGACCACCCTGTTATCTACCTTGAATATGTCAGAATCCAAAATCGACTGTGCCATTATTTTTCTAGTCATCGAATTGACTAATCGAGACCCTTTACAAATTTTTCTACTGTTGACCCAAAATTTGAAAATTTCTTGAGGGAGCATTGATACTCCATACCTTCATTGGGGCATGACTTTGACTTATTTTCTTTTTCACAATGTGACATGTGACATTATGACAAAGAGGGGAAAAATGTAGACACCTAAAAATGACCTAGGCCTGCAAGCTTCATTTTTACCATTTTCATCCTGACATAATTGTGACATTTAAATTATGTCCTTGGTCCACATTCAACTATTGATTAAATAATTCATAATTGTTTAATTAATTCATGTCATTTCATTTTTTGTGATTATTAAATAAATAAATTTTATTTATTTATTAAATATGTCATTAATTGTCTAACTCTCCCTCTAATTAAATAAATGAATTACATTTATTTATTTAATATGTCACTAACTGTCATAATTAAATGAATTAATTAGTTTATTTAATTATTAGTCTTATCTGCTAAATTAAATAATTAAATTTCATTATTTAATTACCAAAATTAATATTCCTCTCATTTTAAATAAATAAAATTATTTAAAATGTCATCACATTCTTAATTGTCAGCTTATTTTGGTAAATAATCTCAAAGTTGATTATTTATTATTTCATTGAATTCACATTTGGAATGAATTTAATTCCAAATTGGTAACTTTCCTCCAGAAATCAGATGACCAGGTAGGTTCTTCACCCTTCCAAAACTGATCTTCAATCTAGTCTTTATCTTCTTCATTTTCGAAAATCTTTATTTTTGAATCAATTTCCTCATTTATTCTCCACCGCCGATTCGATTCTCTGAGATGACATCTTGACTGTTCGATTAATCACTTTTCCCTAACCCTGATTAGGGATTATCAGATTTAATCTAGGCCTCTGATTTTAGGTCTCTGTCAGAAGTCAATCTCATCCATCCATTCAAAATGGAATTTTCTATAAAATACCATTTTCCTTTCATTTTTTGATTACACATTCACATTAGATACTTATGCTCTTGCACACTTAGACTTTTCATAGTAATTGCAGAAATTGTTAGCATATTTCATTGAATTTTGGCATCTTTAGGCATAGACATTCTTACTCATTTAGCCTTTAGGCATTAGACTTTGATCAAATCCTTCCAAGCTTGGTGTAGGACTTTGTCAAGGATTGCTCGCACATTCGATATGAGGGCAACACATCAACCAACAAGTTAGAAGGTACTATGGAGGTAATCATGGAAAATTCAAGAAACAGATATAATTGTTTAATTGTTTAATTTCCTTTGTACTTGATAGGTCTTTGAGTTTTATGGTCTTCCATTGATTTGCTAACCTTGAATCAAACCTAAAAGTAACCCTCAGTTACATCACTATTATTTAATTAATACCTCTAAAGTTCTTCTAATCCCTAAGGTATCTAGTTAAATAATTAAATACCTTCCCCTTTCATCAAATGAATTAAATAAATATGACATTTATTTAATTCCTCATATGTCATATCCTCCATCATTTTCATCTAATCCTAATCCATCTTCTAATCTCATCATTAGTGATGTGCACATGCCTAATCCTTGATTAGGATGTGTCACATCCTCCAAATTTTGCAAGTTGACCTCTAATCTCTCTTAGCCACCTAACTGTCCGCTAACCCTTCATTAACTAGCCTAATCAACCTCCTAAGAAATTATTAATTCCTTTTATCCTTCCAAGGAATATTAAAATCATTTTTCTCTTCCCCATGTGATCTTTGAATTATCACATCAAGTCACATGTGAACTCTTCCTAGTTTTGAATGCATCTTCTAGAATCTTTGACTTGTCACATCAAGTCACATGTGAAAAGTGCTTACCTTTTTAGGCACCTCGTCTTATCCAAAAAATTCCCCAATTATGTAAATTTTTAATTGACTTTTTATTCCTCCAAGGAATCTTCTCATCTCCCAACGTATGTGCAAAGTACTTGTCCTTCCACATCATGTACCCTCCTTCAACCACATTTACACATCATCACATCCTTAACCACTTCACATGCCACATGTCAAGATGTGAGGGCTTCTGATTCATCAAGTAACCATAGCCCTACATCTTGGCCTTGCTGGTTAAATCTCAACTATCCATTTCTTTAGAGAATTCAAAAGTCTCTATAAATACCCCCTCTTTTCTCTCATTTAGGGACCTTTTGCATGTCATAGGAAAAATCTTGCAATTTTATCATTTGAAGCCACACTTAGCCATATTCTCACATATTAGAATTTGCATCCATTATCATATAACTCCAACCATCTTGCATCCCCACATACTTGCCATCCAAGAAGCATATAATGTCACGAATCAAGGGCCAACCAATGAACGACTTGACAAGGTGAAATTTTCTATTTTGTTTTATTAAGCTAATCATTTGCCCAATATTTAGGTGTAGGGTGTTAATCTTTATTTTCTTGCACTCTTTTGTTTTTTTCTCATTTTCTAATATATATTTTCACTTGTTCACATTTCTTGCATGCCCGGTGGGACCCATAGATGGGTCTGTATCTTTCACATTTTAATTTTAATTTTTTTGCAAGTGTAGGTTGTAGATGGGTAGACCTAACCTAGTAGAGGGGTGGACCTGACCATCTAGGGGAAGACCTAACCTAACAGATAAGCGGACCTAACCTCCAGAGGTGAACCCGACCTTACCCAAGGGCAGATCTGCCATCCATAGACTCCAAAAACTAAAAAAATATAGGTTTTTCTTAGGGGGGTGGACTTGACCTTGAGGAGTGGACGTGACCTAATAGAAAGGTATACTTGACCTCCAAAGGCGAACCTGACCTACCCTCCACAGACTCTAGAAACTAAAAATTTGTAGTTTTTTTAGAGAGGGGTAGACCTGACTTTCAGGGGTGGACTTGGCCAAGCAGAGGGGTGGACTTGACCTCTTCTAGGGGCAGACCTAATCTCCAGGGGTGGACCTGACCTAGTAGAGGGGAAAACCTAACCTAGATAGCTTTTATTAGAAGGTGAAATTTGAGTTTTCAACACTCTTTTTGGCTATTTTAAGTGTTTCTGACCTCCTAATGTATTCTAATTGTATTTGTGCAAGAATCTAATCAACAATTGGCAAAGAGAAAAATCACTAACAAATTTTCCTTGTAGGGCTATTTATTTATCAATTGTTGCTTGTTGTTTTGGGATAAACTTAGGCACATAGTTTAACTAGGGTTGTCAATTAATCTTGTGTGTCATGATTTTTGGTAGGTTATTTGATGTATCCAATCCCCTTGCACCATTTGGTGATCTAGGGTGATGATAAATCATAGCTGACCAAGTCTTTGTCTTCATTTTTTCTTTTTATTAGGAGACCTACTTAGGGATTTCATCACCCCAAGGGATGATCCCAACCATGTGTACCAATGGGGTATATAAAGGGAGGAGATCCAAAGATGTACCCCAATCCAACCATGTTGTAATGGGCGAAGCGTCGGGATGATGTGAAGAGTCAGTATGAGCTTCTAGTATCTCGCTAACATTCCAGACTCACACTTGTAATGGGTTGGTGTTCACAGTTTGGGCCTTACGTACCGGGTGTATATCAAGGAATCCTTAGCAACCATGTTCATACTAGAATAAAAGAGTTTGTTGGCCATAACCCATTCTACTAGTCTTAGGATTGTACTACTTGAACTATTTTCTTTGTGTGAATCTAGTAATTTTTTGTTTAGTTGAGTCAGTTGTATCCTTCGATTGATGCTTGCTATGTTTTGGGTCCTTTTCCTTGGTATTCTTTTCAAAAATCAAGTTTATATCTGTTTAGGGGAAAATCTACTCTCCAAGGGTGGACTTGACCTCTGAACCAACCCCTTTTTAGCTTGTTTTACCCAATTTTGACCAACTTTTGTTAGACAGGCATAATTTACCTCTAGGGGAAAAATTGACCTCCTTAAGGGGTGGACATGACCTAACTAATAGCCATACCTACCCTCTAGAGCCATACCTGACCTTTTCCAGAGCCATACCTGACCTTTTCCAGAACCATACCTGACCTCTAGAGCCATACTTTCCCTTCAAAGACATACCCGCCCTCCAAGGGTGAACCTACCTCTTTCTAGGGGTGGAACTATGATATTAGGGGCAGATTTGACCTTGGAGGAGTGAACATGCCCATGGATAGGCTTCTTGGACCCTAAAATAATCATTTTTGCTTGCTTTTTTTACTGTTATGTCTTTGTTTTTTTATCGTTTTTTAATCATTTTCAACTATTCTTCCTTGGAGGCGTGGACCTGCCCTATTAGGGGTGGAATTGAACCTAAAGGGGCAGACTTTCGCTTGGATAGACTTTTTGGACCCTAAAATAGTCATTTTTGCTTGCTTTTTTAGCTATTTTGTCTTTGTTTTTCATCATTTTTTCTCGTTCTTCTTTGGAGGGGAAGACCTACCCTAGTAGGGGTGGACCTAATCCTTTCCTAGGGCATATTTGACCTTTAGAAAAAAATTTGGGTCCTCCATTTGGTCGGGTGGCATTTTTTCATTCTGATTGACATTTTTCCTATTCTGGGTGATCATTCATCCATTCTAATCATCCATTCACTCATTTGAATTAAAGAGCCATCCATTCTAAACCTCCTTCTATCATTTTGAGCTCTCATTTAGTCATTCTAATCAATCATTTACTCGTTCTGAGTACTCATTCATCTGTTCTAAGCACTTGTTCACTCATTCTGAGCTTCCACCTCCTCGTTCTAAGAATTGTTCATCCATTCTTACCAATTTTTTTCTCATTCTGAGCAGCCATTCATCCATTCCAAACATTTGTTCTCCTCATTTTGAACTCTCATTCACCCCTTTTTGATCACTCGTTCACTCATTTCAAGTAAATGTTCATCCATTTCAAACATTCTATAATTTTGAGCTCTCCTTCACTCATTCTCAGTAAACATTCACTCATTTTGAGCCTTCATCTCTCTATTTTGAGGACTGGTCATTGATTTTAATCATCTTTTCACTCGTTCTAAGTAAACATTCACTCATTTTGAGCCTTTGTTTCTCTGTTCTGAGAGTCATTTTTCCATCCCAATCATTCATTCATTCTGAGCTTTTGTCTCCTTGTTTTGAGAGTTGTTCAGTCATTCTTAGCAGTTGTTTATGCATTTTGAGTAGTTGTTCATCCCTTTCAATCATTGGTTTACTCATTCCAAGTAATCTTTCATCTATTATGAACCTCCTTCTCTCATTTTGAGTAGACATTTGTCCATTTCTATCATCTATTTCATCATCTTCCCCATCCAAATCCCCTAAACTTTGTTTCAGGTCATTATCTAAATTGACCTAAGTGTCTAAATTGATCATCATTATCAACATCTACTTAGGATTGTCATCCATTCTAATTTAATCATCATCATCGGCCCAATCAATTAACTTTCAATCTCAAGGTGGATTCAGTGTCGAAATCATCCAATTATCCTTACATTCGATGAATTAGTATCCTAAGTCAGCTAGGGTAATCTCTGAACTGGGTTTTCCAATCCCTTTTGTCATCGTATCCAATCCAATCCTTATCCAATCACCTTCGACCCAATCAATCTACTTCCATCTGAAAGTAGATTTGGTGCCAAGGTCATCCTTTAGTAATCAAATCTGGTCATCAGAATCAATCCCATCACATCATTTGATCATCCTAATATGAGTTTTAATCCAATCCTGATTTGAGATTGACCTAAATCTTGATTTGAGCTTTACTCTATTTCCATCCAAAATATTTGGTCCATTCTCTTTTTCCTTTCATCATCATGAATCCTTATCCTGATCAATAGCAGTAAAGGGAAACCCTAATTACATCAATGACGATAACAAAAGTCTTGTTGATCAAAAGGTATACAACATGGATCCCCTTGACACTGTTCTTTCTAGTAAGCTTTCTCCACTGACTTTCCAAAATCCAACTACTCCTCTGACCTATCCCATTATCTCTTCATCCATGCCCAACCATGTTCCTTATGCTACCTTTGACAAGGAATATCCAGTACCTTCCCCATCTCCATATTTGTCATATCCTTCATCTACATCATCCTCTTATCGAACACCTGCATCCTCTTATCCTAATCTGCCATCCTAGTATTCCTATCACAATCCCCCATCCATGTCCCCTTATCATAATCCTCCTTTACCAGTTTGCTTATCCTAATTCAACATCCATACCTTTTTATCTTAATCCTACCCCCCATCAACCTATCCTAATCTAACTTCCACATCTTCTTATCCTAATCTATCGTTTATGTCTCCATATCTCAATCCATCTTTGCATCCTAATCCACCATCCCAATATCCTTACTACAATCCTAATTCACTATTATAATATCCTTACCTTAACCCTCCCTCCAATCCTAATCCTCCATCTACTCCTAGTCTTCCATCCAATCCCATTCCTCAATCTAATCCTAATCCACTAATCCATAGCCCTAATCCCCTACCAATCCCTAATCCTTCATCCACTCCTACCTCACCATCCAAACCTAGATTATGCAAGTTCCTCACTCCAAAAATTATCCAAGAACTTATAACAAAGAAGACATCCCCCACTCCACACATTGAATTAGTGGACCCACGTAGTCCCAATCCGTCATCCACAGTCACTAGTGATGAGACCCTTCTCCATACCACACCTATCATTGATGTTACCACCCCTAGCACCACTCAAATAGTTGAAATCTTCACATCCACTGAATCCAATAAGCCCCCATCTCATACTTTGAGAGCCACCGAACCCATTGATGACACACAAGTCCCATCCTTTCCTCCCACTTCTAGTACTATCAAAATCCATTACCTTGAGCTTCATGAATCCTCTATCCTTCCATCTCCCCCACTTTTGGAGTCCATCCAATATTTCACCATTATCATGCCTCTTGCACATGATGATTCGTGCGAAGAGCTTGATCTAAATCATGCCATATCCCTCCACATCAAGATCCTATCATCCCATCTAGCCCATCTCAAGATTATAGTATCTCATCTATTCCATCCCATGATCCACTTGTCACTCAAGATTCCACCACGTCATCTCCATAGCATGAGCCCTTATCACCAACTACCACAAATCCAGATCCTATCGTGTCACCAAATCCCTCTCTTGATCCCTTACCACTCCCTTGTCCCAATCAAGATGCTACTATCCTAGCATCTCCATCTCCTAATCCTCCATCATCACCTACACCTACTACCCCCACACCGCTTGTATATCCCCTTGGTACCCTCACATTCTTCCATGGTGGTCTCCTTGCAGAATAAAAACAAAGCATATATACCACCTATCCTACCCCACCTAATAATGGACCCGCATCATTCTTCTAGAATAACAAGAATCTTGTCATGGATCAAATGCTTAAGAAAATGAACTATCAAGGAAAAGGTCTATGCCTTCATGAGCAAGGTAGTTTAGAGCCCATCCAAGTCAAATAACAAATCTACATGCAAGGTCTTGGACCTATTTCCCAAGACTCACAATCTAAAGATGTTGGTAGAACTTCTAGACGTCCTCATTGAAACTTTTCCAAAAGAAATATCAGCTCTTCCCATCGCTCCACCACATCATATGTTGCCATCCCTCCTCTATCGTATCATCTCAAAACAACCATCCACATTCCTCCTTCATCCACTCCATCCATTTTGTGTCCTTATCTTCCCCCCTCTACCATCTCCCATCCTCCATCTACTCTGTCCATGTTTCCTCCAGGTCTTACATCTATTTTGGAACCCTATACCCTAAAATCACCTCCGCAATCTCATCCTTTTATCCATCTATCACTTATCCATGTTACCCATCATAAACATCCCACTCTCATTTACTCTAACCAGGATCAACAAAGGAACATAGCTACACATCCTCCATCTACATGTAATCCTCATAATCCTACCTCCATCGCTCCACATCATCCATCTCCTCACACCCATCCCATTCCTAGTAAAAACACTTTGGATGCTAAAGAAAAAGTGCCTAAATCTAAATATCCACATGAACCTAAATCTCCTCATGTCCCCTCTAAATGACATGTTGAAGAAAATAAAAATAAAATCCAAATTAAAATCAAATCCGTAGCCCGCAAAGGTCCACCAAAGAAAAGATCAAAACCATGTGGATCCCAAAGCAAAAATATGCAATGCCATCAAATGAAAATCTGTAAGAAAATCCAAAATTGCTAATCCAAAAGATAATCATACACCCCTTTCATCTCCTATGTTTGTTTTGGGTCCTTATGTTCCAAAATTCACCATCCCATCTCCTCCATTATCCCCACATTCCCCATCCATTAATACTCCTATCATTTCACATTCAACACTGTATGTGCCAATGTTGGTCTTGAACTCACCACCCCATCATTCTATCCATACCCTTTCTAGCATCCCATCCATTATCCCACATATCTCCCCCATCAAATCCCTCTAATTCATCCTCTTGCATAATAAATTTATCCTAATAAGGTTGTACCAATGTCCAACAATCACTTCGAATATGGGCTCTTAACACCTTGTATGGATCTTGATGTTTGAGTTCTTCATCCATATCCTTATCACATGTCTACTAAATCTAATTATTCACCTCCCTATCCTTATCCATCTCCTTTTGCATGCTATCCAAAAAGTCCAAAAATCCAAAAAAGTCAAAAAATCCAAAAATTCAAAAAAATTAGAAAGAAAAAAGAAGCAATAATTCATCCAATGGTGAAAACTTGGAAAACAAGTGCCTTGGATAAGTACCATGATGAAAACTTGGCAAATAGGTGTCATGTGTAAATCCCCATCCATCGTATTCCACACTTGTGGACAACTTCCTAATATGCATTCCCTCCATTTGCTACGCTTCCAGCTATGCACCCATCTTCTTGTTATACATCTTCATTTCAGCATCCTACCATCATATCCCATTTATCCCAATCCCTCCATCCTCCTTGTGATCTTGATATATATAGGGGAAAACATACAAACATGCTTTGGACACCTCTTGGAATACATTCCCCTCATTCACACAATCTCCCTTCCTTATCCTTGCATCCTAACCATATCAATCTCACTCCTTTATTAGCCTATCCTTCTGCCTCCCATCCCTCATGCCTCATTATAAATGACATATTTAGAGTGATGGTATCTATCTTCCTTTGTGACATAATACTTGGAGACATCCTTCATTCAGAAAATAATCCCTTCCATCTCCCCATCCTTATTCCTCTATCCATCCATCATAGAAATCATTTCCATTACCCAAATTATCATCTATCCATTTATCTAGCCAATAACCTTTTCCTCATCCAACTCCTTATCCCTCTATCCAATTCTTCCTATTTGTTTATCTCTATCCACATCCCATCTCATAATCCCTTGTCATTGGTATCTAGTTGTAGGCATTTCTCCATGCAATCCAATTCCATCTATCTCATCATCATCACTTCTTCTTTTGCACATATTTCCAATCCCCTGTCAAATCTCATCACTCATCACTCATCTCTCCATCATACCATCCTCCCAATTCATCTTTTGATGCTTTGGATAACTATCGCATTCTTAAGCTTTGTGTGATCACCATCATCCTATCCACTAGGTCAGTCTTATCTTATTGTATTTGTCCCACAATTTTATCCCTTTATCCAGGGTTATCTCATCATCCTTTATCCATCATTTGTCTTTGGCCTTTTATCGAACTACATTGCCCTTGCACTTTCACGTAGGAAAGGTTGATCATTTGATCCACCCCTAGGGCTTCTTTGTCACCGATCATTGAATCTTCATCATCCTCTTTCTACTTTTATCCATAGTCAGTCGTCAGCCTTTTCTCGAACTATGAGGGCTCTGCGCTTTTACATAGGCAAGGCTAATCTTTGATTGGCCTCAGAGCCCCTAGGTCTTTAGGGTGTCATCTATTTCATGTCTCATCTTCCTTGTGTTGTGTTGTCAAGCTATGCCCTTATCTAGT
Source organism: Sequoia sempervirens (assembly GCA_007258455.2). Classification (NCBI taxonomy): domain Eukaryota; kingdom Viridiplantae; phylum Streptophyta; class Pinopsida; order Cupressales; family Cupressaceae; genus Sequoia; species Sequoia sempervirens. The sequence goes on along the minus strand of VDFB02058242.1, from coordinate 592,727,349 downwards.
TGATTCTTAACAAATGAGATCCACTTGTATCAATAGGGTATGTGCAAGATCATCATGGAAAAAATAGGCCCTTAAGTGGTAAAAAATTCTGAAAAAATCAGAGTTAGGCGACTTGACTTAAAAATTTGAATAAGTTATCTATATTATTTCAAAAATATGTAAGAATAAAATATATGAAAATTGAATGTAGTTTCTAAACTACTAGGTTTCTTTAAAAAGAAAAAGAATCTATTTGGTGAAAATTTGAAATTTCAATACAGTAGTACTTAAATTACAGGGAAAAAATAAGAAGTAGGTGTTTGTCTGACCACCCTAACCACAATAAAATGATAATATATTTTTATAAGATTTTAGATATAAGTAGAGGACTCATGTCCCTATGTGAAGCATATTTTTTTGTAATTTTTTTCCAAGTAAATAATTAATTATAATTTTTTTATTACAACTTTTAGAAAATATAAAAACTCCTATGTTTGACCACCTTAACTTGGTCAAAAATTCATGAAATTCAAATTTTATTTTTTAAATCCTATAGTATGTGAAGCATAGAATACGACACATGTTTTGGATTCAAAAAATGTGATATCATTTGAAAGCTATAGATGTTTTTCAATTAACCTATTAACTACATTGCCCTAAAACTTTCACGTAGGAAAGGTTGATCATTTGATCCACCCCTAGGGCTTCTTTGTCACCGATCATCGAATCTTCATCATCCTCTTTCTACTTTTATCCATAGTCAGTCATCAGCCTTTTCTCGAACTATGAGGGCTCTGCGCTTTTACATAGGCAAGGCTAATCTTTGATTGGCCTCGGAGCCCCTAGGTCTTTAGGGTGTCATCTATTTCATGTCTCATATTCCTTGTGTTGTGTTGTCAAGATATGCCCTTATCTAGTTGATTCTTAACAAATGAGATCCACTTGTATCAATAGGGTATGTGCAAGATCATCATGGAAAAAATAGGCCCTTAAGTGGTAAAAAATTCAGAAAAAATCAGAGTTAGGAAATTTGACTTAAAAATTTGAATAAGTTATCTATATTATTTCAAAAATATGTAAGAATAAAATATATGAAAATTGAATGTAGTTTCTAAACTATTAGGTTTCTTTAAAAAGAAAAAGAATCTATTTGGTGAAAATTTGAAATTTCAATATAGTAGTACTTAAATTACAGGGAAAAAATAAGAAGTAGGTGTCTGTCTGACCACCCTAACCACAATAAAATGATAATCTTTTTATAAGATTTTAGATATAAGTAGAGGACTCATGTCCCTATGTGAAGCATATTTTTTTGTAATTTTTTTCCAAGTAAATAATTAATTATAATTTTTTTATTACAACTTTTAGAAAATATAAAAACTCCTATGTTTGACCACCTTAACTTGGTCAAAAATTCATGAAATTCAAATTTTATTTTTTTAATCCTATAGTATGTGAAGCATAGAATGCGACACATGTTTTGGATTCAAAAAATGTGATATCGTTTGAAAGCTATAGATGTTTTTCAATCAACCTATCAATCAAGACTTTAGTCGTAATTTAAATAGAAAATGAATAATAATTACTTATTAAATCAAAGTGAAGCATATTTTTATTGGTGGAAAGTTGAGAATCTCATTTAAAAACCCTTTTTGTTTCATCAATTTTGGGTAAAAAAAAGTTGCCAGCCACAGACCCATCATATCGCCACTTTTTGGCCCATCATGATCCTGCACATATGCAAAAAATCCAATCGGTTTTGAGTATTCTTGTGTCATATTCATCTTTTAGTTTCATATCCCTCATCAGTCTCAACGGGATGTATCCTTCCTAACAGAGCTCACCAACCCCATCCATCCTTTTGATCCTATGGCAAAGGACATTATAAATTGATTATGATCTTTTGATGCTTTTGGCTTTTGTTTATCATTTGAGATCGCTATCATCACTTGTCAGGGCTGCCATGATCCATCATATTATGTGCATCTTGACTGGTCAACATAGGGGCATATCTTGATCTTTTCTTTGTTGTTATTTTCCTGGTTCTCCCACATAGTACCCACAAAGACTCCTAAGGTCTTGTGTTATGCTGGGGCATGCTTGTGTTCTTGTGGTTATCCCAATACCTAGCCCAACCAAGGTCATCACAACTTTGGGGTGTTGGGATAGCCTTATTTTTTGTTGTGTTTGTTTCATACATTAGACACTAATCTGCCTTGGTCATTTATACCTTGGTGTATTGTGTTTTCTGTTATAACAAAAATCAGTGCTCTGAAGATGGAAAATTTCATTTAATTCTCTATTCCATCATCTTGCATGTATCCCCCATCCTCTCTTCTCTCAAAATTTTACCCCATCCATTCATCCTTCATCACTCTCCCTCTCTAATCCAATGCCATCTCTCTTACCCTCATCTCTTAAAAATTCTTAGAATAATTTAAATTGGTTATTCTAAGCATCTTTTCCCCCATCATTTTTATTCCTTCCATCTATCTCGCATCCTAATCCAATCCTCCTCCATTAATTTTTCTTTTCCCCTACCCTTATCGGTCTCGCCCCACCTAAGGAAAACCCACCATAGTTGTAGGCCAACCCACCCTTGTCGCAGGCAAACTCACCCTTGCTGCAGGCAGACCCCCTTCTAGATGTGGGCAGACCCACCCCCAAATGTGGGTAGACCTGTCCAGCTTGGGGTGGACCCTCCCACCGGCTATGGATGGACCTGCCCAACTTAGGGAAGATATGCCCTCGACCACACGTGGATCCATCCCTACCGTGAGAAGACCTATCCTTGGCTGTGGGTGGATTCACCCAGCCTAGGGAAAAATTGTCCTTGCCTATGGATAGACCCACCCAGCCTGGGATAGACTTGCCCCCGGCTATGGGAAGACTAGCCCTCGGGTGGGTGGACCAATGCTGGTGGGATCGCCCTTTCTGGGGTGAGTATGCCCCTCTACATGGCCCACCCACCTTTTTCCTTTTTCTTTTCCATGGGCGAACTCACCCTATATTGGGGCACGCCCAACCCCTCAACCCGACTATTTTCCCATTAATTTGAAAGACTCCCCTTTTTTCCATTGCATTTATCCACCCCTTTTTCCATCCCTTTGCACCATCTTCCTCATCTCCTCTTGCATCACATCATCCATTTCAAGAGCACATCTATGTTCTCTTGAAACCGCATGTCCTCTCAAGGGGGAATACTCAATCCCTAATCTTCATCTTCACCCCCATTGTTTTTTTGCTTCCTAGTCACTCCTTTGAATGACTAGGGCATATTTTCCAATTTGACCATCTTCTTCCAGGTTCTAGATTTTAATATTCTTTTAAATGATGCTACTTTGTAACACCATCTCAAAGAGAGGAAAAATATAGACATCCAAATTTGGACACTTAATTTATCCAAATTTATCCCCTTTAATCTAAACATTTGTTTATTTACATTAATTAAGTAATATCACTATTATTTAATTAATACCTCTAAAGTTCTTCTAATCCTTAAGGTATCTAGTTAAATAATTAAATACCTTCCCCCTTTCATCAAATGAATTAAATAAATAAAATTTATTTAATTCCACATATGTCACATCTTCCATCATTTTTATCTAATCCTAATCCATCTTCTAATCTCATCATTAGTGATGGGCACATGCGTAATCCTTGATTAGGATGTATCACATCCTCCAAATTTTGCAAGTTAACCTCTAATCTCTATTAGCCACCTAACCCTCCTCTAATCTTTCATTAACTAGCCTAATCAACTTCCCAAGAAATTTTTAATTCCTTTTATCCTTCCAAGGAATATTAAAATCATTTTTCTTTTCCCCATGTGATCTTTGACTTGTCACATCAAGTCACATGTGAACTCTTCCCCTTTTCCCATGCATCTTATAGAATCTTTTATTTGTCACATCAAGTCACATGTGACAAGTGGTTACCTTTTTAGGCACAGGTTATCCAAAGTACTCTCTACCTCTCCCTTTGGAACCTTGTCTTATCCAAAAGATTCCCTAATTATGTGAATTTTAAATTCACTTTTTATTCCTCTAAGGAATCTTCTCATCCCCCAAGGTACTTGCAAAGTACTTGTCCTTCTTCCACATCATGTACCCTCCTTCCACCTCATTTACACATCATCACATCCTTAGCCATTTCAAATGCCACATGTCAATATGTGAGTGCTTGTGAGTCCTCAACTAACCATATCCCTACATCTTGGCCTTGTTGGTTTAATCTCAACTATCCATTCCTCTAGAGAAATCAAAATTCTCTATAAATACTCCATTTTTTATTTCATTTAGGGACTTTTTCATGTCATAGCTAAACTCTTTCAATTTTATCATTTGAAGCCACACGTAGCCATATCCTCACATCTTAGCATTTGCATCCATTATCATAAAACTCCAACCATCTTGCATCCCCACCTACTTTCCATCCAAGGAGCATACAATGCCACGAATCAAGGGCCAACCAAAGAACAACTCAACAAGGTGAAATTTTCCATTTTTTTGTTAAGCTAATCATTTGACGCATCTTGAGGTGTACAGTGTTAATATTTGTTTTCTTGCACTCTTTTGTTTGTTTTTCATTTTCTAACATATATTTTCACCCATTCACACAACCCAACCATGAGCTACACAAATAGCAAGTAGCAATCGAATAGAGATCATTTTGGCAACAGGGGAAAAGGTCTCAGTGTAGTCAATACTTGGTACTTGAGAGAAACCTTTGGCAACAAGTTGTGCTTTATACTTGTCAACTGATCCATCCAGTGCAAGTTTTATTTGATAGATCCACTTACACCAAACTAAATTTCTTCCCTAACGAAGTTGAACAAGATCCCATGTTTTATTCCACATTAAAGAGTTGGACTCTTCCTCCAATGTAGAATCCCACTTAGCAATACTAGATGCTTCATGAAATGACTTGGATCTAAAGTTGTGGAAATGTAGGAATGTGGAATTTCTTGATGTTTTGATTGAGTCCTCTATGAACTTGAAGGATCCTCAATAAGATTTCCTACAGACTCAAGTGTTTTTCAAGTCCAACAATGCATGGTAGGGGATGAAGGGGAATATTTTGAACTCTCTAAAGAGGAAGATGAATCTCATGATCAAATAAATGACTAGAGGAAGCTTGAGGAATATCCTTAATGTCAGAATCCTCTAAATCCATTGTGGAGGAAGGAAGAGTAGAGGATGAGCTAGAAGAACTTTCCTCAAAATGAACACTACACTCAATGAAGAGCTCATGTGTTGTAGGATCCATTAGCTGATATACTTTGATGCCATCAGGGTAACCAACAAAGATACAAGGTTGAATCTAAGGTTCCAAGGCCTTGCACTTCTCTAAAGGAATATGTTCCCATGTTGGTGAGCCAAAAACTCTAAAGTGCCCCACAACAGGTTTCCTACCACACTAAGCTTTGAAGCGAGTGATACCCTTTAATGCCTTATGTGGAACTCTATTTTGGATGTGATTATCATAGTTGATAGCTTCTTCCCAATATGAAGGTGCAAGGGAGTGAGTGTGAATCTTGCAATCATTCATCTCTTTTAGGGACCTATTTTTCCTCTTAGTTACACCATTTTGTTGTGGTGTGTAGGCAATAGTATCTTGAAGATCAATCCCTTCAAGATTATAGAATTGCTCAAATCAATGGTTCACATATTCTCTACCATTATTATTGTAGAGAATCTTGACATACTTTCCAGATTGCTTCTCAGCATGAGCCTTAAACTCTTGAAATATATCAAATACTTCTTCTTTGTGTCAAAGAAAGTAGAACCATGTGTATCTAGAATAGTCATTAATGAAAGTGAGCAAACAACGAGCCTTACTAAAAGATAATGATGGAAAAGGACCTGCCAAGTCACTATGAACCAATTCAAGGACTTCTGAATCCCTCCAAGCCATCCCTTTTGTTGAATTTCTCCTCAAGATGTTTCCCCAAGGCACAAGATGAACATACACTATCTAAAAAATTGATTTGAGGAAGACCCGTGACCATATTCTATTTGTTGAATTGTTGAAGATAACATTAGTTGAGATGGACAAACTGATCATGCCATAGTTTTCTCACAACATTTGAATGGGTGAGCAATGCAGTTGAATTTGAATTAGGTACAAAATGAGAGAAGGCATATAGGTGAGACTCATGATTGTCCTTACCAACTACAAGGAGTACATTATCTTTAAGATTTTTGATGCTAATAGAATCTAGAGTGAATTTAACTTTTCTACCATTCTGAGTGATTTGGTAGATGGAGAGAAGGTTAGCTGATAGATTAGGAATGCACAGGATATCCTCAAATGTACCATTTCTAGTATCAATTGAACCCTTCCCAATGACTTCCATAGGAGAATCATCTCCAATGAGAATGTTTGGCATAGAACAAGTCTCTAACAAAAAAAAATGTTCTTTATTAGAACCCATGTGATGTGATGCACCCGAGTCAAGAATCCACTCTTTTGAAGAATCAATAGTAGCAATAAGTGCATGTGCTTTCCCTTTACCTAATTTGAAAGGAGTATAGGATTGTTGAGCAACAGAAGAAGGCAGATTAGTGTTGAAGATTCTTTAACTCATCGATCTGCTTCTTATGACAATAATGTTCCTCATAACCAAGTTTTTTGTAGTAGCTACAAGTTGGACACTCCTTTTGAAAATTCCCCTTTGAAGAGGAGGACTTGGAGTAAACTTTTGTTGTTGAAGGTGATTGTGCTTGATCTCTTTGTGACTTCCTCTTAAACTTCTTTTGTTTGTTGTTCCTTGATTCTTTTTGACCCTTTGGTTGATTAGCCATCAAATCTTGTGATTGTGAAGGCTTAAGAAGACCCATTGAAAGAAGCTTACCTTGCTCTTGCATCAAAATTTTAGAAAATGAAGCAAAAGAATGTGTATTGAATGTGGATCCCATTGTCAACCTATGAATATGAAAGCTAGAAACAAAAACTATAAATTTAGGTCCAAGTTTTTTTAGAGTGTTATCTAGAAAAGTTGAATGTCTTTCTTCTCTAAGCCACATGATTTACATTATGCTCTAAGGTCATTGACCTTTGTTACATAATCTTCAAAGTTATCAAAATACTTCAGATCAAGACCCATGATTCCATTATCAATTTGATAACCACAAAATTCATTAGTTGTACCATAAAGAGTTTTTAATTTGTCCCATGCATCATGTGAATCCTTACATGCTTCAATTTGAAACATTATATCAAGAGAAACAAAACTCCTTAGACAACCAAGAGATTTTGTATGTTTAAACATCCATAGTAGTTTTTCCTTATCATTTTTGGGTTTAGTTACCTTCTTCTCAACATAAGGTGTATATCCTAGTTCCATTAAGGAATTCCATGCATTTTGATGCCATGTACTGTAGTTGTAAGGAATGAGCAATGGAAATTTAAATGTACCCATAGTGAAAAAAAATAGAGCACAAAGAAAAGAAGAGACCCCCTGTTCTATACTAAATCAAATAACCCCCCAAAGAAAAAATATTTGGGACTTTATATTTAGTGCAGTTATAGATTTTTGGATTTAAATGCTTTTACAATTCCTCAAGAAATGAGCATGTGCTGAAAGTATACACTTGGGACAGTTTCATACAAAATAAACAACATCAATGCAAAGTACACAAAAAATCATGCACTTTCAAAAATAGAATCAACTCAATCCGAAGTCATATGCAAAAGTTATGCAACTTTGAAGCTTGTAAAATGAGAATGATGAGGTGTTGTCTCTAAGAATCATAAATTTTTGAAAAATTCATGCACCAAAATCTAAACCCATCTTCACCAATGCATAGAGCATGGAAACTTAGTCCAAATGAAAAAAAAATGCACTAAATTTGGAGGTTGAGAGACCAAGTTATGAGTTGTCAAAGGTTTCCTTAAAAAAATAATGCATCAATGGATAGGGGCTGTGAAAATTTCTGCCAAATTTGGCAAAACTGCCACCAAAGTTAGAAGTCCACCAAAATTATATGTCCACCGAAAATTCCACCAAAAAATTTGTCAAATATAGTAATCCACTAGATAAAATTAGGAATTTGCTAGTTTAGCTATCCACCAAATTCCTCTCCAACTTTGATGGATATGAGATTTTTATAATTTTTAAATAAATACATATTTTAAAAAATTATTGTAAAAGTGTTGGAAACATTCAAAAAAAGAATTATGATTTTTAATAAAAAAAAAAACATATATTAAATGGTGAGAGAAACAAATGGAAGAGTTTAAAAAATTATTAAAAGTTGTGGGCACATCTAAAAAGGTTGGTGAAAAAAAAATCAGTTTTAATATTAGAATATTAAAAACCTGTTGGTGGACCTTTTTAAAGATGAAATTTTTTAACATAAAAAAATATTAAAAATAATATAAAAGCCCAAAGGCTGAACTCACATTCATAGGGTTATAGTAGGCACAAGTGCTAAAGGATGTGCGAAGGAAGCAATATATTGAAGTGCAAACTTGAAAACAGGCATCTAAAAAAATGCGTAGGCATGAATTAATAGACTAGCATGGGATTTAAGAGAGCTACCTCTTAGAGGGGTGAGCTTCTCTATGTAGCCCGTAGGTATAGTAGTACCTACAAAATATATATATATATATTGAATTTTTATTATTGTTAATTTTGTTTTTTTTTAATTTTTTTAATTTTTAATTTTTAAAAGGAAAATAATATATATATTTTTAAATATATTTTTGTTCAATTTTTAAATATAATTTTTGTAATTTTTAAAAAATCTATATATATATATATATATATATATATATATATATATATATATATATATATATATATATATATATATATTCCTTCTTTTAAAATAAATAAAAATTTAAAAACAAAAAACAAAATATAATTTTTTATTTTTCTAAAAATGAATATTTTTATTTTAAAATAAAAAATATTTCTTATTTGTTCATGGGGTTGGACAATTTTTTTTTTTGCCTTACCTAGCAACTTTGTCCAAAATTGACGTTTTAACAGTCAATTTTATGGTTTTCGGGCCTTCTGAGCACGATGGCAAGGTTGGATTTGACCCAAAATGCTCCAAAATGATGGCTCCTTGCTGGATCTAGCAATGAACCTCCCACTTCAAATTATTATAGATTTGGTCTTTGGTGTCTATTTTTTTCCAAATAAGAGGTAGATCTGAATGTCTAAGCTGCTCTAGACTCAATGATGAGCTCAAAATATCTCCAGGAAGTTTGAAAATACCTGTAACTGATAAATCAATGTATGAACCCCCTAAGAAACTAATATTTTTTCACACCTTTTTTATTCTCTAGATCATCCAAAGATGCAAAAGAAGAGCATACTTAGTTTTTTTAAGAAAAGCTCAACACTCTCAAATTTCCTAAAGGAATGCTAACCCACAACTCAAATTTGGCTTTGATACCATGTGAGATTTTCTAACTAGCCTACCTAGGAATCTAATGACTGAAGGAAAGAAAAACCACAAATATAAGGAGGAATAAATTGTATTCCTTTCAAGAATGCAAAATTATATTTAGCTTTAGAATTGAGAGTTACAAAGGAAATGCCTTGGTTATATAGGCCAAGGGGAGAGATAGATGTAACCAGATTATGACAACTATTGGCATCCAATGAGGTGTGACAACTCATGTCATTAAAGGCTCAACCACCTTATCCCTATGTAAAGTTAAGCTAGTGTGAAGAGGACTTTAGTGGAGAACTAGCTAAGAATGAACTAGTTAGATAAAGTACCCCTTTCACACTAATAGGTTTGATAAAGGATTTATCTCTAACCCTCTTCTCGTGTCAAAGCCAAAGAGTCACAAAAGAAATAGTAGTGATAGACATTCCCCTGATCTTCAAAATGTGTCTTTTAAGATTTTTCATTGCAAAGCTTGGTGAATACTTAGTGTTGGACTAGTCCCACCTATTATTGAGAACCAATAATGAGGCAAAGATGAAGATTCTATCTAAATCCTTGCATCCTGAACACATTGCAAACAATGAAAACCTATGCTTTGAGGTGGCACATACCTCCATCTCTTAGTAAGAGAGATATTGTGTAGGAATGCTAGAAGATGAAGAAGATATAAGTAATTAGACTCCTAAGGAAGAGGTGTTACTTAACCAATTCATTGACTTTGATCCATTCAACAACTTCCATGCCACAGGGCTAGCCACCTATGTGATTTTTGACAATGATTAGGTTTTTCTGGAATTAATAAATGATAAGGAGGAATCTAATGATCTGGGTGATAATCATTTGTGGACCCTATATTTTGATGGTGCCAAGTGCAAAGCTGGCTCTAGAGGAGGTGTCTAACTAGTGTCACCAATAGAATCAGAAACCCTCAAAGCTTACCATTTTTAGTTCTCACACTCCAACAACGATGTTGAATATGAATCTTTGGTTCATGGGTTGATTCTAGCAGAATGGATAGGCACGAGAAGAGTAAAAAATTTCAAAGATCCATAGCTAGTGGTGAGCTAGGTCCATGGACAAGTGACTGCAAAAAATACAAGGTTGAGACCTTACAAACATCTAGATTGGGATCAAATCAAGAGTTTCAAAACTTTCAACATACAAGTTATCCCTTGATCACAAAAAAATGTTGTTGATTAGATGGCTTCTATTGATTCACAATTTGAACTAATTTCTAATCCGACAAATTAGAGCATGGTGCAATTCATTGTTTGACCCTCAATTCCTGACAATGATCGAAATTGGCAGGTCTGGGATAATGACATCCAAATTACTTCTTTCATATGGAAATCAGGGATAAATTTTGACTAATCACCACCAAGGGAATAATTTCTTGAGGTGCAAGTTATCCAATTGAAATGGAACAAGCTTCCCCAAGGATTAATTTTTTTTGAAAATCTCTTTGATTGTAAAGACACAAGAAATGGTAAACATAGATTTACTGTGGATGCAAGGGATTATGAAGATCTTGACATCAGAAAGTAGTAGAAAGTTGAATGTTAGAAGGGAAGTTCTTCACAAGGACAAGAAAAGACTGAAGGACCTATCTTTCAAGTATGATGGGGTTATCACCTAGACCTATGATGATCTTAGAGGATACAACCCAGACATAATTTAGCATACCATTGACTTGATTTAAGGATCCAAACCCATCCAATAGAAGTAAAGGCCAATCAACCTGTAGATTGAAGCATTGATGGCACAAGAACTCACCAAGCTAGTTGAGTCAAAGATCATATACCCTATAAAATATTCTACTTAGGTGTCGAATCTAGTTCCAGTCTAAAAAAAGAATGGTGATATCCAACTTTGAGTTGATTTTTGAGACCTGAATAAAGCCTCATTAAAAGACCATTACCCCTTGCCACTAATGGAGCAGATTTTGGAGATGATGGTGGATCAGAGATGTTCTCTTTGCTAGATGGTTTCTTAGGATATAATCAAGTCTAGGTGAAGGAAGGCGACCAACATAAGGCAACATTTACCACTAAGTGGGGAAATTTTTCATACTCAAAGATGTCATTCATACTTTTCAATGATGGTGCAAATTTTTAATGAGCAATGGATATTGCTTTCAAAGGATTGATCAACCTAATTATCCTCATATGTTTGGATGAGCTAGTAGTTTTTTCAAAATAAAGAGGTGATCATTTCTATTATCTACAAAAGGTTTTCCAAAAATTCCAATAGTTTATAATTTCTTTGAATCCCAAAAAAAATGTGTCTTTGAAGTACCTTTGGGTAAGCTTCTCGGCTTTATAGCATTGAAGGAGGGAATAGAAACAGACCTTTAAAGGGTTAGATTTATAATGGAATTAACTTTGCCAGTAAACCAAAAGGGACTGTGGTCTTTTTTGGGGAAGATTAATTTTGTTAGTAGATTCATATTAGATTTTGTAGGTATCACAAGACCAATCACCCTAATGCTTAAGAAGAATCTACTTGTTAAGTGGACTCCCAAGGGAAAAGAAACTTTCAAACAACTAAAGATATCCCTCTCCAAAGCCTCAGTGTTGGTCATGTTAGCTCTCAAAAACATAGGTTTGAACCACGAAATGTTGCCAAGCTTTCACAAAGTTTTAGGGTAACAGACAAGGTCAAAAGATTTAGACCTTCTACTCTTTAGGTGCTGCTAGACCTAGGTAGGTATACCTATATAAATTGGATAGACTTGACTTATGATCTTCTCTCTTGCAATGATTTTTCCACAATGGCAGATGGAAGTGGAAAAATGAAATCAAATTTGGTATAAATTGTATAGCAATATTCAAAGCTAAATCCTAATATGCTTAGTTAACAAATGTAAATAAAATGAATGAATCTAAATGGTGAAATGTAGAGACTAGTGCCTTATTGGGTATGCGGAGTCAAATGAAATAGAAATGGGAAACTTATTTCTAGAGAACATTCAAATTGTTTGGCATATGTTTTTTTTATAACTTGTATAAAAATGCAAGACTGTGATTACTAAGCTCTTCTTTAATAATCCAAATGAATTTCCCTGATTACTGTGATCAACCAAAAGGATTTAATCTTTTCTTAAAAGAACTAGTCAATTAATCACACAGATACAACAACTATGCAGTGATAAACTAAATATAAACTTGTTATATCAATTTAAACAACCAGAAAGCATCAATCTTGGAGACAACTTAGTAATACTTCTAAAAAAGGAACAACAGACAATTGACACTAGAAATGAACTACCACATCAAATGATTTTCACTGAAATCTCCATTTTGAAATAATACATCATAGTCTCTATTCTAAAAATTTTATTCTACTATATCCATTTCTTACCTACCTACACTAATCTAATCTAATCTCTCTCTCTCTCTTTACATTTGAAAATGGATATTTATACATTTGCATCTGAAGAGACACATCATTTCATATTCCAATGTCAGTGAGCAATTGTATTCGGGTCTCTCTTTACACTTGCAAAACATTTGCCAAGACATTTATGTAGTCATACCGATCCTCAATGTTACACCAACAGTCATCCTGTGCATCATCGTAACATTCTATTGTCAGGGAGAAGTCCCATAGACTATACTTTGTGTTACTAATATGTATCCTTCCATTTTGTGTGTCACTGAAACAATTCATAGTCGGGGAGAGGTTTCATAGAAAACCTTGTGTCTTACCAAAATACCCTCGTGATATATTCCTGTCACTGAGACATATAGACTTTCCCACTAATGAAACAACATATTAGTGTGACATTCGAGTTGGTAAGACTATATAACCTTACCACGATAACCCTTGGTATTCACATCATTGGCAAGATCAGAGCCATTCGCTAAGATTTCATTTTGATACTGTTTAGCTTGGCCGATAAGTCTCCTCACATTGGTTGATGAGACATGAGGCACTCGATGAGACCTCACTCCAAAGACTTGTGGTTTGGCTGAAATGTGCCAGTCGGCGAGAAAATACAACTTCACTATGACTTTGCACCGATGAAATATTTCTCATTGAAATGTTCCTTCCATTGTCGATTGGTAAGACATGAAGCTATCGGTAAGACATCACCCCAAGACCCCCTAGTCTGGTCGATACATCGATCTGTGTGCTATTTGGTGAGACAAAAATATTTTGCTAAGACCTCAGTCCGACTACCTGACTCCTACTGATATGAATTTTCACCTGTTGCCGAAACAATGTGTATGTCCTGTCGATAGGTACCTACACGTGAATTCCAATCCCTATGACATCCCTAAGGTCTTGTCAATAGGCAACACAGATGTATATCAACAAAAAATGCAATATGGATTGGGGAGACCCTGATAATCTCATGTCGATATGGACTATTATGTGAAATACTTCAGACCTGATGGAATTTATGGTTCTACATGGCCAAATATGGGGAAAATGTGCTCATGGTAGGACATATTTGGAAACGTATGAGTATGAACAACATGTAAAATCATCATAATTTTATAGTTCTAAGTGGTCAACCCAAAATTTTCCAAAGACTTTCTACTTTATGTGTATAATGGCAAACATAGTATAGCTTTTGTGCTCACTCAAAAGTACGAGGAAGATAATGGAGAGAATCCTATCACATTCCATTCGAGGACCCTAAAAGGTTACAAAGGTAGGTATACTTTTGTACAAAAGAAAGCCTTTTCCATTGTCAAAAGTTTAAAGAAATTCTGACACCTGGTGTTAGCCAATAAGATCACTATTCTTGCAATGCATCCTAGTGTGTAGGAATACATCATAGAAGGAGACACAATAGAAAAGAGGGAAAATTGGATCACCAAGATGTTAGAATATGATGTGGACATTAGACCAACCAAGATGGTTTGAGGAAGAGGTCTATGCAAATATATTGTACACGGATCAAGTCCCAAATTTTTCAGAGAGGCCGATCAAGTCTACTCAAAATAATTCGAGTGTGAAGAGTCTTGGGAGGTTGATTGGACATAGTATATGCAAAAGGGGTCCTACCCGACTAGCCTTCTACTTCAGAAAAGGAGATACTACTAATTGCAAGGCACCATGCATATATTATTTTAGGGTGTATTATTTGAGAGAAATTATGATGATGTGCTACTCTGATGTCTTGATAAGCTACAAGAAAAAAAAATTCTTAATGAATTCCCTCATAGTCCGAAGGGAGGGCTATGTGCAAGATCATGATGGGAAAAAAAGTGGCAATATGATGGGTATGTTTAGGGTATCTGGCTGACAACCTTTTTTTTACCCAAAATTGATGAAACGAAAAGGGTTTTTAAAGGATATTCTTAGCTTTCCACCAATATAAATTATTATTTACTTTGAATTTAATAAATAATTATTATTCATTTTCTATTTGAATTACGACAAAAGTCCTGATTGATAGGTTGATTGAAACAAATATATATCTTTAAAATGGTATCACATTTTTTGAATTTGAAACCTGCATCACATTCTATGCTTTGCATACTAGAGGATTAAAAAAAGAAAATTAAATTTCATGAAGTTTTGACCAAGTTAAGGTGGTTAGACATATGAGTTTTTATATTTTTTAAATGTTGTAATAAAAAAATCATAATTAATTATTTACTTGGAAAAAAATTACAAAAAATAATGCATCACATCAAGACAGGAGTCATCTAGTGACGTTTAAATTATTTTAAAAAATAATTATCATTTTATTGTGGTTAGGGTGTTCAGACAGACACCTACTTATTTTTTCCCTGAAATTTAAGTACTATTGCATTGAAATTTCAAATTTTCACCAAATAGATTATTATTTTTTTAAATAAACCTATTAGTTTAGAAACTAAATTCAATTTTCTATAGATTCTATTCTTACATATTTTTGAAATAATATAGATAAATTATTCAAATTTTTACATGAAGTTTCCTAACTTTGATTTTTCTAAACTTTTTGCCACTTAAGGGCCTATTTTTTCCATGATGATCCTACACATACCTAAAGGAAACTTCTCTACCAAGACTACTGCTTTAAAGATAATGCGATTGAGATATTATTGGCCCTCTATGCTTTTTGAAGAACATGATTTGGTGAAAATGTGTACCTAGTGCCAATTTTTTGCTGGCAAAAGAAAGAATGATGCTTTGTCCCTAAGCCTAATTGTAATTGAGGAACCCTTTCCTAAATGGGGTTTTGATTTTACTGGAATGATAAGTTCTATTTCCAATTCCAAAAACAAGTGGATCCTCATTGAAACTAACTACTTCACGAGGTGGACAAAGGTTGTAGCTCTAAAAATGCCACAAAGGGGGATTGTCAATTTCCTTAAAGAGCTAGTAGCTAGATTTGTCCCACCCAAGACAATCATATCCAATAATGTCTAAGCTTTTGTAGGATTAGGAATGTCATATTTTTCTATTAGAGATAGGATTTTCCTTAATACTTCATCAAACTACTAGCCATAAGGGAATGGGTTAGCAAAATCAACCAACAAAAAGCTAAGTAGGTCAATTGAGTGTATTGGGTCAAAGCAACAAAGGGATTGGCACAAACATCTGCGAGCTACTTTGTGGGAAGATCGGATTACTCCCAAGAAAATTTTGAATACAACCCCCTATGAACTGGTGTATGGAAAATAGGTATTGCTACCTATCTCCATAGATATCCCTGCCTTACAACTACTGAAATCCCTAGAAATTGAAGAAAGTGACATAATGGAAGTACAACAAGCGGAGCTCCTTAAGCTAGAAGAAGATAGAGAAAAATCCTATGGCTCCATGATAAACCATCAAGAAATAGTGAAGTGATGGTTTGAAAAAAATACTTCTAACCCAAAATTGAAAGAAGGGAGCTTAGTGCTTAAGTACAATAAGCATACTACAAAACTAGGACAACACACAAAATTTGAAGTGTTATGGAAGGGACCCTTCCAAATTAGCGTGTGCAAGGAAATGAATGCATACAAAATTGAACAAATGGAGGGAAATTATTTAGACATCCTAGTGAATGGTGTTTATTTGAAGTTATTCCATGAAAATACACATTTCTTTAAACAATTTAATAGTTATGTACCATATGTAATTTTTTTGTAAATACATTCTAATTTTGAGAATAAGCCATCTGAGAATAGCACTAAAGAAACAAAAAAGTTCTATTATATTGTATTCATTGAAATTTTGCAATATAATGCATGGCCTAAGGATCACATTTAATCATGGAGCTCTCTCGAGAAAATTCCAAAAGAAGTAGCAAGTAAAAAGAAGCAAAAATGAGGCAACACACAAAAACAAGTAAAGTATAGCCTCCAACCATTGTGGGAGATGGAAAGGGCTCATTATGGGGTTGTTCTTCTTCTTCTTATTATTATTATTATTCTTTTTCTCATCTGATAGGTTGCAAAAAAGGGCTAAACACAATACATGTGGGCCACACGACACATACCTAAGGACTACTTGCTATGACTCTACACTAGAAAGTTGAAGTGTGTCCTCCACGTGAGTTCTGAAATGTGCTCCACGCCATACTCTCATAGTAGAAAAGTGGCTGATGGTTGAGAAGAGAAGTGTTGTGTCTCAAGGTCCATAGTGTGAAAGTCAGAAAGGAAGGGCAACTAGGGTACATCTATTCCAAAGTCCACATGAATGTGAAGATCAATGGAATTCGAGATACCAATGTTGGGGATAGACACTTGCACTACCTTGTCAAGCCCTTCCATTAGTGAAGTGTCAAATATCTAATGACATAGCTCAATTATCATGGTCTTGGTCACATTCAAGTCCAACAATGAGGCCACAAAGCAAGAAAGCACATTGCAGTTGCTCCAAAGCTATTTTTCATCATCAATGAAGTACTAGCCAACTACCCACTTGAACACAACCATGAAGAGGAAGCCAAATTTATTCACCAAGCACTTAATTCAGTCACTACTAACCTCTCCCGCAAAGCAGTATTGTGGCCTCTATGGGAGGAGCCGAATGGGAGTGCCTAAGCCAACAAACATTCTGATAAAGTAGTGAATTATGGAAGAATGCAAAAGAGTAGAGAGCTTTCTAAACTTAAGAGACTATACTTTCAAATGAATTTTGTAGAAGGTGGCATAGCTATATATAGAAAGGTTAGCCAACGAACCCAACCAACAAAAGGTCTATTTTTGGCTAGACAACAATGGAAAATTTTGTAGGAAAAATGAAGAAAGCTAGATAAATTGTATAGAGAATATAACAAAATTCCTTGAGAAATAAATTTGGGTGTTGGGAATAAATTCTATTGTATGCTGATTGTTGACATGTGTCCTTTGTCATCATCAGCACTAGCAGGCTTACCAATGAGAAAAGACATGTATTAATGCGCTAAACTCTAACAAAATAATGGGCATATCTTTTCAATAGTACCTTGTATCACCTCAACATGTTTCATATGGAAAATAGCATGCTTTTCGATGCAATGAGTTTATTTGTTAAAATGGCAACAAAGAGTATGTACTAATTCCATTATCATGGCATTCTCAGCATTCCTAAGGGATATAGATCTCAAATCCACATGTATCACCTTGGTGGAAGCATTTAATGGATCAATGGTAATGACATAGCCTTAACTACATGTACGAGTAAGGGAATTAATTGCACTCAAAAGTAGATTTCTCCAAAGAAGTGAAAGGAAATTGGTTGTTATTGCTAGAGTCTCTCTCTACAATTCTTTTGTATAGCCATGGAAAAAGTATCAACCTCTAGTAGGAAAGCCATAGTTTTAAATAGAAGACATAGTTATGCTAATATTTTTGGGTGCAACTCATTCACCAACACCCCAACAGTAGAAGAGTGGCCATTTGGGTCATGTAGGAAAGTTATAACTAATAAATGCATCCTAACAAAGGTGGTGCAAGACATCACCAATAATTTTTTTGACTCTCGATTATCGACTAACCCTAAAAACCTTAGGGAAGGTGCATTTTAGTGAATGCTGGAGCATGAATCATCAAAATTTGTGGCATGCCACAATTTATGCTACCTATTGTGCATTCCTTCCTAGAGTTGGTTGATGCATCTGCAAAAAGGTGTAATAGAAATACAAAGACCATTGAGGGTTGTTGGCTCAAGATTACCATTTCTTCCAAATCCATACAGGATATGTTGTGTATCCCTAAAAGCTTGGGTGCTAAGCTTTTTGATGAGGAGTGGATGGATTCCTTAGTGGAGGACATATTCAAGTAAACAAATTTTTACGAGGATGAGACAAAGGAGAGACTATAGAGAGGGTAGCTTCTCTGGCCTCTTTCATGCAATAAATTCAAGGAGAGACAATTTGTGTTCTTGATGTTGGCCTAGGTTTTTGGCCTTGATAATAGGAAGAGGTAATCCTTTCCTTTTTTTCCTATTTTTTTCACTCAAAAGGGAAAGGAACCAGATCTACTATGATTTTTCTGAAGTGATAGTTGGGAACACAAGGGAACAACTAAATATTTATAGTATTGAGTCTAAATTTAGGTATTCTTCTATCCTGGCTCATTTACTTTTGCATCAAAATTTTGAGTGGTTGTTGAGAAATGTACTAGTGTCTAGGCTAGATGAAAGGGGCTATCTCTGGCTAGTTTTTGTATGGACCAATGTGCTTTAAAAGACAAGGGATTATTATTGGTTTACATAGAACATTCTTCTACTGGTGATCCAAGATTTGTTACCTCACCCCATTCGCCATTTCTCTCAAGAGGTTATAGAATGGATACAAGATCCGCCAACCCCACTAGATTATTTCTTGGGTGAGAATTTCACATTTATCATATTTCATGGCTTTCCTAGGGAGTCTTTGTGACTCCCCATATATGTAATGGATAGGGTCTTTGAATTGGAGGTATGTCACTAGGTAACCATCATCGCTAGGATTTATGACATTAGGAGGTACAAAAAAAATATTTACAATCTTCCCCTCATAATTGTCAAGATTCAAGTAATATTGAATAATTGCAAGGCTAAGGAAGAGATCACAAATTTACTGGAATCCTTAGGCTTGGTCCTCATTTACAAAAAGTGGGATTATAACCTAAATAGGGTTTATAGTTTGAAACATTAGGTTGAGGAGTATTTTGAGAGATGAAGCCTAGGTCAAAAAATCATAGAGGTATACATTGACATAGCTTGTATTCCATTCCAAATACCAAAATAGTTAACTTTCTATGAACCACAAGAAAAGTATCAGAAGAACCTCTTGATGGGAAAATCCCTCAACATGTAGTTGAAGCACAGAGGATGGTTAGAGATGA
Organism: Sequoia sempervirens; assembly: GCA_007258455.2. Classification (NCBI taxonomy): domain Eukaryota; kingdom Viridiplantae; phylum Streptophyta; class Pinopsida; order Cupressales; family Cupressaceae; genus Sequoia; species Sequoia sempervirens. The sequence continues at coordinate 592,707,716 of VDFB02058242.1, read as the reverse complement.
AAAAGGTAGAATTCTAGAGATTTTGACAGGATATGAGGTGCATAGGTGCACTATTCAGTAACTTTTAGCCACTTGATGATGAATTCAAGGACATGCATGATAAAGAGATGGATTCTAACAATAGTAATCCTAAAAAAATCCATGAAATCGATGAGGAACAAGTTCCACCTCAAGATTCTAGACCTCAGGAATCTAACAATTGGAGAGACTCTAGGTGAAGGGATTCACAAGCTCCATCCTCCTCCAATGCTCGAAGTAAAGGTAAAAGAACTTGGTAGTCTCCAAGAGGATCCGCTGCAGCCATTGAAGGCCAAGTTTTGAAAGGATCTACTGCCAAAGGATCAGAATGTGCTATTTTTGACCATGCAAAGAAAAGAAGGGTCCATGACCTGGGTGCTCCTAATGTACCAACCAAATAAGAAGAAGAAGTGGAGTCTGTACTACAAAATGTTTCAACCACTACGGCTTTGGTAAGTTTCAATTGACCTCTTCTTCCTATTTCTACATCTTTGGTCAATCCCTTTCATTTACCCATGGAAAGGAATCCTGTTGGCAACACAAGGGAAGACAACTAAGAGGGGGGGTCAATCAGTTATCAGAAAAATTTAAACTTATTAGACTTATTCAACTTATTCTCAGATTTGATAAATGATCATGAAAGCATAAACCATCACAACATCAAAAACACACATAACACCAATATTTTTTATGTGGAAGCCTTCTTAGGGGAAAAACCATGGTGGAGGTTAGTCCATAAGATTATACTTATTAAAATTATAAAGAAGAATAAATGGGGAATGGACATGCATTCAGGCACAATTCCTAGAGCTCGGTGCTTAAATACAAAGAGGATCACTTCCCAAGGAAGATTCACTATCTTATAGAAATAATCAGATTACATCAATATGATTTTGAATTGAGAAAAGGGCATTTGCTAATGTCTGATTACATTTTTGGTTAAGTACATGAACACTTCTTCACACTTTGCTCGATCTTCTCCACACTCTGCTTCTACCTTCTAATGATTAGAACATTATTAACACATCACATTCGGCACACACACTTGCACAATTTACATCACACAAACAATCACTCTTATATATCTATAACTTAGAATTACATCAACCACATGTCGGCCAAAATAAAATATAAGAAATGTATAAATTGTTGGCCAAAATTAATAAGTAAATTTTCAATGCAAACAAAGCATAGTCAGCCAAGACATAATGAATACCCAAAAAAATATTCTTGAGCATGCAAAACCTTGAAAAATTATTCCTCGAAGATCCACAACACACTACAATCACCTTGTTGGCCATGATCATGAAAAACATAAATACACAAAAGAAAATCACCAATTGTGAGCACAATGATCAATTTGGACATGTAACAAAGATAGAGCATGATTTAGAAACATGCACAAGCATCATGAATCACCACATAAGCATCCAAAATAACTCAACTTACTACAATCGTATCATCTTCATTCAAGAGCACCAACTAAAGCAACAAAATAACTATCAAAAAACAACTACGATCAAATCTTCATGCGAATCTTTGAAATTTTGAGTGGATAAGCTAGATATACTCAACAAAAAACCCTTTAGTCCAAAACCTTTGATCATTAACATACTAAGATAGCCATCGACATGAACTTCCTTGCACCACTAACAACCGACAACTTCTCTTATTGAAATTTTCTCAATATCCTTGACATATAAAGCCTTTAATACATCAATGTTAAGTGTGTTGACATTAATGACAACCACATATCAGCAACATCCAACAATCTCTCCCTTTAAAATTGATGGAAACACATGATGTGAAAAACACCATCAATGTAACTCTCTCTTAGCAATTAATCCCCCTTAGATTTTGACTCTTCTCCTTAATTATTCTTCTCTCCACAAAGTTTTTCACATGAATCTTCTCCCCCTTTGATATCAATGACAAAGATAAGCATTATATTTCTTCACACAAGCCTTGGACCACATATCCGATCATCTGTCTACTCACCCTAAGTAGGAGCCACCACAACATCTATCTGAATCAAGATATGACTATGAAGTACACAGACTAATGCAAGCTAATTCATATTTAGTTCTAATTAGGAGGGGTAATCACCCCTAGATTCACTCTGAGATACTCAAAAGTATCCTTAGGAAATGACTTGGTGAAGATATTTTTAATTTGTTCCTTAGTAGGCACATACTCTAGTATGACTTCCTTTTCACTAACCTTCTCTCTCAAAAAGTGAAACTTGATAGATATATGCTTGGTCTTTGAATACATCAATGGATTCTTAGATATGTTGATTGCACTTGAATTGTCACATAATATAGCAATAAGTTCATCATACAAAAATCTAATATCCTTCAACACTTGTTTCATCCACAACATTTGAGTATAATTGTTAGCAACAATAATGTATTCTACCTCTGCAGTAGATAAGGAAATGGCATTCTGCTTCTTGCTTAACCATGACACCAACTTCTTTCCCAAGAAAAATGTACCACCACGAGTACTTTTTATGTCATCCACATCTCCTACCCAATAAGCATCAATAAAGGAACTCGAGGTAAAATCATCATCTTTTGGATACCATAGGCCAAAATCAACTATCCCCTTCAAGTATCTGAAAATTATTTTCACAGTTGTCACATTAGATTCCTTACGATCAGCTTGAAATCTAGCAACAATACATACAAAATTCATGATATCAGGTCTAGTTTGAGTCAAGTAGAGAAATTTGACAATCATTGATTTGTATCTAGTCTGATTTTCCTTAGGAAAATCATCAATTTGTGTAAACTTGTATCTAGTAACCATGGGTGTATCAATTGGCTTTGAATCTTCCATACCAAAATTCTTGAGAAATTCTTTCACATAATTGGATTGAGATATAAAAATACCACTATCTAGCTAAGTAATTTTCAATCTAAAAAATAATTTCATTTCTCCAATCATAGAAATTTCAAATTCACAATTCATCTCATTAGAAAACTTCATGTACAAACCATCATCTTCTTAAAAAATGATATCATCAACAAAGACTTCAATAATAAACACTTTATCATGATCAATCTTGAAATACAAATTACTATCAATAGTACCTTTAATAAATCCAAGCTTCAACAAGTACTTGTCTAGTCTGGCATACCATGCTCTTGGGGCTTGCTTGAGTCTATACAATGCTTTTTTCAACCGGTAGACCATATCTCCTTGATCAATCAATTGAAATTCATTAGGTTACTCTATATAGACTTCTTCTTCTAGCTCACCACTTATAAATGGTGACTTGACATCCATTTGATAAACCTTGCAGTTTTTGTAAGCAACATAAGCAAGAAATAATATCACAGCTTCAATCCTAGCAATAGGGGAAAAAGTTTCTTCAAATTCAATACCTTCCATCTATGAATATCCTTTACATACAAGTCTTGCTTTATTTCTAGTCACTTCACCTTGCTCATTTAGTTTATTTTGAAAGAACCATTTAGTTCCAACTACATTTTTTTCCCCAGGTCTGGGAACAAGAACCCATGTGTCATTATTCTCCATTTTCTTTAATTCTTCTTTCATTGCTTCCATCCAATTTTCATCTTTGGATGATTCATTGACATTGTTAGGCTTAGTCTTTGAAATCAAACAATACTCTTCTACAATTCTTCTTCTAGTTTGTACACCTTTGTTCTTATCACCAATGATCTAATCTTCTAAATGATTTAGCCTTACATACCTTGGAATCTTAGGATTTTCTTGAACTTTAGTCTCTTTTGTTCTTTCTTTTGCACTTCCATTAGTTTCTCCCTCTTGACTTTCCTGATTCACCAGAATGATCTAAACTTGATTTTGTGTCTAAAATTTCTTTCCTTTTTCTAAATAGTCATGTTGTTCATCTAAATCATATCCATAGGTTCTAGATGGTCTGACAATGTCTTTATCAACCCTGACATTAGCACTTTCAACTACTTTCCTCAATCTCTTATTGTAGCAATGGAAAACTTTAATTTTAGTAGAGTAACCCAGAAAGATTCTTTCATCACTCCTAGCATCAAACTTTCCTATATCTTCATCTCTTTTGATATAACATTTACTTCCAAAGATTTTGAAGTATATAATAGTAGGCTTATGACCAAACCATAACACAAAAGGAGTCTTACCAGTATCACCTTTGACATTTACCTAGTTGAGAGTGTAAACAACAATACTCATAGCTTCTCTCTAGTAGATATGAGGCACATTTCCTTCTAGCATCAGAGTTCTAGCAACATCTAGAATTTTCATGTTCTTCCTTTCCATAACTCTATTATATTGAGGGGTCTATGGGGTAGATAATTTTCTCTTGATTCCATTCTCTTCACAAAATGAATCAAACTCTCAGGAAATGAACTCACCACCTCTATCTGATCTCAAACATTTAATCTTTAGACCTTTCTTTGTCTCATCCATAGCTTTAAAAATATTGAATTTCGCTAAGGCTTCACATTTTTCCCTTAAGAAAGTAACCCATATCATTTTAGAGTAATCATCAATAACTAACATGAAATACATATCTTCTTGTAAACTTCTAACTCTAGAGGGACCACACAAGTCAGTATGCACAAGCTTCAACACTACATTTGAACAATGTTGTTTGCTCTAAAATGAAACTCTAGTTTGCTTCCCAACTGACATTCCTTGCATATAGTATGAGTAGGCTTCACTAACTTAGGAAGATCTCACACTGCTTGAGTAGAGCTTATCTTGATAATATTTTCAAATTTTACATGACACAATCTCCTATGCCACAACCAACTTTCATCAACTTAAGTAATCAAACTTTTACTAGCAGCACACAGATGAAAGATATTACCTCTCATTTTTTTACCAGAAGCAATCACATTTCTAGAACTCCCCAGTATTATTCACTTTCCATCCTTGAATTGAAGATTATATCCCTTGTCAACCATCTATCCAACACTTAAGAGATTATGCTTCAAACCTTCCACATATAGGACATCATCAGTATTATGCTTACCACCAAGAGAAATAGATCCTCTGCCATTGATTACACTAGCTTTGTTATCACAAAATCTTACCACACCACCATCATACTTTTCCAAACTCACAAATTTGCTTTTGTCACCAGTTATGTGATGAGAGCATCTGCTGTCTATCACCCTTTCATCGTTTTCTTCAATTATGGTTGTAAGAGATTTATCCACCTTCTTATCACTAACATATTTAGTAGGCACCAGATCATTTTCCTTGATAGTAATAAATACCCATTCATCCTCACTTGCATTTCCTTTATCAGATTCATCATTTGTCACACCTTCATTAGTGGCATAATAACACTTTCTTTGAAATCTACAATTTTTGGGTCTTGACTTAAGAACTATTTCTAGACACCTTGAAGAAAAATGACCTATCTTACTACAAGAAAAAAATTTAATAGGAAATTTCCCTTTATACTTACCTTCTTTGGCTTCTCTCTTGACAATAATGGCTTCAAGCTCTTCCAACTTTCTTTCTTCTTCTTCAATCTCTTTCATCTCCTGTTCATACTTGAACATCTTTCTAGAAATTTCTCCTAGATCATATCTTTGCTTGTCTCTTCTAGGTACAGTAGCTTTAAATGAAGATTCTATCTTAGGAATAGATTCACCAAACTCACTCAACTCAAAAGTAGCAAACTTACCAATCAACATGTCTCTAGTGTAAGGAAACTATGCAGCCATGAAATGACAATTTCCACATAACCCAAATCTGAAAACATGCAAGTAAAATACTCAACATCAACATGCAAGAGAATAGACAACATACCAATCAAAGATGACACAAGATATACCTTGGGAAAACCCTCAAGAGGGAAAAACCCAGCCTCCAAAAGCATCCACACTCCATGTATTATTCAGCAATGAAAAAACCCATTACAATACATCTGTAGAGACTCCATGAACACTTCTGAAGCACAAGCTATCCATGCATTCCATGTGACCAAGCATGAATCCACACATCCCATGCCATGCTTCAAACCCTCACAAATGCACAAGCTCAACTTGCTAACCTGCAGTAATCTATCCAACCCTTGACCAACTTTTGATCCAACCCTAAACAACTACCCTTGTGGTTACTTTTATAGAAACAAGCTCCCACAAAACCACCAAGTGGTATTACATAAACCATGTGCCCAATAACATACAACATCATGTGACCCCACATTTAATATTGGGTACTTTATTATTTTATTATTATTCCCCAATATTAAATAATTACATTTTACAATTATGTCCCAATGTTACATACAACAAAGTGGCCCCAACATTATAACTCCTTGTGATGCACGTTCACCTAGAAACCCCTAGGTGCACCACACACATAATAAATAAATAAAATATTACAAACATTATGCAAGGTGTACAACACCTAATTCTAACAATCTCCCACTTGTTGTATACATTGCATAAGGGGTAACAAATAAACTCCATAGGCAACATGTACAATCCGAATCCAAGTGCTCCATGTGCTCCATCAAGATACCTGTAACAAGAACCAAGGTGACCACCATCTCATCCATGAATGCTCCCATCCTCCACCATGCCAACTGCACTAAGATATGAACACATCCAAAGAGATGTCACACTAACTGTCACAAAGAAGCATAAACCTGCCTCAACCTGATATCTCAAAACACAAACACTGAATCCAATATGCACTAGTAGCTGTCAAGAATAAATCACCATAGCTGAAATGACACCCACAGCAAGTGCCAACACATCCAACTATCCATACCTCCAAGGTATACATAACATAGTAAACTTATGCCAACAACATATCCACCCATAAACCACAATAACAAACTCCATGTGCAAACCTGTCAAAGCATGACATACACATCCAGGAGCTCCCACTGCATGGGCAATGTCAAGATGAATGCAAACCTGGAATGAGTGCATTCAACGCGTCACTTCGTTAACATCCCAAAAAAAAGGCACCATAACAAAGGCATACCAAGTCTACTACCAGCATCTCATAGAAGTAAACATGTAGTACCAAGGAACATCCACAATAATAAGCAAAACCTACAAACCAAACACCTGTAGCATGTCCTCCTACACACACCTCTAAATGCCAACTGTGTCAAGTATGATCTCCTCCATAACACTCCATAACACCCCATAACAAAATCCATAACAACATCCATCCATCCAATCACCAAGATCAAAGATAACATATGTAACTAACATGGATGTAAGCATCTCAAAACAAGAAGATCAAACTCAAAGTAATCATTCCTAAACCAAGGAAATCAGCCCAATAAACCATCTCCTAAACCCAACATGTACAAGGAGATAAACATGCCAACACTCCTCAAATGAACCCTCCAGAAACCAAATATCCATGGCTCAAGATCCATATCCATGAGAAGACAAAGCATAAACATAATGCACCTGAAAGAATAATGGGCAATACCTCTCAAGTGAACCGCCGAGTAGACCAAGAGTGGGGAATGAGAATGCTCCTCCAGGATATCCAAGTCATCATGACTCAACCAAGAACACTCTCCTCTTTGGTCCATGTTGAACTCACGTCCAACCAAAGTGTAGGCTCCCTCGGACTTCCTGCTAAAACCTCATCAAGAGTAACCATATCAACAACATGTCTCTAACCACAAGAGAACACCAATTCTCACCTATGTCTCCAGGTATCCATGAGCACCTGTAACCAATCAATCCATGCTAAACACCAAGCAAATGATCAATGTACTCAATACAAAGAGAACCAACCAAGATCAAAAATCATAGCTCCAACTGCAGAATCAGGAACATAAACATGACACCATGATCTCACATCCTCTCAAAAGAAGATCACATGCTCAAATCATCATAACATGTACCATGCCACAACTCTAAACTAGTAATCAAGAGTATACCATGACATAATAACAAAACCATCCTACAACCAAGGATCACCTGTCAAAACCAACAAGTCATAAATAATACCTCAACATCTCCAACACCTGATGTCAAAGAACTCTCACTGTAGCACACAAAATCCAAGAGCTCCTCCATGACACCAAAGATCACCTACTGAAGACAACCATCCATAATAACCAATGGATCCACATCATTGCCAAATGCTCCCACTGAACCGTGATACCGAGCAATCCCATGGCACCATGATGCACAAAACCAACACTGTCATAAGCTCACACAAAACCTGTGAATCCAAGCTCTCAATGACAACATGATAACCATCCTTTAAAGCAAGAAGATAAACCTCCAAACCATCATATCCATCACCGCCAAACCATCATAACATGCCAAAGTCTCTAATGCACTAGAAACATCCATGACATCATGATCGCCACCAAATATACCAACAAATCAACCCAACTGTGTCCACATATCTGCATAATCATAGTCAACTACATAGATCTCATATCATGACTGTACCTAGTAATACCATCTCACCTCCTCAACATGACAACCAAAACAACAAACCAAGTGACTAAACCAAGCCACTAAAACTGAACATGCATCAACACTGAAATATCAATGGTCAAAGACAACCCATATCCAAGTCATAGGTGCAACAAGTAAGTATAGACCACCTACAACATTGCACAACTTGTAGATACAACAATGCAACATACATGCTGATAACCATGTCAAAAATAGAACAATCTAAGATGTACAACCGAGCATACAATGAATCCATCATCAAATTACCAAAAATCAACAATCCATAAGCTCATAATAACACCATAGTCAAAGAGACCCATAAATAGCTCAGATAAAGAAAACAACAAATAAACTATGCCAAAATATTGCTAAACCTGATCCACTGTGTAGTTCTCTGAACAAGCTTTCCATTGACTATTAGAAGTCCAAAATCTGACTCTGTATGCACCCGATATGCCCTCTCAAAGCTTAAAATAAACATCTGACTTCAACCAAGAAAAACACTTTAAAAACTGAAAAATCATGGAACAAAACCTATACCACTGTGTAGTGCTCAGAACCAGCTTTCCAATGACTATAAGAAGTCAAAAAACCAATAACCTGGGTGAAAGTTATGCCCATTTGAAACAAACTGCTATATTTTGTCCTCTAGGTGGCTCTCTGGTGGTGCTCGGGCGGCGCTCCGGTGGTGGGAGGGTGGCGGATTTAAAAAAATCATTTAAATTTAATTTAATTTTTCAAAATAAAAGTTTTCCCCCTCCCCTGCATATGGACCCGACGCAGTATTCAACTCCACTTTTAAAATTTTGAAGTCCGGCGGAATGATTTTCCATTGGCGGAATTTTTGAAGGTTTAAATTTTATTAAAAAATTTTAACGGTACGAAGTGACGACAACCATATTACACCCTAATCGAAGCTAGGCGGGCCACGATTACTTATCTTTGCTATAAGTGCGCCTGATTGCCGATCCGTCATGTGGCTTAGATGTGACTATCGGTATTGCCTTGTGTGTCGGTAGAGAATGCAATGGACCCCAAACCTTTTAATTTATTTATTTATTTGTTATTTTTTGTTTCAATTTTTGATTTTTCTAATGTTTTTTTTTGTTTTTGATTTTGCAGGATTTTTTAATACTGACGTGCAAGAATATTTTTTCAGATTTTTTATTTTTTCTGACGACTGTACTGTCGACATCCGTACAGACGAACAGGGGATGTATTTTTTCTGTAACCAAAATAGGGCATGTTATATGTCAAAATTTCTCTCTCAGCCAACCTGAATCCAACCATGAGGTCCATTTTGTCCCAGGAGGTCATCTGTGAAAACTCACCCCCAAAACCCTCATTTAAATGCATGACCAAGAAACCCTATTTTGTCAAAATTTTCTTACACCCCAAATCTGCAAACAACCCATCAAACTAGCAAACCCAAAACCCTCAGATCTGCAATAAAACACCTGCAAAACCCCTATATCTTGCCATTTCCTTTCATTCTCTCATGCAACCTAGGGTTATCCAATCCACAACCAAAGCTCTGATACCACTTGTAAGGAAACTATGCAGCCATGAAATGACAATTTCCACATAACCCAAATCTAAAAAACATGCAAGTAAAATACTCAAAAAACATCAACGTAGAGAATAGACAACATACCCATCAAAGCACCAGATATACTGGGAAAGCCTTCAAAGGGGAAAAGCCTAGCCTCAAAACAATCCAACACTCCTGCCTTATTCGTGATAGAACCATTGCATGCAGGGGCTCCATGAACATACAGGCTTCGCTATCCATGCATTCCATGCCGACCAAACATGAATCCACGCCCATGCCGCCGCTTCCGGCCCTCCACCGTACCAGAAATCTCAACACTTCAACCTACACATCAATCTGTCTAACGCCGAGCCAGCACGGTCCAGCCCTAAAGAACTGCCCTTGTAGTTTACTTTTATGAGAATAGCTCCCACAAAGCCACGAGTGGTATTACGCAAACCGTATTGCCCAAAACCATGCACAACATCGTATTTACATTTGTTGTATTGGGTACTTTATTATTTTATTATTATTCCCCAATATTAAATAATTACATTTTACAATTATGTCCCAATGTTACATACAACAAAGTGGCCCCAACATTATAACTCCTTGTGATGCACGTTCACCTAGAAAACCCCTAGGTGCACCACGCACATAATAAATAAATAAAACATTACAAACATTATGCAAGGTGTACAACACCTAATTCTAACATCTAGTTACATTTGTTAGAGTTCGGATCTCTTCAATAGAAGAAACTTTGGCATTGTATGCAGCAGGCAAGGATCTGAGCACTTTAGCAACAATCTTTGATACTTCTAATGTTCCACAAACACATCTGATAGTCATCACAAGTTCATTTACTCTCTTCATAAAAGAATATATGTTCTCATCTTTGCCCATTTTCAAAGTTTCATATTTCCCTTTTAGACTTTGTAGCTTAGAAATCTTCACATGTGTACCACCTTCAAACAATTTTCCCAACTTCTTCCAAATCTCATAAGTAGTTTATAGCTCAATTACATTTGTCATCTCTGAATCAGTCAGAGTACTCAACAATGCTTTGTTAGCTCTAATATTGTACTCAGATTCTTTAATCTCATCAAGTGTAGAAGGACCATTCTCTGGAATAACATATATATTCTTTGTTACCTTCAAGTAGGGTTCGCCAATGCATCTTAGATGACACTCCATTTGAGCCTTCCATAGAGAATATTTGTTCCATCAAATCTCAGACTATCCCTCTTGTATGTTTCCATCTTGAATCACCTCAAGCTATTAAACTTTTTCCAAGGAACCTAAAATTGTTGGCAACACAAAGGAAAAAACTAAGAGGCATGGCGGGGGGGGGGGGGGGGGGCGTGGTGAATCAGTTGTCACATAAATTTTAACTTATTAGGGTATGTGTAGGATCATCATGGAGAAAATAGGCCCTTAAGTGGTGAAAAATTTAGAAAATTCTAAGTTAGGAAACTTGACGTAAAAATTTGAAAAAGTTATCTATATTATTTCAAAAATATGTAAGAATAGAATCTATAGCAAATTGAATGTAGTTTCTAAACTACTAGGTTTATTTGAGAAAAAAAAGAAATATATTTGGTGAAAATTTGAACGTTCAATTTAGTAGTACTTAAATTTCACAAAAAAATAAGTAGGTGTCTGTTTGACCACCCTAACCACAATAAAATGATAAAAAAAATTTATAAGAAATTATATATAAGTAGAGGACTCATGTCCCGATGTGACACATATTTTTTTGTAATGCTTTTCCTAGCAAATAATTAGTTATTATTTTTTTTCTTACAACTTTTAAAAAATATAAAAACTCGTATGTCTGACCACCTTAACTTGCTCAAAACTTCATGCAATTCAATTTTTATTTTTTTAATCGTATAGTGTGCAAAGCATAGAATGTTGCACATGTTTTGGATTAAAAAAATATGATACCATTTGAAAGCTATAGATGTTTTTCAATCAACCTATCAATGAGCACTTTAGTCATAATTCAAATACAAAATGAATAATAATTATTTATTAAACTCAAAGTAGATCATAATTTATATTAGTGGAAAGATAATAATCTTCTATAGAAACCCTTTTCATTTCATCAATTTTGGCTAAAAAAAAAGTCATTAGCCACATACCCATCATATCGCCACTTTTTGGACCATCATGATCCTACACATACCAATTAAACTTATTCAACCTACTCTCAGATCTGATAAATGAGCATGAAAGCATAAACCATCATAGCATCAAAAACACACATAACACCAATATTTTTTACATCAAAACCCTGTTAGGGGAAAAATCATGGTGGAGGTTAGTCCATGAGATTATACCTTGTTAAAAGTATAAAGAAGAATAAATGGGGAATGCACATGCATTTAGGAACACTCCCTAGAGCTCATTGGTCAAATACAAAGAGGCTTACTACCTAAAGAAGACTCACTATCTTACATAAACAATCAGATTACATCTGTAATTTTTTGGATTGAGAAAATAGCATTTGCTAATGCCTGATTATAGTTTCAGTTAAGCACATGAACACTTCTTCACACTTTTCTCAATCTTCCTCACACTATGCTTCTACCTTCAAATGACTAGAACATTATTTTCACATCACATTCAACACACACACTTGCACACTTTACATCATACAAAATATCACTCTTAAATATATCCACAACTCAAAATTACATCAACCACATGTTTTCCAAAATAAAATATAAGGCATGTACAAACTGTTAGCACAAATTAATAAATAATTTTTCAATGTAAACAAAGAATAGTCATCCAAGACATAATGAAGACCCAAAACAATATTCTCGATCACATAACACCTTCAAAAATTACTCCTCTAAGATCCACAACATGCTACAATCACCCTGTCATCCGTGATCATGAAAAACATGAACACATAAAACAAAATTACCGATCACGGGCACAATGATCAATGTGGATGTACAAAAAAGATAGAGAATGATCTAGAAACATCCACAAGCATCATGAATCACAACAGAAGCATCCAAAACAACTCAACTTACTAGAATTACATCATCTTCATTTAGGAGCACCAACTAAAGCAACAAAATAACTGTTAGAACACAATTGATCATAACATGATCAAATATCCACGTGGATATCTGAAACTTTTGGTGGATAAACTAGACATACTCAACAACAAACTCTTTAGTCCAAAACCTCTAATTGTCAACATATTGAGCTAGCCACTGACATGAACTTCATTGCACCACTAACAACTTGCAACTTCTCTTATTACAATTTTCCTAATATCCTTGACATATAAAGCCTTTAAGACATCAATGCTAATAGTTTTGACATCAATGACAACCAAATATTAGAAAAATCCAACAAATCCTCCATCCTTGGACCACGAACTAGTAATTTTGAATGCACTCCCTGCCATTTTCAATGAAACCATTGAAGCTACCCCATGTGCCGAAGGAGAATTATCCATTGCGGTTATTGTTGTGTCTTTAATTTCCTTGTCAAAGGCCTCCATTGAAAGAACTAAAACCACCACTTTACTCATCACTATCATCCCATATTCTTTAGGGAAGGAATCTCTCCATCAACCTATTTCTATGCTCACCCCTATTGGTTTTTTCCCTGCTCAATTTGGTCTTTCACCCTTTTCCATGATCACAATACCTTTTGTGTCCCCTCATGCTCACACATCTGAAGTTTCCCCTTTTGTCACCCTTTTTGGACTGCCTACTAGTGCTTCCATTGTAGAGTAGAGTATCGATGTACCTCAAACTCTTTAGGGTCATTTTGATGCTACCAAGCAAGCCTGAGAGGCCAAGAAGCAAAAAATATTGTTGAAAAATATCGAAAAGCCTACTACAAAGAAGATTGCAACTTGCTTCAATGAAGAGAAAAAATCTCTACTTATTACTACAATGAAGCCACTTGTTTCCAAGTTCAAAGGGAAAATGTAGATCAAAGATTATAACATTCATACAATGGGCTTGGAATTGAATGAAACTTTCCCACACGATAGAGTGGTCTTAGCCAAAGCAACGCAGAAGGTGGTATATGCTGACTGTGAGAGGCTAGATAGGAAATTAAAGAAGCATGAGGAAGTGTTGGAAAATGTAAAGGAAACAACGAGTAGACTATAGAATGAGATCTGAGCTAGAGAAGTAGAAGTGACCCATGTAAGGAAAATTCAAGGCCAGTAAGGAGATGCCTCTAAGTTTCTTGTTGAAGCTCAAAATGAATAGGTGAAGCTTCGTGCTAAAATTAAAAATTTGAAAACAAATTTGAATGATACCTAATCCCAAACTTTTGATGATCTTCGAATGGCCTAGGCAGAAGCAAAATAATCAAAACAAGAAGTCAGAAGGTTGAGCTTAGAATTGACAAATGCCCTTTGGGAGAGAAGTCACATGGAGGAAAACAAAGAGCAAGAGAGACTTAGTTTAACAAAGAGCTAGCTGCTACACAAGGATTTGGAGCCCTCCGAATAATTGAAAAGCTAATATCAATGCACTAGGAGTGGACTATAGCTGGTATTGCCATTCTTGGGCCCTCTTTACAATTTCTAAGAGATGTTTAGGAATTGAATGCCAAGGTTGGTTTGATGGCCAATCACTTTATGCAGAAATTTTCACCCTGAGTGGTAGAATAAAAAAAATTCATTTCCAAGTTGTGCATCACCATTGACAAGTTCCTAGAAAGAGCGGGGATTCCCAATTGGTGGGTGGCCTCCATCAAAGGTAATGAAATCATCAACTATCACAAGGTTGCAGTAAAATGTAAAAGGTGCTAGACGGTGCTAAATAAGTGGTTTTTAAGATCAAGAGGGACTTTGATGTCTTTGTCATTATGAGCTACCTGCTCTACTTTCACCAGATGAAGATGCATTGATAGTGGAGCAAGTCACTGATGTAATCAGACAAAGGATACATACCTCTATAGAACTCCTAGGTTCAAGTGGAATGCCCATGGATGATGATCTTGAGCATGAGGTCTATCCTCTTTCTTGACTCTATTATCACCTAGGAGTAGTTAGTTCTAGATGAGGATTATCCTCTTTTAAGGAGGTTTTTTATCTTGAGCAAGCATATAGGAGGATCCAAACAATCATCCCACCAAATGATGTAGATTTTGAGCCACAACATTTTACTTTCATCAAAATCTAGGAACAACCAAAGGCCTAGGTTCATGCCTCTGCAAGAGGAGACCCCTTGTGAGTCTCCAAAACTTTGAATCATTTTTTCCTTAATTGTTTTGATTTTTGGCTTGTACAATGTTTTCAGTTTTGGGTGCACCCATGCTCATGTAGAGCTATTAGAAGAGTGCACAATGTGCTACATGGTGGTTGTG
Organism: Sequoia sempervirens; assembly: GCA_007258455.2. Lineage (NCBI taxonomy): Eukaryota > Viridiplantae > Streptophyta > Pinopsida > Cupressales > Cupressaceae > Sequoia > Sequoia sempervirens. The sequence goes on along the minus strand of VDFB02058242.1, from coordinate 592,692,377 downwards.
TAGCTTTCATCTTTCATCTTCATTTTAGGAGAGAGTTCAAGGCATGTGTCATCTCCTTGGGGATTTTGTAGGGAGTTATACTCATGAACTCTAAAGTATCTACCTTTTTTACATGTCACCTCTTTGCTTTGGGGGGATTGCATTTCCTATGGAGTGATATCTTTTGGGATTTTTTCAAAGCTGGTTGGCATTTTTCTTTTCTTGGTTTTCCGGATGGAAGCTTTGAGTCGATGCCTTTGGGTGATATGATTTGTCAACTAGACCTTTTTCCCAGGCTGTTGTTTTTAGGATTTTATCATTTATAGCCCTCTATCTTTGCTAAATATCTAAAAAATAATAATTTGGTAGCTAAGAATTGATGAGCAAAGATTGTTGTGATCTAACCAAGAATCTATGATTAGATTGTGTGTCATTAACTGTCAACACCTAGCAGTATTGACTTTTCTATTGAGGTGGTGTTTTCTTTTTCTATAGCTATATAAGAAAGGCAACAACACATTGAGGGGTTGGATTCAAAATTTCAGTTTCCTTGGCTAAGGAAAAAATGCTTTAGTTTTCTTAGAAGATAGAATTATTTTCAGGAGCATAATTGTAGAACTACTTATCTATGGAATATTATATCTTTTAGGACTTAAACTATTGTCAGATTGGCATTTGAACTTCTTTTAAAGTTCATTTGATATTTAAATCATGAACTATTGAGAAGAAATTTTTGAGATTGTGCATCTATGGTCTTTTTCAAGTTTATTTCTTTTCTTTATATTATCATTATGAATGAAACTTTGTGTCTTGCATGATGAATTTGAATAGTTTAAGTAGCCAATTTCCATGTTGTATGCTTGTATGGTAGAATGGTGGCCTATGAGAATTGGATTATGCCATTGGGCTTCTCTATTTTTCTGAAGGGTTGTTATTTTACTATATTATGTTGTATTAGGAGGGAAATTTTATGTAATTTCTAGATGCTTTTCTGTTGCCCCTTAGAAATCTTTATGTTTTATTGAACCTTAATGAACACTACATGTAGAAAGATTTGAAAGTTTACACTATACTTGTTGTTAGCCTTTGTTGTTCATTCTCTTTCCAGCAATGAAGGGTTGTGGCGTTTTGTGTCTAATTTTATCAATCAAAGGAATGGTTTGGTTTGAAATGTTGTAAAAGCATTGGTGCATTTCCATTTTCATGTTTTGTATTTACATTTCTTTCTACGCTTTTCTCCAAACCCCCAAAGAAAAGGAAACTTTCTATAATAATCCTAGAGGTATGCAGTGAGGCACATATTGGTCCCTCACTCACTAAATTTACCATAAGACTATTGGAGAGCTACAAGCTTTGATGATCAACAATATCTTCAGACTTCAACATCAAGAGTTTGGTGATTTTATGACATTGCATGTTGTTTTTTCATCATCCTCTCTTTATTTCATTTCATTTTCAAGGGTTTGAATACTAAACTAGGGTTTCACAAAGGCAAACCCCTATACTCTAACCCCTAACACTTTTTCCCCTCTTTGCATGTGTGTTTTGTAGGTTCTATATGCAAATTTGTCAAGGAGAAAGGTGATAAAAGGTGGTAAAAAATCATCAAAGTCATTCAAGTGAACAAAGCCCTATTTGAAGCTTGGAGATCCCTTTCAGCCCAATTCCTACAAAATTTGAACCAGACACCTATCAAGAAGAGAAGTGTAGATTGATAGCTACAAATTCCTGCCCTAAACTTTTTGAGATTGCTAGGTGGACTAAGTCACCATTTTTTTCAAATTAGTCCCACTTCTAGGCATAAAAAGTGATTTAAAAAAAAATTGGGTACCCTTTTTGGCAGAAACCTATTCTAAAAAAATCTCCCTGAAATAGGACTAAGTCACCCAACTTGGCGTAAGTATCCTAGTCAACATTTCCAATCAACTCTGTAGGATTCTAGAGATTTTTCACATCACATTTCAACTTCTAGGTGCACCTCTCCAATTCTATTAATTTCTATTATTGTTTACTTGTATTCTTAGGTCATTTTCCATATCATAATGTGTTTCAAACAACTTACATTTCTTAAGTAACTTTGCATTAGTAATTCATTTACTTTTTTAGTTTATTGCATTTAGAACATTAGATCTAAATATATTTCATCCATTCTTTCATTAACTTTGAGTGTAGACATTGTTCATTTTGGCCCCTTCTTTCTCCTTTTAGGTGAAAAACCCTAGAAGTGCAAGAAAGCCTTATGGTGCCAAAATATTTGTATACATTTTGGTGAACTCAACTTTAGAACATTTTTAATTTTGATTTCAAGTGTATCCTATGAAAAACTTGCATCAACATTTTATTAGGGTTTGCATTATTTCATTGCATCCTAGGGTTTTAAAAATTAGATTAGTGAAAAAATCATATAACTTGCATTTTTGCATTATAGTTCATTGAAAAACACCAAAATTCTACATTTTTATAGTGTACCTACATCTAAAACTTAAAGAAAAGAACTCATTTATATATTTAGGAAAATCTCAAAAAACTCACTGCTAGGACTAATTCACCACACTAGGTGACCTAGTCCTCCTGCACATTTTATACTATAATTTATGTCATTTTTAGAGTATTTTCTACATTTTTGTTTTCTATTATTACATCTTTGTTATAGTCTCCAAAATTTCTATTATTAGCATTTTATTTCTCCTAGTGTGCATTGCATTTGCATTCATCCCACCTTTAGTAATCTTTGTATGAGTGTTTGGTGCCCTATTGATAATACTCTAGTAAGAAGAAGTTCTAGACTCATGGCATCCCTGAATAGCCCTTTCGCTATGGACATTGGGTTATCTAGAGCTACTACTCCTGTTATTGATAATAGTGCATCAAGCATGGATACTACCTTTAGCAATCCTTTGCATTCATATAACATGCATGTTGAAACTCAAAATTACCACATCTCGCAAGAAAAAATAATTAATATTCATGAGGACTTAACACATCTTCAACATCAAGTGTGCCTTGAAAAAATTTCAGCCACTACAATTCCAACTATAGAAAACATTCATCGCATGCTTGATAGTGATGAAGGCCAAGACGTTGTGAAACAAACTGTTGAGATATATTAAAAACATGTTCCTTCCACCTCTACCACATCTCAACCAAAAAACACTGTGGTTAGTGAAAGAGGACCTCAAATTCCTCCTTCAATAGTCACATCTATACCTACCTACACCATTCCCCAAGTTGCAATAGTTATGCAATCCATTAGTAATGTGGCTTCTTCCTTCAGTATTCCTACTAGCACCCCTAGTTCCTTTGTGGAATTGAATGTTCTATCCTCTACCACCTTCCCACATCTTCTTGTTCCATTCACTTTCCCTACCACTACATGCAACCCCTCACAACTCTCTCTTCCACCTCCTACTACCTATACTGATCCCCTCATACCACAAATTTTCCAAGTCATCTCCTCCATGAAACAACAAATATCCACCATCAATCAAAATCAAAATGTACCTACTTATCATGTTTGCAATAGTCCATTATCTTTGGAAATGTTAAGAACACCAATGCCACAAGGAATAGAGATTCCTATATTTCAAAATTACAAAGGGATAGGAGACCATTCTAATCATTTCAATTCCTATACCATCTTATGTAGTGATTTTTTCCTTGATGAAAAATTGTTAGCTAAAATGTTTCTTAGGACTTTAAAGGGCACTACCTTGGAATGGTTTTCTTTTCTACTGAAGAATTCAATTCATTCATTTAATGAACATGTTGATGCATTTATCAATCATTTCCAAGTGCACATGACTCCCAAAAAGACATTGGCTGATTTGATGAGATCTACACAAAATGTGGATGTAAACATAACTAATTTCATCTCACGCTATCAGTTCCTTTATGCCAAAATTGATGTCAAGGTTCTTGACCTAAATCTCCAAAAGATGTTCATTGAAAACTTACAAACTCATATTCAAGATAAATTGACCATGATTAAATTTTCCTCCTTTATGCACTTATGTAATTCCCTTTGCAATTATCACAATTTAGTTAGTAGTTGTGATGTAAAATTCACTTCTAGCTAAGTTGAGAAATCTGAACATGCCAACCAAAACAACTCACAACCCTTTAGAAAAAAAAAAGGATTAAGGGTATGTGCAGGATCATGGTGCGCCAAAAAGTGGCAATATTATGGGTATTTGTAGGGTATGTGGCTGACGACTTTTTTTTTACCCAAAATTAATGAAACAAAAAGGTTTTTAGAGGAGATTCTCAGCTTTCAAAAATTAAATTATTATTTAATTTGAATTTAATAAATAATTATTATTTATTTTCTATTATAATTATGACTAAAGTCCTAATCGATAGGCTGATTAAAAACATCTATAACTTTCAATGGGTATCAATTTTTTGAATCGAAACATGTGTCACATTCTATGCTTCACATACTATAGGATTAAAAAAGAAAAATTAAATTTCATGAAGTTTTGACCAAGTTAAGGTGGTCGATACGAGTTTTTATATTTTTTAAAAGTTGTAATAAAAAATTCATAATTAATGATTTACTTGGAAAAAAATTACAAAAAATATGCATCACATCCATACATGAGTCCTCTACTTATATATAAAATCTTACAAAAATATTATCATTTTATTATGGTTAGGTGGTTACAGACACCTACTTCTTATTTTTTCCTGAAATTTAAGTACTCTTTGCATTGAAATTTCAAATTTTCACCAAATAGATTTTATTTATTTTTAAATAAACCTAGTATTTTAGAAACTACATTCAATTTTCTACAAATTCTATTCTTACATATTTTTGAAATAATATAGATAACTTATTCAAATATTTACGTCAAGTTGCCTAACCCTAATTTTTCTGAATTTTTTGCCACTTAAGGGCCTGTTTTTTGCATGATGATCCTGCACATACCCTTAAATTTATAGTTCAATCCACCTCCTCCAGAACCAACTCCACCCATCAATAACCAAGTGGTAGCTGTTAAAACAGTGGTACCCTTTAGCTATGAGGACCTAAAGAGAGAATTCACACCTTTTCTTGATACCCTACATAACACAATGCATCAACTGTTATAACAAAAAATCATCACTTTGCCTATAGTTAAACCACATGATCCTACTAAGCCTATACTCACAACTTTTAAACCAAATTTTTATTGTCATTTTCATCGCCAAAATAGACATCACACAAAAAATTGTAAGCATCTTAAACACCTTGTGCAAAACCTCATTGATTCTAGTTGTCTATCCATTGTGTGTCAATGATCAAGGTGTAAGTGTGAAAAAGTAAATAAGTAAAAAAACTAAAACACTTGTAAATAAGACATGATATCAAAGTTCTAAGATAATTAAACTTAATTAAAAGCATAAATCTACTAAAACCATCCTATTGTCCTGTATCTCTAAAGATTTATTAAGTCACTTGGCTCTCAAATTTGATAACCATCATGACTGTTAAAATGATAGTTTAGAGAACAAGATTGTGATAATCTAATCCTATATGATGATTCTTGAATGATAATGAAGCTACCAAGAAACTATGATAAAAGAAACTACTATAAATTGTGATGCAACCATGATAATGCTTCTATATTCTATGATTGCTATTGCTATGATGATGTTAAATGCTTGATTGCTTGATTTCTATTCTTGTAGAGTAAGTTTTCACAAAGTTGGGGATCCATTTTAGTTATAGATTTACGACAACACATTTGTGAAGGGGCACCAAAACAAAGGCTTGGATTTGATTTGGAGAATTGAGTGGTGAGAGATGAAGAATTCTGAGCTTTTCATAGAGATTGTTGCTCCCCAGAAAAACATGTTACCAGAGGTTAAGAAGAATTTGAAGAAGATTTGAAGAGGATTTCCTATGAGTTGTTTCCAACTTTTCTTTTATAGCTTTCCCACAAATGTTCCAAAATTGGTTTGGAAGGATAAAGCATAATTTAATTAAGTTGAAAGTTTCACTTTGGAAGAATAATAGAATTATTTATTTTTAGAAAATGGAGAAATATTATTAAATAAAACAAACAAATGGAATGTGTTTATTTAATAAAGGAGATATGATGGCTAAATAAAACTGTGGTATAGTTTATTTAATTAAGAGGAAATAAATGAATAATTAAATAAATTAAACTATTGAAGTCATTTATTTAATTAAAATAGAATAATTGAAAGAATGTGATTAGAATAGAATAATGAACTAATTAAATAAATATTTCGATTTATTTAATAGTAGAGGAATTAAAGGGTTAATTAATCAAATAAATATATTTAATTAATTAGATTTATCCAAACCATTTGTAGGTGTATACATTTTTCCCCTCTTTGAAGTGATGTGTTTACGCATTGCTTCAATGAATAATTTTGTTGTTGTTGCTAGTATTGATGAAAAAATTTCAGTATGCCCCAGACTTTCCCTAGACATTGATTTCAGCTGATGATGGATATATTCCCCCTTGGGAGATAAATTGATGAATTTTTATTTTTGCATGATTCTTACAATTTTTCCATGATGTTGTGATGATTTGATGATGATTTGATGATGAAACAATGATGAAATAATTTATCTCCCTATAAGAAGTGAAGAAACTACCCCTATGATGAAATAGGAATTAATCTCCTATGAAAATTTTAAAAAACCCATCAATAATCCCATAAAAAATAACCTATATAAGGTCAAAGGGGTCATTTTCACATTCATTTGTGCATTTGAGTCTTAGAAATCCTGTGAGAGAGAGCTTGGAGTAAAATTTGGAGAAAGATGCCAATCCCATACCATACCCACCGACTCAAGCATGTGCAATGCCACCAGCACTTAACAACTTACAGACCTCTAGTATGTACCTCTAAACCTCCTTGTAGTTCATGCATTCTTTTTTTGTGCTTCGTTCAAATTTTGCATTTTTCATAGTTTAGCACTTCAACCAATGCCTTTTAACCCTTCCAAGACCTGATGTAGTGCTTCCAAGAATTAGTGCTTTGATTAGATAAATTAGAAATTAAATGAATTTAGTGCTTAGGATAGATAAAACAGTGCTTCGGGGGTCTGATGTAGTGCTTCAAAAGTTTAGCGCTTCTGGTCCCTATTTTAGTGCTTCAATAGTTAGTATTTTAGCACTTTGACTGATTTGGCACTTTGGATGACTATTCTAGTGCTTTGACAAGATATTATAGTGCTTTGATTGATGTAGCATTTCCAACACCTATTCTACCACTTTCACTTGATAAATTGGTGCTTCTAATGTTTTAGCGCTTTGAAAGCCTATTTTAGCACATCCAAGTCAGATTGATAAATCTTATCAAGTTTGTCCCTAATTTTGTCAATTTTGATCATGTCAACCATTTGGTTTGATATGATTGATGAGTTGAATCAAATAGATGATGTGTAACCTCATGATATAAGCGGTATCTGATGTTTAACTGACAATAACTACCCTCCTAATAGGCAAGGAATAATTATAAAATTTATTGATGGACCCCATGATAGGTGAGGTTGATTTAAAAAGTTGACCTCATGATACCTGTAAAGTACAATTTAAAATTGATAATGACCTCCTGATAAGCAAGGTTAAATGATGCTTACTCATGAGATTTGATTAAAATTCTCACCAAGAGCTGATTAGAGTTAATAGGATAAGTAATGCCTGATATTCATACAAAGTGTACTAATTTTAAACTTTTCATGATGATAGGATGTTTTGGATAATGTTTAGATTCAAGAGTGGTTCCTATGGACATTTGATATGATACCACATCTCACACCTTAGGAGAGACAGATCATAGGACAATGTGGATTAGCTTCACTTCTTGACATGCCCTAGATTAGGATTAATTGGGGTCTCCTCACAATTTTAGCAGAGTGGCGACATAGTGACTACAGCACCTTCCACCTTCTGATCAATGAGATGATAGTCACACTAGAGGATGTATGGTGCATTCTTCAAATACCATTCATTGGAGAGATCATTGTATATGATTCAAAAGAGCAAGGTGGGATAGAGGCTCTACATAGGATTTTCTAGGATGCTCATATTACTGGGATGTGGATGCATGTGCCACACTTTCTTCAATTCTGGTAGGTTTCATTAGAGGATTCCTTTGTCCTAACAAGAGTTCAAAGGGACTATCTATTGGATGGGGTCATGTGCTTGAGAGTATGATATTACATGGCACGAGAGATGCATGGGGGATGTGCATGTTGTCTCACTTTTATCATGATATTCATTCAGTCATATATCTAGGAGAACAAAGTCTGGTGTCAGGAGCTACATTACTGTAGGTGTGGGCATGGGAGCATATTGCTTTCACACGTCTAGGACCAATGTTATAGAGATCGACTACCAGACCTTATGTGTTTAGATACAAAGGTAGACTTACCTAACATAAGATGGGTAAATTGGAGTACTCGAGATAAGTATTGGATGAATTGGAGGTGGTGTTCTAACTTCCATATCTAGATTGTGACCACTAGGATGAGGACAACATAGAGCTAGGTTACTTGTGTGAGTCTATGTACCGAATTGGTAGGACGCACTTTGTGTTGGAGGGATTTCTTTTGAGGAGAGTTTATAAACAATACAAGATGGTTCAGTGTATTCCCTAGGGTGTGGCTCACTATGCTTGTTGTTGGAGTGATGCTAGTGATTGGGGACCCTGTCTCTCTTACAATTCTCTTGTTTTGGTGTATGACAAAATCCTCCAAATTTTGCTTGCACAAAACCAAGAGAAGACGCTACTCTGCCTTCACCATGAACTTATCAATGATCTAAGCTCTGTTCTGACTTGGTTCAACAACTGAACCTTGCTACAACTCTATCCTAAGAGTTTCTAATTGTGCTTTAACTTTAGAGGATCCAATACCTGGTTTTAAACTACTAATCTCCTCTTAACACCTAGAAGAGTCTAGATGCTATCCTTAACACCATGCTTGAGTTACTTGCAGGGGAGTTAGGAACATTGCTCTGATGCATTTCATAACCATTTGAAGCCATCTTGGAAGCTCCTCAAAGACCCTACTTACCGATCTCAAAAAATTGTCTTTGGAAGAGGCTTTCCCTTGTAGCCTTTACCAGTCAATATTTTGGCTTTTTCTCTATTATTTTCCAAACAACATATCACACAAAAGGCACTTTCAAGCACCCATTTCAGAGTTTTAAATCTCTTGCTAACTTTCAGATCTCTGTCACTGCCGTACAGGGCATTCCTAACTTCTTGGACAATAGGGCTAATTGACCTAATTGTAGGGTTTCTGTGCCTTCTTCTTCTGATCTATTTCCAATGGATAGATTGAAGTCCCAAAATCCTTTTGCATGTAAAATCCTCACCTTACCACTCTTAGTACAGTACAGACTTCGTATAGTGGCACTTTCCCTTGCATAAATTCTTAACTCTTCTTTTCCAAACTCCTAACTGGGTCATGTATCTCGCCTAGGGTTTGGATGTAATACTTCCTACTCTACATTCCATGCTGCCTACTATCAAATATGTACAATGAGATATCTCTTCTCCCATAATCCACCAGCCTCAAGAGAACCCCGCGGATAATGGTTATGGGGAAGGCATTCTAAAAGTGACTGTTCCAAAGCTGAAAAATAAAAACTTCCCAAACTATAATTTATGAAACCTAAACTACTATTCTAATTTAAAAAACCTAAAGATCAAATGAAAAAAACTCTTTCCTATCTACTAAGCATTTACACAATGACAAATTAAAATGCTGAGCACCTTTTAGTTCACTGTTCTCAAAAGAGCACGGGCAGATTTAGAAATTGAAGACTCTTGCCAAAACAGTGCTTTATTCCTTTCACTGCCTAAACCATGGACACCAAATGCTACCAACACTCCAAATGAGAGTTATTTACAAATAAAAATGTTAACACAGCTCTGTATTTACAAAAAAAAGTACTATATCAATTTATAACGCCTAAAAACATTCACTGCGCAAAACACACTGTGTTTTCCAGAAAACACAGAAAATTATTAAAATCTGCTACCGTTCTCTATTTTTCCACAAACATTGATTACAATGATAAAAAAAACCTATTTGTTACGAGCCATTCCCTTATCTTGAGGTCTTTTTCCGCCATGCAAGGGAAGATTGATCGTTCCCATATCCCTGATTTTAAGGGAATGTTAAGACCACTAACAATTACATGCAATCCAAGCAATATTCTTGCAACCTCACCTTTTTTCCTTCTTTTTAGGATCTCCAACTCTTCCATCTTGAGTAACCATGATGTGAACTTCCCTTGGCATCTTCAAATAACGAGGATATGGCCATAACAAAATTTAATACTTTAAATGCTAACACTTGCTGCCTTAAGCTAACCAAAGAAGAACTTAACACTAAAGATAACTAATGAGATTTTTAGTCCTAGTGACTAACTATTCCCACACAAAATGCAAGATCAACCTGCCCAAAACAAAAAATAAAGAAGTCCTGATTTGGCCAAGATTAGGTACAAGCCAAAATTATGCAAACTAAGGTTGTATTTGGCCTAGGTGCTCCTGCACCATCCTCCCCAAAACAGAAAACTTCAATCCATCCTTGGATTGAGTAAGTTAGGATCAATACCTAACTTCTTGAATTCTGCCTCCCTGATCCATACTGCATCTGTAGCAGGTTGTCCATTCCTTTTTATCATATGTTCTTTATATTCCTTGTTCCTAGTCTTTTGGTAGATCCTTGTGTCCAAGATTTGATCATCTTGTTTGACTTTGACAGGGGGCAGTTTGAGTTCTTCAACATCTTGATTGACTTCATGGAGTGTCTGATCCAAATCCTAGGGTGGTCCTTTATAATGCATTGGATCTGCAACATTAAAAATAGGGGATAGTCCACTGTCCTCAGGCAATTGCACCTTGAAAGCATTGTTGCCATACTTCTCCAAGATAGGGCAGGGACCTATCCTCTTCATTTGCAGCTTGTGAGGGACTCCTTTCTGCAATCTAGCCTTGTTCAAATGGACCATCACTAAGTCTCCCACATTGAATTGAACTTCTCTTCTATGCTCATCCACCTTAGCCTTATGCTTCATGGTATTTTCTGCCAAGGTCTTTCTGACTGTCTCATGAATTTCTTGCATTGCACAAGAAAAATCATCTGCATAACCACTTCCCTTGACTCCATCCTTCAATTCTCTCAGCTCATAAATACCTCTAGGGTGCAGTCCATAAACAATCTCAAAGGGGCTCTTCCATGTGGATCTATTGACTGTGTCATTATATGCATATTCAGCCTGCCCAATAATCTGATCCCATTGTTGACCATACTCCTTGGTCAAGCATCTAAGAATGTTTCCAAGTGTCCTATTCACAACTTCGGTCTGACCATCAGTTTGGGGATGGTATGTAGATCCAAAGGATGGATTGGTGCCCATTCTTTTCCAAAGATTCTTCCAAAAGTGACTCATAAAATTTGTATCTCTGTCCGAGACAATGCTGATTGGCAAACCATGAATTCTAACTATTTGTTTGAAGAAAAGTGAGGCTATTTGACTGGCATCATTGGTTGTTTTGCAGGGTATAAAGTGAGCCATTTTGCTGAATCTATCAACCACAACATACACACTATCCATACCTTGCCTTGTCTTGGGTAAACCAACTACAAAGTCCATGCTTAAGCATTCCCATGGCCTAGAAGGGATTGGTAGTGGCTGGTATAAGCCTGCATTTGAAGAAGTGCCTTTTGCTTTTTGACACACTACACAACTCTACATATTTTCTGACATCTAGATTCATCTTAGGCCAAAAATAAAACCTTTGGACAAGCTCTTGAGTTTTGGTGATTCCAAAATGACCACTCAATGCACCATTATGCTTCTCTTGAATTAAGTTCTCCCTAATAGAACCTCTAGGAACACAAAGCTGATTCCCCTTAAACAACAAATCACTTTGCAAAGTGTATTCATCATACTTGCTATGAAAATGGTTCTTAAACTCAAGGCATACCTTATAAATTTCTGCAAAGTCTTCATCATCTGCATATAGATCCTTGAAGTGATCTATTCCCATGCTCTTCAATTAGATTTCTTGGATGGTAAGAACTCTCCTACTTAATGCATCAGCAACTTTATTGAGAGCTCCCTTCTTGTGCTTGATGTTGAAGGTGTAGGCTTGCAAGTAGTCCACCCATTTCATGTGCCTGTGACTCAACTTCTCTTGGGAATTTAGAAAATTGAGTGCTTGATTGTCTGAGTACACAATAAATTCCTTGGGAAGCAAGTAGTGCCTCCACTTCCTGAGTGCTTGGACCAATGCATACATTTCAAGGTCATAAGAAGAGTACTTCTTCTTGGCTTCACTTAGCTTCTCAGAATGAAAAGCCACCGGTCTGCCCTCTTGGCTGAGAACAGCTCCAATTGCTACATTGCTTACATCACATTCAATGGTGAATAACTTCTCAAAACTTGGCAATACCAAAACAGGTTGAGTAGCTACCTTTTCCTTCAGCAACTCAAAACTCTTGTTAGCTTGTTCATTCCACACAAACTTAGTTTTCATGCCTCCTTTAATGGTATCTAACATAGGAGCACAAATTGCACTAAATTGTTTGATGAATTTCCTATAGTACTGAGCAAGACCATGGAAGCTTCTTACCTCTGTTGCTGTCTTGGGAGTAGGCCAATTAAGAATGGCTTCTACCTTGCTGCTGTCCATCTTCAAGTTGCCATGTGATAACACAAAACCAAGGTACACCAGCTCTGTTTTGATGAACTCACACTTTTCCAGATTAATCTTCAGCTCCTCTCCTGTAGCTTCTTGAAAACCATCTCAATGTGTTGGAGGTGCTCTTCTCTAGTTCTGCTATATATTAGTATATCATCAAGATACACTACTACAAACTTTCCAATGTAGTCCTTGAGGATTTCATTCATAAGTCTCATGAATGTGGAGGGGGCATTAGACAAACCAAATGGCATTACTAGCCACTCATAAAGACCCTCATTGGTTTTGAAGGCTGTTTTCCACTCATCACCCTCATGTATTCTAATTTGGTGGTAACCACTCTTTAAATCTATCTTGGTATAGTACCTAGCTTCACCTAGACAATCCATGAGATCTTCAATCCTAGGGATGGGAAACCTATACCTAATGGTTATCTTATTTATTGCCCTGGAATCAGTACAAAGCCTCCATTCTCCTCCTTTCTTGGGTGCTAAGATGGTGGGTACTGCACAAGGACTGATGCTTTTCCTAATTAGACCTTGATCAAGCAATTCTTGAATCTGCCTGGCTATCTCCTCATTCTGTTGAGGTGTCATCTTGTAGGCTGCTTTTTTTGGAAGGGTGGCTCCTGGTATCAAGTCTATCCTATGACTTATGGCTCTTTTAGGAGGTAAAGTCACTGGTTGACCACTACTTACAATGTTCTCATGGGTTTGCAACAAGTCTTGAATCTCCTTGGGTAACTCTTGCTTTTCAGTTGCTCTCTCTTTGCTTGCTTCTCTTGGCTTGATCATTATTGCATAGCCAACGCCTTCTCCTTCTTCCAAGGCCTTTAAGAACTCTTTTTCACCAGTTATAAGTAGCTTAGAACCTGTTGTCTGCACCTCATTATCTTCCAACAAAGATTGAATCTTGTATGTGACATTGTCCTTCTTGAAGGTGTATGAGTTCTTGGCTCCATCATGTACAGCTTGGCGGTCAAATTTCCATGGCCTACCTAGGAGCAAGTGGCATGCATCCATAGGTAATACATCACACAATACCTTGTCTTTATACTTTCCAATTGAAAACTCCACCCATGCTTGCTCATTCACCAAGACATGCTGACCCTTGTTGAGCCATGTAACCTTGTAAGGATTCTTGTGAGGTATTCTTGCTAATTTCAGTTTGCTGACTGCCTCCTCTGACACAATATTGTCAGTAGAACCTGAGTCTATAATCACCTTGCACACTTTCCCCATCATCTTGCACTTTATCCTAAACAAAGATCTTCTTTGGCTTGGTTCCTCTTTGACTGGTTCTTTGATTAATGTCCTCATCATAAGATTCTCACCTTCCTCTGAGTTCAAGGGTATTTCTGATTGCTTATTTGCTGCAGCTGCTTCATCTTGAATCAGGTTGGTTCTCTTATCTCCTCCATGAGAAGTGCTTCCTTTCTCAGGACATCTATAGGCTGGGTGTCCCAAGTAGTTGCAATGATAGCATTTCATGTTGGTGAAGTAACTACCCCTTCCTTGTCCACCACTTCTTCCTCTGGAGCTGAAACCTCTTCCTCTACCACCTCTACTGGAGCTTCCTTCTTGCTATTCAGAAAATCTGACTTCTCCTTGAGCTCTTGATTCTGAGCTTCTTCCACTATAGCTTCCTCTTTGTCCTTTGCTATCTTTTCCTTTACCTCTACCTTTGGGGTTTTGTTCCTGCTTCTTTTTGCCTTTCTCCTCTATCTTCAAGGCCATTTGATAGCATTGGCATACTGATTTGAAGTTTACCAAGCTCATATCTTCTTGGATAGACCACTTGAGTCCATTTAGGTACCTTGCTAACCTAATACTCTCATCTTCAACCACTTTTGATCTAAGGCATAATTTCTGAAACTCCTCTGTATATGTTTGGACATCCATATCCTTTTGCCTCAGATTATGTCTTCTCCTATGCAATTGGACTTCATAATCATCTGGGAGATAAGTTTGCCTTATCTTGGTCACCATTCCTCTCCATGAAACTATGGGACCTTTTCCTTCTTTCTCTCTTTCTGATTGTACAAACTTCCACCATGTGAGAGCTACTCCTCTCAACCTAGAATTGGCTACTTTTACCTTTTGACCCTCTGTAATGCCATCACATTCAAAGTGATTCTCAATACTCTCAATCCAATCTACTACTGAATCTAGATCCATTTGTCCACTGAAAAGTGGCACACCGTTCAATGCTTTTCCACTCAAGGCCTGTAATGCCTTCAAGAATGGTTCCTCTGCAAGAACAGGATCAGGCTTTGGAGCTTCCTCCTCCAATTCCACCTCTTTTTCCTTGGCTTCCTGCTCTTCCTTCTTCTTTATCTTGTCCTTCACAGTGTCTGCTGTTTCTTGGACTTCATCTAGGAGTTTCTCCATTTGAGATATCCTCTCTCTGAGCAACCGGTTATCTTCCTCTTGCTCTTCTACCTTCTTTGCTAGCTCTGCATTTGTCACCATGGTTCCTTCCTCTGGTGTATTCTCTCCTACTGACTAAGTGGATTGGCTCATTAATCACAAGCCTAGAATCCAACTCTTGCTTTGATACCAATATGGTGTATGACAAAATCCTCCAAAGTTTGCTTGCACAAAACCAAGAGAAGACACTACTATGCCTTCACCATGAACTTAGCAATGATCTAAGCTCTGTTCTGACTTGGTTCAGCAACTAAACCTTGCTACAACTCTGTCCTAAGAGTTTGTAATTGTGCTTTAACTTTAGAGGATCCAACACCTTGTTTTAAACTACTAATCTCCTCTCAACACCTAGAAGAGTCTAGATGCTATCCTTAACACCATGCTTGAGTTACTTGTAGGGGAGTTAGGAACATTGCTCTGATACCAATATGGTGTATGACAAAATCCTCCAAAGTTTTCTTGCACAAAACCAAGAGAAGAAACTACTCTGCCTTCACCATGAACTTAGCAATGATCTAAGCTCTGTTCTGGCTTGGTTCAACAACTGAACCTTGCTACAACTCTGTCCTAAGAGTTTCTAATTGTGCTTTAACTTTAGAGGATCCAACACCTTGTTTTAAACTACTAATCTCCTCTCAACACCTAGAAGAGTCTAGATGCTATCCTTAACACCATGCTTGAGTTACTTGCAGGGGAGTTAGGAACATTGCTCTGATGCATTTCATAACCATTTGAAGCCATCTTGGAAGCTCCTCAAAGACCCTACTTACCGATCTCAAAAAATTGTCTTTGGAAGAGGCTTTCCCTTGTAGCCTTTACCAGTCAATATTTTTGCTTTTTCTCTATTATTTGCCAAACAACCTGTCACACAAAAGGCACTTTTAAGCACCCATTTCAGAGTTTTATCTCCTGCTAACTTTCAGATCTCTGTCACTGCCGTACAGGGCATTCCTAACTTCTTGGACAATAGGGCTAATTGACCTAATTGTAGGGTTTCTATGCCTTCTTCTTCTGAACCATTTCCAATGGACAGATTGAAGTCCCAAAATCCTTTTGCATGTAAAAGCCTCACCTTACCACTCTTAGTACAGTACGGACTCCGTACAGTGGCACTTTCCCCTGCATAAATTCTTAACTCTTCTTTTCCAAACTCCTAACCGGGTCATGTATCTCGCCTAGGGTTTGGATGTAATACTTCCTACTCTACATTCCATGCTGCCTACTATCAAATATGTACAATGAGCTGTCTCTTCTCCCATACTCCACCAGCCTCAAGAGAACCCCGCGGATAATGGTTATGGGGAAGGCATTCTAAAAGTGACTGTTCCAAAGCTAAAAAATAAAAACTTCCCAAACTATAATTTATGAAACCTAAACTACTATTCTAATTTAAAGAACCTAAAGATCAAATGAAAATCACTCTTTCCTATCTACTAAGCATTTACACAATGACAAATTAACATGCTGAGTGCCTTTTAGTTCACTGTTCTCAAAAGAGCACAGGCAGATTTAGAAATTGAAGACTCTTGCCAAAATAGTACTTTATTCCTTTCACTGCCTAAACCATGGACACCAAACGCTACCAACACTCCAAATGAGAGTTATTTACAAAGAAAAACATTAACACAACTCTGTATTTACAAAACAAAGTACTATATCAATTTATAACGCCTAAAAACATTCACTGCACAAAACACACTATGTTTTCTAGAAAACACAGAAAATTATTAAAATCTGCTACCGTTCTCTATTTTTCCACACGCTGATTACAATGATAAAAAAGGCCTATTTGTTATGAGCCATTCCCTTATCTTGAGGTCTTTTTCCACCATGCAAGGGAAGATTGATCGTTCCCATATCCCTAATTTTAAAGGAATGTTAAGACCACTAACAATTACATGCAATCCAAGCAATATTCTTGCAACCTCACCTTTTTTCCTTCTTTTTAGGATCTCCAACTCTTCCATCTTGAGTAACCATGATGTGAACTTCCCTTGGCATCTTCAAATAATGAGGATATGGCCATAACAAAATTTAATACTTTAAATGCTAACACTTGCTGCCTTAAGCTAACCAAAGAAGAACTTAACACTAAAGATAACTAATGAGAGTTTTAGTCCTAGTGACTAACTATTCCCACACAAAATGCAAGATCAACTTGCCCAAAACAAAAAATAAAGAAGTCCTAATTTGGCCAAGATCAGGTACAAGCCAAAATTATGCAAACTAAGGCTGGATTTGGCCTAGGTGCTCCTGCACCATGTTCCAGGATACCATGCTCTTTAGCCTTTAGCCTAGGATATGCATCATAACATTGTAGAGGCACCAGTGACTAATGAGTATGCGTAGTTCCTTGCACTACACCCTCCTCCTCAGATTACTATACCTAATGAGCCCATAAAATTACTAGTAGAGGAGGAGGCAGTGGTTGCAACTATTAGAAGATATAGGAGAGAGGAGGATGAGGAGGAGCAAGATGTGGATATTGAGGGCAACGATGATGAGGATAGTAGTGATGATAGCAGCGGAGAGGATAGCAGTGATTAGAGTAGTGATAGTGGAGATGATGGAGGGGATGGTAGGATGCAAAATATAGCAAGTAGGTTAGATTCGTCCACCAATGTACCTCATAAGAGGTAGGTAGTAGCTACCACCTCTTCAGATCAGACATAGATTTCCATCTTGTAGGTACAAGTGAAAACTTTACAAGGTCAGTTGGCTTAGACATAGGGGTTACTAGCTCAAACCTAGACTTAGATGTAGGTGGAGATGGCCACCACCTAGGCACAAATTACATGATTGCTAAGAGGGATGGGGCTAGATGAGCCATAGAGTAGGAACAAGCCACATCGGAGTTACAATCATAGATACAGGCACACCTAGTAGTTGTGCAAGACATATCACAAAATTGACTACCAAGAGAGATACTTCCAGACAAGCAGCAGCGATAGCATAGGCCACAACAAATAGATTATAGAGATTGGAAGATGGTACCTCAATATTAGATTATATGCGAGAGGCTATCCATGTTGGCCAAGAGATTAAGTACTACAGAGGCAGATACTATGAGCTTGCTTCTCTAGATCAGAGAGTCAGTTATGTGCAGTTGCAATTAGAGAGGATGCATACAAGGACCTTGAGCAGAGGTGTGACACAACCTCTTCTGAGAGATCTGAGAGATCCTAGTGACAATACTAATCCTTAGATGCCTGCTCCACCTGGTGCTAGTAGTACGTGATGATAATGATTGTACCTTTTGTTGTATTTTGAGATATGATGTATACTTGCAATTACAACCATTTTTGATGATATTATCTATTCTATATTAGACTTCATTGTATACCTGAAATTTATGTGATTTATATGATATGCAATGGAT
Source organism: Sequoia sempervirens (assembly GCA_007258455.2). Lineage (NCBI taxonomy): Eukaryota > Viridiplantae > Streptophyta > Pinopsida > Cupressales > Cupressaceae > Sequoia > Sequoia sempervirens. Next base: position 592,673,906 of record VDFB02058242.1, on the reverse strand, counting down.
TTTATCAAGCTTCTATGTGTTCTATATGATTCTATGATGGATGTATTTATTTTCTATGTTCTATATGTTATATGTTAATCTTTATACCATAATGTTATAGATGTAGTATTATAATAATGATGATATAGAATGATTTTCTATTTATGATATGCATAATAATAATGTATGAATGCATGATGTATGAATGATGTATGTATATATATTACATGATAATGTGTCCATGGATATAATGACATAAATGATATACAATGCAAATGGGATGTGTGCACATTTATTTATTGTGATAAATGCAAATTCATAATACATGATATGATCTAATGGATGGATGAAATGCAACTATATATAATTTTGAAATGTCATATGCAATGTTTATGATGTGTGATATGAAAATTATCAATGCATATGATATGATTTGTATGTATGAATGGTGAAATTATAGATTAAATTCCCTCTATATGTATGAAATGAAAATGATGATTGTAAATTTCAAGCATACTCATTCCATTATGAGAAAAGCTAAATTGCGATAAACCATAATACTAGTCGGGATGAACTCTACAAATCACTCTTTCAATTCTTCATATCGCTCTAGACACATTCTCCAATTCTAGATAGGAAAGAGCTAGCCTTATACACAAATTTTGAAGGGAATTAAGTAAGTTTATGAGTCACCTCCACCATTACTACCCACTCGTGTGAAGTAAAAAAATTGTAATGGGTGTACTTTGCAACATTGAATGTGTATCATCGATCTTTAGTTGAGATGACCATCTTGAATGACTCAGATTGAGTCAATGACATTTGAATTTACATCATCATTCTAGCTAGGACAAATGGACAATAAAAGCATGCCAACTGGACCTTCTTCATGTACTTGTGGATTCCATCCACCAATAGTTGTAGGAAATACATGGTAGTTTCTCGCAAGCCTTAGTTCTTTCAATGAGCCTACATCTTACCTCCATGGCTGGCGGGAAATGGTGGATATCATCTTTCACCTTTTGATCATTATCGTTGATCTTGAAACCTCAATTGTTAGAATGGAACACATTAGCTGCACCCACACACTCAATTAGACACATTTCATCATCTCGTTGATGTCACAACAATTAAACTATCATCACTTGGGATGGGCGAGCCAGTGGGGAGTGACTCAAATTAAATCCTGCAATCTAGTAACAATCAAATCTGCACATGTAACAAAGTTAGTCATAAAAAGAGGCCCTAGCTAGGCCGATGAGAGTTTACCCCATGGAAATTAATGACTTAGACTTAAGTCATTTTATGGTAAAAATATTGAAACCTAACTTTGGAAATGTTAAAATGCTTAGTTGTAGGAAGTGACCGAACAACCTAGGCAAAGGGGATGGTAATGAATGCATAACGATGGCTCAGAAAACAACTTATGTTACCAACAATCGAACAAAACAAGTCAACATAAAATTAAAATTCCCAAGGACTACAAATGGAGAAATTGAAGACAAGGTTAGCCATGTAAAACCTTAAACCCTACTTATGATCAACATGTGATATGCTGACACCAAAGACAAAAATACCTCAAAGTATCAAGGATTTTGGGCTCTTTCAGTGGCTCATGCTCAAGGATGCATACCCCTAATGGGTATGGAAAGAAACAAATCTCTCAGTGAAGTAGACCAAACACAAAGGAATTAAAAAAAAGACCAAGAGCTTTCCCAACAAGGCAAGCAGACACAACAAAAAGAAAACACACAAAACCCTATGCACAAAATTTTACAGGACTATACAGTGTGCATGGAATTATAACCTATTTATGGAGAAATAGGGTTTCAAGAATTGTCCATGTACTTGCAGTTCTATAAATTCATTCTTTAGTGATTGTAGGAAGTAAGAATCTTCCGCATGAGTATTTGCGATGAAGTAAGGTCCAAGCCATAAAGGGTCAAATCTCCCATTCTTTCCTTTATTCTCTAGTCTGGCATTCCACATTAAAACAATACATCCTACCTCAAATTTTGTTTGCACAGTTCTTTTGTCATGCAAATATTTAACTTGAAGCTGCGTCTTCTCATTTTTCTTGTGAGCTTCTCTTCTCATCTCATCAAGTTCAGTCAATTCATCCATCTAGTTCTGCATCTCATCACATATGTCAGTATCATACTCTTAAGAAAATTTATACATTTTCATTAGATTATTATATGGTATTCTGGATTCTACCCCATACACAAAGCTAAAAGGAGACTATCCAATAACTTTCTTGACTATGGTCCTATTTTCCCATGATGCCAATTGCAGTTTTGAGTCCCAAGCTTTCTTATTCTTCTCAAGGACCCTTTTAATGATCTTCATAAGGCTCTTATTACTAGAATTAGCTTTTCCATTCCCCTAGGGATGGTATGGGGATGAGTACAATACATTTATGCCATGCTAGTTACAAAAATCTATGAATTCTTTCGACCTAAAGCACATAGCATTGTCAAAGATAATTTTCTTAGGAACACCAAATCTACTCAAAATATTATTCATCAGGAAATATATAACTTTGTTGGTTGCCTTCCTAGTGGGAATAGCTTCAACCCAACTTGTGAAGTAATTAGTTTCAACCAGGAACCAAGCATGTCCTCCGCTGGATTTCACCACCATTTCTCCAATAAAGTCAATACCCCACTATTGGAAGGGAGTTGGTGCAAAGATGGGCCTTAGTGGTAAGTTACCTGATAATTTCAATTTACCTATAAATCTTTGATAGAAATAACATTTCTTTATCAACCTATGTGAATCTTTGAAAACTGTGGGCCACCAAAAACCTGCCCTCGATATGTTTTTTTCTATTGTCTTGGTCATATAATAACCTTTGCACACTCCTTTGTGCATTTCAATTAGTAAATCCTCTGCTTGGTCTCCATCCACACATCTAAGAAGCACACCACGTGGGCTTCTCCACAAAAGTTCCCAATCAATGATGACATACCTAATTTCTTGTAGCTTCAGGGTTCTCTCATTTTTTTGCATGCCATCAGGGCATTTCATGGTCTATAGGTATTCAACTATCCTTCTATACCAACCACATGTTTGCATATCACAAATGGGAGTAATGTTTTCTTGAGCAACTTCATTGATTTGATTAGTCTCCAGATTAGTTTCAGCCATGATTTTTGAAAAACCTTGGCCTCCTACTAGCTTAGTGATCTGGATGTCGATGTTGAACTCTTGAATTTTGTTAATCCACTTACATCTTTGACCCATAGTTTCTTGCTGGGTGAATATACCTTTCACTGCAATGCTTGGGACATAGGCCACTATTGTTGCACTGGTCAGATATGTCTTGAAATTATTAACAACCCTAACCAAGGCATAAGCCCACTTCTTGGTGGTGTCGTACTTGAGTTGAGATGCTTGTAAATATTTACTTAAAAATGAAATTGGTTGTTCAAACCTTCATCATTTTTCTATAACAATACTCCTACTATATTATGAAAAGAGGAAAATGTGAACAATTGGAATGGCTTAGAATAGTCTAGAGTTTTTAAGATAGGTGCAGCTTTAATAGTTTCTTTAATAGCTTGAAAATATTTGAGAGGATCTTCTTACCATGCTACTTTCTCTCCTTTCTTGAGCATCTTTGAAATATGTTTGACAATCTCTACAAAGCTAGTGACAAACCTCCTCAAAAAAATTATCTATGCAAAGAAAGATTGAATACCTTTGACATTCCTTGGTGGTGTAATATTATCTATAGCTTCCACTCTTTCAAGATTTATCCTAATTCCATCTTTCGATGCAATATGCCCCAGCAACTTACCTTCTTTGACTCCAAAGGTACATTTCTTGGGATTCAATGAGATACCATATTCTAGAGCTCAAATGAATATATTTTCAAGATGGGAGCAATGACCCTATTCTTTCTTACTATGGGCAATAAGATCATCCTAGTAAATAGCAAGAAATAAATCTAGAAAATTAGCAAAGGCCACATCCATGGCTCTTTGAAAAGTGTTGCTAGCATTTATCAGGCTAAATGGCATTGTTACATAAACATAAGTTCCCCAAGATGTAGTAAATGTTGTTTTGTACAACTCTATTTCCCTCAACATGACCTGGTTGTAACTAGAAAATCCATCCATTATAGAAAACAATTCACAACCAGTCACTTTATGTAGCATTGCTTCCATGTTGGGTAAAGGGTAATTATCTTTCATGGATGTAACATTGAGGTTCCTAAAATCCACACATAGTCTTAAGTCACCATTATTTTTTACTAACATGAACCAGATTGGACACCCATGAAGAGTGTCTTATTGGTTTAATAATTCCCCCATCACTCAATTTGGAATGTTCCTCTTACATTTTAGACCTTGAGGTAGGATTAATGGGCCTTTTTTTTTGCCTGAAGGGTTTTGTGTCAGGCTTTAATGTGATCTCATGTTGGAATAACTCTTCCTTGCAAGATTTTAAATCATCGTAGGACCATAAAAACACATGTTTGTATTTTCATAGCAAAGCAATTCACATAGTCCTCACATGTGGTTTCATCCTTTTTCCTATATATACCCTTTTAGGAGTGTTTTTTGTTCCCAAATTTATTTCCTCTAAATCCTCTTTATGTGCACTTTCTTGCTTTGCATTTGATATATTTGGGCCATCATAGACCATCTCAAGTACAACTAGTCCTTTAGGAATTTTATTTGTCTTCAACTGAATCACCTCATTACCAAACAATGTCTCCTTTCTATCAACTTCCACCACATGTGAACTGAAATCAATTTCTTGATTCTCATGTCTATCAACACAATGTAAAAATCTCAATATGTAATTATCATCATGAAACACCTACCAATTGTAGAAGTTATCAGGTACTAGAGGCTTTGTTTGTACCTCAATTCATGAGACACCATCAAAAGTCACATCATCAAGCTTGATAGTATAGAAACAAATTCTTTGATAGTATCCCACACTTCATTTCTATATTATCTTAGCCTTTTATCCTTAGTGACAAACCTGAACCTGACTTGGGAAACTACTAATTAAGAATCCCAAAATACTTTTAACAATTTTATCCCATGTTTGGAGGCCAACTTTAAACCAAGTAATAAGGCTTCATATTCAACCGAATTATTGGTACATGCAAACTGTAGTATGAAGGAGTACTTGAAAGTCTTACCTTGTGGAGAAATAAGAATGAATCCAACACCTGATCCTTTTTTTGAACATGCTCCATCAAAATAAAGTGTCCATAGGGCATCATCCTATGGTATTTGCAAGACCTCTCTAACAATTGGAGCAGTCTTAGCTTCTTCTTTTTCTTGCCTCAATTATTCCACACAAAAGGTGTCAGGGCATGTGTTGACAAAGTTAATTATTGGGGGCTCCTTTGGATCTTCAATAAGCTTGATCATGTTTTAAAATATTGATTCCCTAGCAATTTTAACATCCTTTTGATCAATTGAGAATGTGTCAAATGATAAGTCACATTGCATACTTCCTCCCGTAGAAGCACACCATTGTATAGATAGAAAAATTCCATAAGTTGGTGATATATCCACCATTATAACACTCATGATGAGCTCCTTTTTAGGAAATACAACCTTTCTATATGGGACCTTGTAAATTACCCCGATTAGAGGGACCTCCCTAGAATCCATAACATAGAACTTTATATAAGTGCTATCAACCTTCAAGCACATTTCTTCCATTATCTTGACTAGAATAACATTATTTGAAGCACCATAATCAATCATATAATTTATGAGTAGCTTCCCATTGATGATCAAGCTAAGAAAGAAAGGATTCACCAAAATAGGATTTGCAATAATGGTGGTTCCTAAATAGATCTCAATGTTCTTATTAATCACTACACCCACCTCAGTATTATTTTCTTGATTATTACTTAATTCAAGTATGTCACCTTTTGTGTTATGCTTGCTACTTCCTACAACATTGTTAATAACAACCATTTTTTTATTCTTATGGTCTTTGATTCTCATCATTTCAAGAAATGGGACTGTAACCTGGATTTGTGACAAGAATTGAAACATATAAATAGGAGAATAACTCGGTACCTCTAGGAGTAATATTTCCTGATGGACTACCTTATCAACTTTCTTTTCAACCTTTTTAGGGTTAGGCTTCGACTCTTTGGCCTTCAGATCATGATGTGTAGCTTTAGTAGTAGTCTTGGCTTTCCTACCTTTCTTAGCCTAGATTCTCATTTCCTTTGCTTCTTTGGGCTTGGTCTCTTCCTTTTTTTTTTTCTTGGCTCCATTACCATCTACATTGTTCTATTTAATGAATAAGCCTCTAGGATGGACTTTATTTCCACTTACTACTCTATTCCTCAAGTGAAGATCACTTTTTGCTTGAGATCTTGCAGCTAGTGCAACTACGTATCTCTCTATCTCCTCATTCAAAGGTCTCCTCAGAAAAAAATTACATGCCTCAAGATTATAGGGAGTATATTCATCTTCTCTTTCTTCGTCTAACAACTCTTGCTGATGGCGTATGCTTGCTTGTTGTCTCTGCATATCCACATCATCTATGTCAACATCATCACTAGAAGAATAATCAACACACTCCAAATAAGATCTTGTCATGAACACATTTCTTGATTCATCTAGATTGTGAGGAGGATGGGACTCTCCTTGATCTTCTTGAGTTTCTACCATGGATCTTGCCACTGCACATTGTTGTGATGAATGAGGCATCTCACACACCTCAAACCATGGTAAGTATTCAACAAAATTTGTGATGTTCTTATGCAAAGGATCAGGTGTAACCTAATAGTTCTTATGATTATTTTGAATTAGCTTCCCATTATGCCAATTGGTATGATAGGGAAAATATTGAAGTCTTGGGGGCCCATCATTTCTATGGATCTAAGGTTTATCTTTTTTTTCTTGATTTTGTAGTAGATTGAGAACTTGATCTAACTTCTCATCTAGAGCTACAGTCTTACTTGATTTCTCATTTTCAACTCTAGAGTTCTTTGTGTGCTTAGGGTAATCCCTCTTTCCAACTTTACCAGAGGACCTTCTATTGTTTTCAATATTCAAGGCCATATTATATGCTTCTATTAAGGATTTTGGATCCTTATCCCTGAGTAGATAAAACATCTTAGAATCATAGGCATTGCAATATGTTACCAGACATGGATCAAGATTAGGCCTCAGATAAGCTAGTACCCTATTCATAGATTTCTAAAATTTTGTGATAAATTCACTAATTGATTCATTATACTCCTTGGTGATGTTATTGAATTCATTCAATCTTAACTGAGGATTAGTTTGATCACCATATTACTCTCTAAATGCTCTATAGAAATATTCCTTTGAATCAATACTTGCATCAGGTAATCCTCTATAGCAATCCCTTGCATCTTTAGTCAAGAATTGCATAAAATACTTCATTGCTACATCATCTTCTCATAATTTAAAATCCTCAACAAAAATTTGGAAGGCTTTCAAGTGATCCTCTTTGCTAAAAGAATTATTTCCATTGAATTTAGGGAGATGCTTTCTGGCATTGTCTGGGACAGGGTTTGGATAACCAGTGATATTGTCAAAACATAATTTCCTATATCAATCATTATGGGGTGATCCCATAGGATTCCTATCCCTATGAGTATCTATTTTCTCATCATTCTTCTTGTTATCTACTCGATCTATATTTTTACCTTTCCCACTTCCTTTGCTACCATAATTTTTATTCTTATCTTCTTCCTCATCCTCAAAATAAGAATTACTGTTTATGTTACCACTGCCTCCACCACCTCTATTACTGCCACCTCCTCCACTAGGAGTATGCCCCCTATACTTATTCTCATGATATCTACTATCACTCTTCCCAAAACTTGAAGCCTTAGGAGTTGTTATGGATAGTTTAAGGAAGGCAATCTTTCTAGAATTTTTTGCATTGGCCACTTTTATTTCCACCCTCTTTAGCTCTTCTTGCAATTTTTAGGTTTCCAATTGCAATTTCAAGAAACCGAGAGATGGGGGTGTGGAGGATGAATGATGGTCAACTTTGGGATTATTAATAGGGGTTTTGGGAGCTAAGGTATGGGTATTTGTGTTGGTGCTAGTATTAAAGGCATTGAAGACATTTTACTGGGAGTGATCCACAACCTTTTTCCCATGGTATATGAAGGATTTTTTCTTTGGAGGATAAAAAGTCTTAGTGGTAGTAATTGTTGACACATAGGCTCTAGTAGTAGAAGTTCCCATTAGAATTATTACTTTTGGAACTTTAGGGGTGATTTGGGCCTCTATTTTAGCAGCTTTTTCTTTAGCAGCTTTACCCTTAGCAAAATCTTCTCTCATCTTTTCCACCCTTTCTTTCTTTGCATCCTTTTCAAGCTAATTAGCTCTAATACTATCTTCCTTTTCTTTCAAGGCTTGCAGTATCTTCTTCTCTACTTCTTCAGCAAGACAATTTTCCTTTTCATCTAAGGCTTGCATATCTTTGTCAACATCCTCCTCATTTTTGAGGAAATCCCCAAACTCACTCGAGGTTGGAGTATGAAAAGTCTGATCTACAAGATCCTCCTCAAGAAAAGAAAGTGTTGGTAGATTGGGAGTTTCTCGTCTAGGATTAAAGTTTCCCCCATGAAATAAAAATGCCATCCCAGGTGTTGGTGGTTTTAGGAGGACTTTACTCTTACCCTAGAATTCCCATTTGTCCTCTTCTCTAGAAATGCCTAGTTTATTATCAAATACTTGTTCAAAAGGGAAACTACCCTATCCTTCCTCAATTACCCCACCACTATTTGAACTATCAACAATACTCACACTATTTACTTTATTGTTAAAAGTGGGAGTAGAGCCAGCTAGGGATTCAAGAGACTTACTAGATTTAGTAGTCCTCTTCTTCCATTAAGATTGTTTATCTTTGGAAGGCTCAAATTCTTCCTTCTGTTTAGGATTCTTCTTTGCTTGACTTTTAGTTTTCCTCATGGTCTCCACTAAGCTTCCAATCTTCTTCTCCTCAGGTTCTTTTCAAGATGTTATTCTTATATTGGTATGTGAAACTTCAGAGTCACCACCCAAAATACTGGGAAATAAAATTTGACTATATCGTGACTTGTTATTTGGAACCTCAAAGAGAATTTTAAGCATAACCCCACATAAGGTGAAAGAACTAACCAAAAGTGGACACATGAATATAAAATATCATATATAATTTTGAAATGTGAACTGATACTTCTTCCAATGAAGAATAATAAAGACTTGACTCTAACTGTACCAGATCTGCAATAGAAATACTAAAATTTATGAAAGCTCCCCAATGGAGTCACCATTCTATTGGTTATTTTCAATGAACCAATCAGGTCTCAATAGTTACCTATGAGTTTTCCAAACTCAATTTTTGAATAGTTGCAAGACAAGTGGCCAACAAATGAGATATAGCACTAATTTCTATATCTCCTACACTTTAGTCTCTGCAAGACCTGGGAGGGTATTCCCACAATACAAAATATACAACTCCTTTCAATAATTCACACATAAATTGTAAATTCACGTAGATACATTCTCATAAATGGAAAATAATATGAAATTACTCAAGAAGTTGGCAATTCCTTGAATGAATTATGCATCCTAAACCGAGAATGCAAAATAACACAAATAACAATAAATTGAAGGTAGATCAATGATTATTTAAAATATTTTTCTGAAGTTAGGTAACTGGAACCACAAGAAAGACTTAATGGGTTCAAGATCAATGCCATTATCTATGGGATAGGATTCTATGCAAATTTAAATATAAGGTATATTTAATTCTGAGCACCCAAGATCTAGCAATACCACTTTATAATTCACAAATCTGTAACCAAGCACTAAAGACTACTTATCAAATCCAATGACCAAGCATGTGAATTCATGATTCAATTCAAGCATTTTAACTTATTCTTTGAACAAGAGCTAAAGCCAAAACATGTATCAAAGTATGAGATGATGACAATTAATGAAATGATCTTTGATCAGTATTTTCATTAATAATTTGAATACAAAATCAAAATGGAGAGACTATAGACTTGGAAAATATCCATTATCATTCAAATGTGCCTAGAAACCATACATTTAACAAAAAAAATTATCTAGACTCAAAGCATTAGACAAAGACTCAGTATATTCACTTTATGTTCTCAATTCTCACAATGTAGCTCTATAATTTAAGATCCACACAAAATGGCTCTGAATTACCTTTTATAGAAGAAGTGAAAAAAAAAAAGCTTCAGACCATATGTACACATGTCACATTTCAATTGGAGTGCTATAAGACATATTCCCTAATTTAGTTATATTTGCATTCCTGAAAATGGAGGGAATACACATAAGACAAGGAATATTTACACTCGTTGAAAGGAGAAACTTTGTCTTTCAAAAATCACATGTCAAAAAGGATTATCTTCTTTATCATATCATATCCAATTCATCAAGCAAGATGAAAAAATGATGTAGAGCATAAGTGAGTCAACATCTCAGTCAACATTCCACATCATCAATAGGTGATACTTTCCTATGAAACATATGTTTTATACACTGTAACTTATGAGGCTAGAACTATACAATACTTGACCAATTATATATTTCACATCTATATTTACCAACCTAGTCGAACAACTAGTACCATTCCCTATGTTTCATACTCTTCATCAAATGACAAGTTGAAGTTGATGATTTTATATAATGTCTTCCTATATGGGGAATACTTGGTTATCACAGAGTTGGATTCCTTGTCAAAATCTTCTAGAAAGCTGATAACAAATGTCAACTTTCCAAAAATGTCATTAAAGGTATTAATGTTCATTTCCTTACAAATTTTATTCACCTGGGAGTCAATAACCTCATCCATATCCCTTTTCTAGGCTTGCAATGGTTTCAATTCATTATTAGTGATCTGAATATAAGGCAATGGTGACAAATCTGTCAAATTGTACTAAGTTGTTAATTCTCTTATCTTCTATTCCAGAGGGGCAATGTATCCCTAGAATTTCTACTCACTTAACTCAAACACAAAGTTATAGTTTGGAAGCACATTAGGGTACTTATTGTCATTCTAACTGGCTCCAACAACTATTAACTTTAATTTCTGAGCCCTTGGGTTCCATCTATTCAAGATTGTCAAGGCTAATTCATGATCACTCTAGGACAACTCCATTGCTCACCTCATCAGGGCATAGTTATCATGCACACTATTTAGTTTGGCCTTAATCTTCTCATTTAGATGCTTCAAGATAGTATGAACAATCTTTGAAACATTTTCATATATTGTGTCATGAGCCTTTTCTAGTAACTTTTTATATGTTTCAACTTGTAAAAGAATTTTATCTGTTATAGGTTCATTGGATGAGCTAGGGCCTGGTTTGCTCAATTCTTCTATTAAAAGTGGTTCTTGTCCTGAACTATATGGCACAATTGCCAATGCTTGACCCTACAGTGAAGGTGGGGAAGATACAATTGGAGATGATGGAGGTGGATAACTTGAACTGGCCTGGCCATGTTCTCTTTGCATTTCTCCCCTTTGTTTATAAACTGCTCACTTAGTTTCTAATAAAGCTACCTTCTACTTACTACTATCATATTCACTGAGAAGCTCATGGTACTTATTCTTAAATTCATCCATTTAAGGGTAATATTTTCAAAAAATTCCTTAGTAAACTTGGGTATGTGCAGGATCATGATGGGCCAAAAAGTGGCAATATGATGGATATGCGTAGGGTATGTGGCTGGCGACATTTTTTTTACCCAAAATTAATGAAAGAAAAAAAGTTTTTAAAGGAGATTCTTAGCTTTCCACCAATATAAATTATGCTTTAATTTTAATTTAATTAATAATTATTATTCATTTTCTATATGAATTACGACTAAAGTCCTGATTCATAGGCTGATTGAAAAACATCTATAACTTTCAAATGATACCACATTTTTGAATCAAACATGTGTCACATTCTATGCTTATACTATAGGATTAAAAATAATGCATTTCATGAAGTTTTGACCAAGTTAAGGTGGTCAAGCATACGAGTTTTTATATTTTTAAAAATTGTAATAAAAATTCACAATTAATTATTTACTTTAAAAGAATTACAAAAAAATATGCATCATATCAAACATGAGTCCTCTACTTATATCTAAAATATTATAAAAAATATTATCATTTTATTGTGGTTAGGGTAGTCAAACAAACACCTACTTATTTTTTCCCTGAAATTTAAGTACTAATGCATTGAAATTTCAACTTTTCACCAAATAGATTTTTTTTTTATAAAAAAAAGCCCTAGTAGTTTAGAAACTACATTCAATTTTCTATAGATTTTATTCTTACATTTTTTTGAAATAATATAGATAACTTATTCAAATTTTTATGGAAAGTTTCCTAACTCTGATTTTTTTTAATTTTTTGCCACTTAAGGGCCTAATTTTTCCATGATGAGCTTGCACATACCCACCTAGCAACATTAACATCCATGTCAGCTACTTGCAAAGTTAGGGTATCAACAACTCTCTTCACAAGTAGTTTTCCACTGAAATTAGATGGTTCAACAAGCATTGGTTTCCTAAATCCTATGGACTGTGGCCAGATTGCTAGTGCATCCCAATCTTCACTAAATGTAGATCCCCAAAGTGCCATTTTTAATTCTTCTTCTATTTGCACCATAGGCTATTCAACCCTCCTTATGGAATCTATGACTATAGCATCAACAATGGTCCATTTTGGTAGCACCAATACACCACACTTCTTTACATGTTCTCTTCCCTCCTGGGGGGTGAGCTTTTAAAATTATCTTTTCGTAATACTTCTCACATTAGCTTAGATGATACTCTTAGGAAATTCAAGATGCAAGTTCGTTTCAGTGGCCACCTTCTCTGCATATTCAACAGCTTTGGATTTCCACCAGAAATCTCTAAATGCAGATGTGTCAACAAAGGAATCATCTTCCATGAATTCCTTCCAATCTTCTATGCTCAAGTCATCTACACTATTTAGACCACTAATGTCATGTTTTCCCAACCTAAGACTACTTTGTCTTGAACTTGAGGCAATTTCCCCTATAGGGGAAGGCTTTCCTTGATGCATATCCTCAGGAGTGACATAGATGTCATCTTCATCCATATTAGATTATTCGACCACTCCTCTTGTCTCAATTATTTTCTTCTTTAGATGTGGTTGCTCAGGAGGAGTAGGACTTCCAAGGGGTGAATCAAAATCAATCATAGGTATAGGACCCTATGTTGAAGGTGGTGGTGGTGTGCTCACTAGAGCATTTGTCCTTTGTTCCTCAAAAATGATAGAGGTTGGCAAGCCTTTCTCTTCATCCATTGATTTCTTCCTCCTGGTGTAGATTCTTAATTGCTTGGGTGGCTAGTAAGTAGGTCTTTCCTCCAATGTCTTTGAAGTTCTTCCCTTAACAACCCTTTCTTTTTCTTTGTCTGTGACTTCGCATTGTTCCCTCAGTATACAAACTACACTCTCAAAATTGTCCATGGCATGCATAGGTTTCCAAAATCATAAAGTATGTTTGGAAATGGATAATACTTTAGATATTTCTTCCAATTTTCTTCTACCATATTCATATAAGCGAGGTACTTTTCTTTCCTCTCATCCTTTTCTTCAAAGTTAAATTTTTTCCTAATAACATCTTTAGGATAATCAAAGATATGCACAAAATTACCCAATCTCTTCTCCACTCTCAACTTGGTAATAAAGCCTTCAGGATCATGATTCCTTGGGAACATAGTCTACAATCTATAAAGTGCCAGCAAATGTACTAACTGCATCCACGCCCCTTTTGCTAGAAAGTAATCAACAAACAATGTCCATTCATAGAAGAATGATCCTTTCCTTATTGTATCTAGTAGATGCACTATCTAAGAGGCTCCAAATTGTGTCACGATTTCAAGTAATCTTATCCTTAGATGTACCTCTCTTGGCAAGACATATGGATCTAGACCATTGCCATATACCCTAAAAATTGTTCTTTTTGGATATAAAATCAAGTCTCCCCAATTATGACTCAAGTTCAAGTCTGGCCTTAGCTCCATGGGTCTCGAGAACTCATGAATTTCTTTGGGAATTTTGGGTGGTTCATATATAAGGGACCTCCTTATCCTTGATGCAAAAACATTTCAAAATATCACAAAATTATATTTCTTATCATCTTTACCTAGAATTTGGGTCCAACACTGAACAGGTAGATCAACTCCTTCTTTCCTTCACAAAGTTATATCCTTCTCAAACATACTTTTCCCTTTATGTAGGAACATGTACATTAATAGTGAATACCACCAAAACTTTACCCACTATTTTCCTTCTTTCAATTTAACTAAACCCTTGTGTATATGCTCTTCCAGATAAGTACCATAGTCATAGACTATGCTATAAGCTGGATGTTATAAATGTGTGGCCAAATAGCTACACTTTTTTTGCAATGTGTCTCATGGAGAGAAACCAATGATCTCACACAAGGAATAGACAATTTTCTTGAAATAAGTCTCAAAATTACTCATTGGGAAAGATTATAGCTCTTTCTCACCAATCTTGATCTTTCTCTTATGTTTCCTAGTGCCAATCACTGCAGTATATAGAGGCAACATCTTTTTTCTAATGAATACCTTGGTATTGTTGTGTTCTCTTATATCATCAATACCTAGAGGAACTGAATTATGAATCCACTAGTGCAAGGAAAAAATATCTTCAATCTCCTTTCTAGTTATCCTCACCATATCCTCCAAATTAAATGTCCTAATTACCTTGGAAACTAGGTCATAATTTGAGGTGATATCCTTCAAGAGATCAACATCCATATACACATTGGGAACAATTAACTTTCCCATATCTAACCTCCAAGGATTACTGTGAGGAGCTCCAAGGTTCTTATTTCTAAACCAATGCTAAAAAGTTTCCATCTAGTATAGGGCACTTCAAAATCCTTTATGAAACACTATTTATCCATGTCACTACTTTCACAATAGCCCTGGAATAAGACCCTTCCTTCTGGATTCTTATTTGTAGAAGATGGAAATAAGTCAATTACATCCTAGGAGAGAGTTCTAGAATGGGTTGAATAGGTGGCGATTTGTACCTTGGGAGGCATGGATTTTATGTATACTAGGGTTTCAAATCAGAATAATTTTAACTACTGACCTCCTAATCAAAACCTCTGAATCAAGACAAGTGTTAATTTTGGATGATTTGATAGGGCTACAATCCTTTTAAAGACATAATCAACCCTAATTCAAGGTAATAGAAGTAAAGAAAAAAAAACCCTTCTGAAAGTGAATTGAAAGCAGACCCTAACTCAGAAAACTAAAAAAGCATAAAATTGGGTTTTTCATACTTACAACTTTCAATTGCAATAAACCATAATACTAGTCAAGAAAAACTCTACAAATGACTCTTTTCATTATTCATATCACTCTAGAAACATTCTCCAATTCCAAATAGGAAAGAACTAAGCATATACACAAATTTTGAAGGCAATTA
Source organism: Sequoia sempervirens (assembly GCA_007258455.2). NCBI lineage: Eukaryota > Viridiplantae > Streptophyta > Pinopsida > Cupressales > Cupressaceae > Sequoia > Sequoia sempervirens. Next base: position 592,658,447 of record VDFB02058242.1, on the reverse strand, counting down.
AGTTTATGAGTCACCTCCACTATTATTGCCCACTTGTGCTTAGTAAAATAGTTGCAACAAGTGTACTTCATAGCTTTGAATGTGTATCATTGATCTTCAGTTGACATGGCCATCTCAAATGACTTAGATTGAGTTAATGACATTTGAATTTACATCGCCATTTCAGCTGGGCCAAATAGCCAATAGAAGCATGCCGACTAGACCTTCTTCATGTACTTGTGGGTTCCATCCGCCAGTAGCCATAAGACATGTTGATGATGTTTTCTGCATAAAAACAACTCAGACATAATATAATATCCTACCTCTCTTGAAAGGTAAATCTCTATCAGCAAGCCTTAAGAGATAATCCCAAGGTCTCTAATGTCAGGTCTTGACAATGCATAAACAACTCAGTGATAAATGTGAAAATGTTGGTAATCAAAAAGGGACCTTACTACAAGAAAATGTTGAATCTTTAACTTATTAGATCTAGCAATATGATGATACTTTAATCCTAAATATAACCCAAATGATAAATAAATAACAAAAGATAAGGGTTTGAGAGAGATTTCTAAATTAAAACTACTCCTAAGATTAACAATGCAGATGATGAAACACTTGAAATGGACGAATCCCTCATAAACTAATTCCTACTTAACCCAGATAAATCTGCAATCTTATAGAAATAGTGCAATCTTCTAAGGTGTTAAAGATTTTTAGATCATGAATGTTGATTCAAAACAACCCTATTGCAATAGGAATGAATAAACCTTCAAAATTGAACTAAGCACAATGAATATAAAAGTATAGGCTAACTTTGCAAAGCAACTAAAAATTAGTTAGTTGCAAAAAGTATAGACCAGGGATTGTTGTAACAATTCAAGTACTAAATCATAAACACTATCAATTTATCTAACATTAAACCTAATGCATTTATCAAATAACTTAAGCAATTCCAAAGATAGAATCACCAGAACCATGCAAGATAAATCAACACAAGAGAATTCACCAAAAGCACAATGTCTCCAATTGTATTGAATCACCCAAAGTAGCCACAATTCCAATATTTTGTTACAACACTTGCTCAAAATGAACTAACTTCTAACTCTAGCTCTACTTAATTCACTCTAGTATCAAAACTATCTATCTATCTAGCTAGCTAGCCCTCAAAAATGAGGTAGAATGCCATATTAATATAAACCCCCCCAAGATATGTTGGCCTAATTAGTGTTTACAATAATAAAATAGCCACCAACAAGTTAGCCAAGAGGAATTCAAAATAAAATAGAATATGCATTAAATGCATGAACTCCATCTAGGTCAGCCTGGGATCTCCGATGTAGCTCCGACTAATGCATGCAAAATAATAGGGAAGCACAAATTCCGATGTACCCTTGCGTTAACTGATTTCCCCTTTTTCTTTATTTTGATACACCCTATCATGCACCATCAAAATTACTTTGTCCAAGTCAGCTATAGGTGGCAGAGGTAAAAATTTAATCCTCCTTTCAATGGATTTAATACTTTCTTTTAATTTCTCCACTGACTTATCCCATTCAACCCTATTGATCTGATATCTATCAATGATTGCAATATAAGTTGTCGCATCATCCAACTGATGTTCAATAACTGGATCCTAAACTACGAGAGAATATACATCTCACCACCATTTCTTCAACTATTCAAAGCTCAAATGCTTTGGTGCAAACTTCCTTCTCCCTGTCATCACCTCAAAGAAATAAATGCATCTATCATGGATATCAATCAGGGTATCCTTAATTTTCCTCCTCTGCTTATCTATCTTCTTCAAAACCTTCTGCCTTATTTTCAAAGTTTCAAACCATTCCCAAGGTTCTGCAACTCTGGAGGAATGGATAATTCCATAACTCACCAACTTTTCCTAATGTATTCCATGATGGTCTTGGTCTTTTGCAATAGGAGATCTACATCCTCTTTATCTTGAGCCAATACATCTTTCAGCCAATCAATTTCCCTCATTGTATCTCCTCCAGTTGAAAGGATGTCTTTGATAGCATCATCTCCTTTGGTCTACACCCCTTGTAACTAGTTTGTTGTAGCAAGAGTAGTGGCCTTCATTCTTTCTAGATCAGATATGGTTTCTTGTGGCAGGAAACTTGCAGCAAAAGATGAGGAACTAATAGATTGCAAGGGCTTCATCAGGTCCTCCAAATATTTCTTAAGTATTTCATTCTCCTTCTTCTGGAGCTCTTGCTTAGCTTGTTCTTCTTTCCTCAATCTTCCCAAGATCGCAGCACTTGACCCCTCATATTCTTCAATATCTTGTTCCATGGAAGTGGGTCCTGGGTTGATGGTCTGCATGTTGTAATCACTCCTAGTAACCTCATCTCTATTCTTTTCTATGGTAGGAGTAGCAATTTGGACCATTTTGGTGTTTGCTTCATCCCTTTCAATCTTGGAGATGACCCTAGCCTTCTTCTTTCCTTTACCTTTTCCTATTTTTTCTAGTAGTTCATCCCAATTGGGAGGAGTGTAATCCACAACAATTTGTTTTCTCTTTATTTCTTTATCAAGCCAACCTAGAAAAATAGACTCTGACTGTATTTCACTCTATCCCACTTCTTCCTACTGACCCTTCGATGTATCTTCCTGCTTCTCAGGAAACTCTTCATCTTTATCATGTTCTTTTATGTCATACTCCCCTTCTTCATGCACTGGTGATGGAGTCTTAACAAGAATTTCCCTGTCTGAAGAGGTCTATCTTCTTCACTTCTAGCAGGAGAATCCTCATAAGTTACCAAGGGAGTCTATAGGATTTTACCAATTTTTGTAGCTGCACTATGAATCTCACCTTCTTGAAATTCTTCTCCCCCTTCACTTGATAGGTGCTCCACATCTATTGGTTGTTCTGATGCATGATGTGGCTCATGGGGTGGAGAAGCCTCTGTATGTTGTTCTACAGCAAAGGTTGTTGGAGGAATATCCTTCCTTGGCACATTGTCCTTGGGAGAAGGAGTTCTTGATCTCCTTGTGTATACTTGTGTCTTCTCTCTAGAACTTTCTACATTTAACACTGTTGAAGGATCAATTTCACTTTTCTCCTTGGAAGGTCCACCCTTCTTTCTTGAGCCCCTTGTTGTTTTCCCCTTTTTAGGTGCTAGGGCACTGTCCTTTTCTTCTCCTTCACTGGGTTCTTCCTCTACAATTTTTTTTGTCTTTGAAGTAGCAATTCTCTTCTTTGCTTTTGGTTTCCTCTATTTCTCCCACTCTTCTCCTTGGGAACCTTTGATCTTAATCTTAAAGGGAGAATCCAACTTGGTCTTACCCTTAGGATCTTCCTCAACTGACTCTTTAGAAGTAGAATGGGATTTTAGATCCCCCATCAGATTATAGGTAAATGGAACTCCTTAAATTTCAAGCTCCAACACCTTGTGCTTGAGCTAGAACTTGGTGTATTTCGTCACAGGGGTCATGATTTGATCTAATTCAATTTTTTCTTCTTCTAACTAGTCTACTTCTCCAATTGGCCTATCCTTAATTGGATCATATTCATGACTTTGGATTAAATATCCATCATCTTCCACTTGATCGGGAACCATTTTCACACTATACATTGTAACAACATCAACTAGGAGTCTAGAGAATTTCTTCTTTCTTACCTCAAACTCTTCCTTGCTATTGGCCCAGTAGTCTTCTATATCATCTCTATGGTGGTATTGCCTGCTGGCTTTCTTTTGTGCTTCACCAGTGATATCAAAACCCAGCCTTTTGGAGTGGTAAGACAACCCAAGAGTGCTCATTTCCTCTTTAGAAGCATAGGCTGAATTAATTGAAGGGCATACCTCGCTAGTACCTATCTTCAGAGGAAAGTCTCCACCAAATCTAGTTTTATGCTTATATTTCTTAACAATGGCATCAAAGTCACATATTTTTCCTCATGACCTCTAGAAGTACAACATGGTCTGTGGGAAAACTTGGAAGCCTGTATGGATCCCTCTAAAAACCATTAATTTTTATGTATGAGAAGGTGGGAAACTATATGAACCAAGCCCCATACCTTTTGACCAGCTCCTTAGCATCATCTGATATTCTTACATGCTCTACACCTTGGAGCAATCTAGTGATGTGCATGGTGAATGCATCATTCACCCTCCTATAACTTGGGCTTCCTAAATTCAATTGATGATAAACTTCATAAATTACATCCTATCCAAATATTCCTCTTGTGCTTAGTCCTTTTATAGGGATGGAATCTTGCAAGTGCATGCACCAAATAGGAAGTCATGGTGAATGTCTTAGTCTATAGCACATTACACATTTGTTCATGAATCACCTTACTTATAACACCTGCTCAATGAAAATTAATATTTTCCTACTCCATCCTTACAATGACATGGAACATCCAATTCTCAAACATAACTGCACTCTTTAGGCCAACCACCCAACTGAGCAATGTGATGCCATCATAGACTTGTTGTTTAAACTTTTCCTTATGCAACTACTTAGGGAGTTTGGAGAAATGATACTTTGGCTTCTCAAGCCAAGAATTGATAACCTATTGTGACTTAATATTCTCCTCCTCATAGTACCTTTTAGCCACCTCCATATTGAATGCCACCACATGTGATCTATCTAGCATATCAAAAGTTTGTGCAATAGAGATAGGGTTAAGATTAGCCAATACTCTCCCTTGAGGACTAACTATCCTTTGTGAATCCCTATCATAGTGCCGGGAACATTCCAATACCAACTCATAACACTGGACTGCGGGGGAAAATCCTACAACATGAGATAATCTCGATTCAATTAATCTCCTAGCTAGCACTGGAAGATCTTCTTGTGTCATCCTTGCCTTAAACTCCTCATAGTCCCATTGACCTAAATATGTGTCTAAAACTTCAGACCAGACTAAGGCTATCTTACTTTTCTGGATCCTTCTCTTTATGTCCAATTTAACTCTTTATACTTTTGAGATAGAGGAACCTTCCATATCTCCATTAGCCATTCTAGCCACTACCTTGCTAGATTCAGCCTGCATCCATCGAATACTAACATAAAAATCCAATTGTTGATAACATATTCATCATAGTGTTAGCTCAAAATCATAAGAAAACCATCAAATCAACTATAAACCATCATAACAAAGAAATTTGGGATTCCAAGCTAACTAGGGAAAACCAATTTGGGAGGAACTTCGGAAAATTCTAGACCAAGCAAATTTTCCTGAAGAAGGCACAAATATCAACAATAGATCATCAAAATGAAGAAAGGATGCATATAACATTATGTAATCTATCATTTTAAAGTGTGAAATGTTAAGCATTCATCATTACATTCATCCATCTCATCCTATCTCTAAGTTCCACAAAGCTTTCCAAAGAATTCAAAAAAATCTGGCTAGACCAAAATTTTGCAAAAATAACAATACCATATGAACTTCGCAGAAACAAAGGGATGAAGGAGAAATCAGGAAAATTTGGGATTGATGGAAATCTATGAAGGAGGAAATATTTTGGATTTTCAACACATTCTAGGAAAATGGAGGGGACCAGGAAAATTGGGGAAATCCATCAGCACAAGAAAATCTTGAAACTAAAGGAAAACCTAAATATCGACATTCTCACACGATCTCGCTCAAATTGATCGAACGACCACAAGTTTGAGGAATTTGGGCTTGCAACAAGTTTTTCTTGAACCTCCTATTGATTTTTACTGAACTTAAATCTCCTCTTAAAGAAAATTGAAAGGGAATGGCGATGCCCTAGGCATGAAACCCTAAAGATCTGCCATTGACGAATAGACAAGCTCAGGATTTAGGTTACTCAACTACTAGGTTTCAAAGTATAATCATGACCCACAAGAAAGAAAGATGAAAGTGAAAACCAAGCACGAAACTCACTTGGGGAACCATCAATCTAATCAACATCATGCAACCCTAGCTTCGAAATACCCAAACACAAAAATTTGAACTCTGAGCATATCTAGACACCGAAGGACCACTCACATTGATCAATCAAAAGATAAGCAACGTATACATACCATTTTATGAAATGGAAATCGATTATAGGAATGAAAGACAATAATCTTGAATGCTCGAGCAAGCTTTGACAACATTGACACCTAGAAAAAAACTACCAAATCCCACAATTTTGAGATTCAACATGCCAAATTCAGCCAAGCACCAAAATATTGAACACCCCAACTCAATAGAATGCAAATGATAAAGCATAATGGTAAGAAAATCCCCAAAAATTAATTAAATACATCCCTCAAAATTTGTATGAGTGATCATAAATGCAGGTGACAAGACAAGTTGAAGAAATTCGGAAACCCGATGGAAAAATTTGGTCCAGGTGGAATTCCGCAAAGTCCTAGATTTCACAAACTGCAGTGTTAAATCTCTTCACTATACTTTGAGTGAAATCGAGGAAACTCCAGATGGGGTGTAAAATCTTGAAATGATGTAAAAACCTAAAATTTGTTCAGAACTTAAGATTTTCATAGTGCAAATCAGGGGAATCAGTTGGGCAAGCAAGATAAAATTTTAAGCTTATGCCAAGGCAAGGTAAATCCTCAAAATCAAAGGGCCAAAACACCAAGAATGAAAATGAAAGAGGGTCCTTGCTTTCAACAGGGCAAGTGTGCAAAAATTGCACAACATGACATACATGGTGGCTTCTCGTGGCCCTCGCTACATTTAATGAACCCAAATCTTACCTTCGCGATCTAGTAGGGAATGATGGCAATCATCTTTCACCTTTTGATCATCACTGTCGATCTTAAAACCTCAATCGTTAGAATGGAACACAACAGTTGGGCCCACACACTTGATCAAAAACATGCCATCATCTCACTAATCTCACAATAATTAAACTATCACTTGAGATGGGCGAGCCAGTAGGGAGTGGCTCAAATTAAATCCTACAATCTAGTAACACTCAAATTTGCACATGTAATGAAGTTAGTCATAAAAAGGGCCCCTGGCTAGGCCAACAAGAGTTTACCCCATGAAAATTAATGACTTATAATTAAGTCATTTTATGGGAAAAATATTGAAAGCGACTTTGGAAATATTAAAATGCTCAGTAGCAGGAAGTGACCAAACAACCTAGGAAAATGGGCTGGTAAGGAATGCATAATGATAGCTTAGAATAAAACTTATGTTACCAGTAATTGGGAAAAACAAGTCAACAAAAAATTAAAATTCCCATGGACTACAAATGGAGCAAATGAAGATAAGGTTAACCATGTAAAAAATTAAAACCTACTTATGATCAACATGTTATATGTTGACACCAAATAGAAATGACAAAAAGACCTCGAAGTATCAAGGATTTTTGGGGCTCTATCATGATGCATTCAAAAATCAAGCTTATATTGTTGTTCATACAATCTAATATTTTAAGAATATCATTAAAACTGACCTGTGCATTAATTTCATTTAATGAGATGTCAAGTGTTGTGATATTAGTAGATGCACATAAATTTTTTTGGTTGGATCAATAACTATCACATGTTTTGATGCGCATTCAAACAAGTTCATAGACATATATATATATATATTCCCATGAGGTTTGAAACATGGAAACTTGTTCTATAGATTCAAATGCAGTGATTTCTAAGCTTTAGAATTAGAACCATTATTTATTGGATGCCAACATCAACCATGAATTAAAAGCAATACATTTTGCTATGATATTTTTTTATGGGAAGGATCTCTTACAGCTCATTTGAAACCTTTTGACCTGTTAAAATACTTGCCACTAGACAACAATAGAACTCAAGAAGGATGAAGCATACACATAAATACATGAAGTATACACATGAATCATTAAGAATACACATGAACATATGAATAATACATTGGAAGCATGAAACATACACATGAATACACACAATATACATGAATTATACATGTGAATAAGTGAAGAACAAGTAATTGAAGCATTGTAATGGATATTAACCACCAACAATGAAGCTTATTTACACAATACACATTAGATGGAGATTATTGAGAAATTGATAGTAATTATTTGAGCATTAGATGTAAAAAAAAATCCATTCCTACAAAATTCAAGCATACAATTTAAACAATATGCATGATAACATCATTCAAGAATGATAGAGTAAAATAATATTTTCTTTAATCCAAAAGTTGTAAGGCTATACAATGATTTATATTGATAAAATTATATACAATATATCCAAAAAATTCATACATGCTTACTACAAAAGATCCATATGGACATAAAAATGTCACATATATATTGATAGTATAAAACATATGTTCCAAAATGCCACATAGGCATACGAAAAGCTAACCTAATACATTGTCATTTCTCTCTAAGGGAAGGAAAAATACCTCGTGCTACCTTTGAAATTCAGTTGTATGTAGTGCTTGTTGGTTCTCTTGTCTTTCTAACACACTCACTAGACCTCCTCTCTAGACTCCTCTCAAGCTACACTTGATACAATAAAAAGTATAGATGTTATCACATAGAAAATGAATTATGGAATGACATATAACAAAATATAGTCACTTACCACATACAAATAGTCATCAAGAACATTTACAACATTACCACATCCATGATCTAGAGTGAAACCCATGTGTAGCAACCATTAAGATAAAAATTAAACTACATGTACAAGTATCATGAAAATTTTCAATAATAAATCATAATTTATATAAAATATAATGTCAAATCGACTAATATGTTGCATACCTCTCTCAAAGGATCAAAACTGGCTATTGTTGCAACATATCCATAGTCCATCATGCCACTAATATCACCAGGGATGTCTGATGTCAACAACTAAAAATAAAACAACATATCTAACAACCATACAAAGAAGTTCAGCTAGTCCCTTTATAGCTGTCATAAATTAGAAGCAAATGAAAATGAAAAGAGAAACAATATGACTGTCATAAATGAGTAGGAATTATAAATGTAAAAGTGTAGCAACTTCATAGATAAAAATGTAGAAAATTCATACATCATGACTGTAGAAAATTTTGAGGGAAGCTAGTCAAGAATGGTGATACTGATAAAAAAATTCAATACAAGGTAAAGGTCAATGACAGCGAACTTTCGGAAGTGATGGTAGTCTATGCAATAGTATAATCCCTATTGATGGTAGTGACCTTACATGAAAGAGTAAATGTTTGGTTTTAGTTGAGAGTATAGTATAGTGATTATAGTTCACATAATGGTGAAAGTACTAAGTCCATTGGGATAGTCCAAACTCTTGCAAATGCCCAAGTAAAGTGCTCATTGAGATTCAAATTGCATATGTTGATGAAGTAATGTTAATGAGGGCATGTTGTCAACATAGTGATAATGCCACAATGAAGTTCACATGAATGAATGAGAATTACTATGTTACTAGCAACTTTCAAATGGATAAAGGAACATATGATGAATTAGGACATGTCTAGGGTTTTACTAAAGCATGTGAAATTAGTTGTTGAGGTGTGCAATAGTAATGGAGAAGACAACTTTCATCAATAATGAGTGGAATGAAAGATTACTTGTAACGGTACATGTGTATAGGATAAAAATTTTATGGAGGTGCTATAGCATAGAAGGGATAAAGAGACAAGACCAAGAGGGAATAATTGAACATATGGTGAAATAATAGAGGGTACAATGGGATGGGAGTCAAATGTGATAATGGAAAATAGAATGGACTAGCAGAGATTAGTAGGATGGTCCAAGAATGGATCACAGAACATAGGGTGAGCTAATAGAGGTTAATGGGATATGGTTAGTAGGGAATGAAGGAACATAGGGTGAATCACAGTAAGATAATGAGACAAGACCAAGAGGGGATAATGAAACATATAGTGAAATAAGATAGGGTAATGGGATGGGAATAGAAGTAGTTAATAGAACATAGGATGGGCTAGAATAGATTAATGGGATGGGATAGGATGGGATAACGAAATATAGCATGAACTATTAGAGGTTAATGGGATGGGATTAGGAGGCTATAAAGAAAAATAGGGTGAATTAGGGGAAGATAATGGGACAAGACTAAGAGGGGATATTGAAACATATTGATGCATGAGAATCCTTGGTTCTTAGCAATCTTGCATCAATCAACAATATTTCCTTTTAGTTTTTTTTGTTCCTATTCTTACTTAGTTCATTGTTTGTAGATTCATCATATTTTCTCATCAAACCTAATGGATCTCAGTGTATCTCATTGACATGATCTTATTCCTTTTTCTAATATTTGAGCTTGATTGGATTTTTTTCCAGCAAGTTATCACTTTTGAAATAAGTGACAGTTTTTTTATCTGGCACCAGAATAATTTTCAAGCCTAACAGTTATCAAATTATTCATGGATCTTCCCCATAACTTGTAGATCTTGATGGCAGAAAGGAACACAAACAATTGGAAAATTCACCTTGAAAATTCATGATTAGGGATTGGAAATCCACATAATTTGTTAAGAAAAATCTTACAAAGTGAGTTAGAACACCAAAGAAGAAAATTAGTTATAAGAAGCTTTTGAAGAAGAGACAATTTTTATATAAGAGTAGGAAAGTTTTACTTCACCATAGGACTTTCATTTATAGGTTTCATAGTTTTGCTAAGGGCTATAATGACAATTCTTCTTTAGAACCCTTGTACTCACAAGTGTATTTTCAAAGAAGGGCTCTTTTACAAAGCCATAATCATAGTCAACCTATTCATCTATCTTCCATTCCAAAACTAGCAATAGAGTACTCTACTAGGCTAGATCAAGTCTTACAATAGAGAAATTTTGAAAACATCAGGCTTAATCCCTAGAATAGTGCTTCTACAACATATTTTAGTGCATATGTGTTGTATTTTAGTGCATCCATAGTTTAAATTAGTGCTTCAATCATTTGTTTTGGTGCATAAACCATCTATTTTGGGGCATAAACCAAATATTTTAGCACTTTCATAACATTACCAGTATTGAAAAATCACCAATACTATAGCACATCTACAATTTGTTTCAGTGCATCTGCGTTGTCTTTTAGTGCTTCTTCTGAATTTTATAGCACATCAAAAGTTTGTTTTAGCACTTCCACAAAGCAAGAAAATAAAGAGTTAGTGATAGAGGTGCTAAACTTCCAAAATATTTTGATGTCAATTGACTCAAAGAATCATCTACACCTAAAGTAGCTAATATTGATAACACAAATCAAGTGGATTCCTTATCACAATTGTAACAACAATTTTAGAATATGCAACAAGGCACCTCAAAGAGGTATTCTTTATAGGATATTTGTCCTTACCCCTTCAATCCAAGTGTGAATATGATAGCATTTCTACAACATTTCAAATTGTCCACATACAATAAATACAATGGTAAGAAAAATCCAATTGATCATGTGTGAGAGTTTAGAACCATGAGTATCAAGTTTGCGCATGAAGATTCTTATCTATTAAGGTTGTTTCCAAGAAGTTTAGGAAGCAATTGGATGGAATGGTTTTCTAAGTTGGAACCAAGAATTCTATCTTTTGAGGAACTGATCAATAGGTTCATATCACACTTTTCCTTTAACATTCAACATGGGGTAACATTAAAGGATATTTACAACAAAAAACAAAAAAAAGGAGAAACATTCCTTTCCTTTCTACAACAATGAAAAAGGTTGTTCACTAAATATCCTCATTCTATTCCTAAAGAGGAAAAGATAGAAATATTCATTGATAACCTAGTTGATGAAATGAGCTATAGATTGGACTTGCAGTGTCCATCTACCTTCGAAAAGGTAATTGAGAATGGGATCAAAATTGAAGAGGCTTTAGTTAAAAGAGGAATGATTAAACACTGCAGTGAGGGGTCAAGCAATAATAATTCCTCTAACAACAAAGACAAGCCTAAATTTTGGAAAAAGAATAGAAATACTGATGCAACAAATGATGCACATACTTCAAAACCAATATTTACTTTAACACCAATTGCTTCAAAGAATAAAAAAAGAATGACCAAAACATTAACTAGAATGTTGGTCAAGGAAACAACCCAAATAATGGGGAATCAAAACACTAATCATACCTCAGAACATCCAATCGATGAAAATTCACACCATTGGGACAATCACTAGAATTGGCCTTGAAGGAGCTTACTAAAGCTAAACTTATCCAAGTGCAAGAAGCGTGAAATTGGGATCCACAAGTGAAACAATCATGGTGGGATGACTCCCACTATTGTGCTTATCATCAAAACAAAGGTCACATGACAAAATATTGTTGGCAACTAAAGCATGCGATACAAGACCTAATTGACAACAAGACAGTATTTGTGGAAGGGCCTCAAAAAGACAATGATCATAGCAAATTTTAAAAATCCTTTACCAAATTATGAGAAGGGAGAATCTTCTTCCACAAATGGTAAAGGTAAAAACATTAACTATGTTTATGAAAAAACTATTATGTGTATTTCTACTATTGAGAATGATGAAGAATTTGATAGCCAAATTGATAGATTCGATGACATCATACCCATTGATCTAGTCCCACACATGGATACATCCAATAACCAGATCAATTTCATCAAAATTTGAGGAAAAAAAGAACATCAACCAATCAACGTAACCACAAGGGGACAAGATAAGGTAATATTGAAAGGAGTTTCATCGAGATCTAATGATACTCCTTCAAATCAATATAATAATATTGATCAATTGCAGAAAATATTAACACAAATATCCATCTTAGAACTCCTTAAAATCTCACCATCTCATAAGGAGGCTTTAGAGCAAGGTCTTCTATCTACAATGGTGCCCAATAATCTAGATGTATGTCAATTCCAAGCTATGGTGGGACACTTAACTACACCTCACTATCTATCATTTTTTGAGAAAGATGATGTTTCACTTACTCACCCACATAATGTGGTTCTTCATATTGAATTCATAATCTACAAACACCAAGTAAAATGTATCTTGATAGATGGAGGAGTTGGTTTGAAAAATTTCAATTTAAAATTGATCTGGATAGTAGGTTATTCTGATGATGCCATTGACACTAGAAGGAAGATCACAATCAAGGCTTATGATGAAGAAGAAAGATCTTCCAAAAGGTTGATAGTCTTTCCCATTCAAGTGGGACCAATAGTAAAGAATGTTGTTTGTCAAGTGTTGGATAGAGATCTCACATATAACATACTCTTGGGGCACCCATGGATCCATGGCATGCAAGCGGTACCTTCAACGTACCATCAATGTTTGAAGTTTCCCATCAATGAATAGGAGGTTACAATTTTAGCTAATTATAACAATAATCAAACTTGCAATGCACTCAAAACAACTCAGGATGCTTTAGTACCCCACAATAAAGAGGCAAACACTTTTAATCCATCTAGCAGCAAGAAGCAATCAAATTTCATTTCTAGGTGGATTGCGAAAAAGGACCAATCAAAAGAAACAAGGGTAGCAGACTCCACTTCATCAAACACTGAAGACCAACTAGGTTCTTTGTACAACAGTTCAAGGACAATGTGTAGTTACAAGATGTAGGTGTGGGATAATATTCCATTGAGCACTCTTTATATCTTTCACCTTTGTTGCCATATCCAAGAACATATGTGCAACCATTGAGAATCACCCAATAGTTATAACAACCCACAATGGCCCTAGATGAAAGGTTTATAAAGGAAGGAACTTTAGACAAATAATATGAAGATAAAGCCATTCTTAATTGGCTTTATAAAGATGAGGAAGCTTCCACTTTAGCAAGTGTCATCATAGAGATAGATCGGTATGGTAAAGGGGAGGCTATCCTAGAATGAATGGGATATAAAGGGAAAGGACCTCATGGAAAAAGAAAGGAGGGAATTGTAGAACCCATTCAACCCTTGACACTTCATCTAAAGGGAAAATCTGGATTGGGTTACACATGTGAAACAAAATCAGAAATCACTCATAAATTTATTGAAAGAATACTTGAAATGAGGCATAGCTCTGAGATAGACTCTAATGAGTACAAGTGGGATTCTTTATCAGAATCTTCATACAAGGACATACAAATTGATTTCATAACAAAGTATGCACCCATGTACATAAGGAGGGACAAAGCTTGGGAACTAGACCCCTAGTATTTGGATCACAAAATGTCAATGACTAAAGTGATGATGAGTAGACATCAAGTGATATAGATGACTTGGAGGAAAGTACCATTATAGACCTCGACATTACCACCAAAATTTTTTGATGACAATGTTGTTTGAGCCTTTACTATTGCTGACCTTAACCCATTCGATGACTCTTTACCATTACTACATCCTGAACTTACTAACTAGGAACCCATTGAACCTATCAACATACCAATCTTTAACAATGATGATTCCATCATAAATTTCCTTTGCTGTAGTGAACCTAACACAAGTTCTACTCGTAATTATCATAATGATGCTTTAAGGCAGGAGGGTGTCAAATATTTTAGTTGCAAAATTAAAAATAGGAATAATAGATCTAATGGTGAAAACCATTCAATGGTAGCATTAGATCCCAAAAAGGTAAAAATAAAGAACATATATGATGGTGAAAACCTCTTTGAGGCACCAAAAGATGGAATATTTTACACTCTTCTGGAACATTGCCATGAAAGGTCATTAGTGCTAGTAGAGCCTACATAGTCAATTAACATTGCCACAATAGGAAAGGCAAGGATTTTACATCTAGAAGCATCCATGACTAAAACAAAAAAGCCAGATTTTATCAAGTTCTTTAAAGAGAGAAGAATCAACTTTTCTTGGTCATATTCTGATATGTCGAGGTTAGATCTAGATCTTATACTACATCATTTGTCTCTACTAGCGGTAACAAAACCTGTCAAACAAAAGCTCAGGAAAATACATCCACATATCGCCTTGCTAGTAAAAGTTGATTTGAAAAAGTTGTTGGATGTAGGATTCATTAGGGATATAAACTATGTTGATTGAATCTCCATGAATATTGTCCTTGTATCTAAACCTGATAATAGCATCAAAATTTACACAGACTTCATAAATCTAAATAAAGCATGTCCAAAGGATGACTTTCCATTACCCAACATTGACATCATTGTGGACTTGACAATAGGACATTTCATGTTGTCACTCATGGATAGCTTCTCAGGGTACAATCAAATCAAGATGGCACCTGAAGATCAAGAAAATACAACATTTACATGTCCATGGGGCACTTTCTATTGGAATGTCATGCCATTTAGGTTAAAGAATGAAGGTGCAAGATATAATCTAGAAATGACCACTATTTTTCATGATATGATGCATACTTTCATGGAGGATTATGTGGATGACATATTAGTTAAATCCTATACTAGAGAAGAACATCTAGAGATCCTTGATCAAATCTTTACCAGATTGGAGAAATTCAATGTTAGGCTAAATCCCAAGAAACGTGTGTTTGGGGTTACATCAACAAAACTTCTTGGCTACATAGTCTCAACAAAGGGTATTGAGGTGGATCCTACTAAGGTCAAAGTAATAATGGAAATGCCACCTCCCAAAAATATCACTCAATTAAGATCTTTGCAAGGTAGGCTACAATCAATTAGGAGATTTATCTCCCAATCAGCAAATAGGTGTCATCTCTTCAATCATCTCTTACATAAGAATGTCTCTTTCAGATAAGATGAAAACTGTGAAATGACTTTCAATCAGATCAAGCAATACTTGATGTTGCCACCAATATCAATGCCACCTACAGAAGGGAAACCATTATTGATAACTCATTCAAGTGGATTATCCTTGGTGAAGAAACTCCTTCATTTGGGGGATTACTAGTCTAACATGGAACAAGAGTCCTATCAATTTGATAAGAAATGCCACAAATGTCAGATCCATGGAAATATTATTCATGCACCTGCACAAGAATTGCATCCCTTCATGACATCATGGCCTTTTTTTCAATGGGGACTTGACTTAGTGGGAAAGATTACTCCATCTTCATCTAATGGACACAAGTTCATTATCACAACAACATAATTCTTTACAAAATGGGTAGAAGAAGTTATTTTAATCACAATCACTAAGAGACATATCTTCTTTCATACTGAACTATCTCATTTGTAGGTATGGTATACCCCAATCTATTGTTATAGACAATGGCCACCTTTCAAGAATCAAGATGTCTAGGAGCTATGTGAGAAGTTTCATATCCATCATCACTTCTCAACACCCTACTATCCATAGGAAAATGGATAGGCAAAGGCTTCAAACAAAAAAATTCTAAAGATCCTAAAGATGACTAGAAATCATGTTGGGCGTGATTGGCACATTTAGTTAAATCCTGCTCTTTGAGCATATAGAACCAGTATCAGAACACCAATAGGAGCTACACCATATGCACTCATATATGGATTGCAAGCTATACTTCCTCTAGAGGTTGAGATTCCATCACTTCGTGTTTCATTGAGAGGTCTTATCACATATGAGGATTGCAGGGTTTGTAGACTCCAAGAGCTAGAATTGTTAGATGAACATCATCAATAAGTTGTGAATCATTTAATGACATATCAAACGAGGATGTCAAGAAGCTATAATCATAGGGTTAAGCCTAGTCTTCCAAGTTGGAGACTTGGTCATACGGGAAAACCATAAAAATCAATTAGATGGAGAAAAGAAAGGGAATTTTGAACCTAACTGGATAGGCCCCTTTGTCATCATATTGGTCCATGGATCTAGAGCATATCAACTATGAACACCTAAAAGTGATTTGATGGATGAACCAATGAATAGAATCCATCTCAGAAGGTTCCACACTTGAGACATCTAGTGCATGGTTGAAAAGGGTCACCTTGATGAAAAATTGGCAAATAGGCATCATGGTGATAGAAAAAGGAAAAAAAATCAAAAAATCAAGAAAAATTAAAAAATCAAGAAAAAAACAAAAAAATAAAAATAAAGGAAAAATAAAAAAAATAAAAAATCAAGAAAAACACAATAAAAAAATCATAAAATCTAAAGAGAAAAAAAAGTGCAATAAAAACAAGTGGTGAAAACTTGGAAATAGGCACTATTTGTGATTTAAACCAACCTTTCTATCTATTGGACACATGGATTTTTTTTTTTTGGTCATTTCTTTTTACCATCATCTTCCATCTATCATTTGAGAGGACCACCATCAATATCCATATCATGGCAAAGTTATCGTGTCACACCCTAGCTTGGGGGAAAACTCTTGAACCCACTAGATGCAATGGACTTTGGAGTTACACAAATGGACAAACATAAGCATGTTAAAGCAGCACATACAATGCTCATTTCAAAACATTAGAAAATCCATCTAAATCCAAAAACATCAGAAATCCATCAAAATCCAAAAACATCAGGAAATCCACAAAATCCAAAAACATCAAAAATCCATCAAAATCCAAAAACATCAGAAAATCCATCAAAATCCAAAAACATAAGAAAATCCATCAAAATTGAAAAAAATCAAAAAATCCATCAAGATAAAAAAAAATCAAAAAATCCAAGAAATCCCAAAAACATTTGAAAATTTAAAAAAATAGTCAAAGACAGAATTTGTGTCAGTTAAACTATGTGGTCTCTGCATATATAACATAGGCAAGGCTAATCTTTGATCAACCCTTGATGGCCCTACGATAGGTCTTTAAGTTAGGTTTTGGTTGGAATATTGGAAATCATGAACACATCAATAGACAAATCAAAATGGATGATCTAATCTGAATAATGATTTGAAATACTGTAAGTAGAAATTGATTTTTTGTACTTTGATCATTGAATATCATTTCTTTGGAGCTACTTGATGATGCATTGAACTAGAGGAGCAAGGAAGGAGAATGGTATTTTTATTTGTTTGTTGTCTATGAGTTGATCATTATTATTGTGTGAATTTTTGCAGGAAGTGCTCTACCAAGTATAATGGATGACATTCCAATTTACATAAGAAAATGATTAATTCTTTTTTTTTTTACGCAAGAAATGCTTAGGTCATCTCAGTTTAATTATACCTCGATGCATGTGTTCACTTGCAATATCAAAAATCATGAAAGAAGAACTTAGGTCATCATTGATTTATATCATATCATTGATGCTTGTACTCATTTCAACATTTTTAAAGCTCCGCAATGATACAAAGAAAAATTTAAAAACTGTTAAGATGCCAATACTTGCATGTAGATTTTCATGATAAATTAGATTGCATTCAAAACAATATCACATTTGCAGAGTATTTGTTAATAAAAAAATAGTTGGGGAAGTCCTTCACAAACGATATTTAAGTTGTAAGCACAAAAAACCCAGTTTTATGCTTTTTTAGTTTTTTGAGTTAGGGTCTGCTTTCAATTTGCTTTTAGAAGGGTATTTTACTACCTTACATCTGTTACCTTGAATTAGGGTTGATTTTGTCTTTAAAAGCACCATAGCCCTGTAAAATCATCCAAAATTAACACTTGTCCTAAGTAATAGGTTTTGATTAGGAGGTTAGTAGTTAAAATTCTTCCTGTTTGAAACCCTGGTATACATAAAATCCATGGCTCCCAAGGTACAAATTGTGACCTCTTCAACCCAGTCTAGAACTCTATCCCAGGATGTAATTGAATTATTTCCATACTAAAATAAGAAGCTGAAAGGAAGGATATTATTCCAAGGCCCTATTGTGAAAGAAGGAGAGATGGATAAATAGTGTTTCATAAAGGATGTCAAAGTACCCTATACTAGATGGAAATTTTTTTAGCATTGGTTTAGAAATACGAACCTTGGAGCTCCTCTTAGTAATTCTTGGGGATTAGATATGGGAAAGTTAATTGTGCCCAATTTGTATATGGATGTTCATCTCTTGAAGGATATCGCCTCAAATTATGACCCATTTTCTAGGGTGGTTAGGACATTTAATGGGGAGGATATGATGAAGATAACTAAAAAGGAGATTGAAGATATTTTTGACTTGCATGAGTGGAGTCAAAATTTAGTTCCTCTAGATATGGATGATATTAGAAAAGAACACAACAATACCATGGTGTTCGTAAGAAAATAGATATTGCCTTTGCATACTACAATGACTAGCACAAGGAAACATTAGAGAAAGATCAAGATTACTGAGAAAGAAGTGGAATCTTTCCCAATGAGTTATTTTGAGAGTTATTTTAGGAAAAATCTTTATTCCTTGTGCCAGATCATCAATTTCTCTCCACCAGACACATTACAAAAAGAGTATAGCTATTTGGCCACACATTTACAACATCTAGCATATAGCATAATCTATGACTATGGTACCTATCTGACGGAGCATATTCACAAGGGTTTGGTTGAATTAAAAGAAGGAAAAAAGTGGGTAAAGTTTTGGTTGGATTCACTATGAATGCACATGTTCCTGCATAAATGGAAGAATATTTTTGAGAAGGATATAAATTTGTGAAGGAAAGAAGAAGGATTTGATCTACCTATTCAGTGTTGGACCCAAATTTTGGATAAAGATGATAAGAAATATAATTTTGTGATATTTCAAAAAAAAATTGAATCAAGGATAATGACGTCCCTTATATATGAAACACCCAAAATTCCAAAAGAAAGTCATCAGTTCTTGAGACCCATGGAGCTAAGGCTAGACTTGAACTTGAGTCATAACTGGGGAGACTTCATTTTATATCTAGACTAAACAATTTTCATGGTATATGGCAATGGTCTAGATCCATATGTCTTTCCAAGAGAGGTACCTCTAATGATAGGAGTCCTTGAAATCATGAGGCAATTAGGAGCCTCTCAGACAATGTATCTACCAGATACAATAAGGAAGGGGTCATTCATCCTTGAATGGATAGTTTTTGTTGATTATGTTCTAGCGAAAGGGGCATGGAAGAAGCTAGTACATCTACTAGAACGTTACAGATTGCAGACTATGCACCCAAGGAATCATGATCTTGAATAATTTATTACCAAGTTGAGAGCGAAGAATAGTTTGGGTAATTTTGTGCATATCTTTAATTATCTTGAAGATGTTATCAGGAACATTTTTAACTTTGAAGAACATGATGAGAGGAAAATGAAGTACCTCGCTTATATGAAGGCGATAGAAGAGAAATGGAAAAAAAGATCCAAAATATAATCCATTTCCAAAAATACCTGATGATCTTGGCAAAGTTATGCATGTCATGGACAATTTTGAGAGTGTGGTTGGTATACTAAGGGAACAACATGAAGTCATAGACAAAGGAAAAGAAAGGGTACTTGAGGAAAGAACTTTGGAGACATTGGATGAAAGACCTAAATACCATCCACCCAAGCAATTGAGAATCTACAATAGGAGGAAGAAAGAAATGGATGAAGAGAAAGGCTTGCCAAACTCTATCACTTTTGAGGAACAAAGGACAACTGCTCTAGTGAGCACACCACCACCACCTCCAACATAGGGTCTTGTAACTATGATTGATCTTGATTCACCCCTTGGAAGTCCTACTCCTCTTGAGCAACCACCTCTAAAGAAATAAAGAATTTAGATGAGAGGATTGGTCAAATACTCTGGTATGGATGAAGATAACATATATGTCACTCTTGAGGATATGCATCAATGAATTCCTTCCCCTATAGGGGAAATTTCCTCAAGTTCAGGACAAAGCATTCTTAGCTAGGGAAAACTTGACATTAGTGGCCTATATAGTGTAGATGACTCATGAATAGAAGCTTGGGAGGAATTCATGGAAGATGATTTCTTTGTTAACACATCTGCATTCAAAGATTTATGGTGGAAATCCAAAGTTGTTGAATATGCAGAGAAGGTGGCCAATGAAAGGAGCTTGCATCATAAATTTCTTGAGAGTATCATCCAAACTAATGTGAGAAGTATTATGAAAAGAGAATTTCAAAAGCTCACCCCCCAAGAGGGTAGAGAATTTGTAAAGAAGTGTGGTGTGTTGGTGCTACTAGAATGGACCATTGTTGATGCTATAGTCCTAGATGTCATAAGGATGGTTGAACAACCTATGGTGCAAAGAGACGAAGAATTGGAAATGAAACTTTGAGGATCTAAATTTAGTGATGATTACGATGCACTAGTAATCTAGTCATTGTCCACAAAATCTAGGAAACCAATGCTTGCTGAGCCATCTAATTTTAGTGGACAGCTACTTGTGAAGAGAGTTTTTGATACCCCAACTTTGGAAGCAGCTGACATGGTTGTTAATGTTTCCAGGTTTCCTAAGGAAACTATTGAACATCTTACCCTTGAAAGGGATGACTTTAAGAATAAGTAACATTAGCTTCTCAGTGAATATGATAGTAGTCAGTAGAAGGTAGTTGTATTAGAAACTGAGTTAGCATTTTATAAACAAAGGGGAGAAATGCAAAGAGAACATGGTTGGGCCAGTTCAAGTTATCCACCTCCATTATCTCCAATTGTATCTCCCCCACCTTCACCATAGGGTCAAGCCTTGGCAATGGTGTGATATAGTTTGGGACAAGAGCCACTTTCAGTAGAAGAATTGAGCAAACCAGACCCTAGCTCATCTAATGAACCTATAAGAGACCAACTTCTTTTACAAGTTGAAACATAGAAAAAGTTACTTGAAAAGGCTCAAGACACAATGTATGAAAATTTATCAAAGATTGTTCATATTGTCTTAAAGCATCTAAATGAGAATATTTGGGCTAAACTAAATAGTGTGCATGATAACTATGCCTTGATGATGTGAGAAAAGGAGTTTTCCCAGACAGATAATGAATTAGCCTTGCCAATCTTGAATAGATAGATTCCAAGGGTTGAGAAATTAAAGTTAATAGTAGTTGGAGCCAGTCAACATGAAGATAAGTACCCTAATGTGCTTCCAACCTATAACTTTATGTGTGAGTTAAGTGAGTAGAAATTTGAAGGATACGTTGCCCCTCTAGAACAAAAGATAAGAGAATTAACAATTTAGTACAATTTGATAGACTTATCACCATTGTCTGATATTCAGCTCACTAATAATGAATTGAAACCATTGCAAGCCTGGAAAAGTGAGATGGATGAGGTTATTGACTCCCAAGTGAATAAAATTTGTAAGGAAGTGGACATGAATGTACCTTTAATAATTTTTTTGGAAAGTTTACATTTGTTATCAACTTTCTAGAGGATTTTGACAAGGAATCCAACTTTGTGATAACAAAGTATACCCCATACAAGAAGACATTAGATAAAATTATCGACTTCAATTGGTCGTCTAATGAAGAGTATGAAGAATGGGGAAGGGTACTGCTTGGTTGACTAGGTTGGTAAATATGGATGTGAAATATATAATTGGTCAAGTATTGTATAAGTCTGGCCTTAGAAGTTACATTGTGTGTGTGTGTGTATATATATGTATAGCATTAAATGTAATTACATCTATCAACAAGTCTACATCTAGATATATATGTGTAGCTAGGCTCAGGCTAAATCACAAAAGTGTTGTGCAAAATGAAGGCGAAAATTATGATTGGATGTCGCATAGGAAATATTACAATAAAAATAAAGAGTATGTGCAAGATCATCATGGAAAAAATAGGCCCTTAAGTGGCAAAAAATTCAAAAAAATAGAGTTAGGCAACTTGACATAAAAATTTGAATAATTTATCTATATTATTTCAAAAATGTGTAAGGAATCTATAGCAAATTGAATGTAGTTTCTAAACTACTAGGTTTGTTTAAAAAAAAATATATATTTGGTGAAAATTTGAAATTTTAATGTCAGAGTAACTAAATTTTAGGAAAAATAAGAAGTAGGTGTTTGTCTAACCACCCTAACCACAATAAAATAATAATATTTTTTTTATAAGATTTTAGATATAAGTAGAGGGCTCACGTTCCGATGTGATGCATATTTTTTTTATAATTTTTTTTGAGTAAATAATTAATTATGAATTTTTTATTACAACTTTTAGAAAATATAAAAAACTCGTATGTCTGAAAACCTTAACTTGGTCAAAAATTCATGAAATTCTATTTTTCTTTTTTTAATCCTATATTATGTGAAGCATAGAATGCAATGCATGTTTTATATTCAAAAAATGTGATACTGTTTGAAAGCTATAGATGTTTTTCAATCAGCCTATCCATCAAGACTTTAGTCGTAATTTGAATAGAAAATGAATAATAATTACTTATTAAATTCAAAGTAAAGTATAAATTATATTGGTGGAAAGCTGAGAATCTCCTTTAAAAATCTTTTTTGTTTCATCAATTTTGGGTAAAAAAAAATTCATCAGCCACATACCCATCATATTGCTACTTTTGGACCCATCATGATCCTGCACATACCCTAAAGTTATATGCAAGTCCACTAAAATTGAAGACACATAAATAGCTACACATAGACTACTCTCAAATAGCTAGAAAAAAAAAATGTGAAGGCCACATAAATACCTCAAAGATAAATAAGTTAGAGTATACACCAGAAGGGCTACAAATGCAAGCAAATCATGTTTACATTTCACTAAATGTACATGGAAAAAAACCAATACAAGTGTTAGCCACAAAAAGTAAACAAGGAATAGACTTACAAGATGAGCACCTGAGGGGTGTCAAGCAGCCTAGGGAGAGCTAGAGTCCACCTACATTGTTGGGGATGCTCTTTTAAAAGGACAGAGCTGCAACACCAGTGGCTTGGCACAAGCTCTATTGCAACAACACAACAACTAAATATTAAATTAAACCAAAAGGCTAACGAGCTCCATTTCTAATTTTTAAATTTCAAACTTTTTATATTCTAAATTTCCTGTTGGGACATTTAGAATATGACCAAAAAAAAAAATATAAAAAAGGCACACTTATAGAACTCTTCATAAATGTTTTCAAAAACAATCTATGTTCTTATGAAACAACCAACCTAGAACATACATTGTACATCAGTGCGATCAATGGTGGCATCAATGTTACATATAATAGAAAAAATACAACTTATCATTCCAAGAATGTCCCAACAAAAAGTAACATATCAATCACTATGTATCAATATTGTTTGCATCCACTATGACATACACACATATCTACACATAGGCGAGGAACATTTTCCATCACTGCAATGAATGCAACCATCAATGTTACATACAACACTTAAAAATATAGACTATCATTTGAAGGATGCCTAAGTATGTATCAATCTTGTTTGCATCTAGTATGGTATACAGACATATCTACACATAGGAGAAGTAAAGTGGAACACAACAAAACAAGGCATTGTCCATCACTTTGATCAATTGTGACATCACTCTTCCCTTAATATTTAAAATATAGCCTATCATTCCCTATGTGTAAAAATGTATGCACCGTGGTTTTGGCCTGATGGCTACAATGCAATAAAATAGTTAACCTCATACAATTTTTGTTCTCTTCAGCAAGGCAGTGGTGTTTATTTTCCTCTAGCCCTAGCTCTATATTGTTTCATTATTGACAAGGTGTGGTACAAGGCAAAGAATTTCTGATTCATGCCATTCATTTTTCCACAATGGTTACAATGCTAAAAAAAAGTGAAAGTTATACCCTTTATGTTGATTTCCATAAAACATTCTTTATTGTTATACTCTAGCCTAGGCTACATCGTATCATTTTCAACAAGGTGCTATTGAGAAGGCTATATTGTTTCAATTTTAGATAAGATGCTATTTAGAAAAGACTGTATTTTTTGTTAATATGAATATTGTTTGATCTATGGATTGCATGTATTGATATTGCAACCATCACACCATGCAAAGAAACTAAAATAACCTCCAACCACCTTCACGGAAGCCTTTTAGTTATTATTTCTCCCAGGTTGAAGAAGGACTTGTTGGAATGATAGGTTGTATCTTAAGTGTGATAAGAAAAATCAGTTTCACCATTGATCAAAGTGGTGGACAATGTATGTTCTTCCTCGAGGGTTGGGTGAGAGCCTATGGAGCTCCATGACCAAGTATGGTAGGGTGGAGAGCAGGCCTTGTTCTATATATATGACAATTAATGCCAATGCCATTTCACTAGCCCTCTTTATCAGTGCACCAAACATTTTTCATTTAAAAATAAACAAATAACCCCCCACCTTTTCCCCAACCACGCTAAACAGAATCTAGAAATGAAACAATATAGCCTAAGGTAGACAACAACAGTAAACAATGCCCTATACAAAACAACAACTGCATAACATTAATTATTTTATTGCATTGCAACCATCACCACAAAATGAAAGCCATAAATGAAACAATATTGTTATCAACAGTCACCCAAATGGGGAAACACATCATTCATATGATTCTTAATTAGCATAACAAGGTGCTCAGAGTCAAAGGCTTAGTTCTAGAATCTCATAATAAAGACATTAAGGTTCAATGAGGTTGATCTTGGTAGTTTTCCTTATAATAATATGTTCAAAATTCAATTATTGTAAAATAGAATGACTCAAAGGTGCAACATTAATACTTGTTGAAGTAATAAAGCACTTTAAATGCTATTTTGTATAGCACATTATTGATTTCTCTTATGTGGCCTTCAATAAATTATTTTATTTATGGTTTCTGTGTGGTGCCAATGGTAGCAAAGTAGTAAATCAATTCATGTTCTTCTTGATGAGGCGTTCTAATTTTTTTTCCTATGTGTTTAAAGATGGTTCTTATTTGTCTTGGCCTTAATAAGGATTTGTTAAACTGGCAATCTATATATTAAGTGTGAGATCTAAAACATGTGTTTTTCTTTTTATCATACCTAATGTAGACACTGATGTGTGCATAAATGTTATTTGTGTTTAATTTTGCACACACATAAAAATACAATCCAACATCATGCAGTGGATGCATATCTGGGAATTTGTTGTTTTGAAATATACAAATGTCAGACAACATAAATTTATTATAAAAAAAATATTAATTTAGAATATTTGGGGGATATATTTAGTCAATAGACAATATACAATGTGAGATTTGAGCCTGAAACAAGTCTAATGCCTACAAAAACTCACACTTAACAAGATTCAAATTATAAAAAAGCAATAAAATTAATGGTTGTATGGTATCCATATTGTGGTGATGGTTGTAATGACACCAACTATTATATGCCCCATGAAACATATTAAAAGCAAGCACAAGAAAACATTGAAAAGCAATAGAGGTGGTTATTGGTGTGCCTTGGGAATAGGGTGGTGGATTTCCCACCATGTGGATAGAGAATGTTGCCAGAAATAAATGTTGGATCGCATCAACATTAATTTTTGCAATGATTTCCATGTACTAGCAATTGTTCTAATAACACCTATCATTTTAAACCTTGGAAAATATAGCAGATACCTACAAAATTTTCATTAAGGCATGGTTGGGTCTCATTCTATTGCTATATGTAACTGTGTTTATTTTTTGTCTTTTTTTTGTGGGTTTTCACACCAGTGCCACTACTACAACCAATGTTGTTTTTTTCATGGCCTTAGTTTTATGGTGATGAGTTGCAACAAAACAAAATACTGAATATTATACAACATAGTCTTGATTCCATTAGGAACTATTCATTATTGTTCTCTAGCTTAGGCTATATTGTTTTAATTTTTGATAACAGACTATAAAGAAGCCCATATTGTTTCAATTTTTTGATAGGGTTGTGTTAAAAAAATAGCATATATATACATGTATACATATATGAATACATACACACACACATATATATACCATACACACACACACACACATATGTACACACATACTAATTTGCAACAACATTAACTGTTGTATGCTTTGTAGGTACATGCGATGGTTGTGAAAACACCTACCATTGAATGCCTCGGGGAACATAAGGAATGTCTAGAATATTTTTGATAATGAATTGTTTTGTGTCGTTTTGTTGCTATACCTGCTATCATTTTGTGTAGCTTCTACAAAGGTGGTTGGAATTTTTTTTTTTTACATGGGGCGATGGTTGCAAAAGAAAAAAAAATGTGTCCTATTATAATGTTTTTACCATTTCTTTGTAGGAAATCTAGTGGGAATAGGTGTGTGTGAAGCAAGTAGGAAGAGGTGCACGTCGAAAAAACCCTTTGCGATATTGTTTCTATATATATGTGTGTCTGTGTATATACACATATATAAAAATAGATATACATACATACATATACATACATATATACATATATATACATATCTATATGCATATATATACATGTACATATAAATACATATATATATACTTATGTATATATACATACATATAGGCATACATACATATACATACATATATACATGCACATATAGACACAATGTATGTATACATATGTATATATACACATATACATGCACATATACATACATATATGTATACCATTATGCGTTGTTGATTATTGTTCTCTAGCTTAGGCTATATTGTTTTATTTCCAACAAGGTACTGTTAAAGAGGCTATATTAGTTTAATTTTTGACAATATTGTTTCTTAGAATAAATATTGTTTTGTATATGGTTGTACTATGTGGCTATTATTCTGCATGGGTTTTGTGGCCACAGTTTTGTGGTTTTCTCCATATGGGTCATTGTTGAAACCAATGTTGTTTGATTTATGGCTTCCATTTTGTGGTTATGGTTGGAACAGAATAAAATAGTTAATGTTGTACACTTTATGTTTGGTTACATTAGCTATTGTTGATTATTGTTCTCTAGCTTAGGCTATATCTTTTAATTTTTGATAAGGTGTTGTTGAAAAGGCTATATTATTTCAATTTTCAATAAGGTTTTGTTCAGAAAGGAGTATATTTTTGGATAGGTTTGTCACTGTTAATTTTCAAGAAACTATTGTTGAGAAGGCTATATTGTTTCAATTTTGGATAAGGTTTTGTTGAGAAATGAGTATATTTTTACTTTGGTTTGTTACTATAAATCTTTGTGAGTTTCTCTTTATATATATATATATATGCATGCATACATACATACATACATACATACATACATACATACATATATATATATATACATATATATATACATATATATATATACATATATATATAGATACACATATATATATAGATACATATAACTATACTTAGATATACATATACATATACATACATATATATATACAAAAATATATACGTATATATATTTCTAAAGTTAGATGCATATATGTACACATTATTGATTACACTCTACAGAAGAGTATATAGTCATAGGGTAATGCCCTCTCAAAAATTCCACAAGTAGTCGGTATGTTTCCCAAAACTTTAAATGGCAGCTATTGGTTACACCCATCCCTACAACATGGAAACCATACAACAATTATTGCTAATGCCATTTCACTGGCCTTCTCTATCAATGCCCCAAATGCTTTTCATTTCAATTTTTGATAAGGTTTTGTTGAGAAAGAAGTATATTTTTGGATGGGCTTGTCACTATTATTTTTCAAGAAGCTTATGTTGAGAAGGCTGTATTGTTTAAATTTTTGATAAGATTTTGTTGAGAAATGAGTAAATTTTAACTTTCATTTGTTATTCTAAATGTTTGTGAGTTTCTCTTTATACACACACACACACATATATACGTATGTATATATATTTATGTATATATATGTATGTATATGTACATATATATATACATATACATACATGCATACATACATACATATATTTATATATAATTATACATACATACATATATATATATATGTATGTATGTATATGTACATATATATACATATACATGCATACATGCATATATATATGTATGTATATATATACATACACACACACACACAAACACACATATATATATTTCTAAAGTTAGATGCATATATGTACATATTATCGAAACTTTGCTCAAAATTTTCATTAGCCTTCCCAGTTTTTGAGCTCTTTGGCACTGGGGAAAAGGTGGCAGATTGTCTTTTGATTTTTAAATAAAAAGGAATTTGATGCAACAATAGACAAGGCAAGCAATATAAAACCCCATCTGCAACCTAGAGGACGATGCAAGACTGCGGAAGCACAACAATTTTTTTTCCTTAAAAAGAGTAACAATGACGAGTGAAGTAAACTACTCTAACACATACATCCTTTAGGCCACGCAATGCGTCTACACGTGAATTTCAAAAAACTTACAAAGTTATTCTAAAATATAGCATATGAAATTAAATCATGATAACAACATACAGCAAAGCATTAACCAATTGCATAATAATTAAACATGGAAATGTAATGAACATATTTCCACAGATACAACACCACTTCAAACTGATATATACAATTTTAATCTAACAATGAATAGATCATACATAATGTTATAATTACATCTCAAGGAATCCTCCTTGATTACAAATAAGGAATACAAATATATAGTGCCACACTGTTAGGGTATGTGCATGATCATTATGGAAAAAACGGGCCCTTAAGTGGCAAAAAATTCAGAAAAATCAGTGTTAGGCAACTTGACATAAAAATTTGAATAACTTATCTATATTATTTCAAAAATATGTAAGAATAGAATTTTTTATAAAATTGAATGTAGTTTCTAAACTACTAGGTTTATTTTTTATTTTTAAATCTATTTGGTGAAAATTTGAAATTTCAATTCAAGAGTACTTAAATTTCGGGGAAAAATAAGAAGTAGGTGTTTGTCGACCACCTAACCATAATAAAATGATAAAAAATAATTATAATATTTTATATATAAGTAGAGAGGACTTATGTCCGATGTGATGCATATTTTTTTGTATTTTTTTCCCAAGTAAATAATTAATTATGAATTTTTATTACAACTTTTAAAAAATATAAAACTCATATGTTTGACCACCTTAACTTGGAAACTTCATGAAATTTATTTTTCTTTTTTTAATCCTATAGTATGTGAAGCATAGAATGTGATGCATGTTTCAAATTCAAAAATGTGATACCGTTTGAAAGCTATAAATTTTTTTTCAATTAGCCTATCGATCGACTTTAGTTGTAATTCTAATAGAAAATGAATAATAATTATTTATTAAATTCAAATTAAAGAATAATTTATATTTGTGGAAAGCTAAGAATCTCCTCTAAAACCCTTTTCGTTTCATTAACTTTGGGTAAAAAAAGTCATCAGCCACATACCCTACAAATACCCATAATATTGCCACTTGTTGGCCCATTATGATCCTCCACATACCCATTACAATGAATATAAGAGAAGTAAAAATCCATAGAAACACACGAGATCCTCGAACTAGAAGATCCCACCATCACAAACATGAAGAGAGAACCCAACAGTGTAAGGTGAATGCCACCCAGCCATGTGGTACCCAAAGGACCAACCCCCATGCTAGGAGATAGTAACAGGTAATCAAGACAAACCTACTACCTCTAGACACAGGAAAAATACAAAACCACATTGTACCAGTAAATACAAAACATAGGGTTACATTGCTTCTAGAATCACTAAATCAAGAAAAACCATTGTACAATACAAACTAACTATTTTCATAGGAGAAGTCTCATCACAAAGGTTGCATTGGTTATCCTAAGGAGATCTTCCTAGGTCCTAGCCCCCATCTTGGGTTATCCTAGTAACCTCTTATGAACTTCTGCCCCACATGCACACCAATGCAGAATTGATTATCTTTCGAGAAGAAAAGATAACGATCTTGCCATTCCAGGCCTTTCTGACTCATGTCAAGTCTAACACAAGCCCTTGAGCCAATGAGTGAGGCTAAAAATCAAGTTAAATGTATTAAATACCCTTTCGCCTAATATAGGTTATTTAATTTCCACTAATTAAACTAACTTCCACACAAGTTATCCTGGGACCACTTTGTGTCCCGACCCCTGTTGAAAGCCACTCCCTTATCAACAACACAATAACTCATTCTACAACCCAAGGGTAGACAGTGCACAAATTAATAATATCATAAAACAAGAGATAACACATCCCTACGGATCTCTGATACTCAATCCAACTACATGCACTACCCAAGGAAATCTCAAGGGTGAATAATAGAAATGACAACCCTTTCACAATTACAATCTGGAAGACTTATATTTTCTCTACAACAAATATCCCCCACAGTACCCAATTACAGAAATACTAAAAATTAAAATAAACAATCTCATGTAATTAAAAGCACTACCATTCAAATTTCATAAATCCAATAGATCAATATCTCACACTAAAATATATCATTCAAGCATGATTCCAATTAATAAATCGACAACCAAATAAAACTACATGTTTAACCTTCAGTTTCACAACTACACTTATCAACTAACTCAATTTCATAATTACCATAATTAAACATTTATATTTAACTACTTGTGCTTGCATGCACCTAAATAACATTCTTAAATAAATATATATCTATACTATCAAATTATTCTATTCCAATATTTATTTAAAAATCATTTACTTTCCTTCTAAAAGAAAAAAAAAACATCTTTTATAATAGCCACTTATGCATTTACATGCATTTATAATAAAACAACCATTTAAATAAATATACTTATATATATATATATATATATATATATATATATATATATATATACAATTGTATGTGTATATATACATATAAATATATATACTATTTAATTATCTAAAAATAATTTCCAATAATCACTAATGGAAAAATATTAAAATAATATATATATTACATATAACATATATATATATTACATATATTATATATATATTATAACTATTATATATATTACTAAACAAATTATAATAAAATTAAAATTAGCCAAATTAAAAGAAGGCGGATGAAATAACTATCAAGCCATACATGGCAAAGTATGGGGGTTGTGGCTACTACCACAACCTATCCCATGTGTGGGGGGCACTGTGGAAGTGGCATTGGCTGCCTTCCCTATGGGTGCGGTTGTGGGGTAGCCCCAGCCTTCCCCAAACAAAACAATATTTATTTTTTAAAAATAAATTCCCTATGTTATACAATATCTTGCGTACGGCGATTTTTCCATTCTATTATGTTTTTTTATAAAGACTTCTACAAATCACAATGTATTTACATATATATAAATATATGTGTGAATATTTCAATTACAATAACTACAAATGGAAAATTTAACAGAATTTTCTACAAGATGATAAATTATTTTTCTCAGAAGTTTTCTACAAAGATAATGTAGAAATATTTTTACAGAGGTTTCCTAAATTCACAACTATTTTCATTTGAATTATCTTTTGTGTTAAAATTCATTCCTACAAAGATCTAAAACCTTCATAGTAATTTACCATTTTCAACAGAGAAGAGTAATTTACCATTTTCTATAGAGAAGATTAAATTCAATTTTCTAGAAAGAGGTTTTCTAAGTTTTGATTTAAATTCAACAGAGGTTCTAAAATTTATCTATAATTTTCTTTTGTATAAATCTATTTCAAATAATCAATTTACACAGAGGATCTAAATTATTTTTCTACAGAGGCTGTAACAATCACAACAATTTATTTCAAAAACAAAAGCTTCTAAAATGAAAGAAATCCTCTTCTAAATTTTTCCAATTTGCTATACAATAATAATTTAACTTTTCTTTTCAAATTAAAATTAACAAAGTAATAAAGAACCTATTCCAGAAGATCAGATGATTCAGAGAATGATACCAAGCTTTCCTTTAATCTTCAATTTTCTAGAGCTACCAAAGCTTCCTCCAAAATAATTTCCACTTCCCAAAGAATAGAAATAATCCGTAGCCAAGAATACAACAAACTAGATTACTAAAATTATCAGAGAGCTTCTAAGATTTACAATTTCTTCAAACCACAAACAATTCTCCCATTTCCAAAAACCTCTCTTTTTTTCCTGTGAAAACAACTTCCTCTTTTCTCACAAATTTCAATCAATCTCTATGGAAATCAATTTTAAGAATATTAGAAAAAAAAACCTTCTAACTTCCAATTAACACAACAATATCTTTTTCTTTAACAATTAAGATATTTCTAAGATCTTTTCCCAAAATATGCATTTAAAATTAAAAACAATTTATTTAATTCAAATCACATTTAAATCACTTATTTCTTTAAATCCACATTTAACATAATAATTAAAATTACTTTATAATAACTTAAATTAAATGAATTAATTTATTTATAATCAAGTCTCCATATTAATTAAATACTTAATCACAGCTTATAATTTAATCCTTACAATTTAAACTTGCACCATAAATAAAATACCAAGACCAACATGGATAAAGAACATGATCAAACCATGGATTGATGACAGACTGTGCTAGGGTAAAGGTTTGACAAGGTTAACCAATTACTATCTCGCAATCAACATTACTATTGAGTAGTGGACACGCTCAGACCTATCAACCAGGTGAAGCCGTTGTCCGGTACTTGCAAACCTACAAACAAAGAAAATGTCGTACATGTATCCAGATAATAATTCATACACACCATGAAGAGAGAATCATGGAAATCACAAGGTACTCGCAAACAAGTGATGCAATGTCATCATCTTCACCAATACAATGTCACATCAACTGATGAGATAAAATATATATTAAACTACAATAAGCATGTATAGCAATGCCATCTCAACTAAGCATCTATGCAAACATAAAGCATGTCAAACATAATCACCATGCATATAATGTATCATCACATCAATATAGTCTATCATCGCTCCACTATTAGCAATAGAATAGCAATAACGTAAAATAAAATTTAACAAAGTATCTAGGCTGTCAAAGAAAACATAACAAATCAGAGGGGTGTCACAAGCAAGATGGCATCAACAATAATTGTTGCATGGTTTCTATGTAGTGGTGATGGTTGTAACTAACATTTGTATACATATATACACATACATATATATATACATTCATACATATATACATACATACATATATATACACTATACATTTATATATATGTGTATATGTATATATATACATTGGTTTGTTACTGTAAATTTGTGTGTTTTTGTGGGTTTTTGTACCTGGGTGACCGTTGAAACCAATTTCCATCCTTTTTGATGGCCGTGAAAAGGTGGTGGAAATGGTTGTTGGCTGCCTTGGGAAAGGGGTGGCATGTTTCCCACCTCCTATATAGAGAAAGCCAATAAAATTAAACGTTGGCTTCCACAAACATTAATTGTTGTAAGTTGTGGATTTATCCATCTATGTTGCTCTTGAAACAAATTTTGTTTGATTTATGGCTTCCATTTTGTGGTTATAGTTGGAACGAAATAAAATAGTTAATGTTGTACACTTTATGTTTGGTTACATTAGCTATTGTTGATTATTGTTCTCCCGATTAGGCTATATTGTTTAATTTTCAATAAGGTGTTGTTGAAAAGGCTATATTTTTTCAATTTTTGATAAGGTTCTATTTAGATAGGAGTATATTTTTGGATAGGTTTGTCACTATTAATTTTTTATAAGCTATTGTTGAGAAGGCTATATTGTTTCAATTTTTGATAAGGTTTTGTTGAGAAATGAGTATACTTTTTACTTTGGTTTGTTACTATATATATATATATATATATATATATATATATATATGTATGTATATGTATATATATACATACACATACATAAATATACATACATATATATCTACATACATATATATACATACATACATATATATATTTCTAAAGTTAGATGCATATATATGCATTATTGATTGCACTATAGAGAAGAGTATATAGCCATAGGGCGTGCCCTCTCAAAAATTCCATAGGCATTCAATATGTTTCCCAAAACTTTAAATGACAAATATTTATTACACCTATCCCCACTACACGAAAACTATACAACAATTAATGTTGATACCATTTCACTGACCTTCTCTATTGATGCCCCAAATGCTTTTCATTTAAAAATCAAAAAATAATCTGCCACCTTTTCCCCAACATGCTAAATGGAAGCCATAAATGAAACAATATAGCCTAAGGTAGAAAAAAATAGTGAACAATACCTTACACAAAACAACATCAATGACATAACATTAACTATTTCATTACATTACATTACAACCATCTCATTAAAAACCTACAAAACATAGAAAGCTCATAGTAAAAAACTGATTCAAAACCTTCACCACAAAACATGAACCATAAATGAATCAATATTGGTTTCAAATCCATACAAAACCATCCCCGCAAAATCCAAACCATAAATCAAACCATATTGGTGTGAACAAACTATAGTATTTTTTCAATAGAACCTCATCAAAAAGGTAACAATATACCCTAAGCTAGATGTTGCAAGAGAATCCAATGGTGTAACGGAAATCCTACATCACCCAAAAATATCTTCACTTCCATTTAGCTTTTTGTAGATGTTTTTGCATTTTTGGATACCCTTTTTGTCGATTAAGAATTCCCAAATTTCAACATTGCTATTTTTAGCAGGTGTGAATTTGAAGGTGTGAGGAGACAAAAATTTAAGGGAAGCTTCAAGAATGAAAAATAAGCACTTTGGAAAAAGATTCAGGTCAAGATCATTCCTGGTTTGAAAGTTATTCAAGTTTCAATTTCTTCTTTTTGCCCTGAAAAATATTCTAAGTCTAGTTTGAGGTACTAAATGGTCTCGTACAAGCCCAAAAATTGTCAAAACTAACAAAGTTAGTTTTTATAACGTTCTTCACTTTGAGGCCTTTCCAACGGTTCTAACGGTTCGAAAAACGGAGTCACGGATCAAAAGTTATGGCTTCCAAAAGTTGTTCATTTTTTGGAAAATTGCCAATTTTTGAATTAGGACTCAATTTTTGAATTTCAAATTGTATTTTTTGGTGCCAAACCACCAAAACTCATAATTCGAATGTAATTTTTGGCTCCAAACCAAAAAGGAGGGGTATTTATGAGCTAGTTTTTTTATTTTGGGGCAACTTTTTGGGGGAAAGAGTGCATACAAAGAAAAGGGGAGCTTTTGTAGTTTCTATAACTTGTATGTATTGCAAAACTCAAGGATTTGAGATCCTTGGCATGTAATCTTTTCATATTCTAAATAATAATAATATTCTCTGATTTGTGTGTGATATTCAGTGTCTCAGGTTAGCACCCTCGTCAATAGAGGACAACAATCAACATTGCCTTGTAGAAGACAATGCAACCTATATAACATTAACTATTTCATTGCCTTGCAACCATTGCCACAAAAATATGGCTTTCAACAATGAACCACATGAAAAACCAACAAAACATAGAAATCTCACAATAACAGACCAGTTCAAAACCTTTACCACAAAACCTAAGCCATAAATGAATCAATATTGGTTTCAACAACAACCCACATGGAAAAATTCACAATTAACACATCTAATTAACTATTTTGCAACCATTCACACAAAATGGAAGCCATAGATGAAACAATATAGCCTAAGCTAAAGAGTTGCAACCATGCCCAAAAAATCAAATCTATACATGAAATGATATTGGTATCAACAATCACCCAGATGCCAAAACCCACAAAACATGAAAAATCACAATAAGAAACCCATGAAAAACCATTGCCAAAAAGCCAAACCACAAATCAAACAATTTTTTTTTCAACAAACCATACAAGCCCTTCCCTAATAGGACCTTATTCCTTTCAAGAGTAACCCAGATGAAAATTCCCACAAAAAACACACAAATTCACATTAACAAACCAACGCACAAACAAACAATAGTACCTTCCACCCACCGCAAGTACACAGATTAAAAATCTTGCTTACAACACTGACCCAAATGGAAAAGCCCACAACAAACAAAGGAATTCACAATAACAAACCAACCCAAAAAAAAATAATATTGACTTCCACCCATTGCAACTATACATAAACCATAAATGAAACAATTTAGACTAAGTTATAGAACAACAATCAACAATTCCCTTTGGAAAATAACATAAACTATTTTAGAAATACTTGAGAAATAGTTTTTTCAATATGCACCTCTTCCCGCTTCCTTCAAATATGCCTCTTCCCACTTTCTTTCTCTGTGCTTCGTTCTTTCTCCACCACCTACAAGAAATAGGCACAAAATTATCACAACCAACCCTTTTGTACTACTTTTGCAATCATCAACCCATGCAAAGAACACAAAATAACCTCCAACCACCTTCATAGAAATTCCAAAGCTAATGATCACACTTGAACCTTCACAAAAGCTTTCCCTCCTCATTCACAACTATCTTGAACAACAAGGTAAACCCAAAGAATGACATCCAACAATGCGTTATCAAAATTTGCATAGATATTCGCATTGTTTTTTGAGGACTTTAAAGACAGATGCTACTTACAACCATCATCACTACACGGAAACCATACAAAAATTAATGTTGATTCCATTTCATTGGCCTTCTTTATCATCATGCCAAAGGTTTTTTATTTAAAAATAAAAAAAATAATCTACCACCTTTTCCCCGACGCCGAAGAGCTCAAAAATTGAGAAGGCTAATGAAAATTCTAAACAAGCTTACCAAACTCCAAAAAATAATCCACCACCTTTTCCCCAACATTGGAAAGCTCAAAAATCAGGAAGGCTAATGAAATTTCCTACCAAAGTTCACACAAATAGCCTATCGACTAATTAATATGTAATTTTTTTAATTTATACTAGATAAAAAAAAATATTATAGGTTATGGAATATTATATAAAAAATATATTATTATTAATTAGATCATATTTATAATTATGATTATTATGCCAAGAGGTGTAACCTACAATGGAAGCACTATGCCTATAGGAGGTCAACACAATCCGTCACAAGAAAACACAAAATCAAGCATATTTTAGAAAAAAATAAAAAACAATAAACATTTTAAAGAAACAAAAAAATATTTTTAATAATATAACTTTTAAAGCCACTATGCATTTGAAATTAGCAATATTATTTTTAATATATTATTATAATTTTTTGAAATTATATATTAACTTTAAAAAGTATATTACTAATTTCAAATACATAGTGGTTTTAAAAAGTATATTATTAAAAATAATCATAATTTTAGTAATATAAATATTTTTTTATTTTAGTAATAGTATTAATAAACATGGAATAATAGTAATATAAAATAATAATAATAAGATATATCTTAGCGTATTTTATATATATTATATTTAAGATATGTATAATAGTTTCTAATATATATAGATATAACTATAAATTTAAAATTTGTGATTGAATGCATAGAAAATTACCTTCGTTTTCATTTAAATGTGCCTCCCTTGCCCCCATTTTCATTTAAATGATCCAGCTATTTGCAAACAAAAACCGCTGGTGGAAATCATGCAAGAAAATGATAATAAAAAACAAAATACTGAAAATAAAAAAATTAGAAAAATGGAAAAACATAAAATAATGGACGGTTGCAAACATTTCAATAGTTTTGCATTTGTTTTAAATGATCTTCACCATTGAATGAAAAAATCAACTTGCCTCTTTCAAATTGGATATTCCTTCCATGCATACTATAATAAACTATGTAATAATATAATATAATATAACATAACATAATATTATATATATATATATATATATATATATATATATATATATATATATATATATATATATATATATATATATATATATATATATATATAAAATTCAAAAGCTCCTCCAATTCAAAGGAATACACTGACTCTTGAAAAAGAATATTTTGTATTATGTTGTTTTTTCACCTCAAACGCTACCATTCAAGCTTTGTATCACTAGGATTTGAGAAATATTGCTAGAGTTCTTCCCAAGGAGAAGGTAATCCTTCCCTTTTCATATTCAAAGTAATTTATTTTTAGTATGGGGTTTTTAGACATTTGTTTTGAATCCTTGTGACATCACAAATATTTTTCCAAAATGAGTCGTATTATGTAAACAATGATTATGGAATTTCAATTTATTTCTTCTGAAATTCATCATAGATCTAAGTTCTATAGGAGGGTAAGGGTATGGTGTCTGATTGTGTAACTATTGAATATTAATTTAAGTTTCACAGGGTAAGGGTGGAGCATGGGCCATATGAGGGTTAGAGTTTAGGGAATAGGTGCACCACACATTTCAATTGCCTTGGATGCATGGTAAGATATTTCTTACACTTGTAAGCAGGTCAACCTCCATCTCTAGATTTGAGTTCTATAGGAAGGTAAGGAAATAGGGTTAGGTGTTAGATAGTATTTTATTTTTATTTTTTTCACAAATGGGGTGGGGTGAGGAGTAAAAGGGTAAGGGAATAGGCATAGGAGTTAAATAACTATTAGAACAATGTAATTTTCAAGACATCTGAAGTAAATATTTTTCTATAAATTTATTATGAGACATGTAAGTTACAACTTCATGCAATTTGAGTATAGTAAATACACAATGCATATTGTTCCGTATACAAGAATTGAAGGAAATTTATGCAATATTCATATAGTTTAGGGAGGAATATTTTACCTTCTTCCCTCCTCACTGAGATAATAGTATTTAGGATTTGTGGAAACTTTTCATGTGTTTAGGTTTGATTTTTTCCTCCACCACTTGAGCTCTACACTTTTTCTCACACTTTTGAGCATTCCTCTATGACATTGAACTTTGGTATAACTATCATTGTTTGAAGAAGCAATTTAGGCTGAACAACATTTTTTGGTTACAAAATCTAATTATAATAATTTTAAATTATTCTTTTTGTGTTTTTCTATTGATTAGTGAATGGTTTAAAGGACCCATATTTATATTATATTGTTCTCATATTCAAGTATTCTAGTTTTCAGGAGGATGCTAGCACAAGTAGGGAAGACGCTAGCAATTTCATTTGCTTGAAAGTTTATAACATCTTACAAAAAAATCCACTTTGTTCATATCCCACCATCATTATAGCCAAGAGGCCACATCTATTTGAGGAATTTTGTCAAATAGTTCACCATATATGCCATCTCTATGCTTCCACATTTTGCATACATGTCTATCAATTTAGTTATAGACTATAACATCTAACCAAAATTTCCCTTCAATGATGCTTTGATGGATGTCCACACCCTGTTCCAAAGCTCCCATTTTGGTGTAGGAGAGAGGATACTAAAAAATCTTATGGAATTTGGCTTTAGCTTGCCAATTGTATTTTCTTAAAAAATTTCTAAAGCCTTATCAATTTATTAAAAAATCTAATTTGTTCATATCTCAAAATCATTGCATTATATGCCTAGTCAATGTTTTTATAGTTTGCATACATTGCACATGTTTTTTTTTAAATGAAATGATGCTTAACTCTATTATTGAAGAATGAATTTTGATTTAAAATAATGTTAAAATTTGTGTTTCAAGATTGGAGAATGGTTGTTAGATAATATTGTAGCATAGCAACTAGGATGGATTTGTCAATTAAGTATAGATCTATGATTGTGGACATGTTATTTGTTAGTAAACACATGCAATGATGTTATCTAATTTATGCCCTCGATATAATTTTGTATGTCATTATCTAATTTATCCTCCTTATATTTGTGGGTCAGCAACATTGACAGGCACCTTTAATAGATTCTCATATAATAGGATCATGAGAGAACTTCACTTAGATCAACCTTTTGAGAATGAACAAGATCAAAGATAATTAATAAGACTTAAAAAGTTATATTTTTTATTCCTTTTAAGACCAAAATTTATTTTCTTGTGTATTCTTTCAATGCTATAGAATGATGATATAAGATGTAATGAATAGATGATAAATGAATGGCTTTGAATTCTAACCTAAGATATCAAACTATGAAAATATATGTTTCATTAGTTATGGATGGGGATGGTAAAGGAGACTAGTCAACCAAATTTTAATTTTCAAATTTGATTTCAAGTGGGATGAGTTCAAGCTTGCAAGGATGTCCTCATCACTATAAACCTATCCTAGGATTAAATATAGGATTTAAATGAAAATGGAAAATAGCTAGTTAGTCATTAGTGTGCATACAAGCATCATAATAAGATAAATAGATCAAATTTATTTGGTGCATATTCAATGGAAACAATCACACCAATAATATTCTAATGAGGAAAAGGGTATGTATAGCCAAAAAAACCCTACAATCATACTCTAGTCAACCAAATAACCATCTTTTGAATTCAATGACTAAATAAGTGAATGCCTTTGAATTATAGCCTATGGCATCAAACTATTAATATATGTGTTTAGTTAGATCTGGGTGGAGATGGTAAAGAGGCTAGTCAACCAAATTTTAATTTTCAAATTTTATTTCAAGTGGGATTAGTTCAATCTTGCAAGGACGTCTTCATCACTATAAACCAATCCTAGGATTAAATGTAGGATTTAAATGACAATGGACAATGGTTAGTTAGTCATTAGTGTGCATACATGCATGATAATTAGATAAATAGATCAAATGTATCTCGTGAATACCCAATGGAAATAGTGACATCAATAATATTCTAATGAAGAAAAGGGTATGGATAACAAAAAATAACCCTACAATAACACTCTTGAGGAGCTTGGACAATGTGGTGCATAAGGCCTTCCCCTCCTCTCCTCTACTCCACACTATCTAGACTAAACTATTAGAGACATAATCTTTTCACAATTCATAATGTTACCTTAAATATTTATAGATAAGGCTATAGAAAATATTTCCTTCATTAGGATGAGATAGAAATAGAAGATAAATTATGATGGATCATGGAGTGTGATCCAAAATGTTGATGACAAAAAAATTAAATTGTATGGTTTTTTATATAAACTATTAAGAATGTAAGGCATAACAGAAATATAGATAGAAAACATAATAACATAATCCTTAATAGAATTACATTAGTTATGTTCACCATTATGCATATACTTCAAAAGAGCATAAGACAAGTAAAGCCAACATGATGCATCAATTTACTTTCATTTACATATGTACCACAAAATAGCTACTAATTCTATGCATATACTTCAAAAAAAACATAAGAAAAAGTAAAGCCAACATGATGTATCAATTTACTTTCATTTATATATGTACCACAAAGTAGCTACTAAGTCTTCACTTGTTTGTAATATCACTAGTAGTTGCACAAAAATCGCGTGCAATGGATTAGCCGATAGGCTGATTCAGATAAAAAGCATCGCTGCAAGTGTTATCAAATAATTCAGTCTGGAGGTCAACCACGAGTGGAAGGATCCCAAGTATGTTGCAATGATCACGACTAAAATGGACAATGGACTTTTCATACACATGGTAAAAAGACTGGAAAAGATCCCCTTTTTGGAAACTCTGGCTTAGTCTGATTTCACCATTGCTTAAATGTAGTAAAAAAGTCTTCCAAAAAATGATTATTGAACGAATCTTTTTGCCACACAACGCTTAACTACAAACTAAGTCGTGCTTATAATAGAAAGAGTGTAGATGAGTGATCATTACCTCTCTCTCACACTCTGATTTTGAAAGTTTTTCTTGGAGTGAGAAGCATGTTTCCCTAAACTCAGCTATGGTCATTTGCAGCTCTTCTTCCTTTTTCTTCATTCCATCCTTTGATCATGCATAAAATAGTAAAATTACCACATCCAACCAAATGAAAAATATATCAAGAAAAGTCTGGATCTACAAAAAGAAGCTAAAAAGACAAGGAAATTGGCAAGGCCTCTAAATCTCCAAAAGAAAAAAAAGGGAAAAAGAAACTTGCTTCTTTGCGCTCTATTTTCTCAGTTAGTAGATCCTTTTGTAGCTGCTCCTTCTCTGTAACATAACTTTCTTCCAGCTCCTGAAACCAGTGAATGCAAGCACGGAGTTTCTTGATGTACTCTGCCATTTGTTCACATTTTCCCTGTTTAAACCACAAACTATCACAAACCCTTTCCTACGCGTTCTTTGAGTCCATAATAAAAAAAAGTTCAAAACTGGCTAAAAATAAGGTCAATGGGTGGTCATATTTACCCTATTAAAAGTACAAATTATTACAATGCAGTCTATGTGCATTCTTCGAGGTCTTAAATTTTAGTTGAGCAAAAGCTGAAAGTAAGCTCAGTAATCATTCACATTTTCCATGTATAAGTTACCAACCAGCACAATCCAATCCCTACACATTCTTAGAGGCCTCGATCAGAACAAATAGGTGAAAATAAGCTTGACAAATGTCATCACTTCCCTTAATTTAAACTGAAGAATGTTACAATCCATTCCCCACTATTTTTTGGAGCCCTAATCAAACATTAAAAATTTGAAAACTGTTGAAAGTAACCTTGACAATTTTGGGACACATATCTGGAATCAATTACATTAAAAGCAGCTGAAAATTAACTTTGATAATTAATAACTATTCACATTTGCAATGATTGGGCCTCAAATCATGATGATCTGATCCCTGCATCCTCAGGGGCCTTAATCAAACAACTAATAGCTAGAAGCAGCTGAAGCCTAAAATTAAACTCCATTGATGTTCAAATTTACCTTGTTTAAAATTTAAACCACATACCACCATAATCCAACCCCTATCATACATTTTCTAAGTTTCTTGTGTCTTGAACAAATGATGCAAATACCTAAAAACAAGCACAACAGTAGTTCACAATTGGCATATTTAAACTTAAACTATTGCAATTCAATTCTTACATAACCTATAAGTCCTCAATCAAACAATTAATAGCTAAAACCAGCTGAAAATAATTTTTATAATTTTTTGTTTTTCCTGCTTGAAACTATATACAATTGCAATACAATTCCTACACAGTCTTTCAGACATTAACTAAAAGATAGCTTAAAACAGCTAAAATTGTGCTGAAAAAATGCTACATTGCTCTGATTAGATGACAAACCATCATAATCCACTCCCTCCAAATTGTTTGAGGCCTTAATTGAAAAACAAACAACAGAAGATAAGTTTGATAGGAGTTCACATTTGCCTAGTTTAAACCACTTATGATCACAATATCAAAACTCTACAAATTCTTTGATATCTAAACAAAACAATAGCTAAAAACAAGCTCTAAAAGTGTTCACTATTCACTTCTGCGTAAACTACGAACTGTTACAATCTAATATTAGAGGTTCTTTGAAGACATGGTTCTAAGCTCAAAACAAGCTCAACAATTTTTCACATTTGCCATGCAAATCATCACAACCCAACCCATACACATTATTAGAGATGTAAATGCAACAAGAAAAATCTGAAAACAGGTGAGGATAAGTTCAATAATAATGCACATACGACCTATTTAACCAGCATACTATCACAATTCAAATCCTATGAATTCCTGGACATCTAAATGAAACCATAGCAGAAATAAGCTCTATAAGTGTTCGCAATTTTCCTTGCTTAAACTACAAACCCCTAAACATTCTTGACGATCTAAACGAGACAAGAGCTGAAAAAAAGCTCGATAATATTTCACAATTTGCTCTGCATAAAGTACAAACAACCATTCTAATCCATAAGCATTCTTTAAGGACTTAATCAAACAAGAAACAAGCTTCACAATTGTTCACATTTTCCCTCTTTAAACCACTGTCTACTCTCTAAACTTAATCAAACAAGAAACAGCCAAAAACAAGCTTCACAATTGTTCACCTTTTCCCTGTTTAAACCATAGTCTACTCTCTAAACATTCTGCAATGCTTAGTTTATGAAATCATACGAAGAGTGTAGTAGAAGCCTTCCTATTTCGAAACCCCCCCTCCACATTAGGACAATGTTCAAAGCAGAACACAAGACAGCAGTGGGGATATCTTACGAGGCCCATCAAGGTATTAACGAGGCACAGATTTACAAGTTTATGCGAGACAACACAAAAGGAATTAGTTCTACCAATCCACAGAAGCATGAAAATAGCATCCAGAAACTAGTGGATCAGAAAATAGATACCATATACAAAACCTTTTGTTTTACAGGAGAGAGAATTGTAGCTTTGAAAGAGCGAATGGGGGTGTCTACTTATTTATTGCAGTGGCCTCACAGTTCTGGAGATGCGTAATCAAAGCTCGGGAGATCCCAGAGGAAGAGCCTGTTTATTTCTGTGTGCTGGCTAATTGCAGAGGTTGTGTGAAACTACCTCTGCCTCCAACATATTTTGGAAACTGCTTGATTTGGTGCGTGGCCAAAACTCTAGCCGAGAAACTGGTGAAGGAGGACATCCACTTCGCTGCTGGTGTCATTGAGGAGCTTATCTCTGTCTGCA
The DNA here is from genome assembly GCA_007258455.2 of Sequoia sempervirens. NCBI lineage: Eukaryota > Viridiplantae > Streptophyta > Pinopsida > Cupressales > Cupressaceae > Sequoia > Sequoia sempervirens. Next base: position 592,613,539 of record VDFB02058242.1, on the reverse strand, counting down.
CTTCAAGAAACTACCAGGAATGACCGGAGCTATCAACGACTTGCACTGTTCCGTTTATCGGTCGGCAGTTCCCGGCGTCAGACTGGGGGAAATCCCGGTGGGGTTCCCCCACGTAAATAGCCTATCGGTTAAATATGAAATGATATTTTTTTCCAAATGGTTTCCTTAACTAAGTTGATAGTATTCTCACAGTCCAATAAACCACAAATTTGTTTCAGTATAAACTTCATATGTACATAATATTTGCTACACCTTTAGGTGTGTAGTGCCAACAACATTTTATAATGTAATTCTTAGAAATTTCCCAATGTTTCCTACCTATGATAAATTTACACACAAACTACATCCACTACATCTGGTTTTACATGTGTTTATTTTAGATCAAACTCAACTAAATTATGCCTTCAGACCTACAATTTCATAGTATGATAACACAAAATTAACGTGGTAGATTATAAAGCATTGCACATAGGGGGAGATGAGGTCCACATTATTTTTTTTCTACCTACTTAGACTAACTAGCTTTCTTGTAAGCAAAGTAGGAAAAAAAAAAAAATTCAAATAAAAGATTTGATAATCCTGTCAAGGGTGTCAAGGGTATGTTTGGGAAATGTTGATTTAAAGTGTGAAAACTTCTTATTGTGATTGTGCAAGAGATTGATTTTGGTATATGTTTTATGATTGGATGGCATTTTTCTTTTACGTTCATATGTAATATTCAATGAAAATAAGTATATTTACAAAGGAAATCTTTTAACTCATCAAGATGCAAAACAAACCAATCAAAATTATAGAAATATTAATCTTGACAAAATTTGAATGACAATTATTATGCAAGTAATATATCATTTTTTTCAATAGATTGTCATATTTACTAGAACTAGACATAAAACTGAATATTAATTATTCACTTTGTATGGACATGAAAATTCACTAGTGGTATGTTGTACATGTTCCCATATACAAATTGCAAATGCTCATATAAAAGTAGAAGACTCCCAAGCAACTTGATTATGAAATTTGCAGACAAATATTCTACATTAATAGTGATGTGTTATTTTTATTACAAAGTCTATAGAAAAATTCTCATAGTAATATTTCCATGTAAATTACATGATACAATAGGTAAAGATAGGAGGGTGTTATGTGAATCAAGCTTGCATCCAACAAGCACATTTGTACACAACAGTAATGTAAGATCAATACATCCACATAGATGCCTGACCTTTCTCTTTCTTATTTTGGCACAAAAGTTTAAAATTTAAAATTTGTGATTGAATGCATAGCAAATGACCTTCATTTTCATTTAAATTCCCCCACTGCCCCCATTTTAATTTAAATGCTCAAGCTATTTGCAAATAGAACAGCGTGGTGGGAATCATGCTACAAAACAATAATAAATAAAAAGACTAAAAATAAAAAATTAGAAAAATGAAAAAAAAGGAAAATAATGGATAGTTCCAAACATTTCAATCATTTTGCATTAGTTGTAAATGATCTTCACCATTGAATTAAAATATCAAATCGCGTCTTTCAAATTGGATATGCCTTTCATGTATACTATAGTATACTATGTTAGAATGTAATATAATATAATATAATATAATATAACATATATATATATATATATATATATATAAAATTCAAAAGCTCCTCCAATTGTGGGGAATACACTGACTGTTTTAAAATGAATATTTTGTATTGTGTTGCTTTTTCACCTCAAATGCTATCATTCGAGTTTTGTATCACTCGAATTTGAGCAATATCATTGGAATTCTTCCCAAGGAGAAGGTAATCCTTCCCTTTTTGTATTCAAAGTAAATTATTTTTTGTATGGAGTGTTTAGAAATCTGTTTTGAATACTTACAACAACACAAATATTTTTCCAAAATAAGTCTTATTATGTAAACAATGATTATGGAATTTTAGTTTATTTCTTCTAAAATCCATCATGGATATGAGTTCTATGGGAGGGTAAGGGTATGGTGTCTGATTGTGTAATTGTTGAATATTAATTTTAGTTTCACAGGGTAAGGATGGAGTGTGGGCCATATGAGGGTTAAGGTTTAGGGAATAGGTATGCCACATTTTTTAGTTGCCCTGGATGCATGGTAAGATGTTTCTTACACTTGTAAGTAGGCCAACCTCCATCACTAGATTTTAGTTCTATAGGAAGGTAAGGAAATAAGGTTAGGTGTTAGATAGTATTTTTATTTTTATTTTTTTCACAGGTGGGATGGGGTGAGGAGTACAAGGGTAAGGAAATAGGTGTAGGGGTCAGATAACTATTAGAATAATGTAAATTTCAAGACATCTGAGGTAAATATTTTGCTATAAATTTATTACGAGACATGTAAGGTATATCTTCATGCCACTCGAGTGTAGTAAATACATAATGCATAATGTTTTGTATACAAGAATTGAAGGATATCTATGCAATATTCATATATTTTAGAGAAGAATATTTTACCTTCATCCCTCCTCACTACAATAATAGAATTTAGGGTTTGTGGAAAATTTACATGTGTTTAGGCTTGAGTTTTCCCTCCACCACTTGAGCTTTGCACTTTTGCTCACACTTTTGAGTGTTCCTATATGACATGGAACTTGGTATAACTATCCTTGTTTTAAGAAGCAATTTAGGCTGAACAAAACATTTTGGTTTTAAAATATAATTATAATAATTTTAAATTTTTCTTTGAGTGTTTTTCTATTGATTGGTGAATGGTTTAAAGGACACATATTTATATTATATTTTTCTAATATTCAAGTATTCTTTTTTTTAGGAGGATGCTAGCGCAAATAGGGAAGATGCTAGCAGTTGCATTTGCTTGAAAGTTTATAACGTCTTACAAACAAATCCACTTTGTTCATATCCTACCATCATTATAGCCATGAGGCCACATTTGTTTGAGGCATCCTATCAAAAATTTCACCACATATGTCATGTCTATGCTTTCACATTTTGCATACATGTCTACCAGTGTAGTTGTAGACAATAACATCTAACAAAAAATTCCCTTCAATAGTGCTTTGATGGATGTCCACACCCTATTCCAAAGCTCCCATTTTGCTGTAGGAGAGACGATGCTAAGAAATGTTATGGAATTTGGCTTTAGCTTGCCAATTGGATTTTCTTAAAATGTTTCTAAAGCCTTACCAATTTGTTAAAAAATCTATTTTGTTCATATCTTAAAATCATTGCATTCTATGCCTAGTCAATATTTTCATAGTTTGCATACATTGCACATTTTTTTATTTTATAAATGTAATGATGCTTAGCTCTATTATTGAAGAGTGAACTCTGATTCAAACCAATGTTGAGTTTTTTTTCCAAGATTAGAGAACAGTTGTTAGATAATATTGTAGCATAGGAACTAAGATGGATTTGTCAATTAAGTATAGATATATGATTGTGGACATGTTATTTGCTAGCAAACACATACAATGATGCTATATAAATTATTCCCTCAATATAATTTTGTATATAATTATCTAATTTCTCCTCCCTATATTTGTGGGTTAGCAACATTGACAACCGCCTTTAATAGGTTCTCATACAATAGGATCATGAGAGCACTTCTCTTAGATCAACCTTTTGATAATGAACAAGATCAAAGACAATTAATAAGACTTAAAAATTATATTCTTTAATCCTTTTAAGAACCAAATCTATTTTGTTGTGTATTCTTTAAATGCTATAGAATGAAGATATGAGATGCTATAACTAGATGATAAATGAATTCCTTTTAATTCTAGCCTATGACATCAAACTATGAAAATATGTGTTTGGTTAGTTCTGGATGGGGATGGAAATAGTGACACCAATAATATTCTAATGAAGAAAAGGGTATGGATAACCAAAAATAACCCTACAATCACACTCTTGAGGAGCTTCGACAATGTGGTGCATAAGGCCTTCCCCTTGTCTCCTCTACTCCACAGTATCTAGAATAAACTATTAGAGATGTAATATTTTGATAGTTCATAATGCTACGTTAAATATTTATTTTTTAAGATATAGAAATTTTTTCCTTGATTAGGAAGAGATAGAAATACAAGATAAATGATGATGGATCATGGAGTGTGATCGAAAATGTTGATGACAAAAAAATTAAATTGTATGGGTTTTTCTATAAACTATTAAAAATATAAGGCATAATAGAAATATAGCTAGAAAACATAATAACCTAATCCTTAATAGGTTACATTAGTTATGTTCACCATTATGCATATACTTCCAAAGAGAATAAGAAAATTAAAGCCTACATGATGCATCAGTTTACTTTAATTTATATATGTACCACAAAGTAACTACTAAGTCTTCACTTGTTTGGAATATCAATATGAAAGAATATTTTTTTTCAAATTGTTTCCTTAACTAAGTTATAAACATCATATGTACATAATAGTTGTTACACCTTTAGGTGTGTAGTAGAAACAACATTTGACAAAGTAATTCTTAGAAATTTCCCAATGTTTCCTACCTATGATAAATTTACACACAAACTACATCCACTTTATCCAATTTTACATGTGTTTATTATAGATCATACTCAACTAAAATATGCCTTCGGACCTACAATTTCATAGTATGATAACACAAATTTAACATGGAACATTATAAAGCATTGTGCATAGGAGGGGGAGGAGGTCCACATTAGTTTTTTTTCTACCTACTTAGATTAACTATCTTTCTTGCAAGGAAAGTACGACCAAAACAGAAAATTCAAATACAAGATTTGACAATCTTGTTCAGGGCATGTTTGGGAAATTTTGATTGAAATTGTGAAAACTTCTTATTACGGTTGTGCTAGAGATTAATTTTGGGAATTTTTTTTATGATTGGAGGACATTTTCCTTTTACATTCATATGTAATATTCAATGAAAAGAAGCATATCTAGAAAGGAAATCTTTTAACTCATCAAGATACAAAACCAACCAATCAAAATTATAGAAATATTAATCTTGCCAAAATTTGAATGGCAATAATTATACAAGTATTATATCCATTTTTTAATAGATTGTCATATTTACTAGAACTAGATATAAACCTAAATATTAATTATTCGCTCTATATGGACATGAAAATTCACCAGGGGTATGTTGTACCTATTCCCATATACAAATTACAAACATTGGTATAAAAGTAGAATAGACTCCCAAGCAACTTGATTATGAAATTTGTAGACAAATATTTTACATTAATAGTGATGTGTTGTTTTTATTACAAAGTCTATAGAGAAATTATCATAGTAATATTACTGTGTAAATTACATGATAGGTTAGGTAAAGATAGGAGGGTGCTATCTGAATCAAGCTTGCATCCAACAAGCACCTTTGTACATAATAGTAATGTTAGATCAGTACACCCACATACGTCCCTGACCTTTCTCTTTCTTATTTTGGTACAAACAATAAACTTTTGTCTTTATCTATTTCTTTCTTGCTTTCATTTTTTTATCCAAGCTCTTCCTCAACCTTTTGTGATTTCATGGTTAGGAAATTTGAGGACATGCTAATGAGAACATAGATCAATTACCACATGTGAAGGATACAGTGAAAATTCTAATCGCTCAACCTAAGGTCTCTTATAGAAGTTTCCAATTTGACTCTGAAAAGGTATAGTAAGCATATATCTTATGTAAGTTATTACTTATTTATGTTGGAGTGCACGTTTATTTTGCTGCGTGCTCTTAAGTCCAACTTTGCATTTAGTGTAGTAGTTGCATTAATTTGTTTTGGTATGTGCATTGATGGAGGGTGGTTATCTGCTTTCCCTGCTGTTTTTCCATATTTTCCTCATTCTTTTTCACAAGGCCTTTGTACATTATAAAACCCCATTATTGTTAATGAAATTTCATGTACTGGTGAAATAGGATCATTTTAGGTTGCTTCTCTGCATTGTGAAGGTTGCAGGTTGTTGTTTTGGGAACGCCAATATTCTGAATGTAGTTTGCACAATTGACAGCCTCTGCCCAAAAGGAAGGACAAAATATGATTCCCAAGGAGGCTTGGTCTCATGTCAAGCCCAAGGTTTCCTACTTTAGAGTAGTTGGGAGTGATGCATGGGCATTCATCCCATATGGTAGGCACAAGGCAATGGAGAAGAAAAGTCAACGGTTCATTTTTGTTGGTTATTGTGAGGATGTGAAGGGTTATCAGTTGTTTGATCCTATCACTCGAGAGGTTCATTTTCATCGTGATGTTCAATTTGATGAGTCTTTTACTTCGAAGGATTCCCCATCACAAGCCTCTCCCTTTCTTCTTCCTAGTTATTCTTCAAAGGATGTTGTGCTTCCAGATGATGATGATGATGCTTGTAATGATGTTGTTCCTGATGTTGGTATTGATCTTGTTGTTGATATTACTCCATCTTCTCCTTCTCCTCCACCTACACCCCGTCAACCTCTATGGGCTCGTACACTTCTAGAGGATGCTAGTTCTCTTGTAGGTGACCCCATAGCTACATGTTCCACTCGTTCCCGCACTTTAGGTATCAGTCTTTTGAGTCATGTAGTTTCTACTAATCCTCAAAAGTTTTCAGATGCTTCGAGTGTTCCAGAATGGGATAGTGCTATGATAGAGGAGTATTCTTCTTTGATGAAGAATCATACTTGGGATTTGGTTCCTCTTCCTAAAGGAAGAAAGTTGGTTTGATGCAAGTGGGTGTATCATACCAAGTTTGCATCTGATGGTTCTATTGATAAGTATAAGGCTCGTCTAGTGGCTAAGGGCTTTTCTCAAGTTGAGGGTATTGACTATTCTGAGACCTTTGCTCCTGTCGCAAAGATGGATTCCATACACCTTGTGCTTTCTATTGCTGCATCTTAGGGTTGGTTAGTGTATCAGATGGATGTGGAGAGTGCTTTCTTGCATGGTGATCTTCATGAGGAGATCTATATGGAGCAGCCACCTGGCTTTGTGCAAGACCCTTCACTTGTTTGTAGGCTCCGACATTCATTGTATGGTCTCAAATAGGCTCCTAGAGCTTGGTATGAGTAGATGGATAGTTTCTTGCTTGTTTCTAGATTCACTAGATGTCACTTTGATCCTACATTTTACATTCAAAGGCATGGGGGGGATCTTCTCATTCTTGTTCTTTAGGTGGATGACTTGATTCTCACAGGGGGTTCTCTTGCCATGATTGAGGATACTAAGCAAGCTTTGATCGAGTGTTTTGATATGATAGATCTTGGTTTGTTGCATTACTTCCTTGGTCTTCAAATCCATCAATCTTCTACCGATATTTCTATCTTCCAACAGAAGTATGCTCTTGATTTGCTTCAAAGGTTTGGAATGGTTGATTGCAAGCCAACCCCTACTCCTTTCAATCAAGTATTGTGTTGTCAACTAGTTGTACTACTCCATCTTTTGATGCTACTTTGTATCAACAACTAGTTGGCAGCCTTTTGTACTTAACACATAGTCATCCTAATATTTCCTTTGCCATTGGTCTTGTCTCTCGTTTCTCTCAAGATCCTCATGAGAGTCATTGGAAAGCAGCCAAGCGTATTTTATGATACATTCAGGGCACTACACAGTTTGGCATTCACTACACATCAAGTGCTACTGAAATTGTGGGCTTCACTGACTCAAATTGGGCTGGTGATGTTGATGATAGAAAGTCTACTTCTGGCTTTTTTTTCTATCTTGGTTCTAGTCTAGTTGCTTGGTCTTGCAAGAAGCAAACTACTATTGCATTATCATCAACTGAGGCTGAGTATCGAGGAGTTGTCTTGGCTAGTCAAGAGGTTCTTTGGCTTCGACAATTGATGGTTGAGTTTGGCTTTCCTATTGATCAGCCCACTATTCTTTGGTGTGATAACCAGAGTGCTATACATATTTCTTGTAACCCAGTGGAGCATCAATGCACTAAGCATATTGAGATCCACATGCACTTCATTCGGCAACTCATTCAAGATGGTGTTCTTGCTTTGGAGTATTTGCCTATGACGTAGCAAGTTGTAGACATCTTCACTAAACCTTTGGCATCTCCTCACTATCTTTAGTTGTGATCGATGTTAAGGGTGAAGGAAGTTGTCCTTGGGGGGTCTTGAGGAGTCCTCCTTCCTTTCACTTTTGTTCTCTCTTTCAGAGAGGAGTTTTCTCCCACATGGTTTTTCTCCTTTTCTCCGGTTATGAGAGATTTGCATTGCATTGTAGTTGTACATGGGTACCTAACAAGGCTTTGTTTCCAGGACCCATAATGCATCTCATATTGCATATTGCAGTTTCATTAATTTTTGGTTCTCCCTAAGTTGCACTTAAGGGGGGGTGTTGGAGTGCACATTTATTTTGCTGTATGCTCTTAAGTCCAACTTTGCATTTAGTGCAGTAGTTGCATTAATTTGTTTTGGTCTGTGCATTGATGGAGGGTGGTTATCTGCTTTCCCTGCTGTCTTTCCATATTTTCCTCGTGTCTTTTCACAAGGCCTTTGTACATTATAAAACCCCATTATTGTTAATGAAATTTCATCGACTGGTGAAATAGCATCATTTTAGGTTGCTTCTCTGCATTGTGAAGGTTGCAGGTTGTTGTTCTGGGAACACCAATAATTTCAAGTTAAGGGGTCTCTACTCTTTAATTTTTATTCATTATTTTTTAAGTTAAAAGACTATTAGTAGTTATTCTTATATTTTAAAGATAAAATAAAAATAGTTTTACAAGTTATTTATGATAAATAATCAAACATAAAATTGTACATTAGATCTATGGTAATTTTTGACAATTTAGTAAAGATATATCCTGATATAACTACATTTATAATATTTGTAATCTCATTAAATAGTTTCAATGTTTTAACTCGTGTATATAAAAGTGTTAAAATTTCCACAAAATTTGAAAATGTCCAACTATTAAATCCTCTTCTCTATAGAAACCAGCCATGAAGCCATTCTTTTTTTGAAATTGAACTATTAAGTAATACAAAAGTGATTTTGGATTAGTAAAATTAATATAAATGCAATCATATTCAATTTATATCACAATGTAGAACCTTTAATCAAAGTGCATTGATCATAACTTAGAGTACCTAGTGAAGAATAAGAGATGGACTAGTTAGCAACTAATTCCAAGGATAAGATACATGTCATAAGTTAAAATGACTTCTAATGAAGAAGAATTCTAGAAGATATGAAATAGACCAACATCAAGAAGATGATTATTAGATAAAACTTGGTAACAAAAGCAAAAAAAAATAACTCACCCATTTGTGAAATGAAGCACTAAAATATTCACGTCCTTAATAATATGAAGCCATAACATTTGCATATTATTTCACAATCCAAAATGACCTAGTAAAGCTTAGTATTTGACATGTCCTAGGGAATGTGCCAAGAAGACTTAAGTCCAAAATCTTCCTTTAGTTCATTTTCTAATCTTACCACAATCTTCCCTATAAATATATAATTTAATTCTTATGGTGACAACCACAAGATTGGATATTTAAAGTTTAATACTTTGTGAAAGATGAATATACTTCAACTCTAAGAAGGGTGTTGAAAATATTTTTGACTAATGCTTTTAAATAGTTTAATTATGATGATTAGAGGCATAAACATGAAACATAGGTACCTTATATTCTAAATGCTAGATTTTGGTAGGTTTACAATTTTTTTTAAAATATTTTTATTGCAAACAATACTGACCTATTTCTTAAAATTTAGAATCCCACCTTAAAATAAAAATAACCTCCTAAAATGCAATATCTAATTTCCAATAAATTTTCTCTCCATTAGTGAAAATCTCCCAAGTATATAAAGCACCCATATGAAAACACCCCTTATCAAACTACTATATTAAAACAACTTAAACTTCTGAAAATGGTAGACTTGAAATTGGAAAGCCATGAACTAAAATGTCACTACTATGACGTAGAAAACCCTTTGTAAATATAATGTGAAATGGAAGGCCTACTCCAAGAATTTAAAGGGCCCTGAGCTAGATGTAGGAAAGGGGAGATGTTATAGATATTCTATTTGGGGAGCTATGTGAAATAAAATTAGAATATTGAGAGCTATAAAAAGATTGAGGAAATGACAACTACATGCATGTAATTTGAAGATAGTGATAATCGACTTACCTGAATGAGATATCATATCCCCATCAATGGCCCTAAAATCTCTTATGCTACTATTTATGCTCATTTCATGATATAATATGCCTACCCCGATGGTATAAATTCAAGATCACAAACTTCAATCGTTTGTCGCCAGAAAATATTGAAAAGTGTATGGAACATTTAGAGAAATCTAAGGCCAAGAATTTTTTTTGACGAAGTTGTTAAGAACTAAATTGCTTCATGTAAGAAAAATTCGTTGTTATGAAATGCTAAATCTAAGTGGGGGGATCATACAAGTGGGAGTATCACAAACTTGTATTTGACGAGGCACACACTGCTATACCCTTACAAAGATATAAAAAACTAGCTATATCATATACATACATGGTTTTCTTTGTTCTGTGATAACATCACTGCTATTCACTTTATCAAATGCATACGAGTTTTCTTTGTTCAGCTTTATCACAGCATTACTGCTCTTCACTTTAAATGCTATCTGGATAGATGAACTGTTTACTGTGAAGGCTGTCAATAGTTTAGGCAGCAAACTCAAAATTGAAAAGTTAGGCTTTTTTTAATTTTTAGCCTGAACGCTGGATATTATTGTTCTCTTTTATCTAAACATCACTGCTCTTCCCTTTAAATGCTATCCGGGTAGATGAACTGTTCACTGAGAAGACTGTAAATACTTATCTGTTCTCCATTTCTAATTCACCTATTTATTTTGTGTGGATTGTAGGTGAAGTCCATAACTTTGGTAGACATGTTTCCATAGCAATAAAGAAAAGCGCAGTGGTGGTAAAGTTAAAAGTAAACCTTGCGTTAAAAAGAGCAGTGGCAGCAAATTCGAAAGTGCAAGTGAATTGAAATATGAAGATTCTAAGACAGTAGGAAAAATAATTTATCCAATATTTAGAACTCCTCAAAACTTGAAGAATCTGCAACGAGAAACATTTGAGCCTACGAGACTGGGATTAGGAATATATCATCACGAGATGCATCCCAACTCGTCTGAAATGTTGGATATTAAGGTGAGGGCATTATGCACTACGGCCAAAAGGGTAAAAAGTATGACTGTTGACCGTTTGGTGGCAGAGATTCAGGCATTGGACCTGAAAATTCGAAAGTGTTATAAGATAGCAAGGACAGTCTCTCTAAAGAAATGCTGGCATGGAATTTTGCTGTGGATGCTTGCTTTATTCTAGAATATCTCCGATTATCAATCTTGTTTAGAGATCGCAATGTTGACAGGGAGATGCGACGTTTGCAAGTTGGAAAATCAGATTCCTTTATTTATAGTGGTAAGGGTATTGGAACTGGAAGCAAAACCATTGAGACTTTCTTATGACCCTAATATATCTCAAAAGGTGAGACAAGAATGGGTACAGACATGGATAGAGATAGCCATATTGTAGAGAAGCTTCTAATAAAATTCAAAAAATTCAAACCAAGTACAGATGGACAAGTTCGATTTCAAAAGGGATCGATTTCAAAAGGGATGGTTCGGGTCAGCTGTACTTTTCCTTCCACAAATCCACCTTTTTGAAGAAACAAAACCACTCCTCGGAAACTTGATAGCTTTTGCGGCCGGGTCAGAAAGTACATAATTGGTCATTTCGGGTGAGCTCAAACAGTCAATCTATTGCTGCGCTTAAAGAAGGGCAAGTTATTGTCAGCGACAAGAGTAATGAATAATTGGAAATAATGCTCAATAACCTGTCCAATGAAACAAGTGAAAGTTGTGGTCCATTTGAGAATGTGTGGACTGAGGTAAAAGAATACTGTAGTAGTTCATACAAGAAGTGGGTTGGTAACTCAATGATATGGTTAATCTGTAGTAGTTTTGTTTTCTATCATTGGATTTGTCATCAAGTGGTAGGCCTCTTATTGGTTAGCCTTGCATTGACAGCTTTTTATAAACAAATGTTATTCTAGAAGTTAAGTTATCCCTGCATTCCTTTAGTAATAGCGTGATGACTTTTGTTGTGCTTCAATAAAAACCGGTGTCTACCAAATATACTCTATTCTAAATAGAAACTGAGTGAAAGATAGACTATCATGTATGGAGATGAATTTTATATAACTTTTTGCAGTTTTTAAAAATTATTTTTAAATATAGATCATTTTTAGTTATAAATAGTTTTAGTCATATCATACACTGTGGTCCATGTGTTTATTTAGTGTGTAATTGAAGATATGTGAGAGAAAGAATTGCAAAAAAAATAACTTCATATTTATATTAAATAAAATATTATGTTAGTAAGTACTGAAATATAGTATTAAATTAATAAATTGATTTGTTTAACAAAAAAAGGGGTAATAATTTATTAAAACAAGAGAAAATTACAGAGAAAAGTCATTACATAGCCTTATCAATCTCCACCAAATGGTCCAACTGTTGAGACAAATCAGGGGGTAATTGCCCCCAATCAACCAAATTCCAATCATGAATATGATCAGAAGCCCATTTAGCCAAACAATCAGCAACACCATTCCACTCCCTAGGAATATGAGTGAAAGTAACAAACTCAAGAGAAACACAAAGATTGAGAATTTGTTCAATAATCAAAGCCAGGTGCCAACTAACATCATCTAACCTCCACTTGTTTAGCAAATTCACCACAACCTGGGAATCAGATTCACATATAATCCTATGCCACCTCAACTGACTGCCACGCTCCACAGCCAGTAAAATTGCCTGAGCCTCCATTAGATTATTAGTATGAAGACCCTTATAAATAGAGAAAATAAATTGAACATCCCCAGAACTATCTCGACCAACACCACCAATTCCAGCATGACCAGGGTTTCCACGAGAAGAGCCATCCGTGTTAATTTTTAGGATGCCTTGGGGAGCAGGAGACCATCTTCCCTCCCTATTCACCTTTGGAGTTGGATGCCTACACCTGTTGCACATAGGCTACTGATGTGAAGGAGGTAGATGAAGGCGGTTGAAACAGCTAACATCAAAAGGAGCAATCGAAACAGTCAGATCACACTTAGCTGCGATCGTTTCTCCCAAAGAATGCAAAGTAAATCAATGCATCATGTGAGCTTTACTTGTCTTATGCTCTTTTGAAGTATATGCATAGACTTAGTAGCTACTTTGTGGTACATATATATATAAAAATGAAAGTAAATTGATGCATCATGTCGATTATACTTGTCTTATGCTCTTTTAAAGTATATGCATAATGTTTAACATAACTAATGTAACTCCTTTTCGAATTGCTGGGTTGGTCCAGGGGTGTTGGAACCCCTCCATTATTAGGTTTGGTGTTCCACACTCTATTTTACCTTGGTGGTGGCCTTTTATCAAAGCTTTGCCCTGAGGACTAGCCCATGTCATAACCCTAGTTATATCCCTGCATAGAATCCCTATTATCTCTATTGTAACCAGATTCTCTATTGTCCCTATTATCTCTACTATAATTAGATTGAATGCTCCTCTGAGCCACTTGTAATTGGTTATTCTGGTTCCTCAGGTATGTGATTTTAGTGGATAACTTCATAAATTATGCATTAATAGGTTTTGAAAAGGGTTTTAGAGTATATTTTAAAATGAAAATTATGGCCAAGATCCTAATACTGAGCACATTTAAGCTTTTACATTAGGGCATCCTTAATATTATGGCCAAGATCTTAATATAAGCACATTTAGGTTTTAATGTTAGGTAATCCTTTACCTGCGGATTTTGCTGCTTTCCCTGTCACTATTGGTTTTGGCTCCTCCAAACTCTTCCTCGCTGGTTTTGACCTTAAACTTCTCTGATTTGGCGACTTGTTGCCTAAAAATAAGGTTTCGATGAGGGGTTTAGATAATTATGACGGCGAGTTGTTTATTAAAATGAAAATTATGATGCCCATTATGCATGTCCATTAGGGTATTCGCCCACTCAAAAAATTGAAATGAAATCAAAACTAAATAAATTATGGTTTTTATACAATAGATACTATTAAATATATTATAATAATATAACTAGTCACCTAATAATAATATTATATTGTTTGGGAAATGTTGATTTAAATGCTAGAATGTTGAATGCTTTATAATCTTCCATGTTAATTTTGTGTTATCATACTATGAAATTGTAGGTCCAAAGGCATAATTTAGTTGAGTATGATCTAGACTAAGCACATGTATAACCATATGTAGTGGATGTAGTTTGTGTCTAAATTTATCATAGGTAGAAAACATTGGGAAATTTATAAGAATTACATTATCAAATGTTGTTGCCACTAAACAGCTAAAGGTGTAGCAAATATTATGTACATATGAAGTTTATAATGAAACAAATTTGTGGTTTATTGGACTATGAGAATACTATCAACTTAGTTGAGGCAACCATTTGAAAAGAAATATCCTTTCATATTAGTATTCCAAACAAGCGAAGACTTAGTAGCTTCTTTGTGGTACATATATAAGTGAAAGTAAACTAATGCATCATTTTGGCTTTACTTCTCTTATGCTCTTTTGAAGTATATGCATAGACATAGTAGGTACTTTGTGGTACATATTAAATGAAAGTAAATTGATGAATCATGTCATATTTACTTGTTTTCTACCCTTTTGAAGTATATGCATAATGGTGAATATAACTAATGTAACTCTATTAAGTATTAGGTTATTATGTTTTCTAGGTATATTTTTGTTATGCCTTACATTCTTAGTAGTTTATATAAAAAACTATTAGTTTTTGGTGACTAATCATGCTATATTGTACACCCCAACATGTATCATCATCGGGCTCTAGGGTCAGGCTAGGCCTTGAGTGGGGGTTTAGGGGCAGCAGCCCCTGAGGAATTTTTTTTGTTTTGTTTTTTGCATCATCACCGAGAAAGGAAAAATCACTGAAAAAGAAAGAAAAACAACTTTGTAAAACCCTAATTCTAGAAACTTCTAAAAAGCTTGTTATAAGGGGTTGGGATGGAGGTTATAGTATGTAGAAAAAGGCGATTATTTGGGAGATTGTAATAATTTTTGCAATGGATAATAAAATCATTGGATGGTTGCGGTTTGGTGGATGTAGCCCAGATTGGGTGAACCATGTTAAATTATATGTGTTATCTTTCTTTGTGTTTTTTTCTCTATTTATTAATCAAATCTGCATTTAACTATTATATATTTGTTGTCTAAGCCTAACAAGTGGTATCAGATCGAGTTGTTTTTTAGTTATCATTTAGAGGAAAGTCTCATGGTTGAGTAGGAGCAATGGCAAATGAGGGTAAGATGAAGGTTGATAAATTCAATGGGAAGAACTATCAATTATGAAAAATGAAGATGGAGGATTATCTCTATCAAAAGGATTTATGGAGGCCATTGGAAGGAACAACCAAGAAATCGGCAACAATGAGTGATGAGGAATGGAATCTTCTGGACAGAAAGGCATTGTGAGCCATTTGTTTATGCTTGGCACAATCGGTGGCATTCAATATTATAGCAGCAAAGACAACTCAAGAGTTGATGCAAACCTTGGCGAATTTATATGAAAAGCCTTCCGCTTTGAATAAGGTATTTCTTATGAAGCATTTATTTAATATGAAAATGGAAAAAGGTGGGTCAGTTATTGATCATTTGAATGAGTTTAATATAGTTACCAGTCAATAAACTTCTATAAATGTAATTGATGTAGAAGTTAGGGATCTTTTGATTCTATGTTCTTTACCTAAAAGCTGGAATAGCTTGGTCATGGCTGTTAGTAATTTTGTTTCTGGTTCAAATACATTGAAGTTTGATGATGTTGTTGGTGTTATTTTGAGCGAGAAAATTCATGGGAAAAGCTCAGGTGGAACATCCACATCAGGTAGTGTTTTGAATGCAGAAAGTAGGCGTAGAACAAAGGAGAGAGGAAACAATTCTGGAGGTCATGAGAAGTCACAAAGAAAATGAAAGGACAAAAGGTCCCAATCTAGAGAAAGGAAGGATTGTTGGTACTGCAATAAGCTAGGTCATTTAAAGAAAGATTGTTTGTCTTAGAAAAATGAAGGAGACAAAAGGGAAGGAAATAAAGAAACAAATGTGGTAAGTAATAAAACTGATAAGGATGTTTTGATTCTTTCCCTTGATAATGTTGATGATTCTTGGGTGTTAGATTCAGGGGCTTCATTTCATGCCCCCATAGAATTTATTTTCTTGATTATGTCCAAGGGGATTTTGGGATGGTTTATTCAAGAGATAACAAACCCTGTTAGATTGTTGGAAAGGGAAGAATCAAGATTAAGTTGTAGAATGGGAATCATTGGTTATTACATGAGGTAAGGAACATTCCAAATTTGAGTAGAAATTAAATTTTAGCAAGGCAACTAGATGATGAAGGTTGTGTTGTTACATTTAGTGATAAAAATTGGAAGGTTACAAAAGGTGCCTTAGTGGTAGAAAAAGGTGTGAAAGTAAGCACCTTATATATTTGTATAGGTAATACTGTTCCTTCTACTTTAGCTATTGTAGATAAAAATAAATGTTTAGGAACAGTGGTTACAATTTAGCAAAAAGAAAATCAAATAGTTGTTGTGGATTCTAAATTAGCAATGTGGCATAATAGACTTGGGCATATGAGTGCAAAAGGTATGAAAGTTCTTCATTCAAAGAATGTTTTACTAGGTCTAAAATGTGTTAATTTGGATTTTTGTAAAAGTTGTGTGTATGGAAAACAAAAGATAGTCAGTTTTCTCATGAAAGGGAAGGAAAAGAAAAATGAGAAATTGGACCTTGTGCATATAGATGTATGGAGACCAACTCAGGTATCTTCTCTTGGTGGCTCTCATTATTATGTTACATTCATTGGTGATGCAACTAGGAACGTATGGATTTATTTCCTTAGGCAAAAATCTGATCTGTTTGAAACTTTTAAAAAATGGAGAAGCTTGGTTGAGAATGAGATGGGTAAAAAGTTAAAATGTCTCAGATCTGATAATGGTGGTGAGTATTGCAACAAAGAGTTTGGAGATTATTATTCTGCTAATGGTATTCGTAGGCTGAAAATGGTTCCAAGGACTCCATAGGAAAATGGAGTGGCTAAGCGCATAAACAAAACAATAATGGAGTGTGCACGGACTATGAGATTGCATGTTGGGCTACCTTTAAACATGTGGGTAGAGGCTGTAAACACTGTTGTTTATTTAATTAATAAAGGTCCCTCTAATTCTTTGGGTTGTGGTATTCCAAAGGAAGCATGGACAACTAAGAAGGTGATTTATTCTTTTCTCAAGAGCTTTGGTTGTAAAGCATTTACACATGTAGATTCTAAAAATAGACCCAAGCTTGATGCAAAATCAAAGAAATGTATATTTTTTGGATATGGCATTGATGAATTTGGTTATAGGCTTTGGGATTTTGAAAATCAAAAAATTGTGAGAAGTAGGGATGCCATATTCAATGAGAAAGTGTTGTACAAAGATTTGTTGCAGCAGCATGAGAAGAAATAAAATGATTATGTGGTGTTGGATGATATTACAAACAATGATGTTCCAGTGGTTTCTCATGCTACGCAACAACAACAACAAAAAATACTACAAACTCTAGTGAATGTTAGACGATCTTCAAGGATAAGTAGACCTCCAGATAGATTTTCTCCATCTTTGTATTCTATTTTATTAACTAATGCTGGTGAACTAGAATGTTATGATGAAGCTATGTAGGTGGATACCAAGATTCAGTGGGAGCATGGAATGGAAGAAGAAATGGACTCCTTGTTGAAAAATCAAACTTGGGAATTATACAAGTTTCTTGCAGGTAAAAAGGCTTTACAAAACAAATGGGTTTATAGGGTGAAAGAGGAAGATAGAGGTAAGAAAAGATTTAAAGATAGGTTAGGTGTAAAGAGATTTCCACAGAAAAAGGGTATTGATTTTGATGAGATGTTTCTCCAGTTGTTAAAATGACTTCTATACGTATTGTTTTAAGTATTGTGGCTACTGGAGATTTGCATTTAGAACAACTTGATGTTAAAACAACCTTTCTCCATGGTGATTTGGAAGACGAAATATATGGAAAAGCCACAAAGATTTGAGGTCAAAGGTAAGGGGAAACTTGTGTGCAGATTGAAGAAAAGTTTATATGGCTTGAAGCAAGCACCTCGGCAATGGTATATCAAATTTGATAGTTTTATGGTTAAGCAAGGCTACATCAAGTGTAATTTTAACCATTTTGTTTATTTTAAGAGCTTGGATAATAACAGCTACATTATTTTATGTTTATATGTTGATGATATGCTTGTAGTGCGATCTAACATGAATCACATTAAGGAGTTGAAACAACAATTAGGAAATTCATTTGCTATGAAGGATTTGGGGGAAGCAAAACAAATCCTTGGTATGAGGATTACTAGAGATAGGAAAAATAGAAAAATATTTTTATCTCAGGTTGATTATGTTGAAAAGGTGCTACAGAGATTTCATATGGAGAATGCAAAAGTTGTCAGTACACCTTTGACTAGTCATGTTAAATTAACTAAGGATATGTGTCCAAAGACACAAGAGGAGGAATAAAAAATGTCCAAGGTACCATATGCTTCAGCTGTAGGTAGTTTAATGTATGCCATGGTATGCACAAGACTAGATATTGCACATGTTGTAGGAGTCGTTAGTAGGTATATGATTCATCCCAGTGTTGAGCATTGGAATGCAGTAAAATGGATTCTCAAGTATTTGAAAGGTACATTCAATAAGTTTTTATGTTTTTGGGGCTCTAATATTAATTTAAAAGGCTATGTTGACTCAAATTTGGCAGGGGATGTAGATACCAGGTGGAGTACCATAGGGTAGTTTTTATAGTTGGTGGGACAACAGTGAGTTGGATTTCTCAGTTGCAAAAGGTGGTTGCTTTATCCACCACATAGGCAGATTATGTTGCTGCAGCAAAGGCGACAAAGGAAATGATATTGTGGATGCTAAATCTACAAATGGCTAAAATTTAAACATACATCATTAGCAACAAAGCAAACATTCACATCCATATGAAATAAATCAACATGCTTTAATGATGCAATCAAAACAACAAAATATTAGATAATCTAGATGAAAGCATACAATAAATCATGAAGTAAATAATATCTCATATTGGATTGGTGCTTCTATGGAAAGAAGCCCTTTCCCAATCCTTGCTTAAGCTCCATGATATGAAAATGATATGTTGATGATCAAGATGATGAATGGGAAAAATCAGTTCTCAATTGAAGAGAGTGACTTTGCATAGGATTTTTGGATCAAGTTGTGGAGGATTTGTTGATGAATGAAGCTCTGTATTTGTATATTCTCAAATGCTAAGAGTGCTCATAAGAGAGCAATGTGGGATAAAAAACAAGCCAATGAAAAGAGGCCACTTGTCATCATGTCATACATTGAGGGATGTGCAAGATTTGGGAAATGTGCCCAAGAGGGGGAAATTTCAAATTTGAATTTGAGAGTTACTGCTTAGTTTAACCTTTGCAAGGGACATGTAAGAGACATTAATTTCTTTATTGGATGTACATGTCCACTTGATTTTGAATTCAAACTTGAGGGAATATTCCTCAAAGATGCCATGCTGATGGAAAATGTTGGATTTAATAAATTAATAAATCCATTTATTTGTGCAAGTGGAAAAATCTAGAGAATGTGATGGGTAGTTAGGTTAGGCTAATTAGGAATAGATTAGCTTAATGATGATTAGGTGAGTTTAACTCTTTTGACTTGAATATTTGATTTATTTAAATCAAAAGGGATGGAAAATGCATTTGGGATTTGATTAAAAGAATGATGCAAGATAAAGGTGGATTAATGAAATGTTAGGATTTGATTGATTTATTTAAATGAGGTAATGGTAAGCTTAAATCAAATAAAGTTAATTTATTTAATTTAAACAGATGGTGAACCTGATTTACCTAATGAGTGGATGGATGTGAATCTAGTTTACTTGATGAATGGACCTATTTGAATGCATAATGCTAATTTTGCATGTCTACAGGGGTAATGGGGGAATTTAAATGAAAACAAAGGTTTTTTGCTATACATTCAATCAAAAATTTTAAATTTTAAACTTTTGTGCCAAAATAAGAAAGACAAAGGTCGGGCATGTATGTGGGTGTACTGATCTTACATTGCTATTGCGTACAAAAGTGCTTGTTGGATGCAAGCTTGATTCACAAGGAACTATCATGTCTTTACCTAACCTATCATGTAATTTACATGGCAATGTTACTATGAAAATTTCTCTACAAACTTTATAATAAAAATAACACATCACTATTAATGTAAAATATTTGTCTACAAATTTCATAATCAAGTTGCTTGGGAGTCTATTCTATTTTTATACCAACGTTTGCAATTTGTATATGGGAATAGGTACAACATACCCAATAATTAATATTCAGGTTTATGTCAAGTTCTAGTAAATATGACA
The DNA here is from genome assembly GCA_007258455.2 of Sequoia sempervirens. Taxonomy (NCBI): domain Eukaryota; kingdom Viridiplantae; phylum Streptophyta; class Pinopsida; order Cupressales; family Cupressaceae; genus Sequoia; species Sequoia sempervirens. The sequence continues at coordinate 592,593,096 of VDFB02058242.1, read as the reverse complement.
ATCTATTGAAAAAAATGATATATTACTTGCATAATAATTGCCATTCATATTTCAGCAAGATTAATATTTCTATAATTTTGATTGGTTAGTTTTGTATCTTGATGAGTTAAAAGATTTCATTTGTAATTATGTTGCTTTTCATTGAATATTACATACAAACATAAAAGGAAAGTTTCCTCCAAAAATAAAACATTTCCCAAAATCTATCTCTAGCACATCCACAATAAGAATTTTTCACACTTTAAATCAATGTTTCTCAAACATGCCCTGGATAGGATTGTCAAATATTGTATTTGAGTTTTCTATTTTGGTGCTACTTTTCTTGCAAGAAAGCTAGTTAATCTAAGTAGGTAGAAAACAAACTAATGTGGACCTCCTCTCCCTCCTATGTGCAATGCTTTATAATCTGCCATTTTAATTTTGTGTTAATATACTATGAAATTGCAAGTCTGAAGGCACAATTTAGTTGAGTATGATCTAGAATAAACACATGTAAAATTAGATGTAGTGGATGTGGTTTGTGTGTCAATTTATCATAGGTAGGAAACATTGGGAAATTTATAAGAATTAAATTATCAAATATTGTTTCTAGTACACACCTAAAGGTGTAGCAACTATTATGTACATATGAAGTTTATACTGAAACAAATTTTTGGTCTATTGGTTTGTGAGAATACTATTAACTTAGTTAAGGAAACCATTTGAAAAAAAAAATCCTTTCATATTGATATTCCAAACAAGGGAAGACTTGGTAGCTACTTTTTGGTACATATATAAATGAAACTAAAATAATGCATCATGTCGGCTTTACTTGACTTATGCTCTTTTGAAGTAATGCATAGACTTAGTAGCTATTTTGTGGTACATATATAAATGAAAGTAAATGACTGCATCATGTCGACTTTACTTGTCTTATGATCTTTTGAAGTTTTTACATAATGATGAACATAACTAATGTAACTCTATTAAGGACTAGGTTATTATGTTTTCTAGCTATATTTTTGTTATGCCTTACATTCTTAATAGTTTATATAAAAAACCATACAAATTTTTTTTTTTGTCATCAACATTTTGGATCACACTCCATTATGCATCATAATTTATCTTTGATTTCTATCTCATCCTAATGAAGGAAAATTTCTCTATAACCTAATCCATAAACATTTAAGGTAAGATTATGAACTATAAAAGTGTTATGTCTCTAATAGTTTAGTCTAGATAGTGTTGAGCATAGGAGAGGAGGAGAAGGCCTTATGCACCACATTGTCCAAGCTCCTCAAGAGTGTGATTGTAGTGTTATTTTCTATTATCCATACCCTTTTCTTCTTTAGAATATTATTGGTGTCACTCTTTCCATTATGTATGCACTAGATACATCTATTTATCTTATTATCATGCATGCATTCACACTAATGCCTAACTAGCCATTGTCCATTGTCATTTAAATCCTACATTTAATTCTATGATAGGTTTATAATTATGTGGATGTCCTTGCAAGCTTGAAATCAACCCACTTTAAATCAAATTTGAAAATTAAAATTTGGTTGACTAGCCTCCTTTACCATCCACACCCAAAACTAAGTAAACACATATTTTCATAGTTTGATCTTGTAGGCTAGAATTAAAAGGCTAGTTATTTAGTTGAATAGAGTGTGATTGTAGGGAATTTTTTTTGGTTATCCATACCATTTTCTTCATTAGAATATTACTGGTGTCACTATTTCCATTCGATATGCACCAAATACATTTGATCTATCTATCTTATTATGATACCTTAATGCACACTAATGACTGACTAGCCATTTTGCATTTTCATTTAAATCCTATATTTATTCCTAGGATAGGTTTATAGTGATGAGGACATCTTTGGAAGCTTGAGCTCATCCTACTTGAAATCAAATTTGAAAATTAAAATTTGGTTGACTAGCCTCCTTTACCATCCCCATCAAGAACTAACCAAACACATATTTCCATAGTTTGATGTCATAGGCTATAATTCAAAGGCATTCATTTATCATCTAGTCATAGCATCTCATATCCTCATTCTATAGCATTGAAAGAATACACAAAAAAATAGATTTGGTTCTTAAAAGGAACAAAAAATATAATTTTTAAGTCTTATTAATTGTCTTTGGTTTTGTTCATTCTCAAAAGGTTGATCTAAGAGAAGTGCTCTCATGATCCTATTGTATGAGAATATATTAAAGGTGGTTGTAAATGTTGCTAACCCACAAATATAGGGAGGATAAATTAGATAATGATATAAAAAAATTCATTGAGGGCATAAGTTAGATAGCATCATTGCATGTGTTTGCTAGCAAATAACATGTCCACAATGATAGATCTATACTTAATTGACAAGTCCATCTTAATTCCTACGCTACAATATTATCTAACAACCATTTGCTAATCTTGAAACACAAATTTCAACATTATTTCAAATCAAAATTCATTCTTCAATAATAGAGCTAAGCATAATTTCATTTATAAAAGAGAAAAATATGTGTAATGTATGCAAACTATGAAAACATTGACTAGGCATAGAATGCAATGATTTTAAGATGAACAAAATAGATTTTTTAATAAATTGATAATGCCTTAGAAATATTTTAAGAAAATCCAATTGACAAGCTAAAGTCAAATTCCATAATATTTCTCAACGTCCTCTCTCCTACACAAAAATGGGAACTTTGGAAAAGGATGTGGACATCCATCAAAGCATTATCGAAGGGAAATTTTGGTTAGATGTTATAGTCTACAACTACACTGGTAGACATGTATTCAAAATGTGGAAGCATAGAAATGACATTTATGGTGAATTGTTTGAAAGAATGCCTCAAACAGATGTGGCCTCTATAATGATGGTAGGATATGAACAAAGTGGAATTTTTTGTAAGACATTATAAACTTTAAGAAAATGCAACTGCTAGCATCTTGCCTACTTGCACTAGCATCCTCTTGAAAACTAGAATACTTGAATAGAAGAACAATATAATATAAATTTGAGTCCTTTAAACCATTCACCAATCAATAGAAAAGCACAGAAAGTACAATTTAAACAAGCATAGTTATACCAAAGTTCCATGTACTATGGGAACACTCAAAATTGTGAGCAAAAGTGCAAAGCTCAAGTGGTGGATGGAAAACTCAAACCTAAACACATGAAATTTTTTGACAAACCCTAAATACTATTATTTTAGTAAGGAGGGAAGAAGGAAAAATATTATTCTCTAAACTATATGAATATTGCATAGATTTCCTTCAATTCTTGTATACAAAACAATATGCATTGTGTATTTACTACACTTGAGTGGCATGAAGCTATACCTTACATGTCTCGTAATAAATTTATAGAAAAATATTTACCTCAAATGTTTTGAAATTTACATTATTCTAATAGTTATCTATCCCCTACACATATTCCCTCACCCTTGTTCTCCTTGCCCCGTCTCGCCTATGAAAAAAATAAAAATAAAATACTATCTAACACCTAAACCTATTTACTTTCCTTCCTATAAAACTCAAATCTAGCGATGGAGGTTGACCTACTTATAAGTGTAAGAAACATCTCACCATGCATTTAGGGAAATGGAAAAGTGTGGTGTACCTATTCCCTAAACCCTTGCCCTTATACGACCTGCACTCCACCCTTACCTTATGAAACTAAAATTAATATTCAAAAGTTACACAATTGGACACCATACCCTTAACCTCCAATAGAACTCAGATCTGTGATGGATTTCAAAAGAAATAAACTTAAATTCCATAATCATTGTTTAGATAATAAGATTCATTTTGAAAAAAGCTTTGTGTTGTCGCAATGATGGAAAATAGATGTCTAAACACCCCATACATAAAATAAATTACTATGAATATGAAAAAGGAAGGATTACCTTCTCCTTGGGTAGAACTCCAATGATATTGCTCAAATCCTAGTGATACAAAACTTGAATGATAGCGTTTGAGGTGAAAAACAACATAATACAAAATATTCTTTTTAAAATAGTCAGTGTATTCCCCACAATTGGAGGAGATTTTGAATTATATATATATATATATATATATATATATATATATATATATATATATATATATATATATATATATATATATATATATATATATATATATATATATATATATATAGATACATATTATATTATAACATAGTATACTATAGTATACGCATAAGGCATATCCAATTTGAAAGAGGCGAGTTTATTTTTTCATTCAACTGTGAAGATCGTTTAAAACCAATACAAAATGATTGAAACATTTGCAACTGTCCATTATTTTTTGTTTTTTCCATTTTTATAATTTGTTATTTTTAGTTTTTTATTTTTTTATTATCATTTTCTTGCACAATTTCCAGCAGCGGTTTTTTGTTTGCAAATAGCTAGAGCATTTAAATGAAGATGGGGATAGCAAGGGAATTTAAATTAAAACAAAGGTAATTTGCTATGCATTCAATCACAAACTTTAAATTTTAAACTTTTTTGCACAAATAAGAAAGAGAAAGGTTGAGCATGTATGTCCGGGTGTACTGATCTTACATTACTGTTGCATACAAAGGTGCTTGTTGGATGCGAGCTTGATTCACATAGCACCCTCCTGTCTTTACCTAACCTATCATGTAATTTACATGGAAATATTACTATGAGAATTTCTATACAGAATTTGTAATAAAAATAACACATCACTATTAATGTAAAAGATTTGTTTGCAAATTTCATAATCAAGTTGCTTGGGAGTCTATTCTATTTTTATACCAACATTTGCAATTTGTATATGGGAATAGGTACAACATACCCCTGATAAATTTTCATGTCCATATAGATTGAATAATTAATATTCAAGTTTATGTCTAGTTCTAGTAAATATGACAATCTATTGAAAATTTTGATATATTACTTGTATAATAATTGTCATTCAAATTCTGGCAAGATTACTATTTCTATAATTTTGATTGGTTGGTTTTGTATCTTGATGTGTTAAAATATTTCCTTTGTAAATATGCTTCCTTTCATTGAATATTACATATGAACGTAAAAGGAAAATGTCCTCCAATCATTAAACATTTCCCAAAATCAATCTTTGGCACAACCACAATCAGAAGTTTTCATAGTTTAAATCAACATTTCAAAAAAACGCCTTGGACATGATTGTTAAATCTTGTATTTGAATGTTTTATTTTTGTCCTAGTTTGCTTGCAAGAAAGCTAGTTAATCTAATTAGGTAGAAATCAAACTAATATGGACCTCCTCTCCCTCATATGCATAACACTTTTATAATCTGCCTTGTTAATTTTGTGTTATCATACTATGAAATTGTAGGTCTGAGGGCATAATTTAGTTGAGTATGATCTAGAATAAACACATGTAAAACCAGATGTAGTGGATGTAGTATGTGTGTAAATTTATCATAGGTAGAAAACATTGGGAAATTTATAAGAATTACATTATCAAATGTTGATGCCACTACACACCTAAAAGTGTACCAACTATTATGTAGATATGAAGTTTATACCCAAAAAAAATTGTGGTTTACTAGACTGTGAGAATACTATCGACTTAGTTAAGGCAACCGTTTGAAAAAAATATCCTTTCATATTGATATTCCAAACAAGCGAAGATTGAGTAGCTACTTTGTGGTACATATATAAATGAAAGTAAATTGATGCATCATGTCGGTTGTACCTGTCTTATGCTCTTTTGAGGTATATGCATAGAGTTAGTAGCTACTTTTTCCTACATATATAAATGAAAGTAAACTAATGCATCATGTCAGCTTTACTTGTCTTATGCTCTTTTGAAGTATATGCATAATGGTGAACATAACTAACGTAACTCTATTAATGATTAGGTTATTATGTTTTCTAGCTATATTTTTGTCATGCCTTACATTCTTAATAGTTTATATAAACAACCATACAATTTAATTTTTTTTTCATCAACATTTTGGATCACACTACATGATCCATCATAATTTATCTTCTATTTCTATGCCATCCTACTGAAGGAAAAATTTTCTATAGCCTAATCCATAAATATTTAAGGTAACATTATGAACTATGAAAATATTATGTCTCTAATAGTTTAGTCTAGATAGTGTTGAGTAAAGGAGAGGAGGGGTAGGCCTTATGCACCACATTCTCGAAACTCCTCAAGAGTGTGATTGTAGGGTTATTTTTGGTTATCAATACCCTTTTCTTCATTAGAATATTATTGGTGTCACTATTCCATTGGGTATGCACCAAATACATTTTATCTACTTATCTTATTATCATGCATGTATGCATACTAATAAATAACTAGCCATTGTCCATTGTCATTTAAACCCTACATTTCATCCTAGGATAGGTTTATAGTGATGAGAACGTCTTTTCAAGCTTGAACTCATCCCACTTGAAATCAAATTTGCAAATTAAAATTTGGTTCACTAGCCTCCTTTACCATCCCCACCTAGAACTAACTAAACACTTATTTTCATAGTTTGATGTCATTTAAGCTAGAATTCAAAGGCATTCATTTATCATCTAGTCATAAAATTCATAGGCTAGTTATTTGGTTGACTAGAGTGTGATTGTAGGGATTTTTTTTGGTTATACATACCCTTTTCTTCATTAGAATATTATTCGTGTCACCGTTTCCATTGGATGTGCACCAGATACATTTGATCTATTTATCTTATTATGATGCATGTATGCACACTAATGACTAACTAGCCATTTTCCATTTTCATATAAATCCTATATTTAATTATCCTAGGATAGGTTTATAGTGATGAAGACATCCTTGCAAGCTTGAACTCATCCTACTTGAAATCAAATTTGAAAATTAAAATTTAGTTGACTAGCCTCCTTTACCATCCCCATCTAGAACTAACCAAACACATATTTTGATAATTTGATGTCATAGGCTAGAATTCAAAGGCATTCATTTATCATCTAGTCATAGCATCTCATATCCTCATTTTATAGCATTGAATGGATACACATAATAGATTTGGTTCTTAAAAGGAATACAAAATATAATTTTTAAGTCTTATTAATTGTCTTTGATCTTTTTCATTCTCAAAAGGTTGATCTAAGAGAAGTGCTCTCATGATCCTATTGTACGAGAACCAATTAAAGGTGGTTATCAATGTTTCTAGCCCACAAATATAGGGAGGATAAATTAGATAATTATATACAAAATTGCATTGAGGGCATAAGTTAGATAGCATCATTGCATGTGTTTTCTAGCAAATAACATGTCCACAATTTCATAGATCTTTACTTAATTGACAAATCCATCCTAGTTCCTATGCTACAATATTATCTAACAACCATTCTCCAATCTTGAAACACAAATTTGAACATTATTTCAAACTGAAATTCATTCTTCAATAATAGAGCTAAGCATCATTTCATTTATAAAAGAGAAAAATATGTGCAATGTATGCAAACAAATAAAACATTGACTAGGCACAAAATGCAATGATTTTAAGATATGAATAGAATAAATTTTTTTAATAAATTCATAAGGCTTTAGAAACATTTTAAGACAATACAATTGGAAAGCTAAAGCCAAATTCCATAACATTTCTTAGCGTCCTCTCTCCCACACCAAAATGGGAACTTTGGAAGAGGGTGTGGACATCCATCAAAGCATTATTGAAGGGGAATTTTGGCTAGATGTTATAGTGTACAACTACACTGGTAGACATGTATGCAAAATGTGGAAGCATTGACATCGCATATGTGGTGAACTGTTTGAAAAAATGCCTCAAACATATGTGGGCTCCTGTCTATAATGATAGTAGGATATGAACAATGTGGATTTGTTTGTAAGATGTTATAAACTTTCAAGCAAATGCAACTGCTAGCATCTTCCCTACCTGTGCTAGCATCCTCTTGAAAACAAAAATACTTGAATACAAGAAAAATATGATATAAATTGAGTCCTTTAAACCATTCACCAATCAATAAAAGAGCACATAAAGAACAATTTAAAATTATTATAATTAGATTTTGAAACCAAGAAATGTTGTTCAGCCTAAATCGCTTCTTCAAACAACATCAGTTATACCAAAGTTCCATGTCATATAGGAATGTTCAAAAGTGTCAACAAAAGTTTAGAGCTCAAGTGGTGGAGGGAAAACACAAACCTTAACACATGAAAAATTTCCACAAACCCTAAATACTATTATTGCAGTGAGGAGGGGAGAAGGTAAAATATTATTCTCTAAACTATATGAATATTACATAGATTTCCTTCAATTCTTGTATACAGAACAATATGCATGCATTTTGTACTACACTTGAGTGGCATGAAGTTGTACCTTACATGTCTCGTAATAAATTCATAGCAAAATATTTACCTCATATGTCTCTAAATTTACATTATTCTTATAGTTATCTGAATCCTATGCCTATTCCTTTACCCTCGTACTCCTCGGCCCATCCCGCCTATGAATAAAAATAAAAAGAAAAATACTATCTAACACCTAACCCTATTTCCTTACCTTCCTATAGAACTTAAATCCAACGATGGAGGTTGACCTGCTTACAAGCATAAGAAACATCTTACCATACATCCAAAGTAAATGAAAAGTGTGGCATACCTATTAACTAAACCCTAACCCTCATACAGTCCACACTCCATCCTTACCCTGTGAAACTAAAATTAATATTCAACAGTTACACAATCAGACACCATACCTTTACCCTCGTATAGAACTCAAATCCGTGATGGATTTCGAAAGAAATAAACTGAAATTCCTTATTCATTGTTTACATAATAAGGGTACGGTCCCATGGAGGGGGGCTTCCTTAAAATCTTAGCATATGTTGCTTAGCTTTTTTAGGAATATTTTAAAGTTCTTGGTCCCATGGATTTAATCTTGCAATTTTGCTTAAAATTTTAGACTCCAAAATTTAAGGAATGAACTGTAGTGCTTTGATAAAAAATAAAAAATAAATAAAAAATCTCTCATTTTTATGTTCTAATAAGAATTGATGAGAGATAAGTGGCATAAAAAACTCCTAAGCTATAGGGGAAATTTCTAGCCCCACCCCAATTTCACCAGCTTAAATATTCTTCCCTATACTGTAGGGGCTCCTATTTTTCTGGAAAAGATTCCAATTAATCTTGTAGCCCAATTTTTTTTTCCCATGGGACCTCCTTCTCCATGGAAATAGAAGCCCAAGCCCCCCCATGGGACCATGCAGTAAGACTCGTTTTGGAAAGAGCTTTGTGGTTTCGCAAGGATTCAAAACAGATGTCTAAACACCCCATATGGAAAATAAATTACTTGGAATATGAGAAGGGAAGGAATTCCTTCTCCTTGGGAAGAACTCCAGCAATATTGCTCAAATCCCAATGGTACAAAAATCGAATGATAGTGTTTAAGGTGAAAAAATAGCATAACACAAAATAATCTTTTTAAAATATATATAATATTATTTTATATTATTATAATATTATTTTATATTATTATAATATTATATTATAACATAGTATACTATATTATACGCGGAAGGCATATTAAATTTGGAAGAGGCGAGTTGATTTTTTCATTCAACGGTGAAGATCATTTAAAACCAATGCAAAAGGATTGAAATGTTTGCAACCATCCATTATTTTCTATTTTTCTATTTTTCTATTTTTCTATTTTTCTAATTTTTTTATTTTTCAGTTTTTTGTTTTTTTATTATTGTTTTCTTGCACGATTTCCATCGACGGTGTTCCATTTGCAAATAGCTAGATCATTTAAATGAAAACGGGGGCAGCAAGGGAATTTAAATGAAAACGAAGGTCATTTGCTATGCATTCAATCACAAATTTTTTAAATTTATAGTGATACTTATATATTAGAAACTAGTATACATATATTAAATATAACCTATATAAAATATGTCGAGATATATCTTATTATTATTATTATTATTTTATATTACTATTATTACATGTTTATTAATACTATTACTAAAATAAAAAAATATATATTACTAAAATTATTATTATTTTTAATAATATGTTTTTTAAAACCACTATGTATTTAAAATTAGTAATATACTTGTTAGTGTATTCAACTATTCAACTCTTGTTGCCTAACCTAAGCCTAGTTAGGTGGATGAGTTGTAGGATAAGGACCTCTTCTCTTTAGATGGTTGAATTGTCTTTTGATTCTTTCCCTATGAGTTGTAGGATAAGGGTTCTCTCCTATTCTCATGCCATATGGTCCTATTCCTATGGATTTTGGTTGCTCACCTCTCTGGCATATATTGAGGTTTGAGCTCTTCATTCTTTGCTAAGCTGAATACAATAACATTGCATTCTGAAATCATTAGTGTTTGCTTAATATCCTTTGTTCTTTCAGATTTCTTCATGGTATCAGAGCAAGGTTGAGGATATGGAAAATCGTGAAGGTGATTCCATTCATTGTATTTTTATTTAGTCACTGCATAATCTCTTTCTCGCAGGAAAAACCAACACTTGTGCAGGCTCTTTCATGGTCGAAAATTTGGGGACCCTACCAACAGATCGATGCTATCTCACATCGTGGAGGTGGACACGGTGAGTCGAGCCCTGGACGCCGCCAACAGACAGTTGCACAGCAAGCATATAATAACGGTGAACACACCGGGTCTCTGGTAGCTGCAACGCCTTCTCTGCCAAAACATTCTGCCATTGCGTTGAGACCTCTGTTGTGGACGCTAAGGCTCGAACAAGGGTTTTTTTTTTGGCTTTGAGGAAGGACGCAGTCAGCCTTATCCCATTTTTGGGGCATGAATTTGCTTTCTGAAGCCATCGTTTCAACGTCAAGCCGATTGTAGTCTCCGCGACTTGATTTTTGCTCCCCTGTTTTTGGTGTTTTTCTTCTCACGGCACTTGATCTCCAGATCCGGTCACATTGCTGAAGCCTGTCTCGGCCGCTTTGTTAGGCAAAATTTTTAAGATTTCCTTGACGTCGACATCAAACTGGGTGCCATTGGAGTACTTGACGACATTACATGCTGCGTATATCTCGCCCATCGATGAGGATTCAATCATAAGAACAGATGAATTGATAGACTCTCTTACCATTATCATATACCAGATTGATAGCCAAGTAGCGAGATATAGCGGCAATCTCGTTGGAGGTCTCACAGAGAAAAACATATTGGCAATTTGGCGGCTAATCGTTGAAGATATGCTCCCCTGTTTTTGGCATTTTTATCTACTCTTTTTTTAAATCGGGCATATAGAGGTGTGATGCCGCGGCTGCCGAGTGAGAATCTTCGTTATCTAGTGCTGGAATTTTGCCCATGTCGACCACTTGAAGCTTTGTATCTTGCCCCGAATCAGAATGACAAACATGCTTAAAAGCCGCCATTACAGTTGTAATACTTATCAGTGGCATAGATTGTACATTAGTGGTATTTGCTTGTTAATTGCCAGAATCATTCATTTTGCTGCAACTTTCATTTCTCAAAAAATTGGAATTTTTTTTGCTGTGGAAGGTAATTTTTTTGAAAGCAAATATTGTAAATCCATTAACTTCTGCAAATCAACTCAAATTTGAGGGATTCTTTTTGCAAAAGTGGATGTTTTTTCTTTGCCAAATCAACTAGCCTAACATCACACTAATTATAAAGTGTTTGTTAATGCTATTTTAAAGGTAACCTAGTGCACTACTTCTATAAAGTGCTAATTTTTTTTGCGGGGGAATCAAAATAATGATGGGGGCTCTTGTGTGTGTTTTCTTTTGACACTTCCTTGAGAAGTGTTCTTGTGTTCTTGTGTCTCCATTTCTCTTCTGCAAGCTATTCTACTTCTTTCTTTCCGCACTCAACAAGCAACTAAGGCAAAATGGATTCTAATGTCACTATTCAACCCTTAACGCCTTTCAATTATCATGACTAGAAAGCACAAATGTAAATTTCAATCATGAATAGAGGCTTGTATAGGGTAGTAATTAATATATAAAAAGAGCCTACTAGTACTAAGGACAAGGAAAAATGGTTTAACAAAAGAGATCAAGCTTTTGGTTTCTTATGTGTTAATGTATCACCTGAATTACTATTTCATATTAAGTCTTTGAAAACACCCAATGAAATTTGGGAAGGTCTTGATAAGCTATTTGGCAAGATAGATGAATTTAGGGGCCATGAGCTAGAAAATTAGCTCATAGGATTAAGTCCAAGAAACTTTACTTCTCTTCAAGACTCTTTTACTAAATTCAAGTCCTTAAGGTTGCAACTTAAAGAATGTAGTATTGATAATAAAGATGATCAGTTAATTCTATCAATTTTGTCTAATCTAGGTCCTAAATACTCTTCCTTTTTATCTACTTTCTACTCTACAAAGAGTGCTCTTGGAACTTCATAGGCTATTCCCTCTCTTGATAAATTCATTGCTGATCTAACAGGGAAGCAAGATAAGTTAATACAAATGGGAAATTTGAAGACTAGTAAATCTCAAGCACTCATTGTAGCCAATGAGAAAGATCAATCTTCTAAGGATCGGTAGAAAGACAACAAAATTGACAACAAAGCTGATAAAATTGAAGGCAACTCTAAGCAAAAGAAATCAAAGAAAGAGTTACCTAAATGTACCTATTGTAAAAAGCCTAAATATGAAGAACATTAGTGTATGAAGAAGAAAATAGACCACCTTACTCATCTTCTCAAGAAGAACAACATAGGGGATCCAAATTCATTCAACACATCTTCATCAAATTAGGATAATTCAAAGGAAAAAGAGAAGGGAAAGGGTAAAGCTTTAGTTGCTACTTCATCCTCATCATCATCTTGGATTATAGATTCATGTGCTACTCATCATATGTGATCATCACAAATTAAATCCCCATATTTGGAATCATGCAACATGTCTTCAATCACCTTAGGTGATGATACTCTAGCATTGGTTAAAGGAAGAGGGACTATTGAAGTTTAAGGTCCAAAACATTTCAGAAAATTCTAAGTGTACATTCACTATAAAATATTATTCTTTCTATGTATCAAATCACTCATTTAGGCAAAGGAATGATAGTTGAATTTTCTCCAAATGGAGTTGAAATCAGGGAATTGAATAGCAATAATTTGATAGCTACAGGAAAAATAGATAATCAATTGAGATTGTATACTTTTTCTAGTTTTAATCATAGTCCTCCTCTGTCACATCCCTTACATGGAGACTATATGTTCAGATATGTATTTTGAATACAATGATAGTTGCAAGTAACTGCTTTCATGTGATTATGACATTGGGAAGGAATAGTTGTTCTTTTATCATAACTGTAATGTTAATGAACTTTTTATTTTTCCAAAAAGTTGAATTAGATCATGAGATTAAATTTAAATACATATTATTAGGCCATTGATAATGATCTAACCATAGTCCTTGTCAGTGGATGCAGGATTGTCGACACCATGAGAGAAAGGGAAATATCATCAAGGAGAGGACATGGTTAACAATGGATCAATTTAATCATCATACCTTGAGTCAGTGTAAGACCGTTGCATCAAGTCATAACTTGGTCATAATTAATTTAATTTAATTATGGTTAAACAAATCAAATTAAATTATATATTAGCAATCTCCTATGAAGATGAATGAACCAATTCTTTGAATGTAACCTAGAAGAATTGCTATGGTTATAAAAAGGAAAATATTAAATAAGCAATAGTAAAAATAATTCCTAAGCCGTCAATCTTAATATAAAATTAAAAGTATAGATTAAATTCAAAAGTTAATTATTTGTGGAGAGAAGTTTTTCCGTCATTTTCCTTTGTGCCTTGGCTTGAAAGGACAAGATCGGGGAAAGCCAGGAGGTGCGTATCTCTCGAAGTCTAGGCGGGATTTTTGAGCTCTCACTCTTGGAACGGGGGCAGAAATTCACTTTAATTCTTGTTAGCCTCTCGGGAAAACACCCACATTTTCTCTCACCCACATTTTCTTTGCGTCTCTTGCTTGAACCAATGGTTAGCATCCCTTTTTGTTCCACAATTTTCCTGTTAGTGCTTCCTCTAAATTTTACCTGTGAGCCTTTTTCCTTAAGTTGAATTGCTGGAAGCGGCTGGCTAGGTTTCCTTGACCGGCAAGGTAGAGTCTGTGGAAGAGATTGGGTTTTTGCAAAGACGTCAGGAGAAACAATGTGGGATCTCACCAAATTTGTAGTTATCTCTTAGGCATGTAACCGCATCAAACTGTTATACTAGCATCCATTTAAGGTTGATCTGGATTATTTTCTTACGAATTTGTTAATTATAAGGAGTTATAAAACAGTTGAACAAATAGAATAATTTCGTGTTATTTTCTTTTAAATATTGTCAATATTGAAAAGATTAATAAATTTCTTCTTAGGAATCTTTGTCTCTTTATCAAGGAAAATCAAAGGATAGATCAACTGCCTTTCAGCTGTTCTTTTATTCCTGTTATCTCATATTTGAATCGGGCTATTCCTCTGTACTCTGTTCTTGTATTATTTGTGATGAACTTACATTTTTTTCTTCTTAACCCTAAATCTAATCAATGTATGAAATTCATCTAGCTCGTCCCAGCCAGAAGTTGTAGCCATGCGTTGTACAAAGTTTTTATTTGGGTTTGGAGACTCCTTTGGTAATTTTCCTTAAGATCCGAATTGGTCTAGATAAGCCAAATCCTTGCTTGGGAATATTTATATAGTGAGTTCTAAAATCCTGATTCCTTGATTTGGTCTGGAACAATACCCTGAAGTTAATCAATTATCTCTATATATATATGTTTAAGTTTTCCTTTGTAAATTTGTGGGGTTAAATTGAACACCTTGATCCTCTATTTGAGGAACTTGGAATAGTTATGGTTCAATTCTTCTTCTTTTTCTATGGTCAAGTCTTGATTTTGTAGTTAGAGATTTTGTTGGGTCTATATCTTGATATAATTTTCAATTATTTGGATCTAATAGAAATGATTTGATAATACCTGACAGTCTCAATCTATTCAGTAAACTGAATCTTGACCTAGTATTTCATTCTACCTACTCTTTGGTGATCTCCTGATTATATATATAAATACTGTGGGATCTCTTGTCCCTGTAGTATTTGAAAAGGACCTCTTAACTCTATCTCATTGATGCCTATATTGATAGATTCTCCTTATTTTTCAATAGCGAAGATAATTAGAAAGGAGTTGGTACACTTTGCATTTTGAATAGGTGAATTGGTCTAGTCACATGAAAATTCTGTTTACAATAATCTTTTCTGGCTTAATGAGACCACTTCCCTACCACATTGTGATCTTTATCTAACTGTCAAAAGTTAAGATTGGGGAAATCTTAAAACACACTATCCTATTATGTTCTTTAGATGAGTTCAATCAAATATCTTCAAATGAGGAAGTTTATGTCTGAATAGAAACCTAATTGAAAGTAACAAGAGTCATTAATTGGGAATTGAAAATATACATACTCCTTGGGTTAAGTTTCACCCTAAACTAAGAAGAATGACAACCAAACCTGATATTGCAATATCATAACTTAATCTGTTATAAATTGTGGAACCTGAAATCATGAAGGAAGAACTGAAGACATGACATTGAATATATAATTTCCTAAGGTCAAGATTTGACCTCGATCTAAGAGAAAGATTCTAAAATTGGGTTCAGTTAAATCATTTATAAAATTATCTAAGGAACTTGATCTATCTAGTTAAACCGAAGTCTCTCCTCTCTAATTAGAAGTTGGTTTAGGGCATACTATTGCTCACCGAGTCCTTTAAGGGTTATCTATGAGACTTGAAAATCCTTTATGCCAATGAATCTCCTTTATTATGCATGAAACTTAATGGTTAAATTATAACCTCGAAATAAGAAGAAATGGTAATTAAATTTCTATTATAAAATTATAACTTGATCGGAGAGTTATCATGTCGAGCATGGGTGAGAGTACTAATGGCACAAAAGTGCCAAAGATGTTAGCATAGTAATGCTAGAGACATTGGCATAAGAGTGCCAGAGATGTCAACACAGTAGTGCTAGAGACATCGACACAGGAGTGCTAGAGATGTCAGCACATGAGTGCTAGAGACATTGCCACAAGAGTGCCAGAGACATCAGCACAAGAGTGCCATAAATTATTAAAATCCTTGGCCAAGGTATGATGCCAATTAGGCAATAGTCAACAATCATCATCTAGATATACTTCTGGTCAGAATGATCCATCTAGGTAGGAGGTACCTACAGAGGAGGGACCGACCAGCGGTATTAGGTTCATGACACTATGCTCAGAGGCATGATGACAATCTAATCCATGTTGATTACCATCGTGAAGGGCGAGTTCTTTAGTTGAAGAAACTCAGGAGACCAGTAGGTCTTGGTTGGGTGGTAAAGCCCCTGATGATAATTCTCTTTCCCTTATTGATAAAGAAGCCCAAGTATAATAGCATGAAGATGATGTCAAATGTATTTCTTCCTCACTCGTAAATCTAGGTACATCAAATGCTATTTGAAGCTTACTTTCATTTATGCAATGAATGATATTCTTTATGTTAAATGTACATTGTAAGACATTGCAATTAAGTAGTTAGACAATTACTTGAATCATTTAGCTGAAATTGAAAACTCAAAAGTTAGTTGTATGTTGAATTAGTTGGAAACAAATGGAAAACCTAGTTTTTAAATTTAGTTAGTTGCAACTCAGCTGAAAGTTAGTTGATGGCTGAATTTTTAAACTGTAGACTGGATAGGTTGTTACATCCTCCAAAATCTTTTCTCACTCATTCCAATGACACTAGCAAGCTTTGGCATGGGCAGTTTGGCCACATAAACTATCACTATCTCAAGCAGCTAAATCAACAAAACATGGTAATAGGATTGCCAAATGTTAAATCTTCTAAGGGGCTTTGTGAAGGTTGTCCACTAGGAAAGCATCTAGAATAGAAGTTTGACAAAGATAAAGCATGAAGGGCATCACATGTCTTAGAACTTGTTCATAGTGATGTTTTAGGACCATTTCCACACCCATCCTTGACTAAAGAAAGATATGTTCTTACATTTCTTGATGACTTCTCTAGGTACACTTAGGTTTTCTTCCTTAGGAAAAAATTTGAAGTCTATGAATGCTTTCAAGATTTCAAAGCCTTAGTTGAAAATCAATTGGAGAAGTCCATCAAAATTTTAAGGACAGATAATGGGCATGAGTATGTTAACAACAACTTTGAGTATTTTTGCACATCAAAGGGGATTGAATTACAACATACAATTCCTTACACTCCCCAACAAAATGGAGTTGTAGAATGCAAGAACCAATCACTAAAAGAAATGGATAATTGCATGATTCATCATAAAGAGCTTGCACTAAAATTCTGGGTAGAAGCTATCAACTATGCATGTTATATTCAAAACAAGGTACCTCATAAAGCATTGAAAGGAATAAAACCCTTTGAAGCTTAGAAAGGAACAAAACCATCAGTTGATCATTTCAGAGTTTTTGGATCTCTAGCCATGGAACACATTCCAAAGAAGCAATTCAAGGCTATGGATCCTCAATCCAAGCCTTGTATTTTTGTTGGCTAGCTAGATGGTGTTAGGGTTATCATCTACTCCACCCTACTACACATGATTTGTTCATTGAGATAAGTGTTAAGTTTGATGAGAGTCCCAATGACTCTACACTTAACATTTCCAACTTGGGCTCACTACACCTTGATGATTTAGATCATTCACAACAAGTTCTTGATACAAATTCTTCTAGCTATGAAAGTGAGGGCAGTGATGAGGGTTCATCTTCTTCTAGTTCTGGGATTCCATTGGAGGTTGACATATTCGGACTTGATTCACCTCCATCTCATTCACTTGATATGGTAGATTTAGGATCACAAGATTTAGCAAGTGATAGACACATTGAGTCCGATTTTCAAGGGGGGCCTCATGCCTACTTTGCCATTGTTTCTAATCCTCATACATTTAGACAAGCATCAAGCATACTTGAGTGGGATAGTGCTATGGATGAAGAATATAATTCCGTACTTAGAAATTACACTTGGGATTTGACTTCACTTCCTAAAGGAAGGAAGCTAGTTCAATGCAAATGAATATATTGAACTATGTATAGAGCTGATGGGTCAATTGACAAGTAAAAGGCACAAGTAGTTGCAAAAGGTTTTTCACAAGTTGCAGGTATTGATTACACTGAAACCTTTGCACATGTTGCTAAGATGACAACAATTATACTCACACTTTCTATTGTTGCTTCTTGTGGATGGGAAGTACATTATATGGATTTTAAGAGTGCATTTCTTCACGAAGACCTAGAAGAGGAAATCTACATGGAACAACCATAGGGTTATGTTCAGGATTTATCCTTACTATGCAAACTAAAAAAATCCCTATATGGACTCAAAAAAGCTACTAGAGCTTGGTATGCCAAGATGGATTCCTTCTTGCTTGTTTCAGGTTTCACTAGGTGTCATTCTAATCCTAATGTGTATCTATTCCATCAAGATGATTCACGATTGATACTGGTTTTATATGTTGATGATCTCTTAATCACATGCAGTTCTTCACATGTTATTGCAACAGTGAAGTCAACTATACATGAAAAATTTGATATGATAGACTTGGGTATTTTGCATTATTTCCTTGGCATTGAGATTGTACAATATCATTTATGGATCACTCTTGCACAACCCAAGTATACTCTTGATTTGTTGGCACAATTTCACATGACTTCTTGTAAGCCATGTACAACTCCTTTCTTATCTGGGGTCAAGCTTGAGACTTATTGTACTTCACCATTGGTTGATTCCACTTTGTATCGCCAACTTGTTGGGAGTCTAATATACTTGACTCATACTAGGCTAGATATTTCATATGTAGTTGGCACAGTTTCCAGATTCCTGCTAGAACCTCATGGGTTGCATTGGAAAGTAGCTAAGAGGATTGTTCACTACCTACAGTGGTCACTAGGATTTGGAATTCACTACAAAGTTGGTACAAATATTGATCTTGTTGGCTACACAGATTCAAATTGGGCTGGTGATTCAGAGAATCACAAGTCTACTTTAGGATACAGTTTCTCACTTGGTTTAGGTCCTATCATTTGGTCAAGCAAGAAGCAATCTTCTATTGCTTTATCATCTATAGAGGCAAAGTACAGGGGGGCTGCTAATGTAGCTACATAGGCTATTTGGCTACAGGGTATCCTTACAAAGTTTGGTATTCCTTTTAGGAAGCCAACTATCATTCATTGTGATAATCAGAGTGCTATTCACATATGCAAGAATCTGGTTCAGCATCAGTAAACCAAACACATTGAGATTCACATGCATTACATCAGAGAGGTCATTCATAGTCAAGTCATTGACTTGGTATTTTTCTAGTCTTTTGCATAGGTTATCGACATCTTCACCAAACCTTTCACTAAGAGCAACTTCATTCATCTATGAGCTCTTCTTAGGGTGTGGTCTACATTAACAAATGGATCATCTTTGGAGGGGCTTTCTAGTCTTCTCTTCTTCTCTCTTTCTGGAGGATAGTTTTTTTTTCCATTGGGTTTTCTATCTTACTCAGCTTTTAGAGAGTTTTCTTTGTTCTTGGGTTTCTCTTCTCACTCACCTAAGCTATGCTTAAGAGGCTTAAGAGGGGGGGGAGTGGGGGGGGGGCCGGGGTGGGGGGCGCGCGGTGTTAGTGTATTCAACTATTCAACTCTTGTTGGCTTAGAACCTAAGCCTAGTTAGGTGGATGAGTTGTAGCATAAGGACCTCTCCTCATTAGGTGGTTGAGTTGTCTCTTGACTCTTTCCCTATGAGTTGTAGGATAAGGGTCCTCTCCTATTCTCATGCCATATGGTCCTATTCCTATGGCTTTTGGTTGCTCACCTCTTTGCTATATTTTGAGGTTTGAGCTCTTCATTCTTTGCTAAGCTTAATACAATAACATTTGCTAATTTCAAATACATAGTGGCTTTAAAAAGTATATTATTAAAACTATATATATATATATATATATATCAAATGTTTATTGTTTTTTTTTTCTTTCTAAAATATGTTTGATTTTGTGTTTTTTTTGTGATAGATTGCACTGACCTCCTATAGGCATTGTGCTACCATTGTAGATTACGCCTCTTGGCATAATAATAATTAATATGTGATTTTTTTAATTTATACTAGATAAAAATATATATTGTGAATTATAAAATATTATATAAAAAATAATAACTAATCCTTTAATGTTTGGGCTAGTGTTATTTAAATATATTATGATTATTGGATGATGAATATATGTTCATTGGACCATTTTCCAAAATAGGTTGGCTAGCAAATGAGGAAGTCGGCCTTGGATGATTTTATGTCATTCTTTAGATAGATCTATATTTTAATTCATTATTCCTTCAGTGACTAATCATTGTGATTACTTCTGTAATTATTATCATTGTCTTTTCACATCTAATTTTATATCTTTAGTTCAATCTTGTTGTCATTTGTTTTTCTAATTCACATCAAATAGACTTCTTATCCATTCTAGCAAGGTGAGAATCTTTTAAAGTATCAAGTGTTTTATCTGCACTCTAGTGATTCTTACAACTACAATCAAATCTCCAAATACACTATCAAGAGGACATTGTCACATCTAGTTTGTTATCCTGATTACTTTCTTGATTGACATTATCACTACTCTACCATCTTCATGTAGATTTCTACTTTATTATCTCTGTGTGCACACACGCACATAGGAAAGAACACGTGCTAACACACACACATATCATGCTCAAAACTAATCTCTCACACTTTAGTTTTTTATTACATATGAAAAAATTAGCATAATAATAATGTATAATCACTATCTTTAATACCACTTTCCTTGGGCATTTATGATAATCAAACCAACTCTCATACACCTCAGTCAATGATTTCTTTGATTGCAATTGAGATGCTAGTATTCTTACGACATCAATAACACAAATTCTTCTTATACCTTTGACATCAATGACAACATTACCAACACATTGTACCCATGGATATGTAGACATTAACTACACAAAAAATTCCCCAAACAAGCCAATGAAGTCACAAAACAAAATTGGTATGCTCAATTCAACATAATCCTCATCACCTAAGATATGATACCAAATGTAAGGTCTAGAAATTTCACTCACTAATAACAATCAAGCATACATGATTCATTGTTTCAATCATTTCTACCTTGTTTGTAAGACAAATTAAGAAAACTTATCTGATCATCATTCACCCTTTTAATTCTCCAATCCATCACTCTCACAAAGTATCTTATGAAATCACAATTAAGGAAAAGAGGTCTTACACCTCTAGAGTTCTCACAATGATCAAACTACACCTGAACTTCTAATCGGTTCCAACTAACCATCTATGAATTACCAACTCATTAAAAGAATTATGACCAATAACTAGGGTTCTCTATTTGATACCATAGGTTCACATTCTATAATGCAACCTAACCATAGAAGAGTCAAGCTGAACCTGGGACACTCTAATACCAAATGTAAGGTCTGAAAATCTCACTCACTAATAATATCCCTTAATTTCCAAAATAATATAATAGAATAAAATAATTATAAAATGGTGCGGAAAAAGGAGGTATAATTAAATAACATTCATCACTATATTCAAACAGAATAACATACATCAATGAATCAAAGTATATCAACAAGGTCGTGTCTTCACTAGGTTTAGCCATGTAGGCTTACACAAGAATATCATATCAACAATACATGCAAATTCAAATACTGTAATGCAAATTAAGTTAAATAGAAAGAATTTTTGTCAAAATTTGAATTGTATTATGGGAATAATGTGGAACAATAATTGGAGTTGTGAATTTGACTTGAGTAAGGGTTTGGAGAATTAATGTTTTCTTAGAAGTGAATTCTTGAATTAAAGACCTCTTGACTATTGATTTAGCTAGATAAGTATCTCATTATATTCTTGGTAATTTTATGAGAAACCCTTGAGGGTCACATCAAGTCAATTAGATGTGGAGTTAAGCTCATAAATATAAAATATGATCATGACTAATAAGATCTTAGGAAGGTCTCTTAAAAGTGTTGTGAGATAGATAGACCACAGATTCCTATCACCATATCATATGGAGTAAACTATTAACTTGAATCATTGAATCATAAATGTGAGACACGCAGCCAAAAGAAAGCAGCAGTGCATAAATGAGTAAAAAATGTCATGTTGTGGTTAAAAAAATGCCCACGAAAAGGAGCCTTTTGGTGTTTTCAGTTTGCAATTGTCTTTTCTTTTCCCGCTGTTTCATCTTCCTTGGGGATGCAAGGTGTTAATAAGCCATTTGTAACCCGAAATAAAGTTGAAGAGGACACATCTTTGGAGATTAGCATGTTTTCCCTCGTTGTATTAGAATTTTCAATTTCCATGACTGTAACAAGTGAGTGACCAGAGCAGCATTTTGGAGTGGATTTTGGCCTTTAGTGTTAGAGGAACTGAATCAAATAGGGAATCATGCTTGTACAGGCCTGAGAGGTAGCAAAACCTGTGTAACTTCATTTTACAGAGAACTTTATGTGATGTACTCAAATTTCCTGAGTTTTCACCCATTCTGAGGGTTTCTCCAAAGTAAAACTCTCTATTTATTCATGGTGAAGTGTGCTCTCATTACTATTTGCTGATTTCTGTTAGAAACACGATTATGTATTTTCAGTTTTATTGTTATCTAAAATAATTGAGTAGTGTATGGAATGCCCATTTACAGTCCAGGTATAAATGCACCTATACAAGATTAACAGCCCATTATAAACCATTATAATAATTAACCTCTCAAACTAAAATCACAATCACAACTAATCATTAGAAGAAGGGAAAAAAAACCTACCTGCAGCAGGCAACATCAATGCCCCAGATATACACTGCCTGTAAGCATTCTGGTGCTCTACATTAGAACCAAAGGCGGCAAGTGATGAGAACCTTACTCTGCATGAGGTTGCTACTGCTCCTGCTATAGATCTCGTTTCTGCATAGCCAAACATCTCCTTCATTACACACTAGAAAGTAATTCCGAAACCCCGGTACATGACATATATACACTACCCGTATCTCGCTGACAATCATTCCTAGTTATGAGTCATGACTATCTATCCTCTCTTACAGATGTGAAGATCACCCAAAAACCTCAGTATATATAACATACACACCAACCCTATCTTTCATTCGTAACCATTCCTAGGGGCAGATTTTCTTTATTATAATATATCTCTATTAACTTCCATCAAAGCCACCTATGGCCAATGTCCCCTACCATATTATTAATTTGCAGCAATCAAGGGCTGAATACAGGAAAAAATTGATCCGCGACAATTATTGAAATTCTTCAATTCCCACAGATCTTGAACTGAGATAAATTAAGTCACATTGCGTCTTGATCAGTGGCAAGTAAAGCAAGGTCTGATAATTATCCCTAATATGCAAATGCATGAGCCTAAAAACACAATAAACCAATGAATGAAGAATTAAAGACTGCCGACAAATTTTTGGATAGAAGTGATAAACCTTTAATTTCGTCTTCTCTAAAACCTCTTCCTTTTCCTTTCTGAAATCGATGTCCCTTGCGGCGATCAATCAATCCTCCTCTACTTGCTTGCTGTGGTGAATTAGTGGCTATTGATAAAACTCTTTGTTTTCTGATTTAATATTTATGCTTCATGATTTATTTTCCGCAGATTTTTAGAAATATGTATTTTGATTTCTTTGAAATAGATAAAACATACTAATTTTTGTTTTAGATTTTTTAGAAAATGTCTATATATTTTTCTAATTTAATATTAATAATTTTTTTGTTTTGAATTTTAAGACTATTGCTTTATGATTTTAAATCTTTATTTTATAGAAATATATATCTATTTAAAATCTTATAATTTAAATATTAATATGAAAACTTTTATTTCTAATTTTTTGTTTTAGTTTTTTAGGAAATGTCTACATATTTATCTAATTTAATAATAATAGGTTTTTTTTTTTCTAATTTTAAGACTATTGCTTTATAATTTTAAATCTTTATTTTATAGAAATATATATCTCTTTAAAATCTTATAATTTAAATATTAATATGAAAATTTAATTAAACATCTATTTAATCTATTATTAACTAGGGTTTAGGGTTTAGTTTTTTCAATATTAGTAAGATACTATTTTAATAGTATACTATAGTATCCTATGTTATAATATAATATAATATAATATAAATAATATGATATAATATAACATATAATATAATATATATAATTCAAAAGCTCCTCCATTTGTCGGGAATACACTGATTCTCTTAAAAAAGAATATTTTGTATTATGTTGTTTTTTCACCTCAAACACTCTCTTAAAAAAGAATATTTTGTATTATGTTGTTTTTTGACCTCAAACACTATCATTGTCTCGGGAATTTGAGCAATATTCCTAGAGTTCTTCCCAAGGGGAAGGATTACAAAGTAATTTTTTTTAATTTTTTTCTATATGGGGTGTTTAGACATCTATTTCAAATCCTTACGACAACAGAATGTTTTTTACAAAATGAGTCTTATTATGTAAACAATTATTATGGAATTTTAGTTTATTTCTTCTAAAATCCATCATAGATATAAGTTCTATAGGAGGGTAAGGGTATGGTGTTTGATTATGTAACTGTTGAATATTAATTTTAGTTTCACAGGGTAAGGGTGGAGCACGGGTTGTAGAAGGGTTACAATTTAGGGAATAGGTACACCACACTTTTCAATTGCCTGAGATGCATGGTAAGATATTTCTTACGCTTGTAAGCAGGTCAACCTCCATCGCTAGATTTGAGTTCTATAGGAAGGTAAGGAAATAGGGTTAGGTGATAGATAGTATTTTATTTTTTATTTTTTTCATAGGTGGTACAGGGCGAGGAGTATGAGGGTAAGGGAATAGGTGTAGGAGTCAGATAAATATTAGAATAATGTAAATTTTAAGACATCTGAGGTAAACATTTTTCTATAAATTTATTATGAGACATGTATGGTACAACTTCATGCCACTCGAGTGCAGTAAATACACAATGCATATTGTTTCGTATACAAGAACTGAAGGAAATCTATTCAAAATTCATATAGTTTAGAGAAGAATATTTTACCTTCTTCCCTCCTCACTGCAATAATAGTATTTAGGGTTTGTGGAAATTTTTCATCTGTTTAGGTTTGAGTTTTCCCTCCACCACTTGAGCTCTACACTTTTGCAGACACTTTTAAGTGTTCCTATATGACATGGAACTCTAGTATAACTATCCTTTTTTGAAGAAGCAATTTAGGTTAAACAAGATTTTTTGGTCTCAAAATCTAATTATAATAAATTTAAATTGTTCTTTCTGTTCTTTTCTATTCATTTATGAATGGTATAAAGGAATCAAATTTATATTTTATTTTCCTTGTATTCAAGTATTCTAGTTTTTAGGAGGATGCTAGCATAGGTAGGGAAGATGCTAGAAATTGCATTTGCTTGAAATTTTATAACATCTTACAAAAAAATCCACTTTGTTCATATCCTTCCATCATTATAGCCATGAGGCCACATTTGTTTGAGCATTCTATCAAAAAGTTCACCACATTTTCCTTGTCTATGCTTCCACAGTTTGCATACATGCTTACTAGTGTAGTTGTAGACTATAGCATCTAACCAAAATTTCCCTTGACTAATGCTTTGATGGATGTCCACACCCTGTTCCAAAGCTCCCATTTTGGTGTAGGAGAGAGGACACTGAGAAATGTTATGGAATTTGGCTTTAGCTTGCCAATCGGATTTTCTTAAAATATCTATAAAGCCTTATCAATTTACTAAAAAAATATTTTTTTGCATATCTTAAAATCATTGCATTTTGTGCCTAGTCAATGGGTTTATTGTTGGCATACATTTTACACATTTTTCTCTTTTATAAATGAAATGATGCTTAGCTCCATTATTGAAGAATAAATTTTGATTTGAAATAATGTTGAAATTTGTGTTTCAAGAGTAGAGAATGGTTGTTAGATAATATTGTAGCATATGAATTAGGATGGATTTGTCAATTAAGTATAGATTTATGATTGTGGACATGTTATTTGTTATCAAACATGTACAATGATGCTATCTAACTTATTCCCTCAATGCAATTCTATATATCATTATCTAATTTCTGCTCCCTATATTTGTGGATCAGGAACATTAACAACCACCTTTAATAGGTTCTCATACAATAGGATCATGAAAGCACTTCTCTTAGATCAACCTTTTGAGAATGAACAAGATCAAAGACAATTAATACGACTTAAAAATTATATTTTTTATTCATTTTAAGAACCAAATCTATTTTTTTGTGTAATCTTTCAATGCTATAAAATGAGGATATGAGATGCTATGACTAGATGATAAATGAATGCCTTTGAATTCTAGCCTATGACATCAAACTATGAAAATATGTGTTTAGTTAGTTTTGGATGGGGACGGTAAACGAGGTTAGTCAACCAAATTTTAATTTTTAAATTTCATTTCAAGTGGGATGAGTTCAAGCTTGCAAGGATGTCCTCATCACTATAAACCTATCCTAGGATTATAAATAGGATTTAAATGACAATGGAAAATGACTAGTCAGTCATTAGTGTCCATACATGTATCATAATAAGATAAATAGAAAAAATGTATCTAGTGCATATCCAATGGAAACTATGACACCAATAATATTCTAATGAAGAAAAGGGTATTAATTAAAAAATAACCCTACAATAACACTCTAGTCAACCAAATAACTAGCCTTTGAATTCTATGACTAGATGACAAACGAATGCATTTGAATTCTAGCCTATGACATTAAACTATGAAAATATGTTTTTAGTTAGTTTTGGGTGGGGATGGTAAAGGAGGCTAATCCACCAAATTTTAATTTTCAAATTTAATTTCAAGTGTGATGAGTTCAATCTTGCAAGGATGTCCTCATCACTATAAAGCTATCCTAGGACTAAATGTAGGATTTAAATGACAATGCAGAATGGCTAGTTAGTCATTAGTATCTATACATGCATGATAATAAGTTAAATAGATCAAATGTATCTGGTGCATAACTAATGGAAATAATGGTGCCAATAATATTCTAATGAAGAAATGTTTTTGGATAATAAAAAATAACCCTACAATCACACTCTTGAGGAGCTTGGACAGTGTGGTGCATAAGGACTTCCCCTCCTCTCCTCTACTCCAGCCTATTTAGACTAAACCATTAGAGACATAATATTTTCATAGTTCATAATATTACCTTAAATATTTATGGATTAGGCTATAGAATTTTTTTCCTTCATTAGTGTTAGATAGAAATAGAAGATAAATTATGATGGATCATGGAGTGTGATCCAAAATGTTGATGACAAAAAAATGAAATTGTACAATTTTTTATATAAACTATTAAGAATGCAAGGCATAGCAAAAATATAGCTAGAAAACATAATAACCTATTCCTTAATAGAGTTACATTAGTTATGGTCACCATTACACATATACTTCAAAAGAGCATGAGACAAGTAAAGCTGACATGATGCATCATTTTACTTTCATTTATATATGTACCACAAAGTAGCTACTAATTCTTCGCTTGTTTGGAATATCAATATGAAAGGATACTTTTTTCAAATGGTTGCCTTAGTTTTTGGCACAACTCAAAGATTTTATACATCAACACATCAATTTTTTGTAAGGAGGTTTGGTTTCTTTAACAATTTTTTGATGGAAAATATATGTTTTCACAACTAATTATTATTTTCAACCATTAAACATCTTACAAAATGCATAAATATATGTGATTTATGTTTAAGATAATTGAGACAAGACATATAATTGAGGAGTTTTATGAAAATAATAGAAAATACAAATCAATAATCAAATTTGCACACAATAAATAGAATTTGAGAAGTTTAAATGCTAGATTTATTGCTCAAAAGGTACCTTACAAGAGTGTATATGGTTTGTAAATTCTTTGAGATTGCTTGAAAATGTAGATTTTACATCATATTTCTATACTCAAAGACAACTTTATGAGTTACAATGTATTATTTTTTAAGAACATGCAAAAAGTTGCAAAATTGACCAAAAATTACAAGAACTAACTTTAAAATAACCTTATTCATCCCTATTAGTTGTCCAATATCTTCCTCTAAAGCAGTATCTTGTAATGAAGGAAAAAAATGATATGTGTTGCATTGGTTAGTTGGTTCAAACCTCTCCTTGTGAACCTAGCTAACCTATCTCCATCCTTTTCTCCATGATATCTTACCATGATGTTGGTTGTTGAGTTCCCCTTAACCTTTACTTCATTTGCTTGAAGGGGCTCCTAAATTCTTGGAAAAGAAAATGACTTGATCAAATTGTAGATCCTATATATCTTCAACTGCTCCTATATTCTCTCAAACTTCCTTTAAACTCACCCAACCTTCCCCTAGATGCTTGTAGTTGTGTATAACTCCTCTAATTGTCATAATTTACATAAAAAAAATTATAGGACATGTGGTCAAGTTTAAGATGGTCAAAAATTCCTATATGGAATATGAGAACTTCTAGGAAAAGCATTTGGCACATGTAAACATCCCTAACACCTTATGTCACATTCTCAACATGTGTTCATTTACATATTTAGCATATCCTTCAAGTATATTGTAGCCAACATATTATCATGTTTTGTTTATTGTTCTTATCAAAGTAGTCCTAGGCCTACCTTCTATATACTTTGTGTTCTCTTCAAACCCTACTACTGTCATTTTTTTAGGATTTGGTTTCTAGACATCCATTTTTTCTAAAACATTGTCTTCTTGTTTAGTGGAATTTCATTCCTATGATGAACCTTGCTATCATTGTTGTGATGCTCATGTGTTAGGCCCCCATTTCATAACCATTTCCTTACTATATTGTAATACAAAACATTGTTCTATTAACCCCTTTTAGTGACTTCACATGCTCTATCTTTATGCTTGGTATAATTTTTCTTAAGTTTAGGAGCTAAAAATTATCTCACACCCCAGGATCACCTACAAACAAAAGATAACCTTCCTCAAGAGATTATGGAAAAATAATAGCTTGATTTATATGATATATTACAAATGTACAAGATCCTTGCTTAAATAGACAAGGTGAGGGGTAGGATTGCACAAGATCATGACATGTGTCTTAATCCTAACACAAGACAACTAACTCAGCAAATATTAAATGACCTAGGACATAAGAAGTAAATTACATAAGATAAGATAAGATCTCATCAAGATAAATAAGAATTCTAGAAATATTCCTAGGACCTAAGTAAACATGTGAATAGGACCTACTAGTGGACTAGATAGGTAAAATAACATATTCACACCAAAATTAATTTCTTCAAGATAAATGGTCTTTATTTGTCCAGATATCAATCTTCACTATACCTTTTTTTTATGCTCACAATTTTATCTGAGATTGGTATATGGGGTTTTATACTTGGCTTGGTTTTCCTTACTTCAATGCATATCTTCTCTCTAGGCTGTCACACAACTACTATCTCATGCCTTGAAACTTCCTCTTATGTATCATGGCTTTTTTTTTGCATGTAGATCCTTAGGTTTTTTTTATCATTCCCATGCCATCTTATCATATTCTATAAGAAACTGTTATGTTGGAAAGGTCATTTATTTGACTGTAACTTGACCTCTTTATTTTAATTTTAGAAAACCTTATACCTTTCGTGGTGAATTTGGCCTCTTGATGTGAATATCATGGAAAATAAACTATCCTTTGGCTCCCTTGGAATATTTATTTATTAATGATTCTTTTTCTTTCAAAAAAATGGTTCTATCATGTGAAGACTTAACCACTCATCTATCTGATAGTTCTTCCTTCATATGTTGTCCTTCTCACCTCAACCTACCTTTTAGTTCACAATCATGCTCATTTTTCCTAACTATCATGCACTTGATGTACCTCAAGTTTTATGGAAATTGTTCTTTAAAAAAGGCTTATCACTCAGGTTTCATGAAAAAAATAGCATTCACCATTTGAATTTGAAAATGATGCATGATAAAAGATAGAGTATATAATTTTTCCTATAACAAATCCTACACAAAATAGTAATGGATTCTTTTCCAACTTTGGTTGTGACCTCCTATTTGTTTTCCTTGGACATGTATAAGGTTTTATCAGCTCCATGAGGGTTTTGATAGATATGACCTTGACAAAGGATTTCCTTCTCTTATTGACACTACTATACCAAGCTATATCCACCATGAACAATAATGATGGAAAAGTCTTAGAAACTTAATAGTTCTCAAATGCTCTTAAAATGGTTTTGAAATTGGTTTATTTAAGGGTTTCAATGCTTAAAATGACAATATTTTTTAACAGGATTTAATAAATAATTTTGGCATCTCCTAGATACATCATTATATGGAGTTGTAATAGTACCACAAGTTTAGACCTTATGCACCATGATATTAACCTTTTTGCAAGGTACTTTCATGACTTCTTAAAGGGTTTATCATAAAGTTATGGAACCTTATATCTTTAGATCCCTTAACAATATTTGGCATAGTCTCAAACCTATGCAAAAACTATAATGATCATTTTGACTATCATAGAAGACACTACACCACCTTTTCATTATGCTCTATCTTCTATCCATTTCACTGTAATTTCTTGATAGTCATGGTCCCTTTGTCATTCATCTTTTCCCACTTTAATATTATAAGCCTCTCATTATACACCTAGACTATGATGAGAACTTGGACTATCATGAGGGTTTAATGAGGGTTTTGTTAACATGATGTGTTTGTGATGTTTGTCCTTGATGACAAAATTGGTTCTGATAATGGTGTTCTTTGATTAACATTGACAAGTTACATGATGTGCAGATTTGGTTTCAGAGATGCTCATTGTTGGAATGAATTGATATGCAAATGCTCAATTTGTATTTGAATGATATGTATCCTTGATACATGTGGATGTTGGCAATCATTTCTCAGGATGATGGATGTTGATAGGATGAATTTTTAGATTACTTCATTTTTAGGATATCTATGGTGGTTTCGTTGTTTGATCTACTCTACATGATATTCTTTCATTGATTTGATTATGTTGGACTAATAGTGTTGATAAGGCATTGTACAGGTTA
This sequence comes from Sequoia sempervirens, assembly GCA_007258455.2. NCBI lineage: Eukaryota > Viridiplantae > Streptophyta > Pinopsida > Cupressales > Cupressaceae > Sequoia > Sequoia sempervirens. The sequence continues at coordinate 592,562,006 of VDFB02058242.1, read as the reverse complement.
TTCAGAATTGATCATTTTCAAGATCATTTGAAGGCTTCATTTGAGGTTGCATGTCACAGGTTATTTGATCATATTTCGATTGATCATTTGTAGGTTTAGTTTGTCAAAACAATTATTTCTCAGGTGACTAAGGTCATTTGGTATTTCTTGTTACGTTTTAATGTGTTTGACTATGCACATTTCTATTGCATAACTCATAGCATTTCAACTTGACAATATCATTGTGTCAATGGTTCTTTGATGGGAATTATAAGGTGACTTCTCTATAGGGGTCTTGCTATGATAATCAATATTGAAGTGTTCATAAGCATCTTGATTGATTTAATGTGGCATATAATATAAACCTTAATTGGTTTCTTTTGGCACATTGTATTGTTGTTTACCTTGGCATATCGGGTGGTTATTTCATTTCACATTGGAGTTATCTTTGTTAAAGTCATATGGCAGTGACATTAATAAGGTTTTCAGGTAGTTTGCATTGGTTTTTTTTATATGGCTATAAGGAGTCTTGGTTTATTATTGACTCTCATTGGCATGATCATTTGATAAGATTTTTACACCATTGGAAATTCTTGTAAAAAGGTAACGGGAACTAAAGGTTTTATTATTACAAGCTATTTTTGAAAAGGTCGACAACCATAATTGACAACGCATACATGTGGTTGTGACAACTCATTATAATGTTGGGAATCATGCGCATTATTGTTTTTTTGTCATCGAACTCTAAGGCATTATGAGTTTTGTTTTATCAACTAGATTTCAAATGATTATCATTTTTTTTATGAAGTCTTCGAAAGACTTGAAGGAAAGGAAATCTAGGGAAAAGTTATTTTTGGTTTCAATGTACAAACTTATGGAACCCTATCTTCCACCATGGATAGTTTGTGTTTGCAAATTTCTGGTAAAAGTTTCTTTGTCAAGTGTTGTAAATCTTGAGATTCTTTCTCAGCCGACACTAGAGGAGTTTTGGATAGCAGGTTATAAGCTAGTGAGGATGTTTTGAATGTTGATTGTAAGTGGAAGTTTCAGTGGAGATTCGGTGGCATCTTACCAAATAGGTCATTGGGAACTTCTTGACAAGTCATCATGTTTCTCATTCAGTTTCTTCCACCATATATTTGCAAATTTTGTTTAATGCAGGCTTTGGATCAGTTGGTTAAAGAGAAGGTTAATGATGTTGGTTTTGTGAATAATTCATTGATAATGTTTTTGTTAATGAATATGTTTGAAGAGGTTGGTTAACAATCCTATAGGGTTTCTGGTGATTCTTCTCTCGGGTTATAACTGCAATATACTTATCTTGTTTTAGTTGCAAAATTGGTAAAAAGGGTATCTTATTCCAAAAACCCTAACTTGAGATGGTTTACAATTACAAAAACTGCATACAGAGGTTATCATTTGTAATATCTTTAAAAGATGGTTCTCGTGCATTATTCTATATGATTTGAGAGAGGAATATAAAGCTTCAAACACATTGTGTAAAATTTGTACTACATTGAAAATATTTTATTATGATTCTCATATTATTGTATTGAAGGAATATGTTTATACACAACATTCTTCAATGTGATTAATGAGAATATACATAGTCTTCTATTGAAATTCTAGAGTTGCAAAATCTGCACTTCTAGGGTTCTGATAGGATGCTATAATTGTAGTGCATTAAAAGAATTTGGTGCTTCTTGGAATGAGTGTTCCTAAGTTTGTAATGGATTGGTTCTCCTTGGAATGGGTGTTCCTAAATTTGCAAGGGGTTGGTGCTTCCAGAGTTGGTGCTCTAAATTCTTCTTGTAAGGCATTGTAAACAGTGATTTCATTTAAGCTAGTAAGGCATCATTTTGGAGTGATTTTTCTACCCCAAGAGGGTTTTCCACTCATCAAATTCATGGTATTATAGTGTTATTGCTTTGTTATGATAATATTGCTAGATTGTGATGTTTTTCCTTATCAGTTCATAGTTGAATAATTGTCTTTTCATTTTTGCAAATGTTCATACTAAAGTTGTCCTGTTAATGTTATGAACAGTCATTCAAGTGAAAGAATAAATAGCTCATTTAAGCCTATCCATACCATTGTATTATTCATATGCTTAGTTGATACATAAGCCAAGTCCTCTTTACAAACTGTCATTTGTCTTCTTGACTCTAAACAAACATAAATTCTTGTTTTTGCAAAATTTTGTGACTTTCACAAATCACTGATTCACCTCCCCCTCTCAATGATTTCAGTCTTCCAATAGGTTTTGATAGCCAACAATTGCTTGACAAGGTTTAGAAAAGAGTTTCAATGTTGACAATATTTTACACAATCCATTCACTCTCTCATTATGGAAAGAAGCTGTAAAGACCCCAAGTTTTCCATTCCATACCAAAGTATAGTAATAGAGTAACATTCACTTCAAGTAAGGAGATAGGAGTGCATTCATCACATGACATATCCATAACATGTATACCAAGAGTGATCCATAAATGCTCAAGGTACTTCCATCTAACATTATCAATGTACATACAATTTTAAGGTGTTATAAATCATCTATTTCAATGATACAATAAACAAATCATCTATTTCAATGATACAATGAACAAATCATCTATTCCAATGATACCATAAACAAGTCAACTATCTCAATGATACAAGTTTACATAAGGGTTATACTCTTAAAGTAAAGTTACAAAGTACAAATGGCTATGCAAGCCATAAAGAAATAATATAAGAGATGTATCTATGACAAAGTAAAGCTCTAATCCTCATCTGCCTCAACTCCACTGGTCTTCTTGCGCTAAGGGCCAAGAGTGTGGTTAAGGTTCCTTTTCCACCCAACCATGAAGCACATGACTTCCCCAGGTTTCTTCATATCTCAAAGAAATCCCCAACCCTGCTCGAGGAGCCTAGCAACCTGGAACAATACGACAAGAGGAAACTCTCGATGCAATCCTGATGCCTATATGCATTCCTATACTAAGAATAACATATTTCTTGCAATAGGAGGTGGCAGAGACCTACATAACATTTAGTTCTAGGCTTTTCTTAATTCCATCTATTTCAATGGTACATTGCTTGGCCAAGCATAAATACAAATAAATGATAGTTTTAGAAAAGGTAAAACTATCGTCTCTATGGATCCACCTTCGACTTCCTATCCTAGAAGTCTACTCATAATATATAAATACACATAGCTTCACATGAAATGCATATACTTCTAGCATTTTTCTGTTGTAAGCAATTTATAGATACATGAAATAATCCAAAAATCTATTATTTCCTTGTTTGGAAAGTAATTCTCAAGTAAATAATTAATTTCTGGTTTTTGTTTTACTCTAAAAAGAAAATTCCATGTAAACATATTTTAAATACTAGTACTTCTTTTGCAAAATTACTCAACATTCAGTTTGAAAGAATAACACTCTTGTAGGAAATTAAGAAGAAAACACTTTCCCTAAAGAATTACATTTTGTGAAAATTATTTGCCTTTCTACAATGACCTAAGTTGGTAAATTAATTTTACACAGGTTGGAATAATTGAGAAGTTTACACATTTAAACATAAATTTTGGAAAATACTCTGAAAATAGTTTTTTTAATAGTAAATTATTTACGGGAAAAGTAAGTCTTATGTACAAATTATATTTCAAACTCAATTTACATTCTCTTTCAAGGGTAAAATAAAATAATCACAAAAGTAATTCAATTGATAGTAAACTTGGAAGAATTGTATATATATATATATATGATAGTTATTAAGATCCATATACATATAATTTTATACATTTAGAATATATATTTATATATATTTATTTACCTTTCAGGTAAACTAGGGTTTTTTTAATAGTAAATTAGGCAAAGTAAGTCTTATGTACAAATTATATTTCAAACTTAGTTTACATTCTCTTTCAAGGGTAAAATAAAATAATCACAAAAGTAATTCAACTCATAGTAAACTTGAAAGAATTGTCTTATTACTATGTTTATATTTGAATATATATATATATATATATATATATATATATATGATAGTTATTCAGATCCATATACATATAATTTTATATATTCAGAATATATATTTATATATATTTATTTACCTTTCAAGTAACTAGTTTACCTGATTGAAGGAAAATTTAACTAAAATGCATAGAAGAAGGTGTATATTTATTGATATATTTATACCTGTATATATATATATTTAGTTACTCTCATTTACCAACATTAATATCATCAACTGGTAAAATACAATGTTGGGAAATTTGAAATATCTTCGAGCTAAAATTACAATACACGTGCAGAGGTATTTATATATGTATGTATATATAAATTCTCATATCTAATAATCTTTTCTATACAAAATTTGAGGAAAAATTTCCAAATAAATAAAATAAGCTCATGAGAATAGTAATGAAATTTTGGTGAGGAAAGTTTTAAAGAAAATTTAAATTTAAAAAAAAAAAAAAGAATCTCGTTTTCAGGGAATATTTCGCAGCTGAGTATACATTGCTGAATTTATATATTTATATATGTAGATGCATTGCAAATTCCTTGTATATATATAATTTAAATAATATCATCATTTTAATTACAGATTCAACATTTCAATAGAATTACTAAAAGGTTCAATACCGAGAACAGAAGAGTTAAAAAGAATATACAAATTTAAATATATATATATATATAAAGGATTTAAAAAGAATGTACGGATTTCACTAGAAGATTTCACCCAACAAACATTTCAACTACAAAGGTTTAAAAACAATGATTCTCAAAAGAAATGAATTCTTAAACAAGCCAAAATTTATTTTCTCACATTATGGGAATTTAACAAAAAAACAATAGTGGAGATTTTAAATACCCAGATAGATGCCTCTAGCTGAAAATGCTCCTCCTTTCCTTTCTTGCAATTTGTCTTCTGAAAATTATTCCCTTTTTTCCTTTTTCCTATACTTCTCCTCTTATTTTCCTATTTCTATTCTACTAAAAACTATATCAAAGACCCTCTATTTTTGCAGCCATTGTAATTAAATAAATATTTATTTATGAAATAAGGATTTAAGATAGTAACTTTTGATTTTAAAACAATTAAATAATTATTTAATTTTCTCGACATAATCTTTCACTATAGACAAGAGGTATAATCAAATTTAGATTATAATCAATTCTTCCATTTAACTATACTTTTTATATTTTCACCACATATGATTAAATACCTAGAAAAACATACAATTATGCATTTAATTAAATTAAAGCTACATGCATGTAAATGACACTACGTGCATGTGTGTGTATGTGAGAGTTTTGTTCCTACTGTACCCTTCCAAGAAGCTAACCTTCTCTCCTTAGCCAAACCCTTGGTCTTCAACGACCTGCATCTCAATACCCTCAGGTACACATCAATAGATTAGTATCCGCATAAAGATATAAATCAAAACATTAAACTTATGAATTAAAATAATAATATTTTCCATTTTTCATCACATTCAAAATGAATTGCATTTCTAAGCATTCACTTTTCCTAAATTAAACAACATTTCATATTTCATCACACCAAAAATAATACCATAGTGTTCATTATGTAATCTATTACACATCCAAACATATGTCAAATCCACTCAAAGCCAAAACAAGGAGCATCAGAGTTCAAGACGTGACAAAAACCCTTATGACATCTAACTCTATACTTTTTGAGATAGGGATATGCTTTAGAAGGGTTTATATGCATTTATCATGGAAACAACAATAATGCAATTTTGTTTATATTTGAAAAACTCAATGAGACAACAACAGGGATACATGTGATAATTTTGACTCCTTATGACCTCATAAAACCATCAAGTCTACTATTCATGGTAGATTATAGGGACAATACCTTGACAAATCATTGATTGGTATGGTTTTCAATGACTTTGGCAATGGTATTGATGTCTAAAGTGTTCCCTCTTGCTTTCAATCTCTATACAAATCTGAGATAACCCCTTGTTAGTTGTGGCAAATATTGTTGGCCTCACTTTTATCTTACAAAACTCATGAAAAACCCTCATAGGAATTTATGTAGCAAACACAAGGTAAGATATGAGGACGTAGAAAATTGATTGAAGAGAAACAACATAAGATAATGCAAATAATCAAATGTATAGCTCAAAAAATCTCCATCCTCCTAGATTGAGTGGAAATAGAATGCATCCTAGTTCTACTTGATTTTCTCTAGATTATGATAAGATGTGGATTGCTTAATAACTAACATGACCTTGGTATGATTGCAATAATTAGATGGAAATGGAGCAACATAAGCTTAACAATAATAGACTTGAATTTTTTGTGAAGGATGAGGACCTCTAGTTATATAATTCTCAAGAGGAAAAATCAAAGGCTTGAATAGATTGAGGATAGATGGGTAAGATTCAATGAGGATTAGGGTTAGGTTCAAATATGTAGTCGTATGACAAGGTCATAATGAGGGATAAGGTATAGGTTTAGGATTAGGATTAGGGAAAAATCATTATGTGAATGACTAGGATTAAGAGGTGTGATATGAAATAAAGGAATGAGATGAAAAGTGAGTTTGACTTTTGGGATGGTGTTTGAGTTTAATGAATCTAGATAAGAAGTGTTAGGGAACCAAATTTGCACCCTAAATGCCAAGTTGTAAATGAACTTGGCAGATTTGGATGTAACATGGGACTGCTTTCAGGTTGTGGGTATCTTATTTGAAAGTAGACCTCCAGTGATAAGGGGTTGGTTTCCCATTTTGATGCCACCAAACTACTAATTTCTAAGGTAAAGGGTAAGAATTGCATGAAAATGAACCTAATACTAAAAATACCTAAGGCGATACACCAAAATGACTAGGACTTGATAACAGCCTATCACATTCAAATCAATATCATAAAACTTGATATATACAACTCACTTTCCAATGCAATTTACATAAGTAATTTATAAGGAGATCTATAAATAGGGATTTTAGAAGGAAAATAGAAGTTTCACAACTAACAACACAACTTATAACCTGTTAACATACATTTTTTGCTAAATAGATGCATAAACATGAGACAAGTTTACAAGGAAAGATGATTTTTCACAAGAAAAACTGATCAATCATTGTCAGCATACCATGAAACATGAAAAGAGAAGGTAAAAAATTCTATATTTTATTGATTCAAAGTGCTTACTATATTACAAGTCCATCTGAGTTACAATATTGCTCCATGAAAAATAGCTCCAAAACAAAGCTATCCTACTGCTGGAAAGAAAGAACTCCTCCAAAAGGCTAAAATGAACATACTTAAGAAAAAATACCACACAACTCTCATGCTTTCCCATCTAGAAGGTTCTGGTCATATGAGGCACAAAATCCAAAAAATAATCTTCTAAAGTCACTCCAAAAAGCCTCCAAAGTGGTGAAAAATCAAGCTCAGACTCAAGTCATGCTAAAAGTGTGACAAAACTCCCTCCAAAGTAGCACATGTTTCTCAAAAAAAATCAAATACTTCACTCCACACTCTCCTCATGTCTGCAGTTCAATCATTTTGTCTCCCAGCTTTGACTCATGCAATGTGTGTTATGAAAACACAAGACTCCAAAAAGGCATTCAAGATAATAACTTGATTTGATTCATAATACATCACTTAATCAAGTTATTTTACATTTCAAAGCACAATAAAAGGGGGCCCACCATCAATATGAATTACATTACATTTGTAAGTGAAAAATACCAAAGTGATTAGTAAATCACTTAAATGATATTTTTATGTTTTGAAGCAAATGCAAAAACAATAATGAAATGCCATAATGCTTTAAAAGCATTAAAAAGATCACAAAAACCTCCAAGTCACTTGACTATTTCTACTTACCTCTTTTTGCATTTCAAAGCCACTTATTGGTCAATATTTTTTGATTTTCTAAGGCACAACAAGGGTTCAAATTTGGCCTATATGGTCGACTCCCACAGTTCTTGGAAGGGCATATTCTAAGTGTACAAGGCACTAATGATGTTCATGATCAAAAGGTCAAAGGCATGACCTGACTTGGCATACTCCATATGTTTGTTTGAAACACTTAGCAATCATTTGAAACAGGGAAAAAGACTTAAGGCATAAAATGCCTAAGTCATGGACTTAACATTCGGCCCCCATTATGCATTAATATGAGTCCATTTTTAAAAACATGGGATGAAAAATCCCATTGAAATCTAAATAGGTTCAAACCCTAATCATCAAAAGACAAAAAAAATATGAAAGCATCATCATTTTGTTGTCGATCATTCTGGAGAAATGATGTTGTCGCCATAGGGTTTGAGTCAACACTGGAAATGGTGCTTTTCTGGGCCGATTCTTTGCATATTGCATGATGAAAACCACATGAAACAATAGGTAACTAGTTTTTTTGAATAAAATATGTGTTTTTATCACTATTTACCAGCCATATCATGCTTTCAAGTTGTGGTTGTAAGTGTTTCTCTAATCATGTGTTTCATTCTGTTCTTTTTGTTGTTACTTCATTTCACCAAAGAACTGCCATGAGGGGCTATGAAGCTTGAACAAGGACCATTAAAATGCTTTCAAGTTGAAGAAAAAAAAAAAAAAAAAGCTCTGGTAAGCTTTAAGTAGACTCCATTCTTCAGATTTCGAGCAAAAGAAAGCTATTTTTTCAATCTCCAGAGGAAATGTTTATTTTCTTTCTGCATTTTCTTGAATGAAGAAAATTTCAATACAATTTGTGTTTTTGTGAAGAAATTTTGGCCATTCATTGGCCACGGCCAAGAGAACAGAGTAGAGTTTTCTTGCTTGTGTTTTGATTTCTATGTTCATTTGGTTTGTGAGCTCGACCTCCATTTTCATTGACATTTCTGTGTGAAAAAGGGAACAAACCCTTGTAGAATTTGTGCTTCTCCAGAAAATGGCACCCAAATGCATGAATAATAGAAAGAATGTTCCATTATTCCCTGTATTTGAATTATAATGCAAAAGACCCCAAGTGGGTTCATGATTTTTTGAAGAAAACTCTGATTTTTTGTAGAAACACAAGTGGGTTTTTGTTCATTTGCAGAAATTTGTGATTCCTCTAGAAACCCCAAGTGGGTTACCTTCAATTTGCAGAAAAATTGCTTTTATGTAAAAAACATCAAGTGTTTTACCTTCAATTTGTAGCAATATTGCATTCCATTAAAAACCCCCAGGTGGGTTTTAGTGTTTCTGAAGAAAATAACTTAGCTTCATGTCATGGTTGTAAGTAGGCTTCTAAATGCCACTTTTGATGTTATAATTACCTCCATGAAAGCTCTCTTTTTATACCTTTGCATTTTGCAATTTAATTGCAAAACCCCTAAGTGGGTTTCTTGTAACACCTCTATTTTTGTATCTACAAGTTTTTGCAAAAAGAACCCAAGTGGATTTTTGTGATGAAAAGCCCTCCACAGGTTGTAGTCATAAAAAAAATGAACTAAACCCACTGCATTTTTTAGTTTTCTCATTTTTGACAAGATTTTGCAAGAACATAATGTGAATGAGTTTTCATGAGAGAGTGATCAGCTCCTTGTATTTTGTAACTCTTGTTATCATGAAGGCTCAGTTGTTTCAATTTTTTGTATTCTTGATATCTTGAAATAGACTCAGCTAGGGTCCTTACAAGAGTAACACCCTTTGCACTCTGTATTTGCATATTTTAATCAACCCCCAATGGGTGTATCATTTACCTCATATATATATTCTTGATGATCTAGATGCTCTGAGATGATTTTACCTTTCAAAATAAATGCCATGAATTCCTTTAACTTGTTTAGATGCCTTGCTAAGATCATTACTCCATTCCTTCAAAAATCTCTAGGAAATGATCAGCAGATTCATTGCGGACCTCTGCTTCCAAACTTTGTCAGATTAATGTTTTATCATTCCTTATTTCACCATCCTTAAATCTCATTATTGTTCTCACAAGATAGATTGTGGTATTGTCCTTTTACTTCAAAGCTTTCCCTTCAATATCCAATGACTATCCAGTGTCCCTTTCCTTGAAATTCCATTACACTTCAAGATACTTTGTCTTGTATTCATTGTAATTTGTAACAATAACAGTGCACATGGATATTGAAAATGGTACCATTTTGAAAAGCCTTGAAAAATTTCATTGCTTCTTGAGTGATATCTGTGATAGTCTTTAAAGCATCCTACCTCATCAATGTCACTATCTTTAAAAATACATTGCTTTCTAGAATTCATGTCAATGTGGATGTTCTATAGCTAGAATTCTCTTGTTGTCTTCCTTGTCATTGGAACTCTTCTTGATGATGAATGGAACTGTTGAGTTGATTCTATGCTCTAGTACTGTTCCTTTATTGTTTTCTATGCAAATGTTGCACCTTGGATTTATAGTTGCCTCTATTTCCTTCATTCACTGTTGTAAGTTATTGTCCCTGCCATGTCATCATGCTTGTAGTGATTTGCTTTTTTTCTCATGAAAACACAATTTTGATAATATTATTGTTGGTTGGATCCATTCAATCACAACATGTAGACTCTTATTGCTTTCAAGAAGATGTATTCCTAGCTTCATGATAAAGTAGGAATGGAAAAGTATCGCTCTTTAAGAATAACATGATTATACTTCTCTCAAATTGCAACTATAACTATCATTTCCATTCCTTCTTCATAGCTTTGTATGGCTGCCATTGTATTTAGACCTTTTCATTTTCAAAGAGATAACCAACAATTTTGACTACAGTTCTAGCTCTACCATATGGACCTTTGGCATGTAGCTAGCTACCCTCTATGACTACCAACTACCCTTGAGCTCTTATGCTTTGAAACTCTTTGTGATTAAATATTTATGTTGTGCCTTCAACTGATTGATATGTTAAAACTAAAAGAGCAGATCCTTTATCTTGATATGATCTTGCATTTTTTATTTGAAATGCATTTCATTCATTGTGCCTGATATCATCATGGTTGTAGCCAATATAGATGGTTGCTTCACTTTGTTCATTGTAGTCTCGACATTGCATTAGTATTGTGAAGTGAATTGCTTCCATGTGAATAGTGTTTGGTTCTATTGGCTCATGTAGACTTGTTGTATCTTAACACCATGCTCTTGTCACTACTCTATCTTTTACTCTTGGCACACAAAGTTGTTGTTGCTCATTGATTCTTGCTATCATGTTAATGTAGATCATGGTTGTTGTCCCACCATGAAATGTAGCATGTATTCTCCCTTATTTGACTGCCCCAATCCTCATGGTCTCCACAACAATTGCTTATTGTTCCACATGTTTACTACCTAATTTCCACAACAGTTGTTTACCTTTTCAATTATGTGCTACAATTAACACTGTCTCCTCACTTTGATCCTAGTGGGTAGACACATGTCCCCTATGTCGGTGACCTAAAAGCTCACCATCTTATGTGATGTGTGGTTGTCTAATAGGGTTAAGGTGAGAGGGACTTGACAATACTCTAGGTTGCTCCCCCATTATTTAAGAGATGCATAATTGAACTTGATGCATCTTTTGAATCTGATAGTGAAAGTTGATCAACTGGTGTGATTCTATATTAATTTAATGCATTAATCATAGGTATATCTTTGATCAAGTTGCTCAATTTCCTATTTCTCTCAAAAGCATGTTGAACTCTACCCTCGTGGAAGCCACATTTACCCCACATGTTGTATTTAATTGAATCATAACAGTAACAAGACTTGTCCTAAATCTGCACATGCAGCAAACAAGTTAGAAAATAAATACATATTTTGGATGTGTTTGATGACTTCACTATTTTCCAAGACATCAAAGGTTTTCATGCTTATTTAATGCACTTATGGATTATTTTATACATGCATAGGTAGGTGTGTATGTAAGGTTTTAGATCTTTCATTACTTAGAGAATTGCTCTAATATCATTGTTTTTTTTCAAGATGTAGGAACTAGGAACACTACGGAGCTGGGAAGGATACAAGCAATTCGGGGGCAGCAGCAGGGCAAGAGGACAACTTCAAAACTAGTCATTCATAGGAAATGACTGGTCTCCGCCCTTATATGCACATTCTATTTGTTTACTTATTCATGTATAGATTGTTTCTTTATTTTCATTAAGTAAAGTTAGTCCCTTGGCTTGTGAGGGACATGTACACTTCATGATTATTAATAAAAGATTACATTTGTACACATATGATTCTCTTTTCTCATTTGTTGTAATTGCAACATTGGAATAAAAATGTAATTTGTTTCATTTGACAATCTTTTTTCATGCATATTGAACTTAGCAGACTTATGGTTTATCTTTTAAATGTTTAAACAAACAACACAAAAATAATAAACACTAAACTTGATTTCAGCTGAAAACTAAAAATCAAGTAACAAGAAGTTAGTTAGACACGTGAAAAGGATACTTGTCACATGATGGCAATTTTAGATTATGCTCAATGTGAACAAGTTTAAGGGCTAGGATTAAACAGACAAGGGTAAAGGTGAATGTGAAACTAATTAAATAAATAATACATATTTAGTTAATTAATGGGATCACGTGAAGGAAAAAATAATTAAATAAATACAATAAATATTTATTAATTATAGGTTGGGATAAAATAGGGGAAAGAATTGAATTAATGGCTTATGATAAGGTAAAATTAGGTATTTTTGGGTAAGGTTAGATTTTTAGTGTCTACAAGAACATTAAACTCAAAAGGAATTCTACATGGTGGTTATAAGGATTCTTCATGACAATGAGAATAACTCAAAAAGCTAATAGACCTTATCATTGTTCTTGAAATTCCACATGCATGCCTCTACACAGGAGGAAGATAGTGATTTTAAAAGACACACCACCATTTCCACACTTCTTCCTTTCATTATGAATTCATTTTTTCATGTACAACTTCCTCGTAACCATTCCTTCAAAGCTAAAAAAATGAAAAATAATGAAGACTCACATTGCATGCATAACTACCCTTAAACTTAGTGTAAAAAAGGATTAGATTGAGCCATTATATCCCTAATAAATAACTCTTGAAACAACCTTGACCAATATGATAGCCTTCATATTGTTATTAAAAGAGTCCTACACATGACCAAAAACCTAAAATGCTTCAATTATTCTCATTAAACTCAAACTCTTCTCAACTTGAAAAACTCTCTCCAAGTATGCACGTGTACTTTTGACAAAGTAAAAGGCCTTTGGTGCCTTAATGAAAAATAAAATCCTCTCAAAAGTCTTCAAAAACAAAGACAAAATTAAAAAAAATAAACATATGCAATCAAAACATTAAGAAGATATTAACCTTCAGAGACATTTCAACCCTTTTTGAAGTCCTAGGACAGTACCAAGACCCTTAAAATAGTAATATAAATTGTTGAAGACTATTTTAGGCCAAAACAAAAAATGGGCTAACACGTATCATGAACCTTCAAGGAATTTAGTTCTTTTCAATGGGATGTTTCACCCACCTATATTGGTGATACTTTTGACTCACAATTACTCTATTTCTAAAAATGAAGGATAAACTCTAACATTAGTTATTATCCTTATAGGAATGCTAGGGCTCAATATTCAACTAATAAGTAAATTGACTAACAAGAGTTGCGAACTCTAAGAAATACCTATAAGAATCTTAAAAATTTTGGTACAAAATTAAGGACCATTTTTATGGATTATCTATTTCCATCCTTTGTAAATCATCCACGTAGAAACCCTAATACACTTGAACATAGTTTGCACTTGCTCTAATTTATAATTAGAATGAGTCTTAAGAGTTGTTCATTTTATACTCAAATAGATGTCAAACCAAATGGCTCAACCAACCTTTATAAATTAGATTGTTATACAACCACTAAATCTCATGATCAATCCCATAGTACACAATAATCCTTTAATTAATAAAAAACCAAATATCTAAGGACCTATAGTGGTCACTTAATGAGGAGGCACACCATTGGCTAACAATCTAATTTAGGCCCAAGTATAGACATGGTGATCTAGGACTTCCCAAAGAACACATACAAACTTTCAATGATGCTTTATTATTGTGACAAGTTCAACATGAAGATTAGTCTGTATAATGTTTCCCTTAACATGTTTGAGATAAACAATAATTGGTATGCTTTTTTGTCTTGTACCCTAATTAGTTTGTAGAATCAATTACAAATTAAGTTCATTGATCACTTTCAAACTCATGTTGCTTCAAGTGTTATATATTAGCAATTTGTTACTCTCAAAAGACAACTAGTCAAGCCAATTATATATTTTAACATGCATTTTCATAAAGTTGTATGACCAAAGTAAGTGCTACACCCTACAAACTTCCTAAGAATGCTATTATTCAAATTTATTTAAATGACGTATATCACATCATTGGAATGTTGTAAATTTTGAGGTGCTCATGGGATATTGGTTGATTATTATACTACTATTGTGACTATTGACTAACAACTAATGCCTTAGGCCTTTGGCATAGGTCATCCCCATTTCGTGAATTAAAATTCCTATAATTAGATACCAATAATCAACCATGCTTTAAATCAAAATATTCTCTTGATGAACCTTGTTCTGCCTACTAATTATCCACATCTTTAGATTAAATAGCCAAATGGTCACAATTAGTCACAAATTCCTTAGGGTATCAAAATAATGTAAGTTTAACACAACTTATCAAAAGCAAGTATGTGCAAACTAATTCAATATGCATCCACTGTATTTTTAAACTCACGACCTAATCAAACCAATTAGTGTTCACAAAACTAGTAATCAACTTCATCTTTTCTTAAATTCATTTGATTACAACTTGTAGTATAAATTGCATTTCTAATGTTTTTCATTCAAAAAATAACACTTATGGTCCAAATCTTGAACATATGCAATAATTGTCGAAAAACTAAGTAATGACCTCATAAAATTGTAAATAAAAATAAACTCAAATGTTGAAGTCTCTTCATATAATTCAAATAGGATTTTTTCCTTTCAACAACCCAACAAACCATGGAATAGCATATTGGGTCCAAATTATAAATTTAAACTTAACAAAAACACTACAAAACATTAATCTTACTGAAATCAACCTATAAAATTAGTGTCATATTCATGCCATGACTCGAAGCGGGGAAGGGGACTCACAAATTCATCATGATCCTAGATACTATGAAAGAAGAAATGGAAATCATGGATCTTATCACAAATGATAAAAAACAAATTTTATGCTATTAAATATCCCCTTCCTATAAAATAATCAGCCTCTTAGAAGCAAGACAAGATAGGCTCTTACCAAATCTATTCCACCAAATATCATTCACACTCCACTTGACCAGAACTCAACCAATAATCAAGTACCCCTTAAGGGACCCATGGTCATATTTAAATTCAATGGCCCTAGAAAGTCTAGTAAATTTTCTAATAATATAGTGGCTAATTTGGAAAAGAATACCACTAGCATTTCTCGGTTTCAATTGGATCAACCCATAGATCAAAAGGATGTGTTAATTTAGTCTTTATCTAGTAAGATAAGCAAGGACACAAAAGGTAGCTCATGCTAAAATTTCCTTATATAAAAAGAAAATTGGAACTCTTCCCTTCTTATGAATAGTTCTTATTTTTATTACTAAGTATGGTCAGACCAATGAAACTTAGTTGAAACTAATTCAAGTGTTTATATTCTAGATATGCACAATACAAAAATGAAAGATAGCCAATTAAAGTGTTTGTATCTTTTGATTATCAAATATGGACCCTACGCTTTAATGACTTTTCAAGTAAAAAATGGGAAACAGAGCTAGTTTCCTTGCAACAATAATGTGACTATATATGAGTCATTTATATTAGGAATATCATTATATTTTAAAAAATGCTACAATAATAAATCTTTGTAGATTAAAAACTAGGAATTAACTAGACTAGAGATTAATATCAATGTAACAACAAACTAGAACCTTACAAGCAGAAAGTCATGGATTGATAGAGTGTTTTTATTGAATTCAAAGTCTACTCTATCTCAAGAGCAAAGGACAATTTTTTAGATGCATTAGTTTTGTCCACTAGCAATTTGAAGCCTCTTGAAAGGGGAATAATAAAAAAAAAATTGGTTAGGCTAGTCACGAGTTTTCAAAATTTTAATAACATAAAATTTTAGATTTGATGAACAACTAAGATGTCTTCAAAGCACAAATTATTGATGAAGATGAGCTTTTGGAAGTTCAAATGCTTGAATTAAATGGTGGTGAATGACTATTTTTGAGCACTAATTCTAAGTGGTATGATTTCACTTGAAAATATGTTCAATTTAAATCTACCTAGAAATAAAGATCATTATACCGTAAATGAAGAC
Source organism: Sequoia sempervirens (assembly GCA_007258455.2). Classification (NCBI taxonomy): domain Eukaryota; kingdom Viridiplantae; phylum Streptophyta; class Pinopsida; order Cupressales; family Cupressaceae; genus Sequoia; species Sequoia sempervirens. Next base: position 592,545,726 of record VDFB02058242.1, on the reverse strand, counting down.
AAGCATATCAAACTATATTTAATTTGAGTATCACTTAACAAGTTAATAATATTAATTTGGGCCTTTTTGACAAAGAGGATATCAATGATATAATTTTTGCATTAAGGGACTTCATATATATATTTACATGAGAGTATACTATGCTAAAAGTGTTTAATCTTACTATTTTCTCCTATACCATCCCTTTCAAATTAGATGCCAATCACTTTAGGAAAAATGAGAGATTTATCAATCACATTTTAGAGCCTCATATATAGAGAAGACTTGAAACTACTGTCAACTAGAATATATTTTCCAATCTACCAATCCATGTGGGTATCCATTTTAGTTCTTGCTATAGTCAATATTAAGTTGTCTTATCAAATTTTCCAATTAAGGAGCTTTTTAATCACTGCTTCACAAATTCATGTAAATTGAGGGAGAAAAATTCACATACAAAATACTTCATTTTAAAAAAATTAGCTTGCACATTCAACTATTAAGCATTGGGAGATTAAATATCACAATAATTTATCAAGTGTATGAAAAATAAAAATAATTCTACTTACAAATCCGTCTTCTACACATTTGTTGATTTGCAGACCCTATTCTAGAAAATTTGAACTCTTTATTTTGTGTTCTCTTGCTTCTATTTTTTATAATTTGTAGTAGCTTTTATTTCTTCCCTTTTATATCACTTTTATCCTCTCCTTTCACATCCTTTCTACATCTATCTCCATGAATCCCTATCATCTCTCTTTTTCCTCTATATTTTTTCTTATTTCTATATTTTATTTTCCTCATAGCTCCTTTCCTCTTTTTCCTATATCAAAAGGTTTATAAACCCTCTAGGTTTATGTTGCATGATAATAGCAACCTCATGACCTCTCTACTGATTCCAATGACCTAGAAGATTCATCTCCCTCTTTCTCACATAGCCTACTAGAGATGAAAGTTGTAGCCACCAAAAATGGTTGTCACGATCTTTGAGAAATGAAAATATCACAACCAAGAATAGGAAAAAAACCATCACAAAAATTTGCATTCTAATTCACTATCCAAATTTTAAAATATACTCAAAGTCCTTTAATTTGATTAGTTTCCTTTGGCAACATTCCATCAATATATGTTTTATTGGAAAAAGATTTTTAAAATTAATTACATCCACACTCCAAAGTATATAATCTTAGATAAATTTTCAACTTCCAACATGATCAATTTAATCAATACTTAAAGTAAATAAAAATAAAAATAAAAATAGTCCTTGATGCCTTATACAAATCAACACTTACAATTCCCTATAGCTACAAGCACATAATTCACATTTTTCTACCATGTAGCAATTTAAAACATCCCTATGGCATCTTGGTTTGAGACTAAAATAATGTCCAAATAATTCCTTAACACTAGTAGGGATAATAGAAATAAATACAAGTCAAAATATTTTGTAGCAATAATTTAATATCATGTTTTCTAATAGGATATACAAAGTCCCTATAGTAGTCTTTAAAAGCAAGTTGATGAAGTCACAAAATAAGAAACAAACAAAAATTGAACCAAAAAATTTAAAGTTTACTTGTAAATATTTTTGTGATGCAGAATTGCCTATGGGCTTGGATGCTCATGTATCAAACATGTGAGGTTATGATTTTTTTGAGCATAGACTCAAAATGGAGTTGAAAGGTACAACCACCCCTCTAAATTGTGAACAATCTAGAACACACTCCATCACTATTAAAGGTGCATTGAAAACTATCTTCCTTTGCCTCTTCTAGAATTTAAATAAGAAAATTACCATCTCCTTCTACCAAGTTTATTCTTTTCTCTTTCTCCTTTTCGTGGACATCTATCCATAATACCCCGACCTCCTCCACCAAATGCATCTCCACCCAACACTTCTATTCTCCTTCTCTTATCTTGTGGGATTTAATTCACCATTAACTATCCACCTCCACCCAATGTTTATTTCCTCTTAGCTTGTGGGATTTAATTGACCACAATTTATTCTCCCCCACCAAAATACTTTATCCATTCTCCTCTTGCATCCTCATTTTTTTCACTAATTATTCCATTTATTTTGAGAGACTTGCTACTTCAACGACCTCTTTCTTTTATTCTACTTTATTTTTAACTAGAATAATATCTTCATGTGAAGAATAACACAAATCAATCAACTCATAAATCCTCTTCATATCTTGTTAAAGAAAATGATCTTCATTACATCTATGATCCACTGTAGGGTTTTCATCAACCAATATCTCCAAAGGAACTTCTGTAATAACACTCTTACCTTTTGCAATACTTTTTGAACTTCCTTCACTATTTTCTCTTCTATATTATCCTCAAGAAAGAGGATTTTTTTTTAGCTCTCTCTAGTATCCATGTCATCTCTAGTTTTCCCTATGTTCTTTTTCTTCCTTTTATTTTTTGTTTTCTAAAAAATTATTTTATCTTTTTCTAGTGGAATAATTCAATCTCCTTTCCTTTTTTTTATAATTTAGAAGTTTTAAAAACACTCTATATTTATGTTGCATGATAGCAACAAACTCATAAGCTCTTTACTGATTCTAATGGCTTAGAAGATTTCCCTGCCTTTCTCTCATGCAACCTGCTAGAAATGAAATTCATTGCCACCAAAAATAGGAAACAAACCATCACAAGAATTTATATTCTTATTCATTGTCTAAGTTTAGAAGATTGTCCGAAGTCCTTGTAGTTTGATTAGTTTCCCTGAATACAACTAAGTGTGCTTATCTACATAATATTTATTAGTTCTGCCCATGGCAGAATACTAAAGCATTCATTGCATTCAATTTTTTTGAGTGAGAGTGACAATCCAACAAATAAACATTTAGAATTAAAAACTTTACCAACAATTTTATATAGTCTATTTTTAATTGTCTATTTCTAAAATTGTTAAAATATTTTTATCTTTCTTTTTATTGGTTCATGTTCTCAACAGTCATTGCAAAAAATAGGAATTTTTTATTTTTTTTTCTAAATTATGTGCAATGCAATGCATTTAATTCATGAATCAAATTTCAAACATATTAATGACTTGAATGGCATGAGCACTATTACATACATCATCATATAATTACATTGTTGACTTACAAGTATTATTTTACATATTTTATTTAATAATTGGCAAAATTTTCAAAACTTATTAAATGAATGTGAGCACACTCAATGCATATTTTATATTTTTTAATCAAGTGTGTATTAAATATCACAATAAAATTTATCTATCTATAATAAATAAATAAATAAATAATTATGTATCTACAATTAATATTTCAATAAAATCTATTTTAAAAAATATACATG